>CM052200.1:18077278-18104413 GCA_028455805.1 Lasioglossum figueresi | reverse complement strand
TCCAAATGTTCGAAAGAAGTTAAAAAATGTTGATATTTGCAATTTTCATACAATACAGTACCCAAAGTTAGTATACAGAAATTTTGTTCGGGTCATCAAAGACCCTAGTATACCAGTGATAATTCAGTGGCACAGTGGTTTCTCAAATTACCAAATATCATACTAAAACCTTCCTAAAATTCTGTAAAAATTTTCTCGAATACCTTTAAGCCTAATTTGAGACTAAAAAAGTTAAAGAGACTTTATATTTGCAATTGTCATACGTAGCGAAAGTTGGTGTACAGAAATTTTGTTCGTATTTCAAGCAAATATTAATTAACTAATAAATACTTTCACTAAATTGCAAAGATATAAAATAATGTATATTCACATGTATGTGGAAATTATATGAAATTATTGACAATAGTGATTTTGATAAATTGTGAATATGTATCATAATAATTTATACAGCATAATATGCTTTAATAAGTTCAAACTATTGTTAACTAATAATAAGAAGAAATAATTATAAAAATTGTAGAAATATTTTACTTAAAAATAGATAGCACATTCATTTTTATATTATAATAATTTATTCGCGCGACAGTCATTATTATTCGATTTGCCTTTACCATTAATGAAAATACTTCAAACGTTCAATCCACAAATTTTAATAATTGTTGGGACAAACGGACCTTCGTTCAAACAAATATCTTTCCCAAATAATATTTTGCTTTATCCATTTATCCTTTACCGAACGTCGAGTGTACCGAACAAATTAGTTATAATTTAACTGACTTTAATACGCAAGATAAATCTTATAAATGTTCTCTCTATGAAAGCGGTTATTTTTTTACATTTAGCACACACTGCCCCTCAACAGATTGAAAGCTTTTTCCAATCACTTGTCGATCTTCAGTGAAATTATTTCAGAATATTTTGACTGAAACTTTTACTTTTTATCTTTCATAAAATAATCATATAATTTGTAGTTATTTAGAAGCACGAATTGAAAAACATAAAAAATATTTAAAGTAAAAAAAATATCATTATTGTTAAACGGTAAATTTATAATAATTGGTTTACTTTGTTCCTTTTAATCTCACATTGTTAAATTATTTATATAACTTATTATTTATCTTTCAGAATGTATCTAAATGTTCTTAGTTAAAAGATTGGGAAACAAAAGTAATATAACTCAATAATTATACAGTTTGATATTGTGAAATTCAATGTTGTTCAATTGTTAATGAAAAGCGTCCATGTTACACAAGCAACAGGGGTGTTTTAAATTCAGTTGAGAAAGTTTTCAGGAAGGATTTTGCATACTGTCAACACATTATAGCAACCTTTAAAACTCTTCAGTTCCTCAAGCATCAGCAGCCAGAAGCTTAGCAGGTTTTCTAAACAAACTTTTAGAGCAAGAGGTTAGTCACGGGACGATAGTTATAAAACAATGGGAAAGAAATCAATAGAAATGAATGTAGTAATCTGAGTATTTCTTGTGAAAGTTCGGGAGCAAGCTGACGGAATCGTTCTTCAAACTTTATGGTTACGTTCGTAGAGTTCTTACTTTCCGTCGAATCCTCGGTTAAGTTCGTAAGACCGTTTCAATACTTTAGTATCAAGTTTCCTTTAGTTTCAATGCAATTGTTTAATTGCTAACCAATAATTACTGACATTGTATTCACATTGCAATATCGATTATATATATTACATGATTGCATAAGTTCGTGCCCAATTTGAATATAAAATTCAATAGTTAAATTTTAAAGATTGGTTAAAGATTTGGTTAAAGATTAGTTAAATTAAATTAAAAAATGGTTATATTTTTTACAATTAGAAATTAATGGTGACTGTATGTATAATTGATTAATAATGTTGTATTCTTTAAAATTTAACCATTGAATTTTATTTTCAAATCGGGCACGAACTTATGCAATCATCTAATATATTCTTTTGAACATCTTTAAATAAAATAAGTTATTGTTACAATTTTTCAGTTGATAAAAGAAAATTTGAATTGCGTTAATGTTTAATATACAGGGTGTCCCGGTATTGACGGTACAACCAAGGAAGGGATGATTCTATAATATATGAGAAAATAAGTCTTACGTGTCTGACCATGATCAACCACTTCTACTTCCTGCATAGACTACATCATGCAGACGTAATGGATAATTAAACTCGATTTTCTCGAAAACAAAGCTTCAAATGAAAAAAAATAATTCCTCATTTTTGACTGGCTTTCTCATGTTGAATCATGTACTCAATACTCATCGATACTGAGATACTCTGTATAGTACTAGGACTGTTTCCCACGTTGCAGAGCAAAACGACGCAAATCATATGGCTTCAACTTCGAAACTGTTTTAAGGGGACATTACACTTTCTCGGTCGAATGAATCATTTTTATGGGACTGATAAAGTAATGAAAAAACATTTTCTGGGTTCGTAATTTTTTGACATAAAAATAAAAATAATTTTAAATAATTTTGCAAATGATTTTTTATAGAATTTTTGGTTACGAAATCGATTTCTTTTTAAATCCGAAAGCATAAAATTGCCGATTTTATAAGATTTCAAAGTCTAATAATGAAACTCAATATCACCGAATGACAAAAGGTAAGTAAACTTTTAAAAATGTGTACTGTTTTATCAATTTTCTCTAATTTTTATGTGAACTTAATCGATGTGACAAATATGAACAACCAATATATCATTACTAGACTGCGGATTATTTTGGATTGATAGCAAAATCGAAGTTGTTGAAAAATAAAAATTCGAAGTTGTTGAAAAATATTTAAAATTGAAGATGTCAATAAATGGTTTCTCCTGTATTAAAATCGTTAAGAGAAGAAATAGCGTTCAATTTAGTTTCTATTCCTTGCAATCGATGCAGATAATTTTTAATTTGCATAAAGATCCGCAGTCTATTCATTACATTGGTTAAAATCAAGTATGCTATAGATGCGAGAACCGCAGTGTAGCAGCAACGGTTTCCCAGTATCAGTGAGGATAGATACAATATTTCGGTAACGTGAATAGAAATGTTTATACTGGAAAATGATTCGTCTGCACGAAGTTGTAACCTTCGGTGGTATGGATCTTGTTTCCGAATCTCCGTTTAATACATACAGTAGAT
This sequence comes from Lasioglossum figueresi, assembly GCA_028455805.1. Taxonomy (NCBI): domain Eukaryota; kingdom Metazoa; phylum Arthropoda; class Insecta; order Hymenoptera; family Halictidae; genus Lasioglossum; species Lasioglossum figueresi. Next base: position 18,101,289 of record CM052200.1, on the reverse strand, counting down.
ATTCGCTGCAAGTTTCAACAGCGATTCCCCTGTTGCTAGTCTAAAATGGATCGGTTTCATCAGCGACCCTCGACTCTATCGTCCGTGCAACATGAATAAGCGAAAACACCATTGATACGATCTTGACGGAACAACTCGTGCAGTTTAACAAGGCAAATGCACGTACAATAACCTCGCATCTGAAATCGTCTATCATCCTTGCCACACTGTTTGCATTCATAACATTTTATGGGGACTCGATACAATGACAGTTAGTGTTCGATGTAATTGGTTACAGAAGGCTGTAATTATTTTCATTGTTTTATTCTCGATTACATTTTCGCGACGATGACTAGTGGATAATGGTACATGGGGGAAAGATGTTGTAACTCCTTGGGGTGATTCTTGAGGTCATTCGAAATTACTTCGAATACAAGAAAGAAGTCTTCGAATACAAGAAAAAATTTGATATAATTTTCTAAATGATTTTTTATAGGTTTTTTTTGTCCGTTGTTGCCACGGCCAGATTGGACCGTGCTTTTCGTTAATTACTCCTCACCGAAACCACAAAGAACATTTTTGTAAATGAAAAAGATTTTTCGAGGAGGTCTGACTCCTGAACAACATATTCGGAAAATGTTAATTGTGCTGATTGTGTATTTGTAAACAGAGAATCCATGTAAGCAGATTTAAATGAGAATGTTTATTTGAGAGCAAGTTAGAGAATAATGTAGGTACTTCCTGAATTTTTCTTGTAAAGTGTATTAAGACATTTTTATGAATTTTTTAAAAATATATCAACGTTTTGCTACAATTAGTAAAGAACAATTTTCTTTATCATTTTAAAAGCTACTCTGTTAATTTCTTTAAATGGGATTATTGCAAGTATATGAAAAATGCTGTTAAATATTTCTCCCGGCAATATATCGTACTAAAAGAACGCCAGTATTCGTATTATTCGAAGTGTAATTTAAGTAACGAGCATATGAAAATGCTTTTAAGAATTTCAGTATTTTCCTGAAAATTTAAGAATTTTTTCTTGTGTTTCTTTGAAGTGCTTTTCTTTCTATACAGATATTGGGTATACGTGATCCATTCAATTTTTCTATCGCAGGGAAATATAATTTAAAATAAATAAATTTTCCAATGTTGTATATAGTTTGCATGTCGTGGTATGTTGTAAAGTAATTACCAGTGATAACGAGACTGTATGTAATGTAAGAATCCACTGGTACACTTAATATGTATTTCGATTAAACAAGATCGAGCAAATAACGTTTCGAGTGAACGAAAGAGTGTACTCAGTTATTTGAAAAGTAACAGTGCCGCCATCAATGTAGATAGTAATTGGAAAGGTTAAAGTGAAGCTGATTTCATCTAGTCGGAGTTCAGCGGTCCCCATTCGCATCACCTTCGTGCAATCTCGTCGTCTCTCCTCTTAATTCTCCCCTTTCAGAGTGTCTATCGGCAAAGCGCGGCGTAATCGCGTTACTAATCAACACGCAATTAACAAACCGACGTACTTTTCAGAAAATTCTCTCTCTCTCTCGAGAGAGAGAGAGAGAGAGAGAGAGACGCTTATTAAAATCGAGCAAATTATCATAAATCTGAATAAAGCGCAATTTTCTTGTAATCCGAGCGGCTAAAGTGCGATTCAATTTTTCATTCGGATGCTAATGGAAGGCCGCATTATAATGGTGCAGATATTATTCGCAGATCGATCCTGTTTGTACCGCGATAATTATCGTTCCGAAGTCTGGCGAAAATATCTATTACATTGTTCGTAAAATTTTTATGCTCTACGCAATTCTAATTTCTGACAGACATTTTTTATAGATCTTTGCGAATTTCTGAGAAGAAATAAAATGATGTATAAAAATTACAGAAAGTAATCAATTTATCAGAGTCACACTATATAATAACTATAAAATTGTTATGAACAAACTCTTTGACTAGGAAGAAATGCTGGAATAATAAAATGTTATTTCGTTCAGACTTAAAAACGCACACAGTAATTGCAACTTTAAAGCTACACGACGTTATAGTGGTAAAAAATTATTAATGTGAAAAAGATACCTTAAAAATTTTTTAAATTTGTGAATGTAGAGAGCAAACTAATGGTCCAAAATATATTTGTAATTTATAACATCAACAGTGACCACATATCCGGTATAAATTAATTTGATATGTTTAATTGATTTAAGTTTCTGAACATTAGAAAAGAAAATTTAAATGTGGGTAAGTAACAACATATAATACTTACATTCATTGAAGCTGCTACATGAAAGTTCGAAAATATGATAATTATAACATTTGAAATATTAATGGTAAATTTTTTATTTGATAATGATCTAGAGACTAGTTATATTACTAGCCAGCTGAATTGAAAAGTTATATTTTTAAGAAAGATTTCAACTGCAGAGTAATTCTATATGAGTGAACAGACTTGCACGTTCGTACATTGCGCAAAAGTATCCAAATATCAATAAAAGTTCAAAATGTTGAATGGAATTAAAAATGGGGAAAAGTTTAATTATACTACGGCTGAACGAATAGGAATTTAAGAAAAAATTTGAAAAAGCTCATTTTTAGTGTATACTTCGAATAGTTTGAGAAATTTAATTTCGAGTCAACTTAAAAATGTTCGAAGCACTCTGAAACAGTGTATGCCAAAAGTGGATGTCCCTAAATGATCATCCCCTTTTTCCCTTATTATTGCAACCACACGCAATTATCGTTGTATAAGATGTTCATAAATATCTTCCGCCATTACAAATGATATATTTAACCAGCATGGCATGTCTCGTTGCAGTAACATTGCGATGGTCCCGCAACAACGTAGTTGATGCGCTGTGGAATTCGCAAAGACAAACAGTCCTCCAAGATTTGCGTAAATCTGCAAAATCTCGGGAGGATCAGCAATCTTGAAACTGAAAACCACATGAAACAACCTTCGATAATCCAAAGATTAATAATTAAAAAGAGATATTTTTCTGAACGTAGAGAATTGCGAATCATCGTCATAAAATATAAATCAAATCGATGATAAGGTACAGCTTACAGAATGCTGAACAGATCAAACTTTGAATTGCACGGAGATCTACACCGTGATCTTCTTTATCCGAACGAATAAACTTATAAAATAAATTTGTTCCATGCGGATGCAAAATTTATACCATGTTTTATATCGAGCTCGATATCTCTAACTTCTTCGGCTATTGTTGATTACCGTTATCGATTACTGTTGTTTCATTCCAGTCGTTGCGAGAATCGTGGGTACACGAAAATGAAAAATTGAAATTCATTGTTCACAAAGATATAAACGAAGATTCCGTAAACACAAACGCTGTTGGTTACGCAAGCATCGCTAAATTGTTCAACGCCGCTACGAAGCAACTTCTATCACCATTTTAAACCTCCAAGCCCAAAACTCAACAATCGTGGATTCGATAAATTTCATAATTTCAAAAACTCTCGATCAGAATTCGCTTGTTCCGTGAAAGTCGGCCATAAAGTGAAACAACATTTCGTAAACACACGGGAAAAAAAGCGTCCTGAAAGTGCCAACGCACACAATCAACGCAATAACCTACGAACACCACCGACATAGGTCGTCGACAAAATACTTCATCTTTATCGTACAAATTTACATCGCACCGAATCGGCCGCTGAAACAACCGGTCTCTTCTCGCATGTTCATTTCGTAGAAAGTTCGTTTATACAATAATCTTTACAGGATCGATTCGCTATTAGCTCGGCAATCTTCGAGACACCCGATTATAAAAGTTCCGGCGACGCTGTTGGATAAGTACGCGAGGGAGACGGTCGCCGACGGACAGCAATCACTTCCGCCGTGCTGTACTTCGCGAACTCCATCGCGAGAGCTTCCGCGACGCTTTGTTTCACGGCCACCTACTATCTGTTTCGTCGCAATCAACACCCCTTTAATTGAACCATCGAGTTCATCGGAACTCTTCGAGCAGGCCTCGGCCTGAGAGTATCCTCGTCACGTACCACTTGTAAACCTCATTTAGATCCTGGGAAGGACTTCGAAAGTTGGAAAAGTTCACCGAGCAGTCTTGAGATAGTCATTATCTTCGCAAATTGTCCCCAAGCTGCTCCAATCCCGCCTCCCTTGTCATAGAATTCGAAATTCGTTGCGAAATTAGACGAGAGCGTCCATTAAACTCTTGTTCGAATCCAAGGTTTGGTGGGGGGTGGGGGAGGGGGTGGAGGGGAGGAGGGAGAGAAGATCGAGAGCAGTTCGCCGAGTGAATATCGCCTGATTGACTTCGCGGACCCCACGATAAATTGCCACCACGCATTCCCACGTGATCCTCCCATGAAACATTCTAGACTCGCGCGGCACTCGCATTTATTGTTGCGTGTTTTCGAACGTTCTCAGGGCCGTCTGGAATCCAGGGATCATCCATTGACCCGTGACGCTGATTAACCGACGTCTCTGCCGTGTACGTTCGACCTCGAGCGATCACATTTCCCTGGAAGAAGCAGCTGGGATTAACTCTTCCCCTCGACGCAACGCAACATCATTGGCTGGATAGGAGACACCCCCTATCGGTGTGTTAGTCGTGTTCAATGATACCCTGGATTTTCCGAACGGCTTCCAGACAGAACGGACGTCCTTGATCGAGACGCCCCCGGTCGCTGATCAATTTCTTCTCCGCCCTAAGAAAATTCGCCACTCGTCCCGAGCTCGTGATCTATTCCCTGGCTCGGTCTGATCTTTTCACTCGTTCCACTGCGATGAATTAATAGACCCGGCGCCATTCGAGCTGCGTCAGATGGCGCACGGACATGAAAGTTTCCCGGGGCAAATCCTTTTCGAGTCCGACTCTCGAGCAGAGTCGTCCGGGATTCTTAATCCTCGGGTCCTGTCCGGTGGCCCTTGGATCATTAGGATCACCTGTTGTCCTGACACGGAGGATTATCCTGGGAGCTTCTTCGGGACGTTCACGTCGCAGGTAACAGGAAGCTATTCACTGGAAGAGAGTCTAACGGGCATTAACTCCTTCCCTCGAACGAGCACAGCAGGATGGCGAGGATAAGGGGCAGCAGAACACTGGTCAGCGAACGGCATGCGGTCGCTTTGGGAGACGCGGCGGATTTCGTGGGTGGATTTCTAGCCTGGTCATTCATCACGTCGCTGGATATCGCGGCGCTGTTTGGCTCCGCCGAGGGACAGCTTATCGGGACGCTCATTGTGTCGTTGCTCGACGTGGAATCTCGGGAGCAACGGCTCGCGTGGTGGCCGAGGCAGCCGGCGTACGAGATGGCATGAGGTATATAGCTCTGGTCGATGCTGCCCGAGAACAAGACATTCGCCAGCGGGCCTATGGCGAATACCGGCACATCCTCCCCGCCGTGCGTCGCCCAGGCTCGTGGCACTCCCGCCGTCTGAAAAACAGAATGGAGTTCGGATCAGTCGCACGGATTTTAAATCGATCGACCGCTCTAACTGCTTTAATCTATCAGCGGCCGCGTCTGTGCACCACAGCGAATTAAACCCTTCCAATATCGAGCTTTGAAAAGCATTTTTATCAAATCTTTCTCGCCGCTATTTAGTTTGAGAATATCTTAGATACCAGCAATTTATATTCGGTTGGCAACAGGGCTGGATCAAGCTAGCGCGGGGCCCGTAGCAAATGTTACCTGGGGGCCCTAGGTTTTGCATGATAATAAAACAAAACACGATGAAGTGTTGAAATTATAATAATTTACCATCGTCGGTATGGAAGGATGATTCGCGCGATAGATATTAGATGTCCGTGTGTAGGATTAAGGAGGAAGTCGATGCAACGAGCGTGATGATCGACACAGTCGTTAATGAGTATTAAGAGAGAATTCACATGCGAGAATAGAAGTTGTACGAAAGTAAATACAAATATATTAGTTATATGGTTGAAATAAAGAAGAGAGCGATTTATAGAAGTAACACGCTTCCTACTGAACAATTAATTATAACATGAAGGACCTTTTTTTTAGCAGAAATATCTGTTAATAGTAGCCAGGGCTTTTCCTGCTGCAAGCGCGGGGCCCGTAGAAGAGCGCGGGGCCCGTAGAAGAGCGCGGGGCCCGTAGCATTTGCTACTTCTACTACTGTGCTTAATCCGGCACTGGTTGGCAACTAAGTGATTGCGTATTTTGTCAGTAGGTGGTCTTTGCACATTCTTTTGTTTTGTCTACGTGTTCAAAGCACACAACCTATATTGTTTTCTTACTGTTTGGACTTCCATCTTTAATTTAGTAAAAGAATTTTATCGATTTGTTATTTAGTTTCGTTTTTATCCCAATTTAAACATGGAAGAACAAGACGCGCATCTCAGACATATTTTATTGTATTATTTCCGAAAGGCAAGAACGCATCGCAAGCACGCAAAAAGTTATGTGCCGTATATGGGAATGAAGCCTTGAAAAAAAGACAGTTTCAAAATTGATTTGCCAAATAAAAAAGAAATTAAAAAACCAAACGATTCATTAAAACGTGTGCGTTCAACAACTCGCCAAACTGAGCGATGCAGTTCAAGAATCGGCCAGAATTGGCAAATCGTAAGGGTGTTGTTTTCACTCGTCAAAAATTATTGGAACTAAGTTGGGATGTGTTGTCGCATCCACCATATATAACGCTGATGAACTCATAAAATAGTAAAATTTTTAATGACGCGGATGATGTAAAATCGCATTTAATTCAGTTTTTTGCTGACAAAAATCAGAAGTTTTATGAACGTGGATTTATGACGCTGCCTGAAAGATGGCAAAGGTCATCGACAAAAACGGACAATACCTAATCGAATAAAGTTATATTTTTAAGCAAAAATTTTGAATTTTCCAACCCAATAGTTTCAATGGGCAAATGTAAATTAATTCTCTGATCATCCAAGTACATCAAAGGCTAGAATAATTGTGCTGTTTGTAAATAAAATCTGATTATCGACATGTGGGTTAATTAATGCTTCGATTCTAACTGCTTGAAACCAGTAAAAGGATAAGCGTTTATTCATCAGGTCTGTAAGAACGTTCCCCTTCGCTAGCATACCACGAAATAAGTCTTTCAAATGACACTCAAAGTCACATTTTGGTCGGTAATAAAGATTAGTGGAGTGGATAGTCTCTGTTTTCCATTTGGCCCACTCCTTAGAATCGAAATTAACCTCTTCGAAATGTGCATCGAAATGATAATCACAGAGCCGGAGTGCCAATAAATCACGTCATAAATTTCCAGCCGGACCACCATTCCCCGGCATGAACGAAATTCCAGTCCGCGGCCTCGTTATCGAAACCAAGGGACACGGCCGTGCAATTTCAACCTTCTAATTATGATACATGACCAACTGATATACCGCGAATCTCTACCATTGACCGTGTGTCAGTCCAAATACAAACTTTTCGATTCTTCTAAAAAATATACATTTTAATATCGATAATTAAACGTTGCGTAAAAGTTACATCAGATATTGGTTTTGAATTTTTCATGGAAATTTGACGCTTTGTTGGAACAGTGAATTCGGAGGAATAATTAGACATGAGGGAATTTGCTCGACTAATTGGTTTGGTGATACACACTCATAAATTTCGGTTCTTTGTCAGGTGCGTAATAGTTCCTAACTAATTAACGAATATTTACGTATCTAACCGTTTATCGGTTGTGACAAATTAAAGTATCAGTTTTTAGTAAAATACTGCTACGAATGCAATATGTTTGGATTTGTTTTAACATTTCGTTCGGGTGCCGAATAAACAAAAAATTTGGAGCAATATTTTGTTCGTAACATTTTAACAAGTTGTTGGTATCCTCAGTTTTTATCTTTTTGATATTATCATCGTGTTTGGTATTGAATTTTGATGTACGAAATAAATGAATTTATCAGCAAACTATTTTGTGGTTATATTATTACATCATAAAATATTATAAAAATACTCAAATACAGGAAATAAGTGACCCGATTTATCTTAAGTGAGATGAGTTGTTTAGCACCATATATGACCTCAAATTAATTAATTAGAATCGTAAAAATAAACTTTGATATAATAACGAATAGACTGCGGATTTTATGCATTTATAACGAAATTGAGTAGAGACAAAAGGAATTTGAGAAGTATATTTTGCAACTTGCACAGAAAATTATCCATTTGCATAAAAATGTGCATACAAACAGCCAAAAAATGGGAGGATAAGTTGCAGTAAAGCAGAGAATTTTCTCTTAAAATCTCCAATAGATTCACTCGGAAAAAATTTTGTTATGCTTTCAGAAATGATTCAATTCGCGCATTCAAAAAATCGCAGATGCTCAACGAAAATGGAGTCGAGGTTTATTTTTGAACTACTTTTTCAACGGAATTATCATGGTTAAAATATTGTCAATCTCTCAAGAATCGGGAAATTAGTGGTCAAATACTTTATGGATTCACTGTATATCGAGACATTACTTCGCTAATAACGTTATTGAGTGGACAAAATATGTGGGAAAAGTGTCTACAGCTGATTATGAACACAGTATTTATTAACGGATATTATAAAAGAGACGATAAAATACACTGATTTACCACGTTTTGTATAACAATGACGACTATTTTCTAACGACTAAACGATAATTACGGCCTATCTGATAACGACTGCTTTACGATTCGACTCGACTTTTCGACTGACTCTCTCTGGCTCGCCGCTTGCTTGTCATCCATGTCGCGTTTTTCAACGTGAACGACCAAACATTATCGTTGTTATGGTCACCTGTTCAGCTGACTCGCGTGTCATCAAGTGAAAGTGCTATGCGGGTCAATGTCCGCTACAAACAACATCTGACTCCTATGTCTAGCGGCTCGCTCTTCTTCCCAAGCTCTGTACATCTATCTCACAAATATTATGCAAAATACAAATTTTCTTGGTCAATCGCAACGAATAGAAACGGAAAGAAAAGTTCTGCCTTTGTTTAATAACTAGAAAAGATTGAAAATTGACATGCTCCGATCGTTTTAATCTTCTCACTATTTTGCCAAACCATAAATGCGTATAATCGGCAGTCTATTGATGAGCTTTCGCGAACCGAAAGCTTCTCCTCGCAATTTTGTCCACTTTTTCGGGCAGATTGACCATCGCGCGGCGCAATAAATAGACGGAAGGTTTCCCGAGGCTCGCAGATTCTTTGATTTTCGGTTCTCCCCGGGTTCCCTAGTCTACTCGGAGAAAAAGGAAGTTGGCAAGGGTGCTTTCGACGTGCGGTTGAAACTCGGCCGATCCCTTTGACACATACAGTTCTGCGATCGGATGAAAGAGTAGAACTCATGCCCGAGACCAAGAGCAAAGGACGGAAATCTCTTCCCCGGAGGGCTACGCCGCGACCGAGTGCACCAGCATTTTTATCGGGGCATACAGCGCGGAAATGCGCGTAAAACTTTCATCGAATTCAAAACCCCCAGCAGCGTAGCGGCTCGTCAGAGTGAAATCGGCGCAAAGGATAAACTCGAGGCGACGATCTTACACGGCATTTGGCGCGATCGCCCACGGTTTCGTAGGACTGGGAACGATACTTTAACCCTTTATAGAACGGAAAATCCGCAATGGTATTGTCTAACCGCAGGGAATACTGTGGATGGGGTCTGGATTATTATTTCCAGTTCATTCTTCCGAGAGCAACCAGTCGTCGGAGAATATAGCACTGAAATATTTATACTTGACTGTCCTGTCGTTCACATGTGCAAGTCTGTCCTGAGGGACAGCGTTCAAACTTTGCCGATGTGTTCTGTAAGTGGGGCAACTCCATCTAATATGGAACATCTGATTTTAAAAGCTTGCGCAAGATAGGACGCTTTTCTTTTTCACCTTTTGCACTGAAACATCGAGTCAGGCTTGTAATTGGATTCACGAAATATGTATGTTATTAACAGACCGCGGATGTTCCTGCACTTTCCAATTTTTCAGACAAATTTTAAGAAAGTGGAATAACACTGAAATTTTCATACTTGTCTGTCCTGCCGTTCATAAGACGCTGTTCTTTTTCACCTCTTGCACTGGAACATCGAGCCAGGCTTGTAATTGGATTCACGAAATATGTATGTTATTAATAGACTGCGGATGTTCATGCATTCCCCAATTTTTGTAGACAAATTTTAAGAATGTGGAATAACACTGAAATTTTCATACTTGTCTGTCCTGTCATTCATAAGACGCTTTTCTTTTTCACCACTTGCACTGAAACATCGAGTCAGGCTTGTAATGGGATTCACGAAATATGTGTGGGAATCGACATATCGGGAAGGCCACGAACCGACCGAGTCGTTGCCCTCGTACCATCAACAAACGTCGCGCGCCGAAACGTTTAATGACACGTTTTTAGATGTTGTCAACAGTCGAGGACCGGGGCGATCAACTGACAAGTAAACACAAGCCAGCGTCATCGCCGTACCTCGACTAGGTCGCGAGAAGACTACGTAGGTGTGCCGAAACGCACCTGTGTGTATGACGACAAAGTCAGACCGCGGAAGACGCGGGCGCTTTTTGCTAAAACGCGACTATACGAACCACGATACGAGAGACAAGCGCAATTACGACTCACGGCTACGACACGCGGTTAACAATTACGATTTACGGATTAACGAATACGGACATACTTCTTGTATCACATTTGTACTTATATCTTTGTTGTTTCTGTCGCGCCGTTCTAAATAAAGGGCAGATATTTTACTCTCTAAAAATCCTGTTCCTACATATGTATGTTATTAATAGACTACGGATGTTCATGCATTCTCCAATTTTTGTAGACAAATTTTAAGAAAGTGGAATAACACTGAAATTTTCATACTTGACTGTCCTGTCGTTCATAGGACGCTTTTATTTTTCACCTCTTGCACTGGAACATCGAGTCAGGCTTGTATTTGGATTCACGAAATATATATGTTATTAATAGACTGCGGATGTTCATGCATTTACCAATTTTTGTAGACAAATTTTAAGAAAGTGGAATAACACTGACATTTTCATACGTGACTGTACTGTCGTTCACATGTTCAGTCTGTCCTGTAAGTGGGGCAACTGTATCTAATATGGAACATCTGATTTTAAAAGCTTGCGAAAGATAGGACGCTTTTCTTTTTCACCACTTGCACTGGAACATCGAGTCAGGCTTGTAATTGGATTCACGAAATATGTATGTTATTAATAGACTGCGGATGTTCATGCATTCTCCAATTTTTGTAGACAAATTTTAAGAAAGTGGAATAACGTGAAATCGTATTTTTAATGGGAACAGCCTTTGTAGATCTAATGCAAATAAAAATTGTACAAAGTTCTATCGAATTTTATATTCTAGCCTTTTTTGCAGAATCTTCATAAGCCGTAAGTGCATAAAGATCCGCAGTCTAGTTATCAATTTTATTTAGACCGAAATAAAGTTCTGTTTCTTCTGCTAATAATCATGGCAAAAGATTACACATGTTGCTTTTACTTTAAAAAAATGATTTATGTACTTGCATTTATATTAATACAAAAAGTTCAATGGTTGTTCTGAAGAAAATTTCTAAGAATAATCTCTTAAATCTTTGACGATTCAGGCAGATGTAACTCTAAAGGTTGACAAGTATTACTTGACTTCAAGATTAAATTTCGCAATAATTCAGGATGATGAAAAAAGCAACTTTTTCAATGCTCAATAGAACAGTTGAAAAAGTTATACAGCAGTTTTTGAACTCTCATTCTACAGTACAAGATGTATAAAATGTTTGAATATTTCCCTTCGTCGAACCTTAACAGAACAATAGAATAAAAGATTAATGAAGAATTCGGAAAGTAAAGACATCAGACTCTGGAATGAGCTCGAGTTGTACGACTGTTTTTCACGGAGTTATAATAGTTTAAATAAAGTGAAACTTCAGCAAATCTTCAAAATGTCCAATGACACACACGTGTATCCATTCCGATAGTTTTTCTCTCGCAAGTTCGCATAATTTCCATCACGTCCCTGCGGAGGGCCGGCGTTACACGTGCCGCTTGCGAGAGACGGTCGTTCCGTAAGATTTGCCGAAGCTTCCACTTCGTCTTATGTTCCGGGAGTGATCGTGCCGGCGAAACTCGAGTTCCTCGTACTATTCCGTTCCCGTTCCACGCAAGATTTCCTGTGCAACGGGTTTGCTTTATTGCCCGTGTCATTGGTGTTCCTACTACCTTTCCCAGCAATCAGCCAAGAATTATAACGTAGCCCCTGTCGGTGAAAAGAAGTCGACCGGATCGACGCGCTATTCATTTTCATTGAATTACGCAGCGGTGTATTGCGCGAGCACCGTGGCAGGGAAAGAAGAACACGTCGAGAAGCTGCCATAAAGCACGCCGTCGCGTCGAAGAGAGAGAGAGAGAAAGAGAGAGCAAACTAAAGCTGCGTTCTCAGTGAACTACAGTAATTCTTCTATAGTCGCAAAAAGGTCGTTGAAGGAACAAAAATATCCCCTCCAGTGTAGTAATCTGATCTCGGCTCGGGTATATCGATGCGAACCATACTAATCGAATTACGAAACTTCTTTATTTTTCATTAATTTTTAATGGAACTTTCGCCAATATATTTGTGGCATTTTTCTGATTAACATGATACACAAACACGATATCATTTCGACTGTATTTAGTGGTTTAATTGACGATGAAAGTTTCGGGCGCAGGGAAGGACAGCGTATGGGAAAGAAAGAGACGCGGAGAGTCGGCCGCGCGCGGTCTCTTTTTACATGCGCTGTCCTTTTCTACGTTCGGCTCGGTCTTTGAAGCCCAAAAAAATAGAGTCAACGAACTGTGCAAACGAACTTCCCCGATGTTCTTGCGACTACAGAGGATTTACTATAGTAACGATCCATATTGTCCTTTTTGATTGTAGAATACGGTGGTCCTTATTTTTCAACTTCCGATCATTTCTGGTCGCTGCTAAATTGTGAGACTTGGTCAATAATTTGTTCATTTTGACATTTTTCTCCGTTTTCTTCGGAAACTGCTTGTTTTGCCAAGCTCACTAAACACGCAGCCTGTCCAGATCTACAGGTTTTGTCGAACATATTTTTCGATACAGTCGCATCTACGTGTCGAATTTCGATACGTGACTAATTTGGTACTGGCAAAGAGAGGGTAACTTCTTCCCCTCGATTCGAGCGAATTCCCCTGATCTCGCTCGGAATCGCTTAAGGGAGTAGACTCCTTCTTCCAGGATTGCAAGGGTGCGGGATTCCCGTTCTAATTTCTCGATAGGGTAAACTGTACAATGATTGGCTATAAGTCTAAATCCTAGTAAAAATCTTTCTATCTTTCTTTGAAATGTTTAAACGAGCTTAACTTTCTATTACGATAAGTTAATAGAGATTCTTCAGCAAAATCAAACAGTTTTACGTGTAATAAATCTTTTATTATAAAATATATTCAGTGAATAACAATCGGAAGACAAACAGTACAGTCATTGGCACATTTGCTAACAGTCATATGTGGAACTCTGTTATGAAAACTTACAGCGTTGATTTGAAATATAAATAAGAAGCAATAAAAAATGATTTTCTATACCAAGAATTCTTAATATTTGTCGTTTAAATCAAAAGTGCTGATAGCTACTGCAGTATCAGCAATAGTACACAGTTTACCCTAACACAAAAATGGAGTTTTTCAGTAGTAGTTCTATCGCCCTCAAAAGTCACATTTTTTCGTTTACGAGGTGTAATTTGCATTATTTGGAAGCATACAACTGCGCATGTAGCTTTTTTCATACCAACATAAAATACTACATACAATAGACTCGTTTCCAGGATTGCAAGGGTGCGAGATTCGCGTTCTTATTTCTCGATAATACAAGCACGGGGTGTTTCAGTAGTTAAAAACGCGAGATAAAAGATCGATCTAAGGCGATATCGCCCTCAAAAGTTCTATTTTTTCATTTACGAGGCAAAATTTGCATTATTCGGCAGTATTTTGCTATGAAAATACCTACTAATAAGCCGAATAATGCAAATTATACCTTGTAAACGAAAAAATAAGAGTTTTGAGGGCGATAGCGCCTTAGATCGATCTTTTATCTAGCGTTTTTGACTACTGAAAACCCCATTTTTGTATTATCGAGAAATGAGAACGCGAATCCCGTATCCTTGCAATTCTGGAAACGAGTCTACCGCTTTAAGTGGGGACATAGCTTTAGAAGCGAAATATAGAAAAAGAGGAGCAACTCTCTTACGATCGTTCTGCGATTGTCCCCGAAATCTATGGCGCGACTGAACGATATCTCGAGGAATTATTGTTCGCCTGGGAGAGACTTAAATATCTTGGATCGGCGCACTTGTTATCCATCATACACATATCGCAAGGTTATGGTGCTCCGCTACTATTCGGAATTGCTCGCGCTACGTCGTTGCCTCGTGAACGGAAATGACGTTCTGTCATTCGATGGAGTAAACAGGGTTACTACTTCGGCGAACAGTTACTGCCCCGGCCGTTCAATCCGATTGTAATAGTTAAATGTAATTGGCGTGAAACTCGGATATGGAGACGAAGAGCTATTCGCGAGGACCATACGCTTTGTGATTCTGTTTCGAACCAGATTGGATCTAGCGAAATAAAATTGAACGGATTGGTTTGGCTTAGGAAATCGTAAAGGAAGCGGCACAAAGCAATCGTCAGCACAGCGTCGAGCAGTAATATTTCATCTACGCGTTGCGTTGGATTTGTAGTCGTCAACGAACGGGCGTGTTTGTGTAAGACAGGTTACGAAATGTACTGGATGGAGTAATGAATCCGGTCATCCCAAATATTTATTATCGGTAATATTGTGAGAATATGTTACGTAAATAAATAATCTTTGACTTCTGAATTATTTGCATAAATATTACACATAAATAACATCTACGGAACAATTTTTTTTTAATAATATTGAACAGAATATGTGTTCTTGATATAGACAAATATATATTTTTAATCATTTATTAGGTCCTGTTCGAACTAAAACTTTTAATTTCACTTTCACTTTCAGGATTTCCCTTTATCTGTTCTCATCGACACCTTTACTATTAAAAATATTAATGATATTTAATATTAAAACCGTTTCTAAACAAGTTCCGCGGTTCATGTTTTAGATAGAATTTATTAGAAAGTTCTAGGATGCTTGCGATCCCTGGATGTTATTTTCTTTTTATTTTTACATGGTACTGTTCTTGTAGCTCGACAATATCGTGAAGATTATTATTATTATGGTACTCGTAGTTATCCGAAGTTCTGCTCCTCTAATTCTCTCTAACCGGGCCGTTGTCTATGGCGGAATCCAGGAGAGCAATCCTCGTAAAAATTTATCGTTTGTCTCGAAGTAAGTTAAAAACTACAACACGACGACGTACAAATTCTGGAGCACCGTCACGCCACGGTCTCCAACGGCGAACTGGCTACGATTATTGCTTATCACCGCCTTTATTGTCCCACGATTTTGTCGCGCGAACACGCTAAGTTAAACTCGACTGTAATCGTTGAGAAGAAAAAAAATTCTCGAATAGACACCGTCGAGTGGAAACCCGTGAAAAGCTCGAACGGGCCACTCGCAGCGGGGATTTTAATTCCACGAAACTGTGCGACGTGTCAACGACGTGTTCCTGGCAATTCGAAAATGACGAAAGGCTTCTATATTTCAGGAAATAATCAACTGTTATTTTTGTTTAGAGTAATTTTGACCAACCGTGATAGCTGGACTGTGGATCTTTATGCAAAATAAAAGTTGTCCTCATCGATTGTGAAGCGCAAGAATTTAATGAAAATGTATTTCTTCTCTTAATAATTTTAAGTTGAAAATATTATGACGATATTCGTTAACTGTTCTGATAATATCACTGTTTCATATTTCGCGCATCCATCTTTACCATAAATGTATAAAATCCATAATCCAGTAATGTCAATTATTCTTGATACTATTTTCATTCGCAGTGCGAATATTATAAATCTTTTTGAAAATATTTACATTTTTATGAACAGATGTTGGACAGAGAGAATATTACATGCACTTGATTTTACTTTTACTATATTGTGACTATTTTAAATCTTCTTGCGGATGTGCTTGTTACTTATGCTTTAACATTCGAAATTTATTATAAATATGAGATAAATATGATTCTTCCCTTCAAATCTGAGTGTTCCATTTCAAGATATTTATTCTAAGAATATTTATGCGTATCTTTCTAATTTTTTAATATTATTATTTCTTGTTTAAATATTATAAAGGTATTCTTCCTTAGAAGATTTTTTTCTTACATTTGACAACGCAGTCTACAAGGCATACAGATTTGTTATAAGAGAATATTGTAATAATAATAAGACAATCATTTTGGAAAAACATTGAGATGTAAAATTGTTCCAATCCTTGTTCCTCTCTTCTTGAATTTTGCAGAACACAAGTCTGAATCTTCGTAAAGCTTGCATAGCGCTCAATAAGAACCGTTTACCGTGTCTGACCATAACATACCGTTTCTACTTCATATATACTGTTTTATTCTACTACAGTAAAGTCGCGTTATTTCTCAGCGACCGCCTACCCAGAATTTGTCTAGTGCCTACCCCCTCCACTGAGCGGCAATGCCGCAGTATGTATGTTTGTGATCCGCTACTAATGCAACTATATATATATACAAAACTTCTTTATTTTTCATTATTTTTTTATGAAACTTTCACCAACTTATCTGCTGCATTTTTCCGATTAAAATGACGCTAAACACGATATAATTTCAACTGTATTTAGTGATTCAATTGACCATGAAAGTTTAAGGCGCAAGGAAGGACCCTTTCTACGTTCGGCTTCCGTTGTACTTTCGGCGCGGTAGACTAAAAAAAAATAGTATCCCTACACGATATTTCTCTGTGCAGGAGACAGCCGTTTGCAAAATAACGCGAATTAACTGTATTTTAATCTCAATTTAGTGTACAGCTCGAGGTATCAGAATTTAAGAGAATCCAGCATTTGAAAATGAACAAATGTCAACCTTCTATTATTTCGTGCGTTCACTTTATCATCCATGTTTCAATTTTTTAACGGGTACTGTTATATTAGTCATGCCGAAAGCGGGATATTATTTGTTTCTCTGTTCTTTCAAACGGAGCTGTCATTTATTTTACCGAATCGTATGTCGTTTAGCGGTTTCCCGTTTATGTGCGGCGAAACGGCAGCCCAAGTTTCGCGTAAAAGTGCGACCGTTTCCATATTAATTAATGCAAATAATGGCGCAGACCGACGGAACGTTTCTTTGCTCGACGCGCGATCTATTGACGAGTCAAAGGAGCACAGACCGGCTCGAGGCAAACCTTAATGAGCACCACGGAAAGCGGATCAATGATAATTGTTCGCACGTACCATCGTGATTTTAATGCATCTCCTCTCTGGGAGCTTTTGTGCAACCAACTGTAGCAAGGCGACAGCTCTCGAGCTGCGTCTTCGAGAAATCCATTATCATTCAACCCATTGATACTATTTTAACCTGTTTATAAATTACAATGTTCAACGAACATCTTTCTTCTGCGCTCCCCAAAAAAAATTCTATAAAATATCCCAGAATAGAGTAGCTCACCAATTTTTGCCTTACACTTTAAATAAACAAATTATGGTTCGTTTGTAATGTTAAATTTTGAAGAAATAAATTTCACAATACAAACAGAAAGCAGTCAAATGTTTTACATTTGAGCTGCGTCTTCGAGAAATCCATTATCATTCAAACCATTGATACTATTTTAACCTGTTTATAAATTACAATGTTCAACGAACATCTTTCTTCTGCGCTCCCCAAAAATAATTCTATAAAATATCCCAGAATAGAGTAGCTCACCAATTTTTGCCTTACACTTTAAATAAACAAATTATGGTTCGTTTGTAATGTCAAATTTTGAGGAAATCAATTTCACAATACAAACAGAAAGCAATGAAATGTTTTACGATAGCTAGAAATTGAAAATGAGCGAATCTTCACCCGAGCAATGTATACGGGTTAAAACATGTACATTTTATTGCACAGCCTGTCCCAAAAATGCTGTACTTCATTGAAAAGATTCCTGAGGTCAATTGAAGTAACTTTTTCTTTTGAAAAAATCTTCTCCGTGGCTTTGTTAAGGAGCTATTAACGAAAAACGCGGACCAATCACGGCGCGACTATCACGGACGGATTCCGGCTCGGCCAATGCCAACGCCTCGCTGTGTTTTTCGTTGATGACTACATAATAAAGCTGCGGAGAACATTTTCACAAAAGAAAAAGTTATTTCAAATGACCTTAGAAACCCTTTCAAGGAAAATACAATATTTCTGGGACAAGTTGTATACAGTAAATCCTCTATAGATGCGACAGCCTCGGGGGATTTGGTCGCATCTACCATACAGAGTAGCTATTTTTTTTATCTCCAAAGGCCGAGCCGAACGTAGAAAAGGACAGCGCGTGTAACGCGTCTCTTTCTTTTCTATACGCTATCCTTCCTTGCGCCCGAGACGTTCATCGTCATTCACACCGCTACAGTTTAAATTCCATCGAAGGAAAACCATCGAATTGGAGCATTTGCATCCGTCAGGAACGGGCACAATTTTTGTAGTTTTCTTTAAACTGTTTTAAGTAATTACTTAAGATTTATTTAAGATTTACTTAATTTTATTTGTTACCAAAAAATTTTAATGGATTTTATTGAAACACGGTAAACATTTCTAAAATGTTTGTTTTGCTTCGTCGCCTCTTTTTAGGCGAAACAATGTCAGTTAACAACAAATAAAAGAAGAATATATGTATGTAAATGAAGATATGTACCGTTGTAAAAATAAATATATATGTACAGTTGAAGTTATATCGTGTTTGGTATTTTTTTAATCAGAAAAATGCCACAAATTCACCACGTGAAAGTTTCATAAAAAATAAGTGATAATAACAGAGATTTTATTTTGTTATTACATTGCGACGACGCACGGGCGTTTGAACTGTGCCGGTGACTGCAACTCTCCGCATCGCGTTAGTAGTGTTTCACACCGAAATACCGAGCCGAGATCAGATTACTAAGTTGGGGGGGATATTCTTGGTCGCATCTATCGTGTAGGAATTGTCGCGTCTATAGAGGATTTACTGTAATATTTAAGTAGTATTCTTTGAAGAATTAAACTACAGTAAAGTCGGGTTTACTGTCCTGAGTCAACGCCGGATTCTAAGTCCAGTGCCTATTCATTCCACTGGCATATCGGTGCAAACACCACGCATTGAGTCGAATGAATCGAAATGTTCAACTTTCTTAATTTTCATTATTATTTTATAAAATTTCATTATCGTATTTCTGGCATTTTTCTGATTAAAATAAGACCAAACACGATATAATTTCAATTGTATTTAGTGGTTAAATCAACGATTCAAGTTTGGATCGCAAGGAAGGACAGCTTATGGGAGAGAAAGAGACACTCATTCTGTCCTTCATCTATGTTCGGCTTCTCCTTTGAATTTCATTCTGTCCTTCTCTATGTTCGGACTCTCCTTTGAATTTCATTCTGTCCTTCATCTACGTTCGGCTTCTCCTTTGAATTTCATTCTGACCTTCTCTATGTTCGGACTCTCCTTTGAAGTAACAAAAATAAGGTCACAACACCACGATTACTGTCCTCCGAAAACACGGATGTGGGACAGTAAACCGACTTTACTGTAATCATCCTTGAAAGAAGGACATTTTAAAAATTTTGTATTAAGCCTTGTTGAAGTTGATTGTGAAATGTTTCTGTATGTATAATTGATGATGGAAATATAATTTGGAAATCTATATTCTGATACTATTGTATTTCATTCATCTCCCTACGAAAGAAACTTGTTGAATTGCGGAGAACATTTACTTTATGGTTGCAAGATATCAATTAAAACAAACCCACCTTGCATAATAAACTGAACATGCTTGTAAATTCCTTTCCGCGAAGGCGCAAGGTTCCCGCCTTAATCCGCTATTTCTGGCTGAATCCCTCCTCTGAATAACTACTACCGAATAATTATATTGGAATAACCTTCGGCCCTATTTCAGCGCTACAACATTCCATAATTATTCCCTCTGTGCTCAAAATACATCCGAGCGTGTTTCGCTGTTAGATTAAAACTCATCAAGTCGGAGGAACGGTGGAGTGTCGTAGCCGTAGGAGTAAAATATGCAATGGCGCGAGGGCGTGGGTGGAAACGGTAAAAAGGAGACCGAGTGAATATATGAAGTTCGAAGAGCTTCATCGAATATTTCGCAATGGACCCTCGACAAAACGTGATGGATTTTTAAACGTGCCCTGGATATTTCCGCTCGATCATTTTCCGATCCAATAAACAGTGACGTCATATACGCGGCGGCAAGAAAATGAGCTGGCCTTTTTACCTGAATGGAATCCTTCCCGGCCTCTCGTAAAATATTCCTCGGCTGCGTGTACCCGGGCCCATTGCTGTACAATAACGTTGTATACGGCTGTCCATCAACGTCTGACACCTTGCTGTCGGAACCTGAAGAAAAAAGATGAGCACGCGATCAGATACTCGATCAGAAGAATATCGATCTGCAGGTAATGGGTCAACGATTAAGGAGTTTCATTCGTCTACTGCTACACGAAAAACTCTGCTGGACTTTGACCATCTTCTTGCACGGAAAACAATCGTTTGTTTAAACATAAAGTGACCTGTCCGATGAATGAACACTTCGATCGCGTGTCTGGAGAAATTAGTATTCGCAAATCGTTATTTCATTTCCTGAGTGCTGTTTTTACAGGGTGAGGCACCTGAGACAAGCCACCTCAATCATTTCTACGTTTTCTGAATCAGAATTGATGGATTTTCTGCTTCAGGTGGAGATTTTTAGGAAATTTTAAGGTCGACTTAATTTTTTTTAATGGAACCACATATTTTTGAACTTCTACGATTGTAGCCTTTCTCGAGACTACTTCAATGAAATAGTCAGTCATGGTCAAGAATATAAAAACGATGGAAAAATATAAATTCACTGTGAATGCTTCGATAGTGGGACATTTTCTATTGGGAAAGTTAATGGAAGATGTTTATCGTGAATCACCCACGACAAAAGAAGACTTTCACTTATGTTTTGAGAGAAGCTTTCTAAATTTCAACTCTTAACCAATGTTAATTAACAAATGTGTCATCTCAATTCTAATTTTCTGGTACCCAGTTCAAATCGTTAAGTATTTATATCTTCTTATTAAGATCAATAAGCGAACCAGCATTGATCGGAAAACATAGGTTAATAAATATGTTTAAAAAGTGGATCCGTCAAATTTTAACACTAGGTTTACGTTACACGCTTACGTTACGTTACTAGGTTTACATTAGGTAAGATTATTAAGATTGTAAAGATGCTTCCCTGAGGAATTTTTTACCAAATTTAGTTTTTGGGATATGTACTATCGGAAAAGTGGCCAAAAATTTGGATAGACACATTCTTGTTATGTTTATAAATTAATGTAAAATAGTTATATTTAGACCTCCGTAAACCTAGTGTTATACAGATGTAAATGCCGTTAAATTGTCAAATGCAGCTGTCTGACGAGGCCTAGATTAAATTTAATTCGCGTGCAATTTCAGGAACTTGACACCCGATACTGACGTGGAAAATATAGAAAAATTCGTCTTCAGAGAGTTAAACCCACTCGATACTATTTCATAGTAAAACAATACAACCCCGTAGATAATACAATTCACCTAGAAGAATTTCGATAAGAATGTACAGGAGCGTTGATAGCCTCGTATCGGAATATAAAAGCATGCCGAGCATCCGCTTCTGTCGGGGAGCATCTCGGTTGCTTATTAAATACGTGTTCCATCGGTTGGAAAATGGTTTAAACTTTTAAGAAACTTTTGTACACTGTTCCGTTTTACACCTGACGGAATTGCGCGTAATTCGCGAGACATTTAAAAAATTAACGGCATACAATGAAATTAAACAGTATTTGAACATTACATTCCTTGAAAAGTAGACGATATTTACTTCTGTACTCATTTTACAGCCTGGAGCCTCTACTTTTGTAGTGCAATGTTCATTTCCCTCTAAGATGTTCTTACGTGATGCAGCGGGTGGGAAAAAATGATGATTTTTCCATTTTTCAGGAAAAATGCAGCAAATTTAATCGTCTTTAAAAAATTTGAAAAATTTTTCTCGTACATGAAACTACCATGGACTTGAAGATTAGAGCCTCCTCTTTACAACGGCTGCTTGAGAATTCATGTACGATTTATTTTCACTGTTTGATGAGCACGAAAATGAGGAACCAGTTCGATCGTGTAAATCCCTCTTTTTCAAAGCTCGATAAAAACGACTAAAAATGCATCATACATAATTTTCAACGTATCGTTGTAAAGAGGAAGCTCCAATCTTCAAATCTATGGCAGTCTCATTTACGAAAAGAGTTTTCCAAATCTATGGCAGTCTCATTTACGAAACGAGTTTTTCAAACTTTTCACAGAGAAGTTCGAATGTACAGCATTTTCGAGAAAAAATATATCGTCTTTTTCGTATTAAAAAAGCTAGTTTTGTTTAAAAAAATTAGTAACACTAATATTATGTTACTGTTACTCGTGGCAATGTCGATGTGCATGTTCCAATTATTATGATTCAGTTATATTACATCATATAGGCTGTCCGATAAATGCATGGTACAAATTAGCTCAGATCGATTCTATGGCTAGAAATAAGACGAAAATCAAGAATAACGAAATTGCGTGGGAGGCTTTCAAGAAAATTAATAGTAACCTTTTCGATCACGAATTATTTATTCCTGGAAAAAAATCATGGCTTTGCTAAGCAGTTCTTTTTTTCGACAGCAGAAAATCGTCAAACACGCAAAACACTTGTAACCTTTATGCTTCTCGCAAACAAACAAAAAATGCTATATAGCTGAAACTGTGAACATACGTTCGGGACGAGTGTACCAGCATAAGAAAAAAAAGAAAACGATAATCGACTGTAGGTGTCCCGCGAAATTCAAAAGGTCACCTTACTTTTTGATCGCACCTCGTAAACGATCCGTCGCGCGAGCAGGTAGGTGGACAGTCGAGTGCCGAGGGTCGACCGGTCGAGTAACAAAACTTTCCTTAATGAGCTGGAGCTCTCGTCGCGAAAGAAACTGAAACAACCCGAAGAAACTCGGCCAGGCGATGACAGTGGCAAAGGTTTGCTCTGTGCAAAGGCTGACGGCTCTCGCGTCGCGGCCATCGTTCCCGATGCTCGAGAATTCGGAGCGTCGAAGCCTGTTTGGCCGGCCTCGATTTCCTGTCCCATCAAACGCAGCTTCATCATTCTCCCGTGATACCGTTCGCCGAGCGACGAGAAAGAATCCCCGACGAGATTCCGCGGACGCGATTACACGGTGAATTAAATGCTGTTTAAACTGCAATCGCTGCAAAGCCCCGACGGTGGACGCTACGAAACATTAATTGTTAGCGAGAGAAAGAGACTCCGGGCCCCCCCGGACCCGCCGTTCCATGAATAAGTGGCTGTTCGCTGCAGACAAAAGCAGGGGAAAGGGAAGTAAAAGACTGAGTCGAGCCGTGCAAGCCAGAAGAAGACGTAAGAGAGCAAGGAAACCGGAAGAATGGACACTAGGATATGCCCGCCGGTGGATATGTTTTATTCAAAAGCGTCCTCCTTCTTCCAGGAACCTTCAAAAATAGACCGACGCCATTTCACGCTCCCTGTTGTTTAACAATGTATAATTTAACCGTTTATTTGCCGTGCAAATGTACCGTACCCATTAAGGAGCCACCGACGATCCTCCTTAAAAATCTCGAGGATCTTCGTGTCCTACGTCGCGCTCTGGCTCCATGCATATATGCAGAGCAATACTAATTGAGCAGTTCGCAGGCCAAATCGATTAACTCTACTGTTTAATATATTTTAAATTTAAGTGCAAAGCACTTGGTTCGGTCAGAACTTTTTTTATTTATAATCAATTTCCCAAATAATACAGATTAACACCATTAAACGACAACATTTTTTTTGGTCGCCGAAACTATATAAATAAAAACGTAAACGTTCGTTTGTTCAAAATCTTAAATC
>CM052200.1:17775892-18077178 GCA_028455805.1 Lasioglossum figueresi | reverse complement strand
TGAAACCTTCTTTTTCAGACGTTTAACTACGTAGGGCAGCAAAAATTCTACGGCTTACGAAAAATGTTGGAATCGACTTCTTTCTGAGTTTTCGGGTCAAATAGCCCCACTGTGCGAATGTAAGTGATCGGTGGTTGGATGATATATCAGCGTGAACCCGAGGCATAATTGCTGTCGGACGCGGTGGATGAACGTGCAATAACCTTCTCGCGTTGCGGCGGTGCAGGGCGTTCATATCGGAGGGCATCCGGAATGCGGCAGGGGCAGAAGTTCATTGGACAGGCCAGAACTTCTCGGAATGCCGTGAAGTGCTCGGGTATCGAAGCTGGTAACGTCGTTCGGTCGAGGATCGTTTATAAATCAGTTCGCCTAGGTACCATCACGGTGGCTCTATCGTGGCCTGCTGGAAGACGTTTGCCCTCGGCCTGGTTGCATGCTCGTCCGAGTCAGGGCCATTAACTACCGGCTGTATAAGATCACGAAAGCGCATCACCGACGCGAAAGTTATGCGATGGCAGCGACTCACGAAAGTGGATCTGTTCCGATCCCGTCCTCTCTTTCGCCGTCGTCGTCGTCGTTCCCCTTAGCCCCGCGTCTCCTTGGAAGTTAAATTAGAGAATGTAGGCTGCGCTGCTGGCCAGCGGCAACGGGGAGACCGGGGAAGGCCGATTTTATGCCGGGACACGGATTCCTTGATATCATCCCCGTTCCAGTTTTCTTCACTATTTTCGTAGCCGGTTGACGAGCTGTAAGCGTTCGGGTAATTGAATCGTTGAGATCCCTGCAGCTCTATCTGCCGTCGCCGCGCCGCGACGCTCCAACCGAGCTTCCTCCTTCTTTGTGAGCGGGACCGTTCGTCGGGAAACATTAGGATCTATCTACTTTTAGGGCTGTTGCTTATTTTATACGTAATTGTGCCAGCTTTAAGAGGATTCGCCGCCGGGCATTTTCTAAAATGGGAATAAGGCTTTGGCGAAAGATCGCTTGTCTTTCGGTTTTTGCCACTTCGGAATACGGAAGATGAACGTTGCGATTGGTATTGTTACGACGGTTTCAGATGTCGAACTGCTGAAGGCGACGGAAAAAGATGTTATAGATACTCGTCTTTATTAGAATCTGTTCAGAATCTTTGTCACGAGGCTGACACGATATTGTAGGGCAAGGGATTAACAATGACGTTAAACGAACGCGAATTTCCTCGAAATAAGCTTATTGACCAAAGTCAGCACCATTGTAATTAGCGTATTTCATTCACGTATTTCATTTATAAACTGTCATCTTCACTTTACAGTTTGTTTTTACTATCGACGAATACTACACATTGCTTAATCTCACATTTTCATCAAATAAAATCTTTCATCAAATATTATTATACATTATGCCATCTTCAATATGTTATTTTTCACACATATATAAACAGAACGCACGACAATTGCACTGATTTATGCTGAAATAAATTAAAACTGAAGATCTTAAGGATCAAGTTAGTACTTCATAGTGACGTATAATAATCTTGTAGACTGCGATAGTATTTTTTAATCAAAATGTACAAATAATTAAAAGACGCTTCTTGTAATAATAGGTGCATATATGTATAGGTACAATCTTTTTAAACCATTTTTTAATACTGTATGATGAATTAATGTTAATTACCAGATCGCAGATTTGATGCATTGATTACAAAAATGATGTAATACGCGCCTATAAAGACATTACAAGAACGCTGTTGTTAAAATTATTATTAATGGTGGAAATACTCCTGTTATTCTGCACAACTGTAAAGTCACGACACCGGATCTGCTTATTAATGAATCAGGACTTGAGAATTTCTTTAAACCGTGCAGTGGTGAATCACTAAAGAAACCATAAATCATGTATCCGAGCATCAAATTAATCTCCCTATGGTTGAATGGGCCACAACATGGACGGGTTCACTCTCATTTCGCACGAAGCCCCTAGATAAATCAATCTCCCTTGTAGTCGCCTCCAAATCGAGCGTGTTCTCGAGAATCGCTGCGTCAACGACGCGCGACATTCGCTCATTCGTTCCAACTTCAGCGCTGCTTCAAAACCGTAAACCCCGATACATCATGCAGAGCTTCGCTTCACGAGTATAGACAGACGTGAGCTGACGAAACGATTCGGACTTCGGACGAATCCAGCCGGATACCGAAAATTAAATCCTTTCTCGTTCATTCGCGTGTAACGCTTCATGGATGGTGTAACTCGATTGTAACTGTTTCAGCAAGGAAGATCGCAATAGTTCTTCGGCGAACGGCCGACGTGTATCAATAGTAACAATTCGAATCAATAAACAATTTCACGTGAAATTGTTTTTACACGAAACTAAAATATTAGGTTGTTGCATGTGAAATGTCCGATTTTAGAATGCGACTGTTGTAAAACGTTTCGATCATGAAATGCTGTTACAATCTATAGGTTTACTATCAATGAAACTGTTTGAGCAAGGAAGGTCGCAATAGTTATTCGGCGAATGGCCGACGTGTATCAATAGTAACAATTCGAATCAATAAACAATTTCACGTGAAATTGTTTTTACAAGAAACTAAAATATTAGGTTGTTGCATGTGAAATGTCCGATTTTAGAATGCGACTGTTATAAATCGTTTCGATCATGAAATGCTGTTACAATCTATAGGTTTACTATACGTAAAACTTTTAGGTACAAAGCTGGTCAAATGACCGGTTCTAGATTTTTTATTTCACAATTAATGAAATTGTAAATATGCTTTCATAAGAAATAGTTTAATAAATATGATTATTAGAACACATATTATAATAAGAACCGCGAACAAAGTCTAAATAAATAAATTCTTATCATTTTTATAAGGCTCGCTACGCTTAGTTTTAATATCCTATGTTCAATTTTAATTTACATGTATAATTATACTTTTACATAAAATTTATTTCAACGTCAACCAATGCGACTGATTTTTGAGAATATCGTATTTATTATATTCGTTTTTCTTTACCTGATACATTTTACCTTGGTTCTGTTACGAGCCGAGGGTTTAGGCAGCTATGCGGAAACCGGGAGGGAGTTTGGATTCAGAGATTTTGGGTGATAATGTAGGGATTGTACACGTAGGACTTGCCGGTGCCGTCTTTCAGGTCCGGGTCGCCTCGTATATCGAAGGGAAGTGGACGCGCCGATGTCTATTGCACCACCGGGTTGCCACCGTAAAGGTACACGTAGGACTGGCCAATGTCGTCATTCAGAATCGGGTCGCCTCGTGTATGGAAAATACGATAACTGGACTTGCTGGTGTCTGTTTCACCACCAGGTCGCCACCGTAAAGGTGCACAAGGACTTGCCGATGTCTATCTCACCACGGGGTTGCCTTGTGGGGATCTCGGGAGTGGACTTGCCGATGTCTATTGCACCACCGGATTGCCACTTGTAAAGGTTAAGGTATGCTTCCGCAGGCTCGCAACTTATTGAAGGAATTTGATATACCTCGAGCGGCAAAGGTATATCGTCGAAGGATATTAGTGACTGGGGACTCGAATAGGTGAAACGGTTGAAATTAACTTCAGTCGAATATACATATAATAAGTATATTCTATAAAAATATAAATGGTAACGTACAAATGTTTTAGTGTGCCGTGTATGTCGCAGTTTCTAAGATTTGTTTTATCTCTCTATTTTTACGCATCGAGGAGTGCGGGGGCACCCTGCTTAGTAATCCCGTTCTCGGGATACGTACCGTGTGTTTATGAATCGGAAAGATGCGCGATTGGGAATTATAAACCCGATCTAGCTACAGTGTTCACTGACGTTAACAAGCGAACTCTTCGGAAGGAACTGCCCCCTCCTGATGGCAATCCAGGCCCTTTTATAGTGGCCAAAATCGGCCTAGACGAGGGTGGGGACTAATCAGAGATGTCGATAAGAAATGCAATCTAATTTATAGCCTATGCTATCGTCTGCAGGCGCCCTAATCTTAAATGATTCTTAGAACCCTCTGAATAGAGTCCTTGTTTTAGCACATATCACTCCGAAGGGCCAAAGGTAACCAACGGTTGCGATAGCATACGTAACAGTTCACTTAATAGATTGTAATAAATATTGGTTCTCACGTTTGAAGACAATTTTTTTGAAAATATGGTATCTCTAATTCTTATTAGGCTGCTTTATTATCTAATTCTTGGCATGTTTCACATGTGTGCTGCACATTATATATGCTTCACCTATTACTTACTTCAACTGCGATGATTAGACTGCTAATCGTTATGCAAAATTAAAAATGTCTGCATCCATTCCAAGACACAGAGGTTAAATAGATATTTCTTTCTTGTTTGAATTACTATATTAAACTGAAACTAATACGGTGATGTTCTTAAATTTTTAAAATATGTCCAATGCTTTAAATTGTACGTACCAATTTTTGTTATTAATGCATAAAATCCGCAGTCTAGTGGTGATATAAGAAGTATTTTTCATGCAATTTGTCTGATATCACACAACGAATACATTTTTGTACACGTATGAACACCGAAGCACTAAAAAGTACAGTATATATTGCTGTACGTTTATACAAGCTTCCACTATAAAGTTGTTGGAAAAAGCTGAGACAACATATTTTTTAACCGCTTTATATCCTTCGAAAGAATGGTTCGTCATCCCTTGGTTTTACGTGGAGAATAACGTATGTCACATTCTCAGCCGTGTCATCGTTATACTAGTCGTTCGGCTATACTGCGAGTCGTCCATAGCTCGTTGTCGCGAAAACATTAAACTTTATTTTCGAAAGCGGAGAAGAACGCGAGCGGTTTTTACTTCTCGTGAAACACATCTTTTAATGCATCGCGGAATTCGCACGAAGTTTTCTATTTAAATTATTTGAATCTTCTTGAGACCGTGAAACCCTTTGACTGAACGGAGATCCGGGTTGCAGCTGGTGATCGGATCTGAATCACTTCGGATCGCTTCGATTCAATATTTACAACAAAAAATTCGAATCACTTGCAACGTAATTCGATGGTTGGAACTCTTGAAACTCTTGGACGTCTTGAAAGTGTTCATAGCCTTGAAAATGTTGAAAGCATTGAAACATTGGAAGGTTTGCAAGAATTGAAACTCTTGAAATATTACATCCATCGCGAAACAATGATTACGTCACGTCAGCATTGGGATGAATACAGTATGAACGTACCAATATTATAAGAAGTATAACATTTATTAAGATTATCAACACTTTTAACATTTTCAAGACTTCAAGAGTTTCCAGAGTTTCAAGAATTTCTGATTTCGAATAAATATCGAACTGATTCGAAACTCTGTGGTGGTTAATTTGTTCGTAAACTTCCAAGACAGAGTTATTGTACAGGGTGTAACAAAATTTAGTGTCATGGTTTTGGCAGATCATTGTACACCTTCCGGTCGGTGGAGCTTATTATTATGATTATTTTCACATTTCACTCGCCGAAAAATATATAAAAATTTTACCTTGAATTTCAAGGTAAAGGTCAATTTTGCGGGAATTTCTTTTAACAAATCTCCACCGATCGGAAGGCGTACAACCACCTGCCAAAACCATGAAATTTTTATTATGCTTGTATCGCATTTCACTCACCAAAAAATATATAAAAATTTGACCTTGAATTTCAAGGTAAAGATTAATTTTGCGGCAATTTCTTTTAACGAATCTCCACCGATTGGAAGTTGTACAACCACCTGCCAAAACCATGAAATTTTTATTATGCTTGTATCGCATTTCACTTACCAAAAAATATATAAAAATTTTACCTTGAATTTTGCGGCAATTTCTTTTAACAAATCACCACCGATCGGAAGGCGTACAACCACCTGCCAAAACCATGAAATTTTTATTATGCTTGTATCGCATTTCACTCACCAAAAAGATATATAAAAATTTTATCTTGAATTTCAAGGTAAAGGTCAATTTTGCGGCAACTTCTTTTAAAAAATCTCCACCGATCGGAAGGCGTACAACCACCTGCCAAAACCATGAAATTTTTATTATGCTTGTATCGCATTTCACTTACCAAAAAGATATATAAAAATTTTATCTTGAATTTCAAGGTAAAGATCAATTTTGCGGCAATTTCTTTTAAAAAATCTCCATCTATCGGAAGGTGTACAACCATCTGCCAAAACCATGAAATTTTTATTATGCTTGTATCGCATTTAACTCGCCAAAAAATATATAAAAATTTCACCTTGAATTTCAAGGTCAAGGTCAATTTTGCGGCAATTTCTTTTGACAAATCTCCACCGATCGGAAGGTGTACATCTGCCAAAACCATGACACTAAATTTTGTTCCACCCTGTATGTCCATCACTAGTTTTAGTCCAAGAAACCCACGCTTAGATCCGCCGGTGGTCGCAGGAAATTAGCCGAGGGTTGCGCGCCACAGCAAATATTTTCATTGTAATACGCCGTTAGCGTGAAACCAATGACGCTGCGGATTCGGCTGAAAGTTTAATCGATGTATCGCGATGTCGACGCGACCGTGCCGAGGTAGTCCTGTGTGAGTCGTGTAGACAGCCTATACGATGGAAGAGCGATGTTTCCTGCCGTCATAAAGCTGCCGCGTCGCGGTGGCATGTTTATTACCGCGGTGGATAGCAGCCAGGCGAACGGGTGCATTCAGGAACTTTCCGAAGCAATAGAACATGAAGGAGGACACATTTCACGGAGCTGAGTAGACGCCGGCAGATAGAGGAGAAAGAGAGGAGAGAGAGAGAGACAGAGAGAACCTGACTTTTCCCCGAGCTTCTACGACAGACGAGCTTCGGTCATTACCTTCAGGAAGATAAGGATAAGTTTCGGAATCCCCTAGCGAATCCCCTGAAAATGTTTTTCATTTTCTTCTGGTTTGCCGGTAGGGTCTTCCTGTTTCAGCTGACAGGGGATTGATCACACGTTACCCGCGAACATAGGTGGGACTTTTCGAAGCAACATGTCATGTCGGGGATATAAGGACTTCACCACTGAATATGGAATCATGGATTTTTTGGTATTCTCTTTCAATTCGTGGAAAGTGTTAGGGGTTCTTGTGGAATATGCTAAATGGAAAATTTGTGGCTCGCAATCGTTTAATAGAAAATGTATGTAGTCGAGGACGACTGCAGTGCAAATAAGGAAAACGCGAATTTCATAATACAGTAAATTCTGTATAGACGCGAGAGCCTCGGGGAGGTTCGTTTGCACAGTTCGTTGACGGACACTATTTTTTTGTGCATCAAAGACCGAGCGGAACGTAGAAAAGGACAGCGCGTGTTCAAACAGGCCGCGCGCGGCCGAAACGCAGCTAAAAATAGAGTGCCGATGAGACCGCTTCATGCAATAAGTGAAACTTGTTTGTTTTTACTTATTTTTAATGAAGTGTTACCAACATATTTGTGACATTTTTCTGATTAAAATGATACCAAACTAGATACAATTTGGCGCATATTTACTGTACCCACATGTGTAGGATAATGTCTGTGGGTGAAAGGAAAAACGTCGCATGTCACAGTTTCAAAAAATTTGAGTTCATGCATTAATCGAGCTTTATAGTATAGGATTTACGTATTTACCAGAAAAAAATCATAAAAACAAATTCGAGATTTCAATCCTATTCATCAATTTTAATCCATCATAATAAAATGCGCACGACACGCGTGCGACATGATGCATTATTCCGTTAAAAATCAATTTTAAAAACGCAACGGTAGAATGTTTTGCGATGTCAATGATGCTTATCCATATTATTAAACATTGTAATATCAAATTTACGATCTCAACAGAAACATTCAATGCAATATTTCATACGCGTGTTTTATATAATACGAATGTACACCTCCATTTCCATAAATTACCATTATTGCATTATTATACAACGAATTCGCAGCCTTAATGCAACGGTCCGCAGCACGAACCTGTATTTAAAAATAAGATAAAATGAAATATTAAATATTTTCAATCAAATATCAGAAAAACTCATTGAAGCGGAATTACACTGACCGAAAACTATAGAGAAACTATGTGAGAAAATCTGCATTTTTACTTTAGTGAGTTTTTTTCAAATATTTATAAACCACCGTAGATAATTCATTGTTATTAAACTATAGAGATGTTTTTAAAACTATTTCCTAGAGAACTCTTCCTAGAGATGTTTGATTGTTATTAGACCTGTTTCATCTTCTCGTATTTGTTCGCGAATTCGGCCTTTGTGTGCTTAAGAATGTGATTGAGACAATATTTCCGATACCTAAGTTATTATACAACACAGAGGAACGAAGCACATTCTCGAATACATGTATAGCTTCCTCAATCGTGAACAGCTTCTTTGTTTTCTCTGAAATCTTTTTCTTAGTTGAATCTCTTTCGAATGGCCGTTGCATCCAACAAAGGATCGTAATATCTCTTATTCGGTTATGTTAACATTGCTTTTTCAGCTTTATAAATTAAATGCATTTTTAGCAGTCAAACCCAAGGCTCCAAAGATTTGTACAACTCTTTAACGAGGAACATTTTCAGAATAATCTTCATCTTATAAATTTTGACGAGAACGAGTAAAGAAATATTCGTGAAATTAAAAATTCTGGTTTGAATAAAAAATAAATAAAGATTTTCATTTAACAGGATCGCATATTTCGTTTATGGGATCTTCTTTGAATAAAGAGTTATTTATTGTACAGATTCTAAAGATATCTTTTCAATGAGAACACTTTTTCAAGAAGTTCCTGATAGTAATAATTCTTGATAAACGGAACATAGACGTTCGAACGTAAACTTTTTAGAAACGGAAGATTATTTATTTCGTTTATACTGCAGTCCTGGTAAAAAGAGATGTGACTCGGATAATATTTATCTGATACAATTATGCGATTAAGAACTGACGTTTTATTTATACGGTCATTAGCAGTAGGAGATTTCTCAATTTCCTTATTCCTCGATCGTAACTTTCGAAAATACTTTCTTGCTACTTCTTGTACAATTTCCCTTCTGTTCCATGCTGCCGCTTAGTGCCGTGTCACTAATCGCTTTGCTCGTTTAACAGATTAAAGTTTCGCGCTCGCAATCAAAGTTGTCAGGCTTTGCTAAAGCGCGTGAAAGAAGCGTCCCAGCTGGTATGCGTACAAAAATTATTGTTCAGAGTTAGGAACAGTAAATTGATAACGTTATTCATTAAGGAAGTTAACGCTACGTTTACGGAGTACTAGAAGTGTCTAGTTTACTATAAAAATAACGAGAATATGTCTATCCAAATTTTCAGCCTCTTTTATAATATGTATACTCGGAGAAATAAATTTGTTCGATACTTAATTAAAAGTAATTATTAATAACTACTATAATTTATCTCAATAATCACAAATTAAAAATATTAGAACGCGTCATGTTGAATTTTTTAATGATTTCAATACACAAATAACAATAAATTAATATTTAGAGAAATATAAATATAAATGTAAGTACATATAAAATTTAAGACTGAATTGAGAATAGAATTGGGTTTGAAGATATGAATATTTAAGAATTGGAATTGAACTAGTTCTGTAGGCTACAATAATTTTCTATATACAATACTGTGCAAAAGAAAGAGGCAACCGGCCATATTTAATAGAAAAGCGTAAAAAATCAAATAAGAATACAGTAAGTTTTGAGGAAGGACTCCGCTGTTTAATTGAATAGTTCTGAGAATATGGGTTATTGCGGATTATCTAATACTTTAAATGCAATAAATCAATCATTGTACAATACAATTTCTATATAAAGATATATTGTTTGTCATTATATCTTATAATTATACTGGGCGCTTCTTTCTCTTGCACAGTAGTGTATGTAATTGATTCCTATGAAAATAAACTGAGACAGGCATGTACTATCTAACGCGCTATTACAGATACTATAAATGTTCGGAAATACTACCGTGAAATTTTCGACTTACTCCAAACGCGAGGGTAGTCGACCTCCTTTACTCCGAAATAGTTGGCCGAAAACTTCTTCCTGGCAGATTTATTATCAAACTTTCCGGACTAAATTTATATTTGACACTTATTGACCTGTATATTTTCCTACCAATGAGCCTGCCTATGTATAACATTCTCGACATATCGATGAAATATTGCGTACAATTCGAACCACGAGATGGAATGTCTACCAATTTTCGAGTTCCTATAGTTTCAATGAAACTATACAAAATTCAATATGTACAAAAAATATTGCTCGACTGTCGATTATATGGCTTTTCTATTTTCTGCGTCAAAAATGAATAATTATTATTTCTTGTGTACAATTATATTATCGACCACAAAGGACATTGATCTATTAATTATAAATAACTATATTTATAACAGACAACGAATGTGGAAATTAATTAGCGCACGAAGTACTGATAATTGTACTGATAATTCACACCGCAGTGTTAGTGACATCCCTATTAATTTTTGTGCCGCAGTAATAAGCTCCTCCTTCATTTTAATGCACGTAACGCTGAGGGCTTAATTGATTTATTGAAAAGACAAGAGAGAATTTTCTTATCTAAATCTGAATAATAATAAAACTTTCCCCTATGAAATTTAAAGTAATATTTTAAGAGGTTGCCGCCGGCGGTGTGCATGTGTGTTGCCGATCAAGGCGCATTGCCGCGACGACCGCTCGAGCTGTTGCGCTCTTTTCGACGTTACCAATGCCGCCGCGTCCTTTGCGGCGTGGTGCCCTAAAACGACATTGTCGCGATGACCGGCACCTTTTTTCAGCTACAAAAGCGGGTCTCGAGGACCACAGGGTAATTGTCGCACGACCACGAGCAAATCGACATCACTCGACATTTTCCGGTAACTTAGCTTACAATATAAAGAATCATGCGAGCAACCGTCCTTTGGTGATCGAGATAGAAGCAAAGTGGTCTTATTTGTACCATTTATGAACCTTTTTTTTCAAATCCTGAGATTATAAAAATATGAGAATGATTGACAATTTTGTTTGCCTCGCCAACGAGAACACATTCTCATTAAATTGTACAAGTTTATTCAGAGTGAAGCATTTATTTTTGCGTATTTAAATCCGATCGGGAAAAATATCGCAATAAAACGTACACCCGCAGAAATAAGTACATTTAACCTAATTTCGCGAACAGTGTTTAGAAGATGTGTTCAGCTGGGACAGGCTGCATTTCGAGATCGTCAATAGTAATAGTAATATTCGAGTTGGTTTAGGCGAGACACCCCGCGTAGAGAAGTAACGGGTGTATGCTGTGAAAGTAATTCACGTTCTCGAAACGGTCGAACTCGGAATCGCCACGCGTAGGGCCATACATCACTTGTAATCTTCGTATCTCATCGGAATCTCGTTTCTGTCCCTCGATTCGATTTTCTATCGAAGCGGTTCGGACGTAAAGGGCATTTTTCTTTCCGGGATTAAGCTGGCCGGGCACTGGCCTCGTGACGGACCAGGTAATTCCACTCGAAAGAAATTGGCGAACATGGAAATGAATCAGGTATATACAGTACACCGAATTGGATCGGATCAACTCGGATCCAATGGGATCCAGAGGAGGCGTAGCGGAGTGGATTCCATAGAAAAGTCGTAGATACTTTGGAAACAGACGAAAAATCGATTCGATCCGGTCCTGGTCGGCGAACAAAAAGCTGCTCATCTGACAAAATTGTAGCCGACTTTTTCTGCCCGGAGCAGGGGTATTAAAAACGTGATTTATCCAAAAATTTTAAGTCGTTCTAGAACGCGATCGATACTCTCCTCAGAACTTTTACTGCAGGAGATTTAGAAGATTTATGCACGCTGCATTCGGAAAATAATTTCAGTGGATAGTTTATGGATTATCTTCAACTGATTCGAAACTGTTACTTCTTGCTTTTTTGCTGAAACATTTGTACCAACTGTTTCATTGACTACCTCAATCAATAAATATATGTATACAGTAGCGGACAAAAATTTGAGACGCTCTAAAAAAAACGATAACTATTTTAATATTGTACTATACGATTTGAACTTTGTTGAGAAGCTAGAGCAATTAGTTTACTACAGGATGTGAAAAGAAATTTCTTCAAAAATTGCAATTGATCGGAATTGTAAAAAAAATACTAAAAGTTGCATTCTCAACTTTTTTATGTGGGCCTATATTGAAAATTTAAAAAGTATGTTTTGTCATCGGTTTTGAAATCGGTTGATGAGGGGAAAAAACGAGAGGCATTGAAAGATGTAAGAATCCTTAGATATATTGCAGTTAGAGGCAGAAAATCGTGAAAATCTGCCATTTTTACCATCTTTAAACGTTAGTAGCTCATTGCAACGTCGACCGATTTTGACGAAATTTTCAAAATATGTTTAATTGATGCAGAAGGATTAGAAACTAATCAGGCAAATACGAGAGAATTTTTTCAAAATTTAAACAATTTATTCTTTTCTAAAGGTTTGTCTTAACCGTAAGTATAATTTGATTTAAATATTTAACGCATAATTAATTTGACTATCTATGCTGAATTGGACTAAACTTCCAATCACTGTAAAGACGTGCAAATATTTGTTCGACAAAATAATAAAGCTTTCTAGGAAGTTACATGATTACGCTCGTGCATTGTAACTACAAAGCAGAGTTTCATGTTCGCAACTAGAATAAACTTACGTCTGGAATGTTTAGCACTTTGTGAGGTACAACGGGTAATATTAAAATTTGCATCAGTTCGCGCTATACCCTAATTAGCTGATGTATAGATTTGAACCGGCTTTGCTGTCCGTGTTTGAAGAGCAGTTCAAAGCTTGGAGGGTTACACAAACTATACATTATACAGGTTAATTGCAGTTATGACTGATTTTCTATTATGCAATTGAAATGCATGCACGGTCAGTCGTGTCATTGTTATGCAGTTAATATATTGTGAGGGCGTACATATTTTGGTGAATCGGGACAACAATTACCCGTAAGTAATAAATATCGATGTTTACCAATGAATTATATCGCAATAAGACTTTGTGTTTATATTAAAATATAAATTGTGTCGTGCATAAATGTTTATAATTTGTGACGGACTATATTAGCGTTCTTCTCGATCAAAGATCGTTCAATTTAAATGATACTGCAATATTCACGTCATCGCGAGCTATACAATTAGCCCAATGGTAATATAATTAATGGCTGTATACAATGCTTCTGTCCTCGGTACACATGCAAACACTCCATACTGTTAGAATTATTAATTGTGATGTGAAGTTAGGCAGAAATCGACGAAAATCAATGAAACATTCAAATATTGTTCATTGGTACAAAAAATTGATATTCATATTTTTAGAGGTTTCTATAATTTTAGAGTTCAAGCTAATAAAATTGATTATCGTTGACGGTTTCATAAGAACCTAAAAATATTTGAACATCTTAATTCATTTATCGTGAATTTCAAGCATAATTTTAGAAAAGAAAAATGTCTACACGCACACCTTCTAGTCGAAGCTCGAAAAGTGGACTAGAAAAAATCGTAGATTAAGTTTTAAGGACTCGTTGTAAATGGGCATCTTCAATCTTTAAATGTACGGTGGTTTCGGTCACGAGAAAAATTGTTCGGTGTTTTTACGTACGTTTCAATCCGCAACGTTTTGGACGAAAAATGCGTCGTCGGTTGCCCAGTTGCTGCATCATGCGAAAATATGATAGGTAATAATTAAACTCCGGATGTTTATGCAAAATAAAAAGTCTGTGCATCAATTGCAAGACGGAGAAGCTAAATATAGTTTTATATTCTTCATTAACAATTTTAATGTGGTGAAAATAATATATTAATTCTCTTAAAGCCTTGTAATATTTTCACTGTTTTAAATTGCACTTGTTCATTTTTGTTACAAACGCATAAACTCCGGAGTCTAGTTAATAATGAACAACACCCTGCAAAAGTAGAGGCTTCAAACTTTAAAACGAGTCCAGGTACATGTATCGTTGTGCTATGCGTTTCATCGAAATTATCAAAGTTCAAACATCGACAATTCCTCGAGAACGGGAGATTTAGCGTTCAAATATTCGTTATATTTTTCATTCGATTGCAATCAAATTATGCGTCACACCGGCTCGCAGGCGTCGAGTTTTTCACGACGGCGAAAGAAGGTTCGTAACCCAATTCGGAATTCCAGCAGCTGGAGTATCCGGCGCTCCATCCATTAGTTGAAGGTTGGAAACAGTAAACACAGATCGTTCTCCCGAAAATTCACAGACTCCGGCCACTTTCTCGCGGCATCCTATCCCCGGGTCTTTTTCATGAAAACGATGAATAGTTAGTCAGAGGATTTTAGCTGGGCTAACGATTCGGAGCTTAGCCTTAATCCGATGGTTCCGCAGACCTGGAGCGAGCTTAGAGTCGAGTTAGGGTTAAGAAGGCTATATAAACCCACCATAAATCCACTGTTCAAGCATTTAGAACGCTTGTATGGGCAGAAGAGCGACCCCTCGATCTTTTGATAGCGTCGTGCTCCTTGAAAAGTCGACGCCAAGCTACTACGGTATCCACGTTTACTAGCTGGAGCGAGACACCGCTACAAATATAGACTCGTTCTACTTAATAGTTTCTGACAAGACTCGTTTCCAGGATTGCAAGGGTGCGCAATTCGCGTTCTCATTTCTCGATAATACAAAAATTAAGTTTTTCGGTAGTCAAAAATCGCTAGATAAAAGATCGATCTAGGCCACGATCGCCCTCAAAAGTCCTATTTTTTCGTTTACGAGTCCTAATGTCAGAAATGTACGTTGGGTTTTTCCAGAGGCACAGATGGGCCCTCCAGTTTTAACACATTTATTTTTAGAAGAGGCCTTTCCCTTTTTTGCGCCGTCCCAAATGACTTCGGGAAAAAGAGCATAAAATAATACCGAGGGTCCTTAACCCAGGTACGCGAGGGCCCTGAACGGACGGAGTGGGTCCTAGTACATGTGCGGACCATCCGCGGAATTGGCACTACCCTTGGCCTGCGCCAGGTCAAGGGACCATAAATTGAGATGCCCACTTAGGGTAGTATGAACGTACTGCTCCGGGGGGGTCAGATTTTGGAATTTCCCTAAAAGGACTTGAGGGAGTGACCCTCTCCTCCACGGATCAGGAAGACACTCCTCCCTCAAGTCAACTAGCGAATAAGGTTGTTTTTTCCCCCGTTAGCGGACACCTTCGCCCAGTTG
Organism: Lasioglossum figueresi; assembly: GCA_028455805.1. NCBI lineage: Eukaryota > Metazoa > Arthropoda > Insecta > Hymenoptera > Halictidae > Lasioglossum > Lasioglossum figueresi. The sequence goes on along the minus strand of CM052200.1, from coordinate 18,062,034 downwards.
ATTTTCGCTATAAATAGAACTGACCCCGGAGCAGAGGGCAGGATTTCAAGGATTCAAGTTGTGAGATTGTACAGATTCGGACTCAGAGTTTAGACTTTTGCGGAGGGTCGAGAGTTTAGTGCGCCGGTATACTCGACACGCGACTATTATATACGTGGAGAATCGTGCAAGTGTGACGATCTTCATTTCTGTACGTCCATCATTAAAATAAAGTATATTGTTATTTATCAGATCCTCGTGTTGTGTGAAGTGCTTTTTATATCTAACCACCACAGTTCCTTTATCTAAAATCCAACACCTAATTTGCATTATTCGGCAGCACGTAGCCATGAAAATAGCCACATGCGCAGTTGTATGCTTCCGGATAATGCAAATTACGCCTCGTAAACGAAAAAATAGGACTTTTGAGGGCAATAGCGCCCAAGATCGATCTTTCATCTAGCGTTTTTGACTACTGAAAACCCCCATTTGAAAGAAGGAGTCTCCTCCCTTAAGGCTTTCGGGTGCAGGCCATTATTAGCCTGGAGGAATTACTTTCCCAACATTTCGCCATCATTGCAGGTCATTGCATACGAATTGTTCGATGCGTAACAGTAAGTTTAAACGAACATAATTTTCTGTAAATGAAACTCATTGATTAAAGTAAGCATCATTGTAATCGTCACATTATGTCATAACATGACGAGTTTTGATGATTATACTACGGTAAACATTGAATTTATTGTCGTCCACCATCATCATTTATTAGATTGTTATCTATAATAAATTTTTGAGTCAGTGTTCTTTTAGTATTTTGTACATAATTCATCAATATCTCGCGTAAAATACAAAATAATGTATTTGCATGCTTTTACATTAATTTTCTAGGTTCTAGAACGTTTGTTTTATGTAATTCATCAATTTGATTTGAATTTGGGCACAGTTTCAGCATATGTGTAGGACACTACATTTGAAATTATAGAAATTGGTTAAATAAATTCGATCGAACTACATAGTAACGACTTCTGTTAAGCGTGCTGAGCAATTACTAGAATATATTTGTGTGGTTATAATTATAATAAAATGTTCGTCGAACAATAATAGTGAGTAATATTCACGATTAAAAAAAGAATTCGAGATTATTTGCAACTCGTAATCGATCCCACTTAATTCCATAATGGTTATAATATTTTTCAGACTTGTAATTAATTTTACGATACTAGAGACTTGTGGAGGCGATGTAGTATAATTAGCTTCACTATAATGAATGAGTTTTATGATCCTGATTATAAATGACACTGCAATTACTGCGTTTGTACGGTCGACTACTTACATAAATTAAACTACAATATTTATGCAATTATAAACAGTTGTGTACAGTAGAGAACAATTTTAATGTAATTAATCATAATAAACGTTCGTAAATTATCTAAAGTATTGGAACGGTATTATTTATTTAAATAGAAAATAAGGTCAAAGTTTAATGAGAACATTTATTACGAATCCTGAAAGTAAGAAGTTTCTCCTACCGAGGAACATCAAACTAGTTCCAAAGTTTACTTTGCAAATTTTCTTCTGGAAAGGTTGAATCTTAGAGATGTATTTTTATGTTTTTCACATTAAATAGCTCAACTGAAGTTGGTGCGCGTAAATTGGGCAATATCTTGAAATATAAAATTTCATAAGAAATAATTCGTAGTTTATCCATTTACATTATTATGCATTTAGCATTCCATTGGGAGGTAAATGTTCAAATAAGTAGATACATATACTCAAAAATTTCCCAAACATATAAATGCCATTTATCAAATATTGCACTTCTAATTAAAATAAGCCATCTTTCTGACTAAAGCATACAAAAAAAAACAATAGGATAAATAAAAAATAAAATATTATCCCAGATACACAATCTTCAGATTATTAAATTTGAATAATATATTGTAGCCTAACTCACGAGATTTATATTGGAAGACTGCTTTTCATACTTAACACATTACCGACCGGTGATTATTGCATTATTTTGAAAAATCTATATATCCATGGCTAAACACTTTTTAATGGAACCTTCAATAGCAACAGCAATTTTCATGGTGAACTAACAAATCACCCTCAATGTCGCCATTTAATAGTTTCATTTAAGATTGCAATGTAAAGGAAAATTTCTATGCTTTCTTTTGGTACAGCACTATTATTTAAAGCGTTAATATCCCACAGAACTATTGTTGTATTGCAACCTTCAAAAAAGTCTAACTTTTTTAAAATCGGATGGATCCGCATGAGCTTTTTCGAGATGTTAGATTTGAGATGTGGCCCTCACTATCTATGTTACAGCACAGAACAGAGAATCGGTTTAAATCGCGACTTTATTGTAATTGGTTGCTGAGTCGTTCACGTTTTATATTCTCAATATAAAAAATATATGCATATATATATATAATAAATGCCCCGGAATTTGTTAATTTGCTGTAAAGCGCGCCGCGAGTAAAAAAAGTTTGGTAAGCACTGCCCTAACGTATTATGCAACTGCAGACTAACGATATTTGTTTTTAATTTCTCGACTAAAATTCGTCGTTTCCACAAGGTCGGGCTCGCGATATTTCACAGCCAAATAGAGACCGTTTCTCGATTCTTAAAAAACGCGTTGGACCGTGTGTAAATTAAACCCATTGCATAATACGTATTTGCTTACGCGACCGGCTAAATGGTTACGTGTGCGTTCAATCGGCAGTTAAATAAGTTCAATCTAGGTCGTATCGGTGCCAGGAAATTAGTGTGCTGCGAACTGCAATTAAATTCTTAAATGAAGCACTAGAGACCTCTCGCTCGGGCGCGGGCGTCTTCTCTTCATTCTTTTCGCGTTGCGCAATCGAAAGTGCATCGACTACTGTAATTTGACGTAATTTGTAGCAAATAAATTATATCGCCAATGCGACCGGTTTAATTGCTTCGACCGAGCGTAGTCGACCATGCGGAGTAATCAAGTTTAATGAACGGCCAACAGTAAAAACATTATGTGTCTATTCCCCGTCTTCAGAACCTTGCATCTATTCCACTATTATAGTCTTTCAATTTTACTATTCCTACTCCGCAAACGGTATACCACATTCGTTTCTCATTCATTCATTCGTATATGTATATAGTAATTGAAAAAGAATGCAGCAAATAAGATAATCGAATGCAGCAAATAAAAGCACTCATTATTTGAAGTTTCTAACTGTACACGGTGTTCCAAAAATGCTGTATTACCTTGAAACCAGTGATTCCTGAGGTCGGTTAAAGTAACTTTTTCGTCGTGGAAATGTTCGCCTCGGCTTCGTTAAAGAGTTATTAACAAAAAGCACGGACCAATCACAGTACGGCTACCGTAGACGGATTCCTTAGCCAATGGCAACGTCACGCTCAGCGGCACCTGTCGCCTAATTGGTCCGTGTTTATCGTGAATAACTCCGCAACGAAGCCTCGGAAAACATTTTCGATAAGGAAAAAGTTCCTTGAAATAATCTCAAAAATCGTCCCTTTCAAGAAAGTACATTTTTGGGACACCCTGAACATGCATAAAGTACCAATTTTTTAGAGCCAAATGAATTTCTAACGATTAAAATAAAAATAAATAAAAATAAAATTTCTAAAGATTGAAATAAAATTATAATTCAAAGATAAAATATCTGTTATATTCAAACTATAAGTGTTACATTCAACAATTTTTGTTTATCCGTCCTCATTGTAACTTATACTATGAAAACATTTTTTTCTTATTTTCATGGTCCATGTTTTAGGTAGAAAAAGTTCTACATATAACTCTTTCAATTACTGATGCAAACAACAGCGTTGTGTTCACGTTGGTCGAATACATAACTGACGATGAGCTATTTATATGCAATGTTTGATTCTGAATATGTAGTTGATGCCTGATAGTACACGTAGGATTCATACAAGGAATTAGTAATTTCCTTATTGCAATTGATTGCTGATCGGATTATTCGTTTTTGTCCACCTAAATCGAGGATTTGGATCACACTCTACCCACAGCCCAGAGAAGACGCGTACGCAAACTTCTCGAGTATCGCGTTCAGGAGTTTATTAAGGTTACCAAGCAGCTGTATGAAGTCGTTGCTTTCCCTGACACCTGTTTCCCCGCGATAAAACAATATACATCCACGGGCCTTTGCTGTTGTGTGCCGCGCGATTTCGACTTGCAACTTTGAATCTAATTAAGAATCGTATTTAAAAGTTGCTTTCTACCTAAGGCTGACCTCTTTACTCATTACTCTAAATAAATTTAGGTAATAATAAATAAATAAATTGGTAATTATTTAGAAGATTGCCCTCCTCACCGATTTTGATGAAATATGTTGTCAACAGTACACAGGAAAATAATGAACAAAAACTACAAAAAATATTTACAATCGTATTTTCTCATATCGTTACAGATAATAAAAAAATTCAAAGTGAAAATTGTCCAAACTTGCTATTGCATAACTTAATTATTCTTTAATAGATTACATAAATTATTGTAACGAATACAGATTTCTTATTTCCTGCAAAGTCCCTGAATTTTTAATATTATAAAATTGAACAAATACTTGTACACTGTTTGTTTGTCTATCACGTTTTTCATTATTTATATGACAATGCAAATAGTCGGACAAAAACAACGTTATTAGGTCTTTCATGCAACAACGATTAATTTTCCACTGTAATATTATTTGGTTTTATTAGTTTTATAGTAATTCTGCAATAAACGTTTGCATGAACCGTATTACACGTTGCTCCTGAAATTGCACGTCTACATGGTTTCGTGAAGCACATAAGAATTTATATTGATTTGTTTGGCTACGACCCGGTACCAGCGTTGTTTATTCATAAACTAACAAGCTCCAGATTCTGTAATCTTGTAGTACACAAAAGTTCTTTAGCTGCTTGTTTTATCATGTGCAATAATATTTCGGAATCTGTGGAGAAGATTCTATTTCAAACCTTCATCGTGTAACTTGCGAAATAAATCACTCGGTGTAAAGCAGTAACAAATAAATAAATGAAGTATTTCTTCATAAAAAGTGTTTGTATATATTTAATATATTTACTTAAATATGGATGATCAATTATTGATTAGTTTGCATCTTTGGTACATGTTTCATAATTTTGCTGAGTTTAACACTAGGTTTACGGGACCCGTCAAAATGACGGGTTCTAATATTCTTAATTTGCAATTATTAAGATTGTAAAGATGCTTCCCTGAGAAATTATTTACCAAATTTAATTCTTGGGGTATATACTATCGGTAAAATGGCCAAAAGTTTGGATATACAGATTCTTGTTACGTTTATAAATTAATGTGAAATAGTTATATTTCGACCTCCGTAAACCTAGTGTTAAAGAGGTATTTGAAAATTATTCCCCACTGATTAGACACTTTGAACGCATATGGCTCATTGTAATAAATGATCTCGTTTTTATCTACAATTTCGTTGTTTATTGCTATTCCTCTGAAAGGGCCATGATGTCAATTTCTCGGACACGGTCGATTTATGGCGCTGTCAGGAGAGATCAATTACGTAGAATCCCTGCTGACGATCTGCACACCCTTGGGACCGAAGGGTAGCGGCACACATCCGATCCTTTTACCGAGTTTCATGGGGATTCTGGTGAAACTTTTATATCTTATAAAGAATAAAGATATTATTTATTCCACGTCAACATGTTTCACATACTACAATTCTGTAAAATATCATTTCGTCAACCATAATCGAAGTTCAACACTTCACAGTCCCATGACCCATATTAAAAGTCTTTCTTCCATTTTTAAGCTTGTGTCAAAGTTGGGCAAAAATTTATTCAACGATCGATGAATAAATTTCTACATCGATCGTCAATCGCAATTAACAATTCAACTTCTACTTTAGTCGTTAATTACGGTAAACGATCACATTCTTTTCAATTGTAATCTGAAATTTCGAAATGTAACACGGAATCGATACTGTATGCAAAACTATAATACGATCTCTATGTGCCTACTTATTATGATTTATGGATAGACCGTGTGGCGATTACCTTCAACAATTGTTTAAATCAGTCTCCGATTTTTCGATGATTTCTTTTTTTAATCAACGACTGACGATCAGCTTCATAAATCGATCGAATCGATCGTCCATTTTTCAATGATTACCATTTTTAATCGTACACGTTAATCAATCTCGGTTAAAATTTTAATCGATTAATGCCCAACTCTTGTGTAACCTTCAAAATCATTATATCGTATACGAATGAAATCAATTCCATTAAAAAAATTGAAGGCTACCGTCGATTCTAAACAACTAATGCAGATAAAAGAAAGTTACAGACACCGTCACATTGCTTGCAAAAATGGTTTAACTTTTTTCCTCTTTCATTTTTTCTAATGTTCATTATTTACAAGAAAAACGGTGACTAGTGTTAGCGTGAAGAACTTGTACAGAAAATTTTGATCTATATATCATTCATTAAAAAAACCTTTTGAATAAAAAATTGCTCCATAGCTAACGCAACCGCAATTTTTAATTGTCTACATATCTTCCAGCTGCCTGCTAAGAGCAAAACAAATTTCATTCATATTTTGTGAACAAAGACACATTTATAATTCTTCCGCACTAATTATTTCGTCAGTTTCCGCAGTATACGATTCCGACTCATTGTTAGCAAACTGTTCTACTTTGCTTCTGGCGAGGAAACAATTATTGCAGCAGCAATTTCATAAAGTTCAATATAATAATGCTCCTATCGATCGACCGCGAAGAATTTGCGGGAAAATTCCGCTCGTAAGCGTATCTCGATCGCGAGTAGTTCCTGCTAAACAAGCGAAACTTTGGTCGTTATTGCGCTGGATGATTGGCAGAAAGAACTGGTTTCTCAACGTAAAGGAATTTCAAATGTGTCGGGTTCCGTGTATTGTACACATCATAACGATTACTTTCGGGCAACTGGAAGCAATAAGAACCTATTTCTAGAAAACCTGTGTGAGTGCGATTACATTCACTGTATTCGATAGAACTCATTTAATCTGTAATTGTGAGAGAACAGTCAGGCAACCATATCGTTTATGTACTTCTAAAAATATCGCAAAATTGCTTCGTATGTACATTCGTTGCCATTGTTATGTCTAGACAGTGCATTTTTATGCGAAATAAAAATTGGCTGCATTCGTTGCAAGATGCAGATAAATTTTGGTTGTCTATCCACGACTTGATTATAACGATGCATTAATTATAACACTTCTTTAAACATAACAAAATTATAATTTCATATCATTCATTATTATATAATTAAATTGATACTATATAAAGTACTGCGGCTCATATCATTTATAATACTTTATTGTTATGTTACTGGTTATTGGACTGCGAATTATTATGAATTGATAACAAAATTGAGTGGGTAAATTTTGGAAATTGAAAATAGTAAGAAGGCTGAAAGCATTTAAGAACGTTACTGTTTTGTTTTCAATTAATTAGAGTTATTACAGAAAGAAGAAACTACTTGAGTAGATGCGTGCATTTATCAATTGTATACATATTCATTGAATGCACTTTATGCGAATTAGAAGTTGGTATTGTATAATTTACAAGAGTTCGTACTATTTAGTATACTACACGGTTATTTCTCATAAATATGATTTATAGTGTTGCGATTTAATCTTATTTGGCGATCCTTAATGATTCTACCAGTTCATTGAAGTTAGTACTAAATATGCACTCCGCTATGACCTAGTTTCGACTCCTCTCGACAACGATAGGTCAGAATATACGAAATGTGGGTTTCATTAATTGCTACGATTGGTTATAGTTTCGTGATCAACAATTACTAATGTTAGTCATAATTTTCATATCAATTTATGTTAGGTATTCTCCATCTTTCATGTGGAACTATTTGCTTCGAAAATATTTGAAAAATTGTGTAACATATATATCCACAAATTTATTTCTATGTGGTATGCATATGCTCGTATACTTTGTTAGGGAATGAAGCAAATGATTGTTTTAATAAAATGGTTTAACAACGAAGTTAATCAACGGAAGAAATGCCAACAATTTTCAGTCTGACCACTAATACATTGAAACCAGAAGTGTCGGACAAAATAAATTACAATATTTATCTCAAAATAGCTCAAAAGAAAAAATAAGAATTTGATATATTGTAAAAAATTATTCATTATGAAAAATCAGTTTTTATCAATTTTTTTCAAACTTCTTCGACCACGTTTGCTAATTATGTCAACATCGTTCTACATGGGAACTCGGAGCTATTATTGGTTTCAATTTCAGAATGTTGGAGCTGATAACTAACCAGGAACCCTTACATTCTGGATGTCGTCTTTCTACTATTGAATTTCCGTGGGTCGAGGTATGCTTGGCGTACCGCCCGGAGCTGTAGGGTTAAATTCCAATAATCCTGTCCGTCGCGTTGTTAACACGCTGATACTAACGAGGAGAGCCCACCCCCGACGTCCTTTCTTTTTTCTTCGTTTACGTATCGAGTGATTGTGACGTGCCTGGTACAAAGAGCTTCTACTCTTTCGTCGACTCTGCGACGCTTTTAATAAACATGCGGGAAAGCCGTGTAAATCCTGTGCTTCGAGCCTGAACATGCCCTTTACTCGGGCGGACGTAGAAAACAAAAGTCGAATAATAGTACTGGGTGTTTCAATGGTCGCGAGCCGACGCGAAATGTCGCGAATCCTCGTCCAAAGATACGTCGAACTTGTACAAGAAAAGAAATATATTGTATGTATCGGAATAGACAATGCGGATGCAAAACTTTAATCACAAATGGAGGTCTGATTTATTTACAAAAATGTCCAAACAAGGCTTGTAACAGCTTTGGGCAACTTGCGGCTCGCGAGCTGCAGACGACTCCTCTCGCTACTCCTGAGTCCTCCCCACCAAACTTCTGTTGGGTGTAGAAGGAGGTTGGGGAGGTACAGTAAAATCGGGTTTACTGTCCAACAGCCGTGTTTTTGGAGGACAGTAATCTCGGTGTTGTGGTCTTATTTTTGTTACTTCAAAGGTGAGTCCGAACATAGAGAAGGACAGAATGAGTGTCTCTTTCTTTCACATACGTTGTCCTTCCTTGCGACCGAAACTTGAATCGTCGATTTAACCACTGAATACAATTGGAATTATATCGTGTTTGGTCTTATTTTATTCAGAAAAATGCCAGAAATACGATAGTGAAATTTCATAAAAAAAATAATGAATATTAAGAAAGTTGAACATTTTGGTTGTCAGTGGAATGAGTAGGCACTGGACTTAGAACTCGGTGTTGATTCAGGACAGTAAACTCGACTTTACTGTATCCTCGCAGTCACAAGAGACAAATCACGGTAGGGGAATATGAAAGTGGGGTTAGTTGATAGTGGAGGGATTGGTATAATGATAGTAGTTGATAGCGGGGGGACTGGTATAATGATAGTAGTTGATAGCGGGGGGACTAGTAAACTGGTGGTAGTTGATAGTGGGGGGACTAGTAAACTGGTAGTAGTTGATAGTGAGGGGACTGCTACAGTAAAGTCGCGATTTCTATCCCTCAGGGTCTCCACGATCACTTTTCCTTGCCTATCCATTCCACTGAGGGGCAACGCCGCAGGGACCACGAAGCTCGAAATGTCTCGGTCGCCGAGCAGTGTCAACGTGCTAGGTAATCTGATCTCGGGTCGGGTATATCGGTGTGAACCACTACTAATCCAAGTACAAAACTTCTTTATTTCTCATTATTTCTTTATGGGACTTTCACCAACTTATTTGTGGCATTTTTCTTATTAAAAAGATACTAAACACGATGTAATTTCAACTGTATTTAGTGGTTTAATTTCCTATGAAAGTTTCGGGCGCAAGGAAGGACAGCGCGATTCGTGTTTTCGGCATCGTTTGTTCTTTCGGCGCGATCGACGCAGTCATAACAAAATAGTGTCCTTAGACGATCCCTATCCCTGCTCGGAACCGACGTTTGGAAAGAAATCGCGACTTTACTGTAGTAGTTAATAGTGGAGGGACTGGTATATTTGTAATAGTTGATGGTGGGGGACTGATATATTGGTAGTGGAAGTTGTAAAACGACAGCGGGGAAGAAATTGCCTGAGCCTTGCCTATAAAATGACACAAGACCTTGCATACTAACGTTTGCACTAACAAATTATTATGTATAGACGGTTTTTTATTTTAATTGTATTTTTGAACGTGAATATTATCACAATATTCTTACTATTACAATCTTTTTCTGTCGTTGTATTTAAAAATTGCATTAACATCGAGTGGTTGCATGCGACCACTTTTACACTTTAATTTATTGATTAATTCCAGGATACAATTATGGTCATAATTTGTTCAACCCTTTCATTGTTTGGTTTTATCTTACGATAGTATCACTTGTGTAACTCTTAGTATAGCTCTTGCATGTTCAATGACAATATGCTTCGAAAGTATGATTTAATATTATCACGATGAACATACACGAGCTGTTACTTAAAACTGAATGCCATCAAATTATTGCCATTAAATATCAATTCGTTAATACTGAAATCAACTAGATTGTAGTGCAAGGTAAAAACTTCATTGTCAAGTGACTGGCAATTGTTATTAATAACGCCGATCGCTTGAATGAACTTGTCTGAAGCGTATACTGCATTCAACGTATTAATTGGGAATTACAATTATATTGTGTTGGTTATTTGCGTTATTGAATATTGATTCATCAAACTCGAATGATTAATTGTTACAGTTAACTGCTTCATTGTAAACAACAGTACCATATAACTTTGTAGCATGTTTCACGATTCAATGTGTGTTTGTTTTCAATTAATTTTATTGGTAAATAAACATGATTTTGTTGTGTTGTTTAAGAGTTTCTTTTGTATGTCGATTATGTAGCATTTAAATATCAATTATAACTCGAGCAATAAGTTTATTGTTTTACTAAACAATTTAAAGCACTTACAGTAGAATGCTGTCATTCGTGTAAATAACAAAATAATTAAAAATTAGTGAAGACAACAAGTAAAATAAAACATAAAATATAAAAAGATATCTAATTCGAAAGTTGTAAAAACTTGTAGGATAAATTATTTTGAATTGTTCAGTGTTTCGACTCTTTGGCGGGAAAGGCTTTCAACAAACGTTTACAAAGCTTTTTAATTTTTTCGATGAGTTTTTTTTCTTTTTCAAAAGTTCATCCACGCTTTCTGCTAGCTGTACCTAATTTGTAGCTATATTAAAATTAGGAGGTCTCGCACGTATGCGTAATTGCTCAGTTATCGAATTAATAATAAATCAGTTTATTAACTGTTTCAATAACCTGTCGAATAGAGCGACACATTTACGTCAAATAGCGTACTCTGTCACACGTACTCTATTACACTTGGGGTTACCTCAATTCTCCAATCGCGTCACAGTGAAATCGGGTTACAGGAACACCGTGTTATACGGGGGGTTCGCGTAATTGTCTTTTACGAAACCATCCCAGTCAAATACAGAAAGAAAGAAACTGGTAACAACGTTCAAAATACATTTTGATTTCAAACTTTGTAGACTTTCGTGCACTGAACAAAAATTTACGATTTCTCAATGTGCGATTAAAAACTAACAATTCAAAAAAGAACACAATTTAAAAAAATGTTGAAATGTTTCGTGTTTTAATAACAATAACCATGCAGCGACTCTGTTCACAGAATTAAAAAATCAACTTCAAATCAAATTCAAAAATGTACTTGAAAAAAGTGATTCTTGATATGGTATGCGAATCTTTTTTAATTATTTTATTGCACCGAAGAAAAAGATACGCAAAAAGCGTGTTGTCCGTGAATTATTTCATTTTTCATTAGATTTATGTGATGTCGGAAGAAAGGTATTCTGTAGCATACATTGTTTTCCGGAACAGTTTAATCCTTCCTGCTGAAATGAATATTATTTGATTACCGATCCGTTCAATAAAAAGAGACATTGTAATATTGTTGATAATTCACCTATCTTTCAAGCTTCCATACAGCAGACTATGCGAGCTTGTAAAAACATATAAATGTACGGGGAAAAATTTAATCAGCTTCAAAGGAAAGCAGTTTGCAATGCAGGAAATCAAGTTTCTTCTGCTACGTATTTGCTGCTCTCTATAATACGATTTCGCGCGAGTTTTATTCCCAACACAAGAAACACCGGTCAATTTTCCGAATGAAAAGAACCAATCCACAAAACAACTAATCCTATCTCGCTTAATCGGCAGTCCAGTCTGTTTGACTTTCCTGGAAAACTGCTGCGCTCATCGGTTCCGCTGCTCGTACTTTTCTTCGTTGCTTCCATAAATAATGCTCGCCGAGTGAAAACATTTATTATAGTATTTATAATTAAATGAAAATATTCGCTATTATGCTGGTAACTGTATGAAAATATTAACTATGTATTTATATTTTTACAAACATATTTAATATTGAGGTAATATGTAGAAACTTCTTCGATCTACTAAATTGAATCGCTGATTACTTTGTAAATGAGTTTGCACTTTTTAAGAGATCATGTTTAAGATATTTCTTTTTCTTATTGTAATAACGGTTAGAAACTTTTTCCTTATTTCAAGACAATTCTAGAGAATACATTACGACTTATAGTTAACTTCGTCCAAAACGAAATTAAGTGTTTATAGGTTAATGGAACAATATAAATGTTTATTTAATATATATGAACGTATTTCCATGTTTTAGTAATTACTTCGGACGTTTTCAATTGGACTCTAATTTACCTAAATATTTAATAGTACACTCGTACAATTGTCAAATAAAATATTATTAATTTCTCGTACGAATTTTGTCTGATATTCTAGTAATAGGTAGAAAAGATCATTCCGACATCTTGAAACTTATTCTTCGAAATTGATACGTTACAAATAAAAATGTTTACAGAACCAAAAAGTGTGAATTTGAAAAGTAGAGACATTTTGCATTTATTTCATAATTCCTCATTAGTACATTTTTCTGCATCTCGGTGAAAAAATAGTGAAAAGATAGACGAGGAATACACCGTATTTGATTTGGATCTGAAATAAATATGTTCTAAAAATAACTTCAATGAAATGGAATATTTCCTGAAAAATATACGTAACGCAATACGATCAGGCTGTAGCTAGGAAACGTTCACGATGCTCTAACACAAAATATTCTCTTCGTACAAGGTAAGTGCAGGAAAAACAAAGCATTTCAAAAAGATTCATTAATCAATATATCAAATTTGCTCGGCCTAACAATCCATTAATGGCCCCGGCGGCGCACAGTTTCGTGATCACGACGCATTCTTTATGATAGCGTTCGCCAAAATTCTATTATCCGTTGACAAAATGATAAAACATAGCCGACCGAACGAGCCAAATTTGTTTTCCCTATGTTTTATGCTCTTGAAGCCGCGCGTCGAACGTTAACGAGATTCCATACTTGTTCCTTTTAACGTCATTTCCCGTCGTAATGCCGTGCAAATGGCGGGCCTCCATATTCATACAATCTGGCTCCCGCCGGCAAATAGACGGCAAACGAACGAAAAAAGGGAAACGGAAAAAAATATGCGAACGCGATTTATCCGATCCTTCGTGTCCCGGTGAAAAACCGACCAATGTAATTTAACGGCGTCGCCTATACCCATTACCGTTATTATGGATGAGGATCGCGTGACTTTTTCCTTTCATCGACGTTGCGGAAACTTCGCGAAAACAAAGTAGGTAATACACATTGGATCCACGGCGACTTCAACCAACGACGATATCAAGCGAAACGTGGCGAAATCCGAGCAGGGATCAATGATTCAGTGACAGTGGCTATTATACAGGATCTAGCAACTGGGTCATACTATAACTTTGTACTTTGTGCAGATAGAAAAAACTGTTGCATTGTTTGAAAACGTAATTCTACACATTTTTTACATTAATTCTCGAACAACGGACGATTTTTATAGCTGTATGTATAATTGGCAATGCTTAGGACCGTTCACAGCTCTAATTAATCATTTTTAAAAGTTTTCTGTTGATGATATCTCGTGTAGACACATTAGTCTCTCCGGTATTCTCAATGAAACAGCTATTCAGTTGGTTTAATTGCCACAAATTGAGTACTTAAATGACAATTTGGCTGTTCCGGCACAGTAAACGGACGGTTAACTGATCCCTCGTGTCATTCTGAACAAACAAGATATTAGGATAACAAGTCAAAGATTAATATTTCGTGATATAATGCAAATTTTATACAAAACTCACTCACATTGGAACAGTTCACGAAGTAATAATTTTTTGACATGGTATCGTAATGCTTTTTTATTCAGAATGCCTTCTATTGTTGATGTTTGTTCTATTGTTGATCTTTTATTTCTTATTTGTAAGTACGAAATCGTGCGAGTTAGGAAGGAATAGTAGTAATTCTCCTAGCAAGTACGCCAAAATTGCTAACCAACTTCCATAAAGCGAAAATAATTGCTTTTCGTGACCGATAACTAATCGATGTCCTCAATCATGCTGTTGAAATGGCAGAACGAAATTCTCAGAGCATTGGAAACCCGCCTTCTGATAGAGCACAGAGGCAATTTCATCATACATATCACAAGGTGGTAATTAAAAAGTATATTAACAGCATGGAAACTGTTTTTTCATGATACGTTTTCAAAGAGTCATGTAAACTTTTCACACTCCAAGAGTGAGGAACTCATTTTCATTTATTAATAGAATAAAAGATATATTTGTCGAGCAACTTTCGTTGGAAACGTTTTCAAAATTTTGCTGCATTAAAAGTTACAGTGGAGTTGTATTGTCGATACTAGGAATGCTTGAGCGACAGTAATTAAAACCGCTACAACTTTAAACGCGTGCACAATTTTGGAAAACGTTTCGAACAGAAATAACTATAAGTTTGGTAAGTACTATATGAACGTATAAAATTCAGTATTTTCCACTTAGAATATTTAAGATAACCTTGCTCAGTTACAATGACGCTGTTTTTACTTAATGCGTCGTATGAAATGTACTTTCAATCGAAAAAATTTAGAAAGGAAATATGTCGCAAACAAATACATATTAAGATATAAGTTGTTGAAGTTTTTGAAAAATTTGATTGAGTGGAGTTATATGTATAGGCAAAAGCCTACTACGACAGTCCACCTGACCGTGTCGATGAGACAGAACATTACGAAGAACAAATAGAAGTTCCAAACACTGTAACAATTATTTCATGTAAAACTTTGCAGAAATGTTGAATATTTTTATATAATTTTTTATACGTTTCCTATATGTCAAAGGCTACAATTGTACTTGTATAATCCTCTCGCACACGCACGCACGTTAATATTTGCATACACTAATATCCCACTCATCCATTTATCTAGCATTGCTCCACGAAATACGGGCACGTTAGTTTGAAGCCACATGTGGATATAACTCGTGCGATACGTATACGGTATGCGTACGTCAATTCTAATCTTAGTCACCCCTATACGCTTTACAACTCCATCTGATATGGCTTTGTAACTTTGTAATACTCTCAACCTCTCGTACACGCCGAACCTCTTTGACTGTCTGCATGCTCTACAAGCTTCCGCAACTGCGATTCTTGTGCCGACACCTTAAACACACCTCCGGCATCCTGACATGTCTTCGAGGCATCTCCGACACCTTCGTGTGTATGCTAAGTTTTCGCTCAGCTAAAGTGATACTTTTGCTTAGACTCCTGAAACTAGTTTATGCAGTTCCTCAGACACTGCTGTCTTCAAAAAGTTTGTAAAATCGAAAAAATCGGTGTTACAATTTTCTTCCAAGTCGACGGCGTCTTCGAAGTATTGGGTTGGCAACTAAGTGATCGCGTATTTTAAGTAAGAAGGAAAATTCAAAATTTCTGCTTAAAAATATAACTTTATTCAATTAGGTATTGTCCGTTTTTGTCGATGACCTTTTGCCATCTTTCAGGCAACGTCATAATTCCATGTTCATAAATATTTTTATTTTTGCCAGCAAAAAACTGAATTACAGTAGCGGACAAACGTTAGAGACGCTCTAAAAAAAAAGACGATAACTATTTTAATGTTGTACTATACGATTTGAACTTTTTCCGGAAGCTAGAGCAATTCGTTTACTACAGGACGTGAAAAGAAATTTTTTCAAAAGCTGCAATTGATCGGAATTGTTGAAGAAATACTAAATGTCGCATTTTCAACTTTTTTATATGGGCCTATATTGAAAATTTAAAAAATACGTTTTGGCGATCTGTGGTAATTATATGCACTGTGAAAGTTCCATCGAAATCGGTTGATTCAATTTCTATCCCCTTTAAACGTTTGTAGCTCATTGCAACGTCGACCGATTTTGACGAAATTTTCGGAATATGTTTAATTGACACAGATCGACAAAACGTATTTTATAAATTTTCAATATAGGTCCACATAAAAAAGTTGAAAGTGCGACATTTAGTATTTCTTCAACATCCTGTAGTAAACTAATTGCTCTAGCTTCCGAAAAAAGTTTAAATCGTATAGTACAACATTAAAATAGTTATCAAAAAAATCTAAAATTTCTTTTGTTTCTTAAACTACATATTAAATATTGTATCAGTACAGTTACTCTTTGTGTTCTGAACAAAAATGCCTTCGCCGTCTCTATAAAAGATAAAATGTTTATTATAAATCAAGATGGCCATTTATTCGTAGCTATTGCAGCATTCATACATTGTAGGTTAATTGAAAAAGATTGTGAGGAGACTGCAAACATTTATGAAAATATGAGTGTTTTTTATTGCATTGCCGATAATTAATCAGTGCTTAATTTAGATAATTAAACGTTTGATTATACCCAGAGCGAAATAGAGTCATGTTGCAATTGATTGAAATGTTTTATGATGCTGAATTTCATCATTCGCGCTATAACTGCATGAAAGCCGTACTCTAATTATAGTAAACACACGAAAGCAATATCTGTCCTGTTGTACCACTATGTAGGAATAAATTGATTATATTCCTAAAAATTGCTCGTCCAACCTACATTGTTTAAAATTACTGACGAAATTGATCAATGGAATTTATGTCAGCACATGCGATGAGGTACATAATATGCTTTATGTAGGATAATTTCGTTCAAATTACCTGTATTTGTGCATTTATGGGCTCTAAACAAGGATCGAATAAAGGTATTAAAATTTTCAATTATTATAGTTATGAAGTGATTATAATTTCATGAATATCGTATTCTCTGTTTCGAAGAAAATTCATGTGGATTTTCTACATTTATGGCAGTAGATTAAATGCGATACAGTGAAAATATTCATACAGTTTCAAAGTACTTTTGCATCATTTTAACTCACTAAAATTATAAACAAGAGATAGAAATGTCTATGTCACTTCTGTCATTAACAATTAACTAAAAATACATGGTTGCAGTAAATGAGAAATCTTCTAACACTTTCTCTTCCATTTTCATAAATTAATTACCATCGTCGGCATGCCACGACTCGCAATTTACTGTTTCGTTTGCAATTCGAGAACCGAACGCGATTTCCAACATCTACCAATGCTATCCACAGATCCGGGGATCGCTCCATCTCATGGAATAATTAATTTCATCATAAATAGTTGTTTAAATAAATGGAAAAATGTCCACAAAAATTTGGCGTATTCTATTGGGTTGGGAAGAAAGTAATTTCGGTATTTTAAGGTGAAATAAAACCGAATTTCTTTATTCAAGCGATGAACTTTAATCAATAAAATATTTTCTTATCTATCCTTTTCGGCAAAAAAGATCATCGAACAGAAGGGAAAATAATCTTATTCGTTAAAATTCATTGCTTGATTTAAAAAAACGGCTCTATTTCAACTTAAAATGCCGAAATTACTTTCTTGCCAACCCAATAGTTATCTCTTGTACTTTAACCATTGTTTAAACATGCTTTTACTACAACGCCGGATGAAAGAAAGTCCATAAAATATTATTACATAAGTTAGAACTGCACAACTATTACACTCAACGCGCAAGGTGTCTTCAAACTTGACAATCTAGGTTTCTTGACAAAATTGACATTCTCGGAAACTACACAATCGAGGAGACTGTAAAATTCTTATTGAACTCATAAAGGCCTATTAGAAGCGTTTTCATAGATTTACAGATTCAAATACGTGTTAAAGAGTTTTATTGGCCGATTCTTTTATGTAATACTTGATACGGCGCCAGAAGATTCCGATGGGATCGTGCAGATCAGTGTGGATAGCTTGTGCAAATAGGAACAATCAAAATCCGTGAGGTTAATCTGAGATTCGCGCTAGTTTCACGATTTCCTCGGATCGACTCGTCAAAAAATAAAATTCGTATCATAGCTTTTAATCGACCAGTGCGATGCGGATCGATTAATATTTTAATTTTGGTCGGATGAACACGGACGGATTGTGTCTGTTCGTAAATAGAACATTCGAACTGTTCACATACAGTTATTAAAAGCAATTTAGTAGACAATGGAGAGAACGGTTTCGATTCCATTTCTGATCGCTTTATTTCTCGTTGACGCGCGCGCCCAGACAGCTGTTGAATTAGCGAATAACAATGGCGCGAGTGTATTAGATGCACTCCGGGCGATGAAGGATGTACCAATTAATTTCCGCGTTTGACACGCGCGATTTTAAACGTTTAAACCCGATCCCGGGTCAGACATTTATTATAAATCCCGATGAATAATCGATAGAGTGACTTGCTGGCAATTCCGAAAAGTTTCTTACCGGGAGCACAGCGATTAATAATTTCGTGCAATTTCGAAAGTAACTACATCGAAGTTGCTTTGCTTCGCGTTTCCTGCTGCGTTCCAGCGAGTTGCATAACAACTCAGAACAATGCAAGTTCAGAATTACGTTAAGCTGCTTCGAATATAAAATTCCGTTCTGTGTGTGTAGTTCGCGCGAATTTGGTGTACCTTGCTAGAATTTATATTAATAATGATAATTTTCTCGATCAAATTATTGCCTATTTTCATTGCTCCGCGCGGTAAATAATATGGGAACTAATGAGCATCGTGTAATTCGTATTTGATTTTACGCGATGCGGCTGTGCGAACAGAATTATTTATGTTGCGGAGGAGTTCACGAAACAAATATGTAACGTTCTGCTTATTTTCGTGATTCATGATAAACATAAATTATTAAAAGAATTTCAGACCAGGCAGGTACTATTTTTAACTCATTAAAATTATGAGTATGGAAAAACGACATTTTCGTTTTGCTCCCGTTGGTTGCAACGACTGAAGGAAATTTTAACTATGCATAATAGTATGTACCTGTGTATACAGTTCTGTGAATATTTATATAGTCATTGTAGAAATGATGCTTCAACTAACAATTATATTAGAAATGAAATTTTTGCGTAATTTTGCACTAACGGTTGCTTCGATTGAATGACACAGTAAACAACAAACAATTTTATTTACGTTCTTGGACGCGAAGCAGCAATTTTATATGCACAATCATGCTCCAGCTAGCATTACATTAGAGTAACGTTCACCGAATAAATATTTCATCGTTATTTTCACCTTTACAATGAAAAATATGTCAATAGGAAATGCTTGAACGTCACTTCCAGTTCACGTCATTTCAACGTAAACGAACAATGCCATTTTTCGTTGCTCCGCTCGTGTTCGACAACGCAGTCCTAGCTGAACCCTGCGGCGTTCCATGCGTATTTCCGAGGTATAGCCTCATTCGAAGTCAATATTCCAATACTAATTCTTCTAAAAAACCGTCTACACGTATTTATTCATTTATAAAATGAATGTAACTGATTAAACATAATGTAAATAAATCTGAAGAGTTCAGTCACGTTGCAGGAAAAAGATCGTATAGATTACATTCTCCTTGCAAACGAAATTTAAGTTTGAAATTCATTTTCAGAGTTCAAGGCCATCTGAAAGTCACGTCTCAATACACATTTGTATGTATTTTTCACGAGTTACACGATGCAACAAGAAAATATATGTAGTTATTTAAAAAAAGAAACTTCGATGGCCATGAAAACTACGAGAAATAATATTTAAAAAAAGCAACCCCTGCGGGATACTGACACCACTCGATGCCATTCAAATTAAACATGAAAAATTGTTAAGTTCGTCAAAATTTAAGTCGATACTCTAGGCGTCACACTTAAAAATTACTCAAAACAGTTTTAAGATTATTAAATCCGTCTGTATTCTATAAATTGTAAAAAGTTCAACTGTTATACGAGAAAACAGGCTCCATTCGATGGGCACAATGTAAAAATGATGTGGGTTGAAAGAAATGTCTTGAGTTTGGAATTAAAATTGCTTCGAGCGCAAAGGGTTAAGTGAGAGACAAAATGTTTATTCGTTTCTAAAGTGTACCAATACTTTTTACACTGACTGCAGATAAGAACAGCTACGCCGTAGAACGCAAAATCCGGTTAACATTTGACCCTCGTATTTTCACGAGCACAGTAGAGTAATTGGCAACTTTCCGGAAGTGATTAGGAAGATAGCGTGGAAACGTGTTTTTGGGACAGATTCGCGACACCCTCTTAAAGCACGAGACGCACGGTGAATCGTGTTTACACGCATTTATCCTTGATCGTGCAGGGAATCCTTCTTTTATTTAACCGTGTACCGGTGTGGCGCTATCGTGACTACTAAATGCAAAATCGGGGAGTGCACGGTCGGCGAAACGTTTATCGAGCATTCCTCGCACGTTCCATGCGCCTAGACTGCCTGAATTTCCATTGATTCTTACGGCAACGTAAGTCCTGTATACGTTCCCCTCGCGTTTTGATTTATCCACGTCCTAGAGAGCGCGGCGTTCGAACCGGAGCGGCGCGTGACATTAATAATTAATAACCAGCTCGTTAAGAAGGTAACGTATGTGCAATTAGCGTGATTAGTTTCGTGAGAAAGGACAATATTCAGCCGGCCAGGGCTATGAATAAAAGAGGTCGGAAATGGAAATAACGCTCCTATCCCGATTCATACACATTTTACCGGCATCGTCTGTTTTCGGAATCGTGAACGTAATATATGTATACGAAATACGGGGCGCTATTGTTCTAATATGTTGCCCTTATGGGCTTGGAAATGCTCCAGAATCTCTGGACTGTTTCCAGTGGCGTCGAAATCATTTGTCAATTACACGGAACATCTAACGATAGTAAATTAAACCTCTTAACGTGTCTTTATTAGTTCCGGTCTGAAGCATTTACAGCCGCTACGACGCGTTATTTTTCCGGAAATGGGTGTACAGTTTCCGGATGCGGCACTTTAATTAAATTACGAATTTACGATGCCAAATAATGCTTTATCGCGGCGACGTATCTGCGTGTCTGTCAACCGGATTGCAGTTCCTATAATCTCGCTGCTCTGGATTGGCCACGCAATTATAGAGCGCAGTCGTCGGCGCGATTTCGGCGGTCGTTTATCAATTTTCGTTTCAGTCCCTCGTCACTAATCCTTGTTTCCGAGTCGAGGAATCCATTGTTTTTCATTTTGAAATTGTTCGGGTGCTGAACGCGACCATCCAGGAATCGAACCCTCGAGGAATTAGAAGTGTACCGTATGCACGGACAATGCCATCGTAAACTCCTTTAAATACTTAACATTTCAGTTAGTTAATTCCAGAATCGGTTATGTCCACTGTGAACTAATCTGAGATATTTGAAAATTTAATTTGCTGTACATTGCACTCTTTTTTCATCGTCAATTCTGTTATACAAATTACTTCAGCAATTGACTCCACAGTTGATGCAACCGAGTTCAAATAAACTATAAGAAAAGATGTAAACCTTCAGTTGTTCAGGAAAACAAGTCTGCGCATCGAATAACCGTCATGGCGATGCCCGGAGGAAGAAGCTGGCAAGGGAACGGCGGAAATGAGATCGAAGGGTCCCAATGACCCGGACGATTCGCGCATGTCTCGTCAAAGTTTTACGTTACAGTTAGTGACGCCAATGTCAACGACAATTCTGTTATACAAATTACTTCAGCAATTGACTTCGCAGTTGATGCAACCAAGTTAAAATAAACTATAAGAGAAGATGGAAACGTTCAGTTGTTCAGGAAAACAAGTCTGCGCATCGAATAACCGTCATGGCGATGCCCGGAGGAAGAAGCTGGCAAAGGAACGGCGGAAATGAGATCGAAGGGTCCCAATGACCCGGACGATTCACGCACGAGCCACAAAAACTGTCCTTTGCATTCCGCCGCGATTGGATTTAACCCCTGTACAAACGTTCTCGGCTGTAGCACACGATCTTGTCCAAGGAGATTGGATCCCATTGAATCCAAGACCTTGGAACGGAAGGGCACCAGTGCCCTTACCGTCGCCCGATGAAGAAGTGACTAGGGAAGTTGTACATAGAATAGTATACCGAATCACTTACCTCGTATTGGATTGCCACTCGGCCCTTTTTCCCGGTCGCTCGATGAACACGTATATGAACCAAACACGACGCAGACGGATAAATTATTGACTCGTCCTGTCGGTTTTCATTTACGTGACTCGAATGGCGAGTGGAATCGGTCTCGATCGAGTTAGAAGTTAAATGTTTCTTCTTCCTCTTCCTTCTTTCCTCCTAGTGCGACTCGCGCTTCTTATAAGTTCGCAATGAATTTTAAATGCGTGGGGGACAGTGATGAATGGTGCCCGCCGTGGTACTCTTTATTCTGATATTACCATGCAGTAAAAGTTTGCTTTCGAAGGAAAAAAGGGTTTCTTTAAACTTGCAAGATATTCGAGGTAGAACACTCTTCATATTTTATCGAGACAATTTGCGTGATGTTTAGAAGTAGGCAGAGGAATTTCTAGTGGCAATGTATCATTTTATGTTGCAGCTGGATCATTACACGCGAAATCGGACACTTTTTGGAGTAATATTTCGGATTTCGTTCAAATTCGAATATGTCGATTTTTCAATATCTTAGAAATTGTTGATTTTACAGATGTGTGAAGGAAGTGTCACACTTTTTTCATTAAATCGTAAGACCAGAACTAACAAACCGATGAAATAAACCGATTCTGTAGGAGAAGTGATCACCCGACTTATATTGAAAATCCGAAACAGTTCTCCAAAAAGTGTCCGATTTCGCGTGGAATGGCCCAGCTTGTTTTAGGCAAATTATTAGGTGTATGAACACGTTTTGGAATTTTTCGATCGTTCATGCATAATGACTGCGGATCTTTGTGCAAAACGATAATTGTCCAAGTCAATTTTAAGAAGTAGAAGTCAAATGAAAATACATTTTCTCTGTTAATGGCTTCAATCATACATTCAACGTCAGAATATCGAGTCAGCCTCGTGACGAGCAGTTCAAACAGAATCTATTTCGATCCTCGATCTGTCGAATTTAATCACGGGGAAAGTCAGGCCTACGAAATCACCGGAGGGATTGAATGTTATCGAATCAAGAGCACCGGATGAACTCCCCACTGCTTCGTCGATGACAAAAGGAAGGAAAAGCCATGGAACGGCGTGTGTAATCATTTTCCCTATAATGAACGCACCGCGTGCGGTATTTGTTACTTTCGCGAAACGCCAGAGAGCAATTACAACGAAATCGTTTTAACGAAGGAGACGGCGTCAACGATACGAGAAAAAATTCCCAGGACACAACGCAATGAGCAGCAGTTGATAACAAAAAGAAAAAAACAGAAAGTAACGTATAAAATCGTTAGCGGAATCCGGTACAAGCTTTCACGCTACTTCGGTCGAGAATCATAACTCGATTCGTGAATGGCGAAGCTTTGCTGCTGGGGGATTCAGTTCGGAAAACGCGTTTCGCATTGTCCATCGATTTAATTTAATCAAGGGCAGACAGTCCGTCCCGATCCTTCGAATTGTCGAAGAAAATTGAATCGCGTCCAGTTTTGTTACTGTCGTTAATGACCCGCGATTAATCGGGCTACGAAAATTTCCTAGTTGCTCGATGAAATAAACAACTGCCTTACATACAGTGAACCACAGTAATATTCGGATACTTTTAAAAGGACGATAATATTTTTAATGTCGGATCATACGATTTAGATATCTTTTGAGAAGTTAGAGCAATTAGCTTATACTGCAAACCGTGAAAAAAAATTTTTGAAGAAATTGTAATTGGGTAGAAATTACAAAAGAAAATACTAGAAGTTGTTGTTTATAACTTTTTTTATGGGGGGGGGGGGGGGCGCCTATATTGAAAATTTAAAAGACACGTTTTGTAGATGTGTGTCAATTAAACATATTCTGAAAATTTCATCGAAATCGGTCAACGTTGTCATAAGCTACAAACTTTTATTGCCGGTGAAAATTACAGTTTTTCGCCATTTTCAGCCTATGACTGAAATAAATCTAAGGATTTTTGCATCTTGCAATTCCTGTAGTTGTTTTCCGCATCCGCCGATTTTGATGAAATTTTCAGAACACGTATAACTGACACAGATTTACAAAATGTAGTCTTTAAACATCCGATATTCGCCTACATAAAGAAGTTGTAAACAAAAGTTTTTATTATTTTCTTTGTAATTCCGACCAATTGCAATTTTTCCAAAATTCCTTTTTGCGTCGTGTAGTAAATTAATTGTTTCAACTTCACAAAAAATCGTCCTTTTAAAAGTGTCCGAACATTACCGTCGTTTACTGTGCCTGCGTATGAAGTCTACAAACAAGGGACTTCAATTATCGCGTAGACTGCGAATTTTTAATGATTAATGCAAAATAATAATTTTCTGTGCCTGTTATATGGACCAGGAGCTACATAGAAATTTTATACGTGCATGGGTAATTATAGTCATTGAATTCCTAATGGAAGGGACTACCATCTTAGGTGTTTAAAAAGTGGAGTATCCTTTTTAAAAAATGAAGGTAACCTCGAGATCTGATTGGTCCCTATTTTTCCTTTATAACTCCTTAACAAAGGCCGCGGAGAACATTCTCGCCAAGGAAAGAGTTTAACGATCTCAGGGATCACCTTCCTATACTAGTGTACATTTTTTAACGAAACTACGGTACTACCGCTTTGATGGACCTTACAAGTTTATAATCCCACGTCGTTATATCTAGTGAATGATGGATTCGATCGCCAATAGATAGGGCTTTCAATCGCAGAATCGTGACCCCTGTCTCTTTATAATTGCCTTGTCGGTCCCGATCAACCATGTATAACGAATCAAGTCTCTGTCTCACCGTGTTAAAGATTATCGAGGATTTTTCGCTTCCCAGTTCTTCTACCGCTTTCCGTGAATTTAATATACCGAGAATAGAAAAAGTTTTTTGCTGAACAAACGAGGAAGAGAAATATGGGAAAAATGTCAATTATATCGACGGGCTTCCGTTCAACATACACGAACGACGAAGAGCGTGTTCCCGTCTTCGACCTCCTTTTACATTTTCCTGGGGGAAAAAGGAAATCAAAGGAGTAACGAGGTTAATAAAGAGGCACGATATTGGAAGGTATACCTCGGGCTATTCCGTGCCAGGTACGATCCTTACGTTTACTACGACTGTATTTCAAAGGATGATCTCTGGACTATGGAATCGTTCACGGAACTTCTACCCGGTGCACTCAATCTGGTGATCAAATCGGGCGAAAATTACATCTTCAACCCGAACGTTGCGTTAGCGTAATATTCCGCACGCATTCATGTTGCAGATGTGATAAGGGATTTCAAAGATTTATTTTCTTCATTACTATTACTTGGTGCACTCGAATCTTACGATATTCTCAGATTAGCAGAAATTCGACTATTCGTACGATTAGAAAATTTCGTCGTAAATACGAGAATTCATTTGGATGTACAGGGTGTTCATTTGAAAACATTCCAGTCGAATATCTCGAAACTATGAAAGATATTAAGAAAGTGTAAAACACGTGACCAAGGATTTTTTTATTTGGGTGGCGTTTTCAAGGTCATTTGAAAGTCAACTTTGTTTTTTCAAATGGAAACCTATATTTTTTATTATGAGATCTTATTGTACGCAAACAGACCAGCAATTTTCGTAGGACACTTTTTTTTTATCTGCGTACTAATTTCGGAGATATTTAAAGAGAAGTAGAGCGAGTCGTACTTGTACTGCGAGAAAGTTTGTAATTTCTTTATAACTGTAACAAATTTTCAATATGTTCTTCGTTGTTTTCTAAATAATAATTCAGACGATTCTCAAATTCTGAACGAACATTTTTGAAGGTATCTGCTGGAATAGCTCTAAGCAACTCGTTAATGTTTTCCAGTTGTACATACTAGCATGTACCGTTTGAAAACAAAATTGTCCTGTATTGATCTCCTGTTCATGTTCTCTGTTGTAGAGCTATTCCAACAGATACCTTTAAAAATGTTCGTTGAGAATATGAGAATCGTCTGTATTATCGTTTAGAAAACAACGGAGTAGATTTTGAAAATTTGTTATAGTTATAAAGAATTAAAAAGCTGATACTGCCCCCCCTCTTTCCCCCCTCGAAATCCTTGGATACGTGTTTAACACTTTTTTAATATCTTCCATACATTTCGAGATATTCGGCCGGAAAGTTTTCGAATGTACACCCTGTACATTTTTGTGCAATGTTTCGACAGAATAGTATGTAAATTACTTTATCCATGTTTTTGACATGTACTTATACGAGAAGATGGACCATTTAATTTACGAAAAATTTACTAAATGCACTATATGACATATTGCATTTTGTAACGCGATGAACACCGAATATCGTTACTTCCAAGAAACGATTTGTTATAAATAACATGTGGTTTCATTTTAGAATATAATTTTACTTTATGAAATCGTGGGAAAATAGAGTTCTATCAATTTTTTCCCTGCAAAATTCGTCTCAATTTTCAACCGAACTCGAGATATGAAGTTAATTGCGTGACTCGCCGACGTTCATCGTTCTAGACGTAATAACGATATTAAATGGAAGTAATAAATTATGGCATAACGTATTCTGTACATACACCGACTAAGAGTCAATTAATTTTACTATGCTTCAGTTTCTTCATGATAATTCAAATAAAATTAGATTCGTTTCGATGATCGAATCCAATCTATTAGATTGAAACAGTATGTGAATAATTGAAAATATTTAAAAAAAGACAGGGATTCTACAAAGGTTTACTCAGAGAAAGACAGGGATTCTACAAAGGTTTACTCGGAGAAAGACAGGGATCCTACAAAGATTCTCCTGCGAATTGATTCTGCAAAATCTCGGTACAACACAGTTTTTTTGTTTCTTTACAAAACTTTCCTAACGCTGCCTACAAAATGAGACTAGAACAGAAGAGCCTTGATTGACTGACTTTCGATGAAATCCGAAACGATTAAACGCGTTGTATCTCTTAATACCACGCGATCCTTGATGGAAGATAGGTGCTACATCAGACAGTGGTTTATCGTGTCACTTACCGAATATGGGATTCCCACGGTGCGTTGCGAGACCACCGAGTGTAAGCACGTGCGAGTGATCTGCCGTCACGACGAGTAGCGTTTCCGACAGGTCGACTTCCTTCATTACTGCCCTCACCGCTTCCTCTAACGCCAGTGTTTCGTCCAGTGCTCGATAAGCGTTGTTATAGTGATGCGCGTGGTCAATTCTACCACCTGCAGAATACGTCATTCGCAAATTATGCTTAGTAACGACACGCAACCGGCGCCATCAAACACAAAATAATTAGAGGATGCCTTTGACAAATGTTCCCGGCTACCTCTAATGGAGGACACCCGGTAATTCACAAAGGTATTACCACGTAAGGACGTCAACAATTCTCTCAAATCAAATTTACACGAACCATTGATCGTTCAGTGATTTACGAAAAGAGATAACCTATTAGGCGTATGCAAAAGTTTGTCTTTTATTCGATTTTCTTTTATATGTACACGACTTATCAGGCGTGGTGTCAGTCGATAATGAAGTTAGTTGTTTAGACACATTGATAACGAACAAACAATTGCAAAACAGACTAAATTACGTTACTACCCAGTGATGTAATTTAATTTTTTCGTTTGGTTTTAATATGTGTTCCTGTTGGAACGAGACAACTTTTAAAAATTGTACGAACAGTATACAATGTAATGTAATTTCCCGCGAGTGACAATAACCATTTCTTTCTTCTTACTTAATAAATGCAGCCTTAACACAGTATAATATTTCTCAGCGTTCCTCTCTTTTATGCACACGCTAACGTAAGTAAAGCACGTTCTGTTTGTAGAACACGTTATACCTATAAACATGGTTTGTCAATATGCCTCGGAGCGCGTTTCCTCTATTTCTGGAAAAAGAATGGAAGTGGATGTCTTTTTCGTGGCCGACAGTTGAGTTTGCGGTCAAAAGTGATTTCCGTTTTCTACGAAGCACTGAAGGGACGAAATATGGACGCACGAAAAATAAAAAACAACGCAACGTAATTCAAATGTCTTTAACCGAAACCTCACTGTGAATTCATAAAAGAACGCCATCCCTAAAAAATAACAACTCCGGATTTTATGCATTTATTACAAAAATGAGTAGGTGTAATTTAAAACAGCGTTAGAATTACATCCAATACCGCAGAGAATATGAAATAAAATGAGTAGAATCAATTTATTTCTAGGTTAACTTCATACACAAAATACAAAATCTGAAAGACAATTCAATTCTTCTTCTTTAAATATGGTTAAAGAATCCAGAGAATCCAGAAAACAATCCAGAAAACAATCCAGAAAAATCCAAAGAAATGATCGAAACGACAAAGACATAATTGATTAGGTAACTTTCGCAAACAAATTATTAGGATTTCACTTTCGGAGATTCTCCGTACTTCGCGAAACCGTTTCCGTGTGAACAATCGAAGCGACGTAACGAGTTGGCGAAAACAACGAATAAAATGTCCCGTGTAATTCTATTTATTTAGCCGGGCAAATTGTTAACAAAGTACGAGGACTCTCGTTACGTTGTTCCGTACTCGTCGCCGATGGCAAAAGAAGAAACAACAGCGAAGGAGTGGAGCTACGGGACGGGATTACGAGCCGAAGAACAAAACGAGCGTCATCAGCATTAGCGGGAGCACGAAGGTCCAAGAAAGGGACCGCAGTCGTAACAGTTAACGCTAATTATTCAGAACGACCCGCAAGAATCCTGGATTCAATTATTGAACCACCCAACGGCCGTGGTCCGAATGGGTCGGTGAAACTCCTTGGAAGCCGTTCGAACTTAAAGTTTGATGCAGGGGGCTGGTTAAAGACGATCCTGATAGTTGGATCAATGCGAAACGCGAATGCGTGGACGCGTGTAAACAGAGAGAGACAGGGAAGGAGGGAGAGGATAGTTTTGGGTTGAATCTATTCCCAAGCCGGCTCTCTTTAGCCCGCGGTCGTTCCGGGTAATCAGGCTACTTGCTTGCGGCGAAATGGAGCATCCAAGTGGCCCACCTTAAGGTGGGATCTCCTAAGCGTGTCTGGTCGCAGCGTTTTGCGATCCTGGAGCCTCTTAAACTCCATTCGTCATACATCGTCAGAAGTAATCGCATGCGTCTGAACGCGTTTTTATGGTTTTCGTAGGTCCCTTCGATCGTATATCACTAGAGATTACAACATATCCAAATTGAAACAAAATCCGAAACAGTAAGGTGACTTTTTGAACTTCGCGGGATACCTACAGTCGATTTTCGTTTTCTTTTTTCTCTTATGCTGGTACACTCGTCCCGAACATATGGACCGTTTATTTTGAAAGTGGTGTAAGTCGATTTCTCTTAAAAAATAAGATATCACATAATTTGTGATTAATTTAGTGTCAACTTTTTATTTATAACTAGTTAATATTTAATATCTTTAAAAATGCCAATGCTTTGTTCAATTTAAAATTGGTCAATAAAAGAAATTGCGTAGCGAATGATTATGAAAGTGATGTAAGTCCAATTTCCATAGACGAAGGTGGCGGGATCACGTGGTTACCACACCACAGGATTATTATGATGTTATAAAACAATGTAGACACAAAATAATAGATTTATTTCACACGAAATGAAACAAGAGAAATTCGTTTCAACGTAAAATCTACAAAACCCAATTCAAAAACGGGTAAGAAAAAATACTAACGGAGAAAAGGTAAACTGGCTGAAAATATGTTGGATGAGATGTTGCAAAATTGCACCGTATACTATTTTGTATAAAACATCGATGGAGGATACAGAATTTAATACGTTAGATTTATCAACTACATGTCGGGGGGACCGTAAAAATTTGAAAAAAATTTTGTATAACGATGCCAGAGACCTATTAAATACGAAAAATATAAGGATATGAAGCTCTTATTAACCATATACATCCTGTGCATCATGAATATTTCAAAACACTGCCACGTAAAGAGCATAAATACATAACAGCATTATCTTATGTTAAGTTTAACATTATATGAATATATTTAACGTTCAAAATAAAAAATACTACTCCTATTTTAGTTCTTGTTATTATCTATAAACAAAATTGGATTAATACAAAATATATTTTAAGTGATATTTAATTTTTCATCATTGAAATTAAATGATTTTTACAATTGACTAATTGTGAAAATGGTGTAAGTCCATTTACATCCCGTAAGTTTATGTTATTTTAGTTTAATTCGCCTAAAAGAAATTTATATAATCAAATTACATATTGATAAATTAGTAGAAACATTGCCAGACATGATATAATTAATGTATATTTTTGAATTGACTAATATGCTAACCTTTAATTTTCTCGAAACGACAAAAAATGGACTTGCATCGCATTCAAAATAAACGGCCCATATGTTCACAGTCTCAGCTGTATAGCATTTTTTGTTTGTTTGCGAGAAGCATAAAGGTTAGAAGTGTTTTGCGCGTTCGGCGAAGTTTGTTCCGAAACTGCTTAATTTTGACCAGAAGAAACGTCGCACGAGCATCGCTCAGGAGCTGTTGAACGACGTCAACGACGATCCTGATTTGCTAAAAAGGATCATAACTGGTGACGCGTCATGGGTATATGGTTATGACGTCGAAACCAAAGTCCAATCGTCCGAATGGAAGTCGCCAGAAGAGCCAAGACCGAAAAAGCACACCAGATTCGATCAAATGTCAAGGTTTTTGCTCACTGTTTTCTTCGATTATCACGGCGCAGCGCATCACGAGTTCTTACCACAAGGTCACACGGTTAATAAGGAGTATTACCTTGAAGTTGTGCGCCGTTTTCGTGAAGCAATACGAAAAGAACGCCTGGAATTTTAGAAAAAAAATTCATAGATTTTGCATCACGATAATGCACCAGCTCACGCATCGTTGCTTGCGAGTAATTTTTTGGCCAGAAACAACACCACAATCATGACTAGGCCACCATATTCGCCGGATTCGGCCCCCTGCGATTTTATCCTGTTCCCAAAACTGAAGAGACCCATGAAAGGACGGAGATTTGCAACGATCGAGGAGATAAAGGCTGCATCGCTGGAAGAGCTCAAAGCTATACCAAAAAATGCTTATCAGAAGTGCTTCGAGGATTTGAAAAAGCGCTGGCACAAGTGTATTATATCCGAGGGGGATTACTTTGAAGGGGACAACATAAATATTGATGTATAAATAAATATTTTTTGATAAAAATAAAAAGTCTCCTTACTTTTCGATCGCACCTCGTATGTCGGCCGTTTCAGGGATTAAATATCTGCAGGGTATCCCGAAAATGTTGTACTTCCTTGAAAACGGCGATTTCCGAAGTTATTTGAAGTCATTTTTCCCTTTGCGAAAATGTTCTCCGAGGCTTCGTTAAGGAGTTAGGACACAGTAACAAGTGGCGAAAATATAAGATTCTTCAACCACAGTACAGAAAAAAGTGAATGATCGTTTAATATAATATTTTGTATTTCAGTTTACTATATTTTAAACTACACAAAATGCTTGTAATACTTAAAAAATAATTTGTTCTAATGCAGTGGATCCAAAAATGCGTGCGTCTGCGTCTGGCTCAACATTTTGAGGTCTCGAAGCGAAGGTACAAAACGCAAACGTGTGCGTCGAACATTTACACTGCAGGCCCTGCAGTAAGTCGACCGACGCGCGTGTTGAGTTTGGGCAATACTCTTTCCTTTTTCTCCTCAAAGCGGAAAAGAAGAAAAGACATAGCAAATCGCATCGTAGGAACGCAAGCTTATGAGTCCAGACGAACGGAGTATGGATCACAAAACGCTGCGTCCAGACGCGCTTTAGAGATCCCACCTTTAGGCATCATCTTAAAAGGTCCAACCGTGTTCCGAATTGTCGGAACCGACCAGGCGGCGCCTCCTCGCAAGCTGCACGCTTAGAATGGTCGAGTTTGTTGGCGAACATTATGTTCTGCTTGCGACACGTTACGCAGCGTTCCCACGTGTACACCGCACGCGGCGCTGAACACATACTCGACCACTTGGAAAGGCTCGCTTTTCAAAGGCGGCCTGCACCGAAGAGGCGTTCAACGTCCTGCGTTCGCTATATACGGGAACGTGATTTTACGCGCAGAGTGGCAATTTAAAGGGAATAGAACTTCGATAGCTTCGACGAAATCCGGTTTCCTGTTTGCCCTCTCTTTCTGCTCTGTTCTTGGCGGCTTTATTTACGATAAGGCGGTGGGGTGGCTGCCGGAAGAAGCCACCTGCACAGAACTTCATGCGGAAAGCTATATTTTATTATATAATTGAAATGTAAAGAAGTTAAACCTGGCACGAGGAAAAGAAATGAGACCAATGAGTCCGGTAAAACTGGTATGTCTCAAAATAAAGTTTGATTGCAGTTCCTGAAGTGGCGCAGCAACCGCAAGAAAAGTTGCTTGCAGGAAAATGGACGCAATCGCACCAGTCGTAAATCAATAAATTTAATTTCGTTGTAATTAAGGAGGGTTCTCGTTCGTTCATTTTCAATATTTGCTTGTCTGGTTAACAACAGAAGTTGTAACAGTATCGTAATCGATACCCCCGGGCAGATTGCACTGACGCAAAGGAAAGTTTTGCGGTTATCCGGTTTCACGTTTCGACGGTGTAATTAATTTAGACGTGTCAATTACTAGTCGCTAACGTCATAACTCATTATCAGATTATGCGTTCTTTAATACTCTGTGGTAGATGTTAACAAAGAGATAGCAGAAAGCGCAGGAGGTGGATAAAATATCATGAAATAATGCCAAGAATCCTGTCTACAGATGTAGCATTAAATATGCATGTTAATGAAATATATAGATGTAAACAACGAAGTCGTCGCTAATGACGCTAAAGAAGAAGAAAAAGAAATGTAAACAAAGAAACTCAAAATTTAACAAACATGTCGGAGTGTCGTTTAATTTGGTCTCTTCCCGACTTACTTGACTTCTTTAACGTACGTCCAATCATACATTACATACTAAATAATGAACCATTACTTAAATACTCATGTATATATCAGTTAAATAAATTATTATTTTCTGCGCTTTCATAAGTTGATAATTAAATAAATTAAAATTAAATATAATTAATATTGTATTGCATTGATCGCTATATGTTGCGTGCAATAAATAATAACGAATTAATTCAAGTGCGATTTATATGATCGGTACGCATACGGAAGTTTCTCAAATTTTTAAAACAAATTTCGAAAGACTGAAGGAGCGTTTGAACGGGTCTCGGCGCTGCGCAGTTGTGAAAAATATCGATCATCCGAGGGTTAAGTACCTTCGTTGGCCGTGTTTCATTCCGTTGTTACGTCGACACGCGCAGCTTGCAATCGCCGCTGTTGAAATCTATATCCGGTGGGCAAAGTTTCCCGAGGCGCGACAACTGTTGCTCTCGGATGGCAAACTGGAAAATACATCTCTCGCTGACATATTTTGGCACGATACGCCGGCCGCCGGTTCCAGGATCGGGAAAACGCATCGAACACGCCGCCCACGCCACCCCCTGATCGTAAGTCCGCCAAGATTCGGGCCACCGACTTGGTCCTTCGGTTATTGAGTTTCGAACTCCAACCATGTTTCACGAACATAGTTGCGTTTCCGGTTAGCAATTTCTGATGCCGAAATAGCGGTGCAATGTTCAACGGATTTATGGTAGTCCTTCACTGCTTATTAGTTCGACTAAACGGGCTATTAGGGCAATCCATTCGAATTCGCTAAACTTTTCGTGCGGAGCTTCGAGTCTTTCTTAAAAATTGTATCGCGTATGCGGAATTTCTACAGTGATCTATTAGATATTTGTGCATTATCGCTCAAAAGTATGTGGACCCTTGCGAAATGTGTTATACCAACGGCTAAAAGTTACTTAAGCATGTAAAATAGTGACTAAAATCGATCTTTCATACTTTCTTATGGAATATCTAACGTTTTAAGTGAAAACCTACTTACATGGAACTTACCAATGCATATTAGTCTAAGATTAAATACGAGAATCGTAGACGTATCCACCGCGATTCGATATTACCGCCTCCACTGATCGAGGCAATCTTTCAATTAGTTTTTTATTCAATTAGTATTTTAATGTTATTATTCGTAACGAAAAGTTCTCTGAACTCGCTCTGCATCTTAGCAATGAAACAATAAAGTGAAACTTGGAATCCTTTCAAGCATCGGAACCGTTCCACTAGATTTCGTATTTATGGATAGAAATGATATTACGGCATTCTCATTATATAATTTGTGCATAAAAATAAATTCGATTGTGCTGTGATACCACAATATACATAATAATAATAATAATTACAAGTGACAAAATTGTTCTAAATATGTTTCCTACTAACTTAAACTACGTTTTCTAGGGAAGAAGGAAGTTCCCACATACTTTTGAGCGGTAGTGTATAATACAAATATAATACATTATACCACAATACACTACAATAATTTATAAATTATAGTATCTTACAAGTAGTGAATAATTTATTTATTTATTTATTTATTGTTTATTTGAATGTGGTCGCATTAACAGTTAGGTCATTAGTGACCATATAATTTACAATCAAAAGTGTTTTATACAAAGGTGAATTTATAATAGTTTATACAAATCGATGGATTTGAAGTAGTGAATAATGTCGAGCTATTAGCTGCACGTTTCGAGCTTGCGTTAATATTGTATACTAGAATGTAAGACATATTACATAGATGTAAGAACGTGGAACATACGTATTGAAAGATTCCCTTCCATAACATTTTGCAATGTAAACTTCCCTCAGAACAAAATATATTATTCAAGCTGGTTCATTTTATTTTTGTATTAGCGCAAATAAGATTACTTAACGATAATCAGATAACTAGAATACCTTCCTGTACCTTTAATTTAAGCCCTCAAACGTTTGAAAATTCCTTTCAGAGCATATTCAAAAATCAGCTCGAAGAATCGTCTATACTGTACTACAATATACTACAATATATTATAATTACGTTGAAAATTACGCAATTTTAACGAATATTTAATTCGAAACACTTTAGGAACAAATAAATTTTAATGACAAAGTAATGAATAAAAAAGAAATTTCATATTCAACAGTAATGTGTACGTGAGCGGAGATGTAAAAATTGGAAAAATGTTCGACTAAATATAAGTAAAGTATTACGATCGTATTTTGGTTTCATCGTAACAGTTGACGAAATTTAAAAAGTATTACAGCCGTATTTTCGTTTCATTGGAACAGTGTCTGAAATATGAAATGTAGAACGAGTTCTCAACATTTATTCTACAAGTTGAACCAACAAAGAGAAATTAAAATTACGGGTAGGAACATTGCTGCGTTAAAATTTTTCACCTGTTCCCATTATATCTGTTCATCCCAAATGACAGAGTCAAATTACAATTACGGCGGTCTGCTCGAAATTCCGTAAAATTGATAGGAACGAGGCGAGCCGTGCCGGAAATTTTCCCGAATTTAACACTGGATAAAAGTAAGCATCCCTGAGGAAATTATGTCATTCGCGGCGCAAACCATGTTCAAGAGTTCACGACGTAAACCCCTTGAACAAAAAATCTGGCCGAGAATGCTGGATCTTCCTCTGTTCGTTCCGCGATATCTTATAGTTGCTCGTGCCATGTCGAGAGGCCACTTTCGTCAACATGTTTAGGAGTGCCGTGAGGAAAATGTCCACAGATAAAAACCAAGAGCATGCGAATAGAAAAAAAAACAGTGAAAAAGAACGAGTTCGTGAATCTGCTTCCAATTTTTCCACGGACATGGCTTTTAATCCCGATCGTTCTTAATTTGCGTCCGTGTGACTCTCTTTGATAAAAACAGCTTCAACATCCGGTTATATTTGTCAAAGATGTGAGAAAAAGAAATAACTAGCTACGAAACTTAATTAACGGCCCGTGTTCGATCGTGTTAATAATTCAAATGACAGGTGGAAGGATATTTATTATGAAAAGATAATAAACTATCCTTCTTATGATACTGTTTGTAACAATAATAAAAATAAAATAAAATACCTGAATATTACTGATCATTTGTAAAATTAGCATCAGTTTTGTGTTCACCATCAAATTTCTTTTCCTTCATTAATTTCTTCTTTATTTTGTTCTTATCCATTGAATAATTGATTAAACTACGAAACAACATTATTTCATTTCACGTCATTACGAGAAAAAGTCATGAAGTTGTCATTTTATATATTTTAATCGTAATTTTCGATTAGACACCATTATTATATGATTACATTTTGCAACTATTGTAATTACGCATTTTATTACACACTGGGTATTATTATCACATTACATTTTGCACGTATTGTAATTAGATTATTCCACCCATCGTCGCATCGAGAGTACAATCGAATGTATTTATTAAATATAAGCTACTATCTCATTTCCCAAAGTCTAATTTCTGGTAAGTTATATTGGGATGCTATAAAACCAAAAAATGTCTACGTAATAAATTCCATGTTCAACAATTTAATGAATTTCCCCATTTCAAACGCAGCTGATACAATATAGGTTTTATCTAATATACGAGACACGATTGTCAAAATCATGGAATGCGTGAAAACAATATTTTACATATGTAACTGAAGTACGAACATAAAGTTAAAAAGCGAATATTTGTATTCTGCAAATATGTCACCCTGTTTGCAATACTGGAAACGTTACAAAATGTTGTATATGTAAAAAAGGTACAGATTAAAAAGTAAATATTATTATAATTTGTATTATGATATTAGTACGAGTAATGTGCAAACTTACAGGTTTTAATTTTTATTTTTTTCGAAACCTTTTTGCCAACAAAATTGGTCAAAAACTTATTGAATACGTAAAGATTCAAATTTAAACTCTAAATTAATAAGCAAAAAAATTGTCAATATTCACTTTGGTTATACCTGTAAGTGTAATTCATCATGAGAATTAAAGGTTCAATGAAATTATTATTATTAATTTTTCTATACATTAAATTTGTACCCAATGTTTAAGTGCAAAACATTCGCATACTGAACTATCACCTTTAAGTCTGATATTCGTACTCCATCCCGAAACTTTAAAGCTTTTTACTGGAATTTACATGAGCGAGGATTCACGAAGAATTGTAAATTGTAAACTTTTTTACCACGATTACAATACCATTGCGCCAGCGAAACGTAACCACTTTAGGTCACAGTAAAACTTTTTAAATGGTCGAGCATTTACTACCAGGAAAGAAATAAAAAGGGGCTATCGCCCGATATTCTACACTCTACAACTTAAGCACCTTTTGCTACGGAAATGAAAAAATACGAACAAAATTGGAAACTGTTAAAATACTGCGATAAAAATATTTTGACTAGTTTCAAGACTTCTGTTGGAAATTTTTCATTCGATCGACACGTATCCGACTGGCGTGTAAATTACGTAGACTTCAGTAGCTGTGTATACAATGAAAATTTTCTTGAATACTGAATTATTTTTATTTTTCTTCTTATTTTTCATGTAAAAATACATAATGAACCTATGTCTATTTCGCA
This sequence comes from Lasioglossum figueresi, assembly GCA_028455805.1. Classification (NCBI taxonomy): domain Eukaryota; kingdom Metazoa; phylum Arthropoda; class Insecta; order Hymenoptera; family Halictidae; genus Lasioglossum; species Lasioglossum figueresi. The sequence goes on along the minus strand of CM052200.1, from coordinate 18,024,189 downwards.
ACTTTTCAAGTGTTGTAATAGAAAATTTGTAATTGACGTTAATTAACATTGCGTTATTCAATTGAGCTGTGTATTTTGTTAATAAATAAAATTAAAAATACTGCATTAAACACAACATTATGTCAACTAATTGAAATGAAAATATAGTAAACGTAAACTGTATATATACGTACTGTAAATATAGTAAATGTTTCTAGAACTTGAATTTTTTGACATACACATTGATGGATGCACTTATAGACATATTTAACGACAAAAATGATATATTTAATGAAAAGTAGAACTTCAAAATGAGTACTTTATTTGTATAGAATTGCTTTTTAGAAAACTAGAAAAAGTTAAGTATCGATCACATTTTGAAATATAGTATTCAAATATTTCTTGTACACACTGTATCAACGACGACAAAGTAAAATTTGATTTCGGTTTGAAGGAAATTGAGAACATACCTATTCAATCTGTGTCACGAGCCTGACGCTGTAGTGCAAGAGGTTAATGATACTTCGTCGCACGCATTAACGAAAGGTATTGGCGCGATCAAAACGACACCGTGAAGTGCCATGGGGAATGGTGGTATCGAGACCGAGGCAGTGTTTCATAACAAATTACCCCATATTCGGTTTTAGCGTCTCGACACAGCGGCCGGGCGCGTTACGAGGCCAATATTTCGTACCCTAATCTCTTCCGTCGTCAAGTTCTTTATTAATCCGGTACCATTACTCTCCGGCTATAAACCGCTCAAAACAACCGGAAGCAACAGCGTTGGCGCTCGAGTGAACGACGAAAACTCTGGGCTCGGAGTCCGCGTGTTAGACGAGGGGCTGAAGGGTTGCGGCTTTGTCGAGCGGAAACCTTATTTCTCTGTTACTCCGGGAGGGTTATGTGCGAAAGCATTTTTTTCTATTTATATCGGCCAGCTTCACGCATCGTTCCCCGTAGTTTCCCTCCCAAAAAGTGTTCTGATGTGTCCGAGAAGCGGGCGACGGATCGCCGGAATTTCTCGCCTCGAAGCCACGGCAGCTAGCAACGGGCGAAACGCGTGTAAAAGGTTTACGAGGACTTTAACAGGCGTTCGCGATTGCCAGCGTAAAGTACGTCGGACGCATTAACGCCGCCGAGAACGTAACTCGTCAGACCCCCTCTCGTCCGCACCCCTACTCCCCGCACCCTGCTACGTCCATGGTTATTCGGATTAAAATCCGAATTCCGGTCTGAATAACTAGCGCCTGCGCCACAGGCTCAACAGATTCCACAGATAAGAATTCGTCACCAGTGTTACCTGCAAATCTCTCTCGTAGAAGCTAATACTTCGTGTTGCCTCCGACGCTCTTGGGAATTATCTGGCAACTGAATTAACAGGATATTCGACGGTGACGCTGTTCTAGATTTTCTCAGAAATGGTTTGAAAAAATGTAGCGGTAATTCCTAAATATTTAGTACCGTGCGCTTTGCTAACATTAAACCTACGTCAAAGTGCGTAGAGCATGAGCTGTTTAACCCTCATCCGTCCCTCTTGCCAATTTGACATTTTTTTCATGTAAAGCAGTGGTCGGCAAGGTTTGCGCTTCTCCTGCTCCCCGTGATGGACATTGTTCTCAAATCAGCTCAGGCGCGTACCGCATGAACTGCGCGTGGCGCATTAGGGCGACACCCGTATCAATGGGTTTCGACATTACCGAGGAGGTATACAGTAAAGTCGCGTTTACTGTCCAACAGCCTGTGTTCTGCACGGACAGTGATCGCATACCGATATTATATTTTTATGACTGTGTCTACCGCGCCGATCGCGCTGAAAGTTCAAAACAAAGCCGAACGTAGAGAAGGACAACATGACAGTGGAGAGGGTAGGCACTGGACAGTAAACCACGAAAGTATTTGAACGCAGTTTAAAACAGTATAACCTTTTTTCTAATTGTACCAAACGACCTGATGCAATTAAAAGCATTGGTTTAGTAAATGATCGGCGATAAAGATTTTTTAAAAATTATAATTTACAAGCTCGAATGCAAAAATAAGAAAAGCATTTTTTTTAACTTTTTTATTTGGTCCCTTAATCAAGTGGTTTAATGAAGTGGTTCACTGTATATATGTAGAATACGTAGAATATAATATAATATAATATATATACAGTGCTGTTCACTTGATTATCGAGTGAAAATATAAATAAGTTTACATCAAAGAAAGGAATTGTGGGAAAAATTCTTGCATATTAGTTAAATGCGTTAATATTATGAATTTGTAAGTGATATATATATAAATTTAAGATGCTTCCACATGAATAGTCTTACATTGTTTAGTCACAGTTAGTTGTCGCTTTGCGATAGATCAGACAAGACACGTCCGCAACAAGTCTACATTTCACATCTATGTTAAGTATATCCATTATTTTTTGTATCATTATTATCATTTTGCTAATATGGGTCGCGGAAAGTCATTGACTGTTGAGGAAATTGGAAAAATTAAAGTTTTAAAAGGAGAAGAGTAGTGAAACCGAGAAATTGGAAAAATAATTAATAGGAGTGCTAAAGTAATTAATAATTTCTGGAATAACCCTGGAAATTATGGAAGGAATTATAAAGGGAATTATAATTATAATTATAAATCAGAATTAAACGTTGTAAAAAAACTTGTACACTGTGTTCGAAATAGTTTCCACGTATGTATAAACAGTTATAGATTAATCATCTAATATAATACTCGCAGAGACAAACGAGAAGACTAACATAAAAATCACATTCTCAGGCTGCTCGATCGGAATCCAATTAAACACTCAGCTGAAGAATTTAATTGCAAGATCCTCAAAAAGTAGGAGTAAGAAAAACCGTGGGGTCAAATAAAGAGAGATTATTGAAGTAGAAAAGGAAATCAGGGATGCGTGAGAAAACTCCAGGAACTGTTAAGACGGTAACCAATGAGGGGAAGAAAATCATAAAGAAACTTAAGCCAGTATTAACTCAGACCTACCCTAGATCAGACTTAAACCTAACTCGATTGTAGGAGACAAATATACCGATTAAGATCCTTCGGGTAAAAAAGTCCAGAAGAAGAATCTTAAAAGACAAATTGAGGACAGTGAGAATCAATTACATATATCGCAAACTAAATACTTGTCCAGCATTCTTGTTTTATCATTTCCTCAATCAAATAGGTTAACACTTTATACGCTGAAGTTTTGTCGTCACTGTAAAAGAATTTATGTAATTTGAAAAGCAATGCATTTGTCCCGTTCTAACTGAAAATAAAATTCGACTAAAAAATATTGATTTATCAGTATTTGAGCTATGGAGGGTTAACATCAAATGTATCAAATGAGAAAGCATGTGTTCCAACTTTGTTTAAACAGAGGCAAGTTCTTACTCCATCAAATAAATTATCAGAAAAATTTCATAACATACACTTTTATATTATAAATATAGAAAGATTGAGCATATTATATGTATACATGTATTGTTATAGGTTTATTTAATAACGTTGCACATCACACACAATTTTTCTTTGCAGAGCAATTTAAGCAATCGTGGGAAACCGAAAGTGCAAACATAAAATTTCTAGCCTCTCACTAGTCAGAAACATTACTAGTCAAGTGACATTAACACTAGGTTTACGGGACCCGTCAAAATGACGGGTTCTAATATTCTTAATTTGCAATTATTAAGACTGTAAAGATGCTTCCCTGAGAAATTATTTACCGAATTTCATTCTTGGGGTATATACTATCGGAAAAATGGCCAAAAATTTGGATATACACATTCTTGTTCCCAACAGGGAGTTCCACTTAAGCTTTCAATTTTAAAAAGAAGTAAAATAAAAGAACACTGCAGACAATAAAATAAAAATTTGATTCAAACAGCCGCTTAAACAGAGGCTTGTTCCAATAATCTCCGGCTCTCGTTCTTCGATTTACACGAGTACGCCACTCGTCCGATCCCAAATGCCCAAATCTACAATTCGAGTTCGAATGTTCGGCGCGTTTACAATCCAGATTATTACAGCAGCGTTGTCGGCATGCTTGAAATATTACGACAACGTTGAAATTTTGTACAACTGGAATTGGTTGGTACCGTGTGGTAGATTTAATCACAGTTTCGCGAGCCGAAAAGGTGATTGGTTTACAGAGGATAAAAGTTACACACGGTGGCTACAGTTCGGAATTCAACAATCTGATCGAAAGGAGGATCGGCGAAAGGTAGGGGCTCTGACAAACACCACGACACTTTACTATCTGAACTACAATTTTTCTAAACGGTTTCATCCTCACCGAGGCATGAACATTTTCGACGCAGGGCCAAGCGCATTCCCCACTAATTGGAAAGTGTGTTTTTTTCGTAACAGCCCGTAAAAATCCCAGCCAGATCGGATTCTGTGAATTCTTTCTCTCCACCTGTTTTTCTCCTGATCAGGCTAGCGCACCTATTCTACGAAAAAAGCCTGTGCGTTTCAAAGTGTCCTGGTCCAGAACGTTGAATAACACGATCATTCTAATTGCATTTTAAACAATAGTTTTACGACTTTGCATCTTTGCGAGCATAATTTCTACTAGTGTCGCCAGATGAAGACTTGTCTCCAATTCTATTGGGTTGGCAACTAAGTGATTGCGTATTTTAAGTAAGAAGGAAAATTCCAAATTTTTGCTTAAAAATATAACTTTATTCAATTAGGTATTGTCCGAATTTGTCGATTACCATTTGCCATCGTTCAGGCAGTGTCATAATTCCATGTTCATAAAACTTCTGATTTTTGCCAGCAAAAAACTGAATTAAATGCGATTTTACATCGTCGGCGTCATTAAAAATTTTACTATTTAAGGAGTTCTGCATGGAACGAAATAAATGGTAATCTGAAGGCGCAAGGTCAGGGCATTTGGTGGATGTGACAACACATTCCAACCTGGTTCCAATAATTTTTGACGAGTGACCAAAGATGTGTAGGGCTCTGCAGTATCATGCTGGAAAACAACACCCTTACGATTTGCCAATCCTGGCCGATTCTTGAACTGCATCGCTCAGTTTGGCGAGTTGTTGAACGTACACGTTTCAATTCATCATTTGGTTTTTTTTTGTTTGGAAAATCAAGTTTGGAACTGCCTTCCTTCCAAGGCTTCATTCCCATATACGGCACATAACTTTTTGTGTCCTTGCGATGCGTTCTTGCCTTTTCGGAAATAATACATTGAAATATGTCTGAAATGCGCGTCTTGTTCTTCCATTTTTAAATTGGGATAAAAACGAAACTAAATAACTAATCGATACAATTTTTTACTAAATTATAGGTGGAAGTTCAAACAACAAAAAATACAATATAGGTTAGGTGCTTTGAACACGTATTCGCCTCAACTTCCTCAGTCTGACGATATTGGTTGCGACCAGAGTTGGCCAAAAATTTTTATTTAAATAACATTTTTGCCCAACTCTGGTTATGACCCATCGATTGGCGGACCGCTGGTTCGTCAAAAAGGCACAGTGGCTACTATTAATATTCGGAAACTCTTAAAAAGACGAGAATTTTTTTAATATCGGACCATACCACTTGGATTTTTTGTAGCAGTTACGACAGGTTTATTACGAGCTGTGCAAAAATTTGGAGAAATTTAAATTGCAATCGAAATTGCAGAGAAAATACTAAAAGTAGTATTTTATAACTTTTTTAGGTGGGGCTATATTGGACATTTAAAACGTTTCATATTTTTCAGCAATTGAACATTTGAAACGTTTTATATTTTTCAGCAATGTTGTCTTATAATTTTGTCCAAAGCGAATTCTATTGTTTTACACGTGTCATTTCTGAAGATATCGGATACAGTTAATTGACCAGGTGTCTTGTATTATACCGATTCATATACGGGTGATATTATGTTCCTATTCTAGTAATTCTTGCGATGACCCACAATGTCGTCCACTTTCGTACCAAATAAAGCTGTACAGAGTTTACGAAAGAGGTTGGATCAGCAGTTTTTCGGAACATGGAACAAGGACGCGAAAAAGGAGAAGAAAGGGTATATTTTGCGAGAGAAAATGCCTTTCCTGACAACGAAAGAACACAAGATGTACATACCGGTTACTAGAGGGAGAGGAAAAGCTATAAACTCCGTACTGTACGGAATGCTGACTCAATCTTGGAATAAGAAACTCGTGTTCCTCTACGTGCAACACCCCTAGAAGCATTGCATTGAATCATATTCTCGCTAATGATTTGTGAATTATAAAATAAACAAAACTTTGCAAATCAGCTGCAAAAGACAGAAGTCAAACACAAATTTCAATCCTCATTTAATCAACTGAGCAAGTTGAGAATAATATATTCACGTTTATAAATTGCTTTTAATTCAACTGAGAGTAGTTGTACAAATTCTTGGATGTCAAACTCTGGAAAATTTTTCTCAAATTTTTATGCACCTTGTTTGTTTTCTAAGGTAATTTTTGTTTGTTTTATACAGATTTTATTCATTCTTAACAATTCATAACAAAAATAAGTAGTTTAAAACAGCAGCAAAATTAGAGGAATTTAAAGATACTGTTATATTATTTACAACTTAGTAAACATATTAAAGAAGAAATTAAATTTCTATTACATTCTAGTTTGTCAATAGAAAGATATTATATTGCTTAAAGACTCACAGTGTATTTTTCACAATGATTACTTTTTGAGCGATTTTGCAACGCACGAATCCTAATCAAATTCTGTTTGAGCAAGGAGTGAAATTAATTTTTAAAGATAGACAAAGAGCTATACGCCCGCGTCTATAATATTTTCATTACGCATCGCGTAAAGCAAACACGGAATATACGAACAATGTACGCAAAGAGTTGAGACTCGCCGATGGTATCGTATGGGCAATTAAACGAACACACTAAGAGCATGAGTTAACAAACAAACTAGACCGAGGAGGAAAACGTTGTCACTAAACTGCAAAACTTCTATAAGTAGAAGCAGGTCACTAGATAATTAAGGAGTTGAAAAGTTAAGAGAGCATTATGAGTAATACTCGTACAGGTCGTCCGGAGAAATTAATTCCCGGAGAAGTGAGGCTTATTGTGCGCGAAATAAGCTACAAATGCTCTTGGAAAGAACATGGATTCACAATTGTATCGCAGAGTTTTGTGGGACAATGGTTTCTATAGAACTAAACTGAACCATTTTCATTCGATGCAGTCCTTCCATACCTTCGGGTATTTTATTCCAACATGTTAAATATGGGTATTATAAAAATGCAAAACCAAGCCTACTTTTCTCACTAGTTTCAATGCTATCCCTTTTCGTACTTTTTTGTTTTCATTATTTTATAAGATGCAGACACATTCGTCGCATACATTGGAAGATTATTATCTACCAGCATGTAAACTGAGTGAGAGAGAGAATTGTAAAATATGGCAACGAATATATGCACGATTAATCAAAGTATTATTCTATGTATAATGTACCCTCTAGTATTTGATTTTCAGATCGGGAACATTTGACTTTTGCAAACATCTTATCCTTAAACTTTCTTTTGTCTAAACTGAACCATATTGATTCGATGCAGTCCTTCCATACCTTCGGGTATTTGATTCCAACATGTTAAATATGGGTATTATAAAAATGCAAAACCAAGCCTACTTTTCTCACTAGTTTCAATGCTATCCCTTTTCGTACTTTTTTGTTTTCATTATTTTATAAGATGCAGACACATTCGTCGCATACATTGGAAGATTATTATCTACCAGCCTGTAAACTGAGTGAGAGAGAGAACTGTAAAAAATGGCAACGAGTATATACACGATTAATCAAAGTATTATTCTATGTATAATGTACCCTCTAGTATTTGATTTTCAAATCGGGAACATTTGACTTTTGCAATCATCTTATCCTTAAACTTTCTTTTGTCGGCCACTGTCAACTGCATATTTCGAGCTCTGATTAAATTTCATTTCACGAACTGAAATAAGGCTATTCGAAATAAATATAAAATCGTAGATACAATTACTTCGACGACGATATATTTATCGTCAGAGACAAACCGTACCCACCAAAAACCGCGATAAGAACACGGAAGTGGTTTTACTCGGGAAGAAAATACATCGCGTACCTTCGTGAGACGTTCTATTTTAGTCGGCCGCGATAATTCATCGGTTTCGGAACGTCCAGAGCTGTGACAGTCCGAAAACGCTTTAATATTTTTCAGTAAAAATCGCGTATCTGTTTTTCTTTCAAGAGCAGCGGAGTGAGACGATAAATCATTGCGGGCAGTGAATCACAGTTTTCAGTTCCAAGAGATGCAGTTCCGCGAGGATACGAGTTCATTCTTTTCTACTACGTACCTTCGACGAAGAGGAAATATCCTTCGGGATTCTTCGCCAGTACACGAAGCGCCTTTATAGTCATTTCAGCGAGCGAAGGGTCACCGGTCCCGTTCGTGTTTCGGTCGACGTCGAAGTCCATATGGGAATAGGAAAACAGTCCTGAAATCATCGAACGCCGTGAAACGGTGAGCCACGAAACTTTCAGCTGGATAACTTTTATCCATCCCCATGCTATCCCTGATCGAGTTTCGCCCGCGTCCCAACGCGTTCTAACTGAATTAAGGAGAATAGGTCGAAGCGAAATCATATTCCGAACATTTTTAGAATAGTGTCGCCAGATAATATTAATAATACTTGAAATGACAAATTAAAATATTTTCAGAGATTGTTTCTTAAACTGAAAGAAGTTCCAATGATAAAGATAACATCTATTCTCATTTGTTTTGCTCGCAGCGTATGCAAATAAAAAGAAATTATTATTTATTAGCAGACTGCGAATTTTTATGCAAAATTGGCTGCATCAATTGCAAGAATCAAATCAAAATTTTTTTCCTTCTTTAATCATTTTAGAGAGTACGAAGTGATATATCGACAGACTTTAATTATTTTCATCTTTTTACTATTTATGAAAAAATGGGGTTCGTCGATGTGTTAGCTCCTCTCCGATTTCAAATTTGACGAGATTTGACCGAGATTTCACAACATATTTCAAAGTCATTAAAATCGGAAAGGAGGTAGCGCATCGACAAGTTTACCAAAAGGGATGATAGAAAAAAAATTGTGAATATATTATTTGAATGTAAGCACCTTAATGCATTATTTTCATTGAAATTATCAAAAGAAGAAATACATTTTAATTTTTTTTCTTCACAATAAAAAGTTTCCATTTTGCATTAAAATCCGCAGTCTAGTAATGAGTATTACGAGGTAACTGTTTAATTATATTTGCCCTGAGGCAAAGAAGAGGAAATAATATTTTACTCTGGTATATCTGCGTATCTTAACACTTTACCTACCGGAAGCCTATTAATAGGATTTTCAATATTATGCTGTACCAAAAGAAAGTATAGAAATTTTCTTTCAAATTGCAATCTTAAATGAAACTATTAGATGACGTTATTGAGGGTGACTTGTTAGTTTACAATGATAATTGCTGTTGCTATTGAAGATTCCATTAAAAAGTGTTTAGCCATGTGCTATAGATTTTTCAAAATTATGCAATAATCACCGGTCGGTAATGTGTTAAGTAATAAGAGAGGCATTTCAGCTGTTCAAATTAAGTGGCGTACTCTGTATAATCGGCAGAGCTTGTGAAATCTCTAATACGAATGTCATGCCGATCATAATTAGGGCAACCTAACTAAGAGCTAATCGTATTCAAGGATTAATGCAATCGTACACGGTGGATAATTGTCGAACGTTGTGATGCACAATCCGAATTATTTCAGCCCTATTGTAACGAAATGAGATGTGTGTGTGTAAATGATTTGTATTATCTCTATTTCCATGTAGACGTGCATCAGCATCGCATTAGTATAAGAGTGCACACACAATTTTTAAAATCTCAGTAAATATACTTATGCAGTTTTTATAGGAAATAAAATACATGTCACTGTAACTGTTTGTTACTTCGAGTGCAAAGTAATAATAAGCGTTGCTGTTTCACGTGATAATCAGACGTGTATATTTAATTTTCGAAAGAGATATTTTGATTAAGTTTTGTTGTGAAATAATAAAGTCTGTAAAATGGATATAATACAGTAGAGTGTCCCAAGATGTCAATATAAATACATTTTACCACTCATGTTCCTAATGTTCATTTACTTGAAAAACGTACGAATCAAAAATCTGCTTCGTGAAAGACTGGATAATAAAATGTTAGCGAAAGATTTGAACGAAATTAGTCTTGGAATCTTTTATATATTTCTGTACCAATTTTGAAAACTTTATTTCAAGAAAATACGGTTCAAGTTTCAATTATCTGTTACCGCCATCCAATACGACTGCCCTCTCGTAGCTATAAATCCTGCAGTTCTATGAAGTTTCAAATAAAACTTTGGTAGAGTATTTCAAACAAAATGTACTGTATGTGAAAAATCGATTTTCCTTCCTCCACCAAACGTACAGTTAGTACAAAAAGTGTTTGAACACTGAACTTCCGATTCTCGAGAGATTGATATTTGAACTGTGATGATTTCGTTAAAAAATTGTACAACAATATTCCTGGATTTGTGGCATCCATCGTTCAATAAAGCTATTAAGGAAAGGATTTCGCAAATAAACAAACAATTTTTATTTTGCATAAAAATCCGTCTATAATTGATAAAAATTGTGATCATCCAGCGCTTTACTTATCAATTATTTAAAACAAATTTTTGAAGGTACTTCTTGCAGATACGCCAATCTTTCTACTATTTCTAATGCAGTAGCTGTTCAGTTAATTGATTCGATAGGAATTGAGTGACTCTGGGTAAAAATAGACCCGGGCTCCGCCATCGGAGAGCTAGAAGAGAAAATCTATTTTCATGTAACTTCAGTTTCTTACAATCGACTTGGACAATTTTTCTTTTGCATCAATATTCACACTCTAATGATCACATTAGTTAGACTGCGCATTTTTTCGAATTTATGAGAAAAATGAGTGCAATTTAAAGTCGTAGATAGATTAAAATAATTTAAGAATGTCAGTGTACTACTAAAATTATCAATGAAAGAAAAGAACAATTTTTCTTTTGCATCAAAATTCACACTCTAACGATCACAAAAATTAGACTGCGCATCTTTTTGCATTTATGAGAAAAATGAGTGCAATTTAAAGTAGTGGATAGATTAAAATAATTTCAGAATATCAGTGTACTACTAAAATTATCAATGAAAGAAAGAAACAAATTTTCTTTTGCATCAAAATTCACACTCTAATGTTCGCAAAAATTAGACTGCGCATCTTTTTGTATTTATGAGAAAAATGAGTACAATTTAAAGTAGTGGATAGATTAAAATAATTTAGGAATATCAGTGTGCTACTAAAATTATCAACGAAAGAAAGAAACAATTGTTCTTTAACATTAAAATCCGGAGTCTGGTGATCGCGCAACAAGCCAATTTCGAGTTCCGAATGAAGTGGCGAGCATTTCGGGAAAGTGGGGACACTCGACAATCAATCCGTCTTTCGGATTATATCCGAGTTCGCCGATAATGAATGTGACAGTAAAAATAACTGTGCTGTTCGTTACCGAGAAGATGGTTCACTTTTCGTGGGTCGACGTTCACGAACTGCTCCTTGTTAGCGACGTATTTCGCGGCTACGTTCCGCAACCGGTGGTTCCTGGACCATTCTTCGATCAGATTCCTTCCGTCCAATCGTCTGCCGTCTTTCTCAGGGTCCTCAGGATCTTGGACCACTTTCGGTACGAAATGACGCCTGCCCCCGCCGAGGACCACCTAGATCGATTCGTAACTTTATTGCCGCGTATTTTATCGAGTCGGATAAAACTGGATTTCGAGTAATAAAGTTGGACAATTGGCGAGCATTTGAGGACGAGCCCCGAACTCCGGGACGGATCGGATTCGTGGAATTAACCTTCGACTCTAGCCCCAAGCACGAGAAATCAATTCTACTTTCCAATCCTCCGCTTAGTTGATCTATTAAAGTTGTCGACGATTTTTGAAAGTTGATTTTATTCAGTTCACCAAACCTCCCACGCTCTGTCCAACGTCCAACGATTTTACTCGACCTTTGACAAGGTATTAGATGATTGTAAAAGTTGGTTAAGCAAGTCAAGCGAACCACGTAATTAAAATAACATTCGAAAATTCAATTACAGTGGAAACATGGCTGTTCGATTAATAAAACTTCATTACAGCGCTAGATTCAATCTGCCTTGATTTGTACTGGGTGTTTCAAAATTTTTGGCAATTGTCTTTTGACCATGTACATATCTTGTTTCATTAAGAGGGTATTCTAGTCTAGACCATTCAAAAAATTGATTTTTTATTTTAAAAAGACCAGAATAATGAAAGTCTAGACTAGAATACCCCCTTAAATATTACTGATATTTGAACAGTAACTTCGTGGCGCAGAATCATACGACAATCTTTCTTAGCTCGTTTCAAAGCGTAAAGCATCTGCTTTCAAAGTCTTTGGATAGATCGTTCAAAGAAGATTTTTCATCATGTGGAGTGATGGGAAAATGAACACACTTTTTGAAGAATTTTTAAAGTCAAAAGACCCTGCTGATATTAAAAAATTACGTTGAGTACTCGAATCACCATGGATTTAAAAATTGGAGTCTCTGCTACGTACAACATGATTTTACATGTTTTGTTCATGTTTTCTCATCAAAATCGACATTTTGGTTGAAACGTTAGACAATTATTGAATACACTTCATTTGTAATAATTAAACGTAGATTTGTACCTTTGAACATACATATTCGTAATTGAGATTTATACAAAATATATTGTGCATTATATCGTCATTATATTTATCATTGTAGATATTATTTCTGTAGCAAGCAATAATAAGCAATAATGATTATTATAAATTGGTTTAGATCTCTGAGCATATAAGCAATTTTATATACTCAACGAATGTGTTAAAGAATTTCTATCAGTTTTTATAAACAGTATTTAACTTAAACTTGCAATTATACCATAGCAAAAAAATATTATTTACTGCTTCTTTCATACAATTTTTTTTGTATCTTGGTCTCGTATATACCGAATGTATCATATTAAAAATATAGAAAAATGTTAATTCAAAGCATAATGAATCTTTAATTCTCAGTATTGGTTCACAATTGCTCGGTTTGCGGTAATTCTGAAGTTTCCATTATCCCGGTTTCAGCCAAGCGGTATTAATTAATTGCTGACGGGACAGTAGCTAAAAATCAAATTTATCCGGATTACAGTTTGTTCTAGTTTCACACCTTTCATTTTCGGAGCGACTGTTTTCGAGAGTTCTTCTCATATATGTGTTCGCGTCCCGTCAGCCATCGTGATCCCAGAAGCAATTTCGCAGAATTTCAGTCAACCGAAGGGAAACGTTCTTTTCGTTGGCTCCGAGATTTTCCATTTCAGTGATTGTAGGATTTGTTTCTTTCGTTGCTCTTTTTTTTTAAGGCACTATAAATAGAAACCGTGTGTAAGGAAGACTCTGAAAACGCGACCTACATCGTATACTTTTATATTTTAACGTCACCTAAAAAAAAAACGTGCGCGTTGATCTTGTAATATTTCACAATACAGTCGCGTCAAATAAATCCGAATAATCGTGCCAATTGTCAACGCGACGGCGCGGCGAATGTATGCATGCATAATTAAAATGTAGGAATACCGGCATTCATTTAACAAGTTTCCAACTACATGCCGACTTGATTCATATTTTTGCTCGGTAATTAACTGGATGAAAGTTACGTGCCCCATTTTCATTGTGATACTTTTTTGGTTTTCAATGGGTTTGATATTTCTGTGGGAACTATGCATGTTCGATCAACAGTCCATCAAGCTGCGCACCTTCGCAGGTAAAGCCTCGTGACAGGGAAACGTACTTTCCTCCTTTTCTCGTCGAGTAAGAACGCTTTGCAATTTTGAAATAAGAAAATCAATGTTACTGCAAAAGTAATCAAACAAAAAGTTACCAATTACAAAAACTTTGGCGCTGAAATTGACTTTGAACATTGAAATTGATTATTCGCTCGCGAGAAAGTTAAAAGTAGACGAAATCAATTTTCTAGCGAGGAATAGAGAAGTCCGAACACTTTGCGTACCGACTACTTTCACAACATAAATTGTTTAAAAGTAATTATATCGAAGAAAATTATTGAGCTTCTTATACATCCAACTCGGTCATTGAGAAGCCTAATAATTTTCAAAAATGAGAAAAGCTGCTAAACTGCGCAATCACAGTTATGGTTTACAGAAATAATAGTTCGGTAGTAAAATTGGCTTTTTTATTCCAAGATTGGAAATTGTTCTTTTGTGCGATTGTCCGACCAAAAAACAAGAGAAAAGTATATTTTTAGATCGCAAGGCTTTCCCTGTGTACTGTGAAGGTAGACAGCTTGATAGAATGTCGATGGAGCGTGTATGGTTCCCACAAAACTATCAAATCCAGTGAAAACCAAAAAAGGTAATAATCGAATGTTGTTGAAACAGACATTTCGTTTATAGACGAAATTTAGTCACCGTGTCGTGATTCGCGTTATTACCTCTTCAATAATTCTTGATGGCTATATTCGCGAACTGTGCATAATCAATTTCTGTAAAATGAATTTCATCCCGTTGGCCCGATACGGCCACTGAATCGGAAAGCTTCGATTCAACGACGGTCATCCCCCTGCACCTTTAATTCCTTCTATCTGCGGGAAAACTCTCTCGAGAACTGCGACCTGGCAGACTTTCACGAGCAGGAACTTTAGCATGGAACTTTTCCGCAAAACCGAGACCGCTCCAATGCGTTTTTTCCCCAACTGTACTATTCACTCAATTTTCGTGTAAACGGTGAGCTCCGTAAACAAATTACCTTGTTCGAGATTAAATATGGTAAAAAAGTTCTTTTACGATCAAAAGCTTTGTTCTTGATTATTATTAAATGACTGTAAGTAGATTGCGGATTTTATACATTTGTGACGAAACTGGGTAGGTTAATTTCAGAACCACTAGAAGGGTCAAAATGTTTCTGATCATTTCTCTTACAATTACTAGAATTATAAAAATCGTTTCATGGAAACCTTTTTCATAAACTTGTTTATCCAATTTTAATAAAAATCATATTTGTGGTTCTAGTTTCAAACAAAAAATAGTGAAAAAATCAAATAGTGAAACATTTTAAAAATCTGAAAAAATATTGTTGTGTTACTTTCAGCTTGTCAAAATGATTGAAAAATTTAATAAATGTCTATGTGGTTCCTACATCTCGGAGTTAACGCAGACAATTTTTATTTTTATTTGACACTGGTCCCGACTTAATGGGCGCATCAAAGTTGGATCGATAAGGTCAGGAAAACTTCAACCTCAATTACTAGAAGTATAAGAAAAGAAATGACTAAAGACCATCATCCGCTTAGAGTGAAATCCCAATTGATAGTATAAAGTAGGAAATTGACTTTCTTGATACTTACAGAATCAATTTCTGCTCTTACTCGTATTATACTGCAATAGTACTGCTTCACATTTCAATCTAAAATGCTTTTTTGTTCTAATGCAGCATAGTATGTTATTCCGGTAAAGAAATATTGTCAGAATTTCTAATTTTTGTTCATTTTAGTTTCCTTACACACCTTCTGACCCATTGTTTCTTTTAAGATTGCAATGTAATTTGGTGCACTCGTTTAAAAATATATGATTGTAATCGATCAAATTGAAGATTGTACGAATCAATGTATTAATCTAGTATTTTTGGAGAAATTATCTGTGACTCCGAACAACCAATTAATTAATGGAATATAAAACAAATTACATAGTGCAATGAAAATCCACTTAACAGGGAAGGCAATAAATTGTTCTAACTCGAAAGGTGCACTGCATTAAAAGAATCCAAGAACATCTATAAATTTATAAGCAAATATTTGCAAAAAATTTTATTTTGCACAAAGATTCGCAGCCTAGTTATTGTAGATGAGCGATTGAAAAAGACTAAAACTTCTGCGTACTCCTAATCGATACGAGGCCTCTAGTGGCTCTATTATTACTGCAGCCTTGTACACTGCACTATAGCAAACCTGATACATACTTTTTTCTAGATTATTGAAGCAAACAATCTGCCTACTTCTAATATTACTCGTTTATTAAAGATATTCCTCTGCATTTGGACCTCTAGCCGAAGTAGATCTTGTTATAGAAAGTGTACGGACAAAAATTTTCAATCGATCACAGAAGCGTTTCTTCGAGGACTGGCATTCAGAGGAAATCACTTGCATAGATCAGATATGTGAACGCCGTCGGCGAAATTTTCGCGACTGAATGGCGCGATTTGTACATTACGGAGCCAATGCTTACGAGTATTTCATCCCCCTCGAAATCCTTTGTCCGGCAGAAATCAATTTCTCAGCTCCAAGCAGCGCTTTTCAATGCAATAAGTTTCCTCTATTTTTTCGCCCGTTTGTTACGATATTGCGCGCGCGCGCCGATATATCGGCGATAAATTGCACAGTCAAACGGTGACGCTGATTTCCCAGTTTGGTCTGGTATTTTATCAACGATGCAAACGACACGGTTCGGTTTTGAATTTTTAACGTTTCAACTCCGCTGAATACTTTTGCAACAACAACGAATGCAATCCGTGCACCGCAAAATGGATACGCGGAATTGCTTGCTGATGCCTTTTTCCGAAAAATTTATAAATCGATAATATACGATATTACGAATATCTGTTTTGCACTTTTGATACCGCGTTTTACGTTCGATGGATGCAGAGGTAAAGTATTGAATATTAAAATTAGTTTATGACGTTAATACTGCAGTTTCATAAATTGTCTGCTTCGTTGATGGAAGTAATTTTTGTGTGTACAGGGTGTTCACGCTAACAGTTCGCAGTCTAATAATAATGATATTAAAACAAATGTTACTAGAATTAGTGGCAATGTTTGAACAGTTTAACAACGATTCTGTGTAAAATTGCATCAGCTTTAAGGGACTAGAATAAGCTGTGATTTAAGCAATCAACTGTACCGGAGCCTGGGATTGTGTTTCAAACAATTTGAATTGCACTGGACACCACCAATTATGAGAACAAATCCCAACACAATATTCTGTAGCTACTTCGATTAAATTGCACAGTCATGTCATATTCTATTTAAGAACATCTATTACTGTACATTTAGTACATTGAATAGTTTATGGACTACATTTCACGAATAGTTGCATATACTCGATTATATACAGAGTATTATTATTTATAGTTTTAGAAAACACGATATCGAATTTGACGTATCTGATCAGTATTTATGAGCATATCCAGTGAATTATTGTTTAAACCTCGAGCCAGAGATGGAAATACATAAGTGAACAGATTGGGAACAGGGTATCAGTAAAATTTAATGAAACTAGAATAATAATCGCTGCATGTTTAAACTTTAGAATAACGGAATATTAAGTTCGTCTAATAAAATAATTTTCTGTATTACCACATGACGACAAAGTTTCATAAATCTTGCTGAACTGTACATTCAAACGAGTCACATGGACTAGATTTCACGTAGAGTTGCATGTACTCAATTATATACAGAGTATTATTATTTATAGTTTTAGAAAACACGATATCGAATTTGACGTATCTGATCAGTATTTATGAGCATATCCAGTGAATTATTGTTTAAACCTCGAGCCAGAGATGGAAATACATAAGTGAACAGATTGGGAACAGGGTATCAGTAAAATTTAATGAATCTAGAATAATAATCGCTGCATGTTTAAACTTTAGAATAATTGAATATTAAGTTTGTCTAATAAAACAATTTCCTGTGTTACCACATGACGAAAAATTTTCATAAATCTTGCTGAACTGTACGTTCAACATATAAAAATGCACTCTTGTATTTGATATGATTATCGAGAATCAAATTAAATTGAAAAAACGAATACCAGACGAGAGTCAGTAACTCAGAAGCAAAGCAGACACCGCAGTATCATCGCTCTTGACTTTTATCTGTGGATTAGTATAAAATATTTGACACATGTGGTCTCCGTCTCTGCGGATCATTTAGGAATCTCCGCACGTATGGAGCCATGCGATCCACAAAGACGGATATAAAGACTCCGCGGAGAATCTACGACTGGGAAGACAAAGCCGGTTAGGCTAATATATAATCCCGTACGTTTATGTTACGGCCGGGTTCGTCCTCGAGCAGCTGACGTGCGATGTCTTTGCAAGAGGTTCGAGCACTAGGTGGCACCTTGCCGTCATCTTCCCAATAACGGCTGGCTGCATGCGCGTAAAGGGCCGCTGGTGTCGCGTGCGTCACCCTCGTTGTCGTCACCAATCCCGTCGATTTACCTGTAAACAGAGAAAACGTCGATTAGCCACATCGCAGAGATTTGACGGCCCTACTTTACAAATACGATTACAATAACGATACACATTTCGTGTCTCGTATCGTTACACGCTACCCTTGCTTTTCAGAGTATTTATTTTATTATCAGTGTTACCAACCTCTGTGGAGAAAAAAGTTTTTGGGTGGTAACACTGATAAACATACATATGTGTCAGCCTAACGCTTCAGTTTTGCTATGATTCCACGTTTTTTTCTTTTGTTTATTAATATCTTTAATGTTATTGATGGATCCGAGTGGATTCAAGCCTTTCATATGTTTGTTGCTATGATTCCACGTTGACAGTCCTGACTAGGCGCCATCTCGTCTAACTAGCTGAACTAAAATTGGCTCTAGACTTGCTCTGCATCAGAGAGGACTTCTATCTTCATGAACGTAATATGGGGAAATCTCTGCTATGCGAATGCAATCACGGTCTTAGATTGTTTGTCCTTATTTCAGCGTATTTTGGGATGGGTGATGGCTCATTCTAAAGAGAAAGGTTATAGGTACAGCGCTGGATCGCATTATGGCAGTGAAAAAATCTTTTGGAGACAGAAAAATACATTGAAGTCTGCGAATATTATTCTCGATTTTTTCTTTACTTCGGACACTTATATTATTAGATATAGACATAATCCCGTTAAAAAATCGGTCGAGCGCTGTAGCTATAACCTTCCTCTTTGGAATGAGCCTTCACCCAGCCCAAAATTCGCTGAAATAAGAACAAACAATCTGAAAATTAACAAACAATCTCAAAATATTATATTATTAACACTAAAGCTACCACCACCGGTCAAAATGACCGGTTCCAGATTTTTTATTTAAAAAAGAAACTGGACTCTTGTCTATTTCCTTGCGAAGGTAAAAGATAAAGTAACTTTGTTGATCACCTCTTTGTACCCATGTGAATTGATAAAAACATGTAAGCAGATCCTTTGTGAGCATGATAACTCAGACAAAATTCGAACAGATACATGGTTTAATTAAGGAATACCCCATCTGCAAATATATCTTTCCCTGTAGTGAATAGAGGAAGGAATCTACGACAATTGTAAGACAGAACCAATTATTCACAGGAGAACCATTTTAGGATCTTCCTCCGGGTAAACCAACCAGAAATAGCGATTCCACTTAAATATTTTCAATTATTTACACAGATTTTCAATTGAAATAGATTGTTACACTTTGATTGATTAAATATATGTGATAACATATACAGAGTGGGGCATTTAAAACGCCTGAATAACTCGCTCGCTTTTGAAGAAAATACGTGAGACCAAACTTATTTGGTATCAATGAGCTCATAATCTGATGATACTAATTCTTTCGTATGTGGGGCCGTCGAGAAGATACGAAGGCCACCTCTATTTTTTTTTTAATTGAACAGATCACTGTGTATGTATATGAAAGGGATGAGCAAGATATCTGTTATAAATTTATCATCGTTAGAGAATATCCAAAAGCACAATCGCCAGGAAGTGCAGCGTGATAAGAGATTAGATATACCGGTGAGATAATACTAATTCAATGACAAAAGCTTTTTGTTATTAGTTGCTTCTTTTATGAAACTTTTACCAACTTATGATATGAACATAATGGCGTGACTCACCAACGTTCATCATTGTAGACGTAACAACGATGTTAAATTACTTATAGCATTACATATTCTGTACATGGACTGTAGTAACATTATTTGTTGTGAAAATTCAATGTTACCTCAGTGATAAAAACTGAATTTCATTTAATTATTACGTTCCTCGTACTGTTTTTACTGTGTAGAGGGGGAAATTTTGGAAAGATTAAAACCGAAATAAAACAGATGAAAAAAAGATGGAAAAATAATAGACTGACAGGTTCGATTAAATATTCCGGATATTTACACAGAATACACCAACAATGTTATTATCTCGGTACAGAATGTCTACTAAATAAAATACCTGGTTTAATAAGTCTTTAATTTTAAGATAACAACTACCATTATATTTTACTTAACTTCTCCCTTCCTGATTAAAAAGTCCAGTAAAATGTAAATGATGCAACAAGTTACGAGGTGCACCTCTTATCTTTGTACCTATTTCCTCTTGTTTTCCCAAGTGTCTTTTCCATTCTTTTTGAAGCAAACAACCCTTGTATACATAGTGTATAGTTCTCTTGAACTCGAAGTGAAACTACCATTCACTTGACTTTTTAGTAGATTTTCCACCCTTTCTGCAGTGCCATTTTATGTGTTTGTCCTTGCAAGAGAAAGGTTGTTTCTTATCGAAACTTGCTGCCGCATGCAGTTCTTGATTTTTAAAATTTTATTATCCAATTCTGTCTCTATTAAAAATTATTATAGTGATTGTGGAATAATTTAGGAAAAATGCCTAGCACTGAAAGAAGTTATATATTAAACTTCCACCATTTGAAAAATTTCGTGAACAAAATTTGTTGAATTCATAAACATATTACTACAAAGTGATGAAAAGCATACGCAGAAACATTGGTTTTTTGTTCAATACTAACTTCGTTAAAATAATCAATATAGACGAATATTAGTATTCGTCAGTCATTAATCAAAAGAAACTTGGAAAGGAACCAATTCAGTTTTGCCCATACGCGAATTGAAAATAAAATACATGAAAATAAATTCAACTCTTCCATGGTGCAGTTTATACGTTCACATTTCAAAATGTAATATTTTGTTTGTTTTACTCTTATCTGCGCAACGCGCTGATATCGTTTGACGATAAAATTTGCAAAACTCCGATATAATATTCATATCGGACGTTAAAACGCAACGAGAAAAAAATGGTTATCATTTTCACTTACACGTGACTTAGGATGCCTGGTGCCGTTATCACCAGAACATCGATCGTTCAAGTCTCATTGTGAAGACGGCAAGGCGCGATGACCGATAAACCTTTAATACATCGAGGGCGTGAGTCTCGCGACCAAGAATTCGAAACGCCCGAATTCCTGCCTCGAACTTCACTAAATGCTTGCCAACACTTTGAGAAGCATTGCTTACTCTTGCAGAAGACATTACAAGTTGTAACATAAGATGTTTGCTTACGACGACAACAATGTTGCGGCTCGATTAATCCGTGACAGCGATTGATTACCCTCGGACGGCGGATCATTTTCATAACTACATAATTTGTATCCCTCTGACTATATACAGCGTTATTTTAAAATTTTTTGATCACTGAACCTATCGAGCCTTGAAAGTAACTAGAACACGTTCCCTTGTAAAAATGACAAGATTGATTTTATTTAGACTTTGTGCGGCTCCCATAGTAATGCGTGCTCTACTAAAGATATCTATACAATCATTTCTTATGAAATCATTTGTATTATTTCAATAATCGTAAAATAAAAAATCTCGAACGTTGTTTAGTGTTAAACGCGTCCGTCTTTCTGTTACTCTTAATGGAACGGCTGCCAATTCCAGTGATTTGTCAGAAACTGAACAGTAAAATGATTTTTTAATCTCTGGATCAATATAGTACCCTGACGAAATCGATTTCTCATTTTCGCATTTTCTTAAAGCGCGCAGATCCGCTTAACTCCTTGCCGTATTTTAACGAGTCACGCTCGACGTGAAGAATTTAAACTAAATCTAACAAATATGAATGCTACGCCTTTCATTTTGACTGAAGTAAAATCTGATTCCTTTGTAATCATTATTTCATTAAAATAAATGTAGCCGTACAAAGAATATAAATTTTCATTTCTCTTCTACGACATTTTCCGGTATAAAGACGTTTTAATCACTGTAACTATGTATAAAGAAAATTATACGGCAAGGGGTTAACAGTTATTTTATAATAACTGTTGCATCATCTGCCAAGTTTATGCGAACCATCGCAGTGTCATCTTGAAACCTATAAACCGAGAGATTTTTCAATTCTAAACAGTCACGAAGACAAAAGATACGACGATGGCGAAAGGGTTAAAAGGTAATCGGTTAATTTATCACAAAGCTCTTGACTTTTATAGTTGATAGATACGATTCTTGACGCTGGACACTTTCTCAGCTTTGTAGACCATGAAGAAACCCATTAACCCCTTAACGTAACGTATTATTTAAGTAACCATTGGCGTGAGCTTAGGAATGAGTTCTTGAATAAACTGGAAATGGATATGTTCCTGGAATGATAATAGATACCCTGTTGGTAAGGATCAAACTTGAAAATCAATTTTTACTATAATCTATCAAGTAAATCATTAAGATCTGCGAGGTACGAGCATGTTATAAAAACCATTGTTACGATAAACTTTCAACATGCTCAAACTCTTTTAATATTTCTATTATTTGAAATTGCACCTGCTCATCTTTATCATAAACTGCAGATTATATGCGTTCACGGTACAAGTTATTACATGCAATTGAAAGCATGTATTCAATTCAATGTATCAGTCCAGCCTATTAAAATTATTAAAAGAATAAATTTCTGTTCGGCTCCTGTTCATTGCAATTGATGCAAACAATTTTGATCTTGCATAAAAATACGATATTTATCATAAATGCATGAAGATCCACAGTCTAATGATTAAATGAACAGTATGATTTTGTGTGGCTCTTATGAGCCTTAATTGCTCAATGTGTTGAGCAATACTTTAATTCAATGTGCACGATACTTGCAGATGTTGAAATACTCGGTGCTAATAATATCAAGTTCGTATCAGATGGGCTTCAGCGAATTTGAATTACGCGAATATTCGTCAAATCTTCTTAGTGGTGGCTAAGCGAAAGTCTCTGCCTTCGTGGATAGGTGAACGGATTAGGCTGGCACGCGGAGATCTATGTTCCCGGAGGATTAGCAATTACGTTAAGTGGGCCGACGTTAGATCGTCCGGATGCTAATCGGTTCGAGTGCGTCGATACACGATCCTTCATCAAAGCACCGCTCTCGATCCTTTGATCTTGGCATCTGGACCTTCAATTATGATTTAGCATAACCAACGGACGTGTCCTATGGGTGCTGGCTCGATTAGGGACATTTCAAGGCTCGTGATTACTCTTGCAACCGTGACAGGCGTTACGACGCGCTTCACAATCAATCTGTAACTTTAAATCGTCTAGAAAATGTGTTCATTCTATTATTTTTTCTCCATATGTAATTCTACAAATAACGTTTTTCGTACATTCTTGCGTTCAGATATTTTTTGGATAATTTCTCAAATGAATTTTAGATGTGTTGTAGTTTGATTAGTTCGTACAATGTATTTTTTGCCTTAACCTTTTGATCGTCGTATTTTTGCATAAGACACAAAAATATGTGTTTTTCATATACAGGGTGTCATTCGAAATAACTTTTTCCTTTACGAAAATCTTCTCTGCGGCTTCGTTAAGGAGTAATTAACGAAAAACACGTACCAATTACAGCGCGGCTAGTTTGGACGGATTGCGGCACGACGAAGGGTCTCGCTGAACGCGGCGTTGGCATTGGCCGAGCCGGAATTCGTCCGCTGTAACCGTACTCTGATTGGTCCATGTTTTTCGTTAATAACTCCTTAACGAAGCCCCGGAGAACGATTTCGTAAAGGGAAAAGTTGTTTCAAATGACCTTAGAAATCGCCGTTTTCAACGAAATACATTTTTGGGAAACTCTGTATAATAACTGAAGCTATCCTTGAAGTCTTACTTCCGTTCAACAACAAAGTCAAATAAGTTGGCCAATGAAACCAAAGTGAGGAACACGAAATTAATCATAGTGATAATTCCTTTATCCCTTCTGCACCCTTCATTAAATGAAAATTCATTTCTAGACCTGAGGAAAATTAATATGTGACGTGAAACAAATTTTGATCGGTCCACTAATAACGAAAATAATCGTGACTGGAAGTGCTTGCGTTCGATGGTCCGCCCTGTGCAAAGTCTGCGGCTTACAATTAGCGGCCATCATCCATCGAAAGCAGTGCATTTCGAGTTTCTTGCAAACTGTCAACCCTGTTATGAACTTCCCGAGAATTCACTCCGTTCCTTCTATACAGCACGACCACGATAAAGTTCTGTCATGAACAAGTATCCGCACCAGTGCGGCTCGCAATTAACCCAAGAAACCGATAGTTCCTATCAAAACTCAGGCCCAGATAGTTGCACACAACTGGAATCGAATCTTACAGTTCTCCCTGCAGAAAGATAGTGTCACCGAGGCAGCTCAAGAAGCACAAGTCGATTTGCATCGAGCAACTGCATACGAGCACGTGCAGCGTTGCCGTTAATAATGCATTTTACGTACACAATTATTTGGGAACAAATGAAGAACAGAACGAATAATTATTACACCAATTTGTTGTAATGAACGATTAACGATGTTAATACGTAATATCTGATGGAAATGTTTCTATATTTGAATGGATGACGACAATTGTGGAATAATCATGTTCTTATGCAGTTTTGAATCGATTTTTAAGTAGCAATTGATTTACGCATTCACTTATTACGAAATAAATGATGCAGTACTACTCAGAATTGAGAATCGTTCAATTGTTCTAGAACGAAACCAGAGAATAATTATTTATAGACCGCGAATCTTTATACAAAATAAAAATTTTCTACTCGAATTGCAACAAACTGGAAAGCAATATAAATTTATTCTGTCTTTATATATGTTCAGGACGTTGTAAATAATATAATCGTATTTTTAAATTCTTCTAATGTTTCACCGTCTAATTATTCGTCACAGCAGTTTAACGTATTCGTATAATTGATTTGGATACCAATGCGAACAACTGTTGACCACTTTTTATCCACTTTTCACGAAAACCACACACTTTAACCGAAAAATCAATATAGTTGTACGAGCTGACGCGTTATCGTGCTATATGTGTTAACAAATGAAGGCTTGGAATGTCACATTCTGTTTTTTTATGGTATTGCGTAATACGTACATATTTTTTTGTCCACCGAAATTCATTTGTGAAAGCTAAAACCGTTCAGGAAAGTTTGACTTCGAAAGCGCCAGCTCGAAAAGCGATAGAAACAGGAAATAAATATTTCACGAAAAATTGAATGGCTCTTCATATACCAGTGTGAACTATATACGTATGTAGCATACCTAGTTTCTTTCGCGGTAAATAAAAGATTTTATTTATAATGCTGACTGTTCACGACAAAGCCGGCAGGGTTCATTAATTTTGATGAGGATTTGAGAATCTGTGGCGGAGTTTCTGATGAAATGAATGTATATATGTATATGTATATGTATAACGACGCGAACGATATGCACAGTATAAAATCAATATACAAAACCGTAGCCGTCTTTATATTTCAGAATCATGTCCATAACCACAACTAACAAAACGCGCAGTTCAATTTACACAATTTACTTCGGTATACACGTCGATTGTTGTATGTCATCTTGATCAAATACCAATAGAAAATATTATATAAAATTATAACGACACAACCATAATAAAATCACACGTAGCATATGACAAGATTTCTTTAAATTTAATCATTCAAAAAATAATTACCAAGAATTACATATTTATGCTACATGATTAACCTCTCTGAAGTAGAACAGTATGAAACATTATGAAACATGTTTAAACAATCATAATGTATTAATATTGCATATCACTGTATTCGGGAAAGTCTACAGAATCTATTGCTGTAAAGAACAATTCCATAACTTTTATAATAAGATCGCAATATTTGTTTAAAGTTAAAAAATATGTCTTATTTTCAAACTTAAATTTTTAAATTTTGTTTAAACATGTTTCATAATGTATTAATATTGGACATCACTATATTCGGGAAAGTCTACAGAATCTTTTTCTGTAAAGAACAATTCCATATCTTTTATAATAACATCGCAATATTTGTTCAAAGTTGAAAAATATGAGTTTCTTCGAACTCAAATTTCTCAAAAACTGTGCATCTAGGAGAAAAATTAAGGACAGATTCGGAATCAGTGCGAAAAATTCTAAGAATCGCATAGCGAGAATCAAAACGTCAAAAAAAGTTGAAATTTGTTGAACCGTGTAATTGATTCCCTCATCGTGCGCATACACCATGCGGGTCACATTATAAAAATTGAATCAAATAATATTTAATTCCAATACAGTTGACGTCCATTGTTCTTCTTTCGCCTGTTTGTTGATAAGCATAAAATGCAATTTCATTCGAATGAAACTTCGTTTGTTCTTCTTAATTTTTATCTGTTAGCAGAATAAAATTTTGCTGAATAGCAGCATTACTGCACCGTGGAACCTTTACACATGTTCGAATTAACGTTGTCTGCAGTAAACCGTGGGTTACCCACTGTCCCCTTATTTTTACATGAGAACGAGCAGGGCACAGAGAAACGAAATTACATTTGCCACGATTATCTCAAACGGCCACAGTCGGTTCTAATTGGGAGTTAAAATATCAGAAGCTTTATTATAAACAAAGAACATTATCTCTCTGTGCGTATAATCTGTCAGGAAAAAGTTCGGAGTTCAAGTTAGCATCGTACTTTCATAAATTAATTATGAACACGTTCATTACCAGCGTCACACAGTGCACAAGGAATGTCACGTTAATTTTATGAATATTGCTATAAAATATTCATAATGCACAGAGGCCCATGTTTAAAAATGTTTCATACTTTAACAAAGTATTGTAGCTTCGCCCTATAAAGAGTGGTAATGAAACAAATGATAGTAATGCACGTGCTAAGTGCCCCACGGGATAGCGAGTTAGCGAATAAACAAGCATTGATGCCAGCATATCGGTGAGGCAATACCAATTCGACGATAAAATTTTTCTATTATTGATATTCTTTTATGAAACTTTTACCATCATATTTATAACGTTCTTCTGATCGAAATGACACCAAAACACGACACAATTTGGATCTTATTCACTCGTTTAACTCAAAAGTAGAACCTCGGTTATTCGGATATTGGTTCGGATAGTCGAGGTTATATTGTATCGTGGATTAAACAAGCAAATATACTTCGAATTGCGTCATGTTTGGTCTCATTTGAATCAGAAAAGTGCCAACAATATGAGGGCAATAGTTTCATAAAAAACTAATCACTGGATTAGTCAATGTATCTGATGCTGTACCATGATACACGTCTCACCGGTCATGTTTTTGAGCCTCTCAACTCTCTCGTCTCTGTCGTGCATGTGTGAAATGTCACGTGACTAGTCCGATACCAGCAGAGAGAAAGAGAGAGAGTATCTCTTTCCTCTCAATTACCCGTACACTTTAATTTGGGGAGAAATTTTCAGAAATATCAAGCACATCTCTGTCACAGATATCGAAGCATTACCGTGCATCGAATTATGAATTCACCAAAGGCCTGATTAAATATTTCCAGGCGCCCGTGTGCATGAAATAGGGTTATCTTTCTTTGAGGCTATACATACTCTTGAATATTCATCAGCGGCGCCATTTCCTCCATTTTATTACTGTTGGCGCGATCTTAAAGTACCCTCTCCCGAATCGTGGAAGAAGCACGATTTAAGGTTGGGTGAAAAAAAATATGTCCGAGCGAAGATAAAGGCGTTTCTTCGCGCGGAAGCATATTTCCGTCCCCGGAAAAAGGAACATCGGCGCGGGCGGTAGTCTAAAAATGCCACTCCGTGACGCGCGATGGCGATAAGATAAAAGACAATTTCCATATAAACACTAGGCGGCGGGACGTTTGCATGCAAATTAAAATAAAACAAAGAGGAAGTTTCTTTCGGTGAAAATTCACGGGGAACTAACAGCGGGTCTCTCTCTCTCTCTCTTTCTCTTCCTTTCTCTCTCTCTCGGCGTCAAATCGGAGGGCGCGGCCACGAAACAGAAAAAGACTTCGGAGCTCGGTACAGTTTTCCGCGAGGCGTCGTGGATGGATGGAAACAATTTCACAGTACCGGGCGCGCTTTTAGATCCGAGATAATACATATTTCGGAGATTTACAAGGCCGTCACCGGTGAGGAAAGAAAGGGGAACGCGAAGGGGAGGAAGAGCTTTGCAGAACACACCTCGACTTCCGGAAATGAGCTTCCTTCCGGCGTCCCCCTTCGCATATGTCGCGCTATGCCGGATTTTCCTTTGGCAGTCCTTCTATAGAACTTTCTCAGGAAAGACGTTACGCGGTGGGTACGAATGAGTGTCTTTGATACGCGTTTCCCTGTGGAAACTTCAACCAAGCCCTTCGAATCCGAATCAGGGTGACAATAGCGCTCGGATAAAAATGTTCGTCGATAACGGAGCTGTATGACACAAATGTCCATCAAGATATCACATTTGTTTCACTGTTTCACTCATTTTTATTGTACAATAAAACATATACAGGGCGTTCAAGCTAACACTAGCCAGCATTTTTAAGAAAAATTAAAGAGAACACAGTTGTACTGTTTTTTGCAAAAAATACAATGGAATCTGTAGAATTTTTTTAGAGGTGAAGGTGACATTCAATTTTTCAAAATGGCATGCTTTCTATTTTTTTGTTACATTAGATATATCGAAGAGTGTGCCAAAACGAATCCATTCGTATACGACAAAACCTCCAACACGACCTTCGACGTCACACAAGGTCAGAAGTGGGATTCAAAGATTCGAAGAAAATATGAAAATTTTACAGTTCAGAAAATTGACATTGATGCACATAAAAATCACTTTAATCAATTGTCTCGTTGCATACGAGATTCATGCGCGTTATCGTCGATACTATTATTTCTTGTCAAGTGAAGTTACACGCTATCGTCATGGTCAGAATTCGCTCTGTTCGAACAGAAACGACCAGACACCGAACATTTGCAAGTAGAGGAGGCGTCTATTGTTAGAAGACCCACTGTTTGGATAAGGGACGACTGAATTGTAAGACGTTCGGATATTAGGGTATTTGTACAAGGTATTTGTAATGGGTATTTGGATAAGGTTGGCTCTACTGTATTTCATTTACCCTGACCATTTAGAATATTACTGTAGTATTTGCGCAGGAACTTTTACCTTTGGATTGAAGCGTTGACAGATTCTTGAATTCAGATTGTACTTGAATTCAGCTGCCTACTCTCTTTAATTTAAAGGTACTTGTTAAGTTATATCAATAAAAAAAATAAAATTAAAAGATAGAGAAATATTACGTTTTGCATCTATCAAATAAACAGTTTGTATTTTGTACGTATATTTCTCAAAGCTGTACTTACAATATGTAAAGAGGAATGTCCAAACAATATTTTAGCATACTTCTTTTACGTACCCAATTTAAATAAAAATTGCAGAAATGTATTAACTTGGCCCGGTGTCCTTTAAGATGGTAGACTCGTTTCCAGAATTGCAAGGGTGCGAGATGCGCGTTCTCATTTCTCTATAATACAAAGATGGAATTTTTCAGTAGTCAAATGCGCTAGATAAAAGATCGATCTAGGCCGCGGTCGCCCTCGAAAATCCTATTTTTGTTGTTTATGAGGCGTAATTTGCATTATTCGCAGTCACAGCTTTATGAAAATAGCTACATGCGCAGTTGTATGCTTCCGAATAATGCAAATTACGCCTCGTAAACGAAAAAATAAGACTTTTGAGGACGATAGCGGCCTAGATCGATCTTTTATCCAGCGTTCTTGACTACTGAGAAACCCCATTTTTGAATAATCGTGAAATGAGAACGGGCATCCCGCACTCTTGTAATTCTGGAAAAACGAGTCTACTCCCTTAAACATATACCAGGTAAATCGTCCTTAGACATTTACAATTCCTGTGAACACCGTAACAAACGTCTACTTGTAACATTCACAAAAAATTATGCAGCAGACACGTCGACTTCCAGTGGCAATTACCTGAACAATCTTCGAATCCTCAAAAGAACTAGGTAAAAATATGCCAGGAACATCTTTAATACGCAACGAGAGAAGTGGATGTTCGAGCCAGGGTTCTCGAGGCTCTCGAGAAGTGATACAAATGGAAAGTGGATTCTTTGAACTTTGTTACAGGAGCGCGGCCAGTCGGATACTTTTCAATCCAGTTTAAAGGGCTGAATTTTACAGAGGAACCGCGCTATTGTCATGAAAACTACCGTCGCAGGGAATGTTTTCCCGCGAAGATGAAAAACGACAGGCGAGAAAGATGCGTCGGCGAGTTCACTCTCGTTCCTCTATGGAGCGGAAGACGGTTCTCGGCGAGCCGTGAACGATAAGCCGCGACAGAAATTTTGAAACTTTGTGACAAGTGCAAGTTGCCGGCTCGTGATTGAATATCCCGGGCTCCGCGAAATTTCCCGATGCTCGGGAAATTCGCCAAATTCAAATGCGTCCGTCGACTCGTGGAATCGTTCGTTCGACATCTGACGCGGCCGCGATGATGCGAATGAATTATTGATCAGAGGCCCCGGCGAAAAGTTAGTCGTCATCGGATAAAGTTCATTCGACGACTGTCTTCGTTAACGGAAACTCGACAGATGAATTTGCAAATTTTCGATCGGCATGGTTATGTAGGAAGGCTATAATGCCGTCCCTAAATGCCGTGGAAACTTCACCAGCGAAATTCGTTCCGCGTCCCTTCGCGGCGACCGGCACGGAAGTTCGATCAAAATCGATATTCTATTTAACGAATGCATAATTGATTAAATTAATTTCCCGTTAATTATTTGCCAAGACATCCGCCGGTCAATGTCGACGCCGTTGACAATGAAGCTACATAATATTCAAATCTGGGATAATTATTGGTGCATTCGGGAAACGCCCCGGCAATTATTTTACGAAATCTAGGATGTTGTTTAGCTCGGAAACTAGTGCTCGTCCGTTTATATTTTTGCCGCGTGCTTGTGGGAGAGGATTAAACCAGTTTAGAGTTTTCGCAATGACGTAAAATGAGTTCAATTTGTTCAGCGAAATATTCTCGTTTGAAAAGTGATTGACGCGTGTATGAGCACACAGTGACCCGTGTCCATGTGTTCATTTGGTTTCAGCATCACGAGTCAATAGGATATCGAATTCCAATGTATGTAGATCTCCAAGGTCTGGTAAACTTCGCTAGCGCCCGGATATCGCATGTTGATGCGTAGACTGTCATTGTGTATCTATTACGTTCGGTTACCAAAATGCGGGTTGCTTTGAATTTCCCACAGTTTTGTTGGCAATTTTTCTATGCACGTTACCTAACCAACAGTGTCATCCAACTATCTCGCGAAGTGGGCAACGCTCCAGGGATCGAAATAAAAGGTAATTTTTTATTTTTCACATCAGAAGCACCGAGCAACAAATTGACTAGATTCGACTGTATCGTATAAATGAACAAAAATGGATTTGTTGAGTTTTTAAGTGATCGTTACAGCAGGTTGTGCATAAATGAATGAATTTTCTGAATAAAGTATAGTGGTTCTTCTGGGTGTCTCTTGGAATTAATGCAGGCAATTTTTATTTTGTATAGAGATCCACAGATTAGTTATGAATATACATATAATTCAATATTGTAATTGATATAATTTATTGTAATGATCGGCGAATGAGAAAATCCGCAATACGTTCGAAGGGTAGATAATTTAGTTTCTGCGGCGTAAATTGCATTTGCTGAGCCTCATCCTTTATTCTTTCAATGATTGTCATCTACACATAAGTGCTTACAGTTCCAAATCTGAACAATCTGGTTGAAGGCACTCGTGTCCGTCGAAAATGATCGACGCGGCGTGAGTGGAAAGTTCAGCGTCGATCACGAATGATTGACACTGCAGATAACGTGTTCACGGTTCTATAGCGCTCTTACCTTCTTCGCCTTTCCGATATATTTCCACATCTAGATAGAATATTGTTCGTCTAGAATATTGTTAGTAACATTCACGTCTCGTCGTATCGTTCTTGTCATTACTTCACTGTTGAAGAAGTATAAATATACGTCAATTTTAATTATGCGTATCCTCATTCTTTGTAAACTAATCCTCCTGACCTCTACAAAGAACTAAAGTCATTCAGTTCAATTTTGAAACAGAGTACGTAACATGTACATATATGTAGGGAAAGGTCGTTCACATTGATGACCTTGACAACATACGTCCAGGTTATTGACATACTTAAGGCAGTAGACTCGTTTCTAGGATTGCAAGGGTGCGGAATTCGCGTTCTCATTT
Organism: Lasioglossum figueresi; assembly: GCA_028455805.1. Lineage (NCBI taxonomy): Eukaryota > Metazoa > Arthropoda > Insecta > Hymenoptera > Halictidae > Lasioglossum > Lasioglossum figueresi. Next base: position 17,991,847 of record CM052200.1, on the reverse strand, counting down.
CTCGATAATACAAAAATGAGGTTTTTCAGTAGTTAAAACGCTATATAAAAGATCAATCTAGGGCGCTATCGCCCTCAAAAGTCCTATTTTTTTGTTTACAAGGCGTAATTTGCATTATTCGGCAGCTAGTAGCTATGAAAATAGCTACATGCGCAGTTGTATACATTCGAGTAATGCAAATTACGCTGCCATATAATGAAAATTACGCCTCGTAAACGAAAAAATAGGACTTTTGAAGGCGTTTATCTAGCGTTTTTTACTACTGAAAAAATTGTTGCATTATCTTTCAATCCTGGATCTCCTTGCAATCCTGGAAAAAGAAGTCTATTCCCTTAATCGATGAGAATTTCCCTTTTCTATTTGTGTACCTTACTATTTGTTTACGAATGATAGTGTCCTTGTAACGATTTCGTCCACCGTACGCAAATGGTATGCCTGCGTATGGAAAAGTATAGTGGACTCGCATAAACAGTAAATTTACGAGGTTAGGCCACCGGAATCCCTGGTCCGAGGCGTCACAATATCGCGAACACATCGGACGCTGCCCGACCGCACGGACAATAATTGTAAATTGACAAATTGCGACGGAAAGGGGGGCCTATGCTCGGTCGCGAAGTGAACCGCGTCAACAGCAAACGGCAAGCGATTAATCAACCAGGCAATTCATCTTAATGATCGAGCCAAGGCAGCTTGCGCTTTCATGCTCGCTACGTAAACGCAGCCAGACGTAGTACGGACGCCTCTATGTGCGCCCGTGTTTATTACTGCTCTCGATGCACATGCCCTATACGGTGTTGTTACATGGTACATGGCCCCTATTGTTTTCACGATCTCTGATTCCGCCGCGGCGAAGTGGCTGCGAGCGAGTTATTTTCGAGTTGACTTGGTTAAATGCAGTTTTATCGCTCGCCGTCTATTCGCCGAGGTCCTCTGACGGCCACGTTATTTTTTTCAATTTCATACCGATGCATTGTCGATTACGGTGAATATAGAGCACAGACGGGAAACATTCAATTGGATCGAATCTCTATCCGTGACGAATTTTTTGCGTTTCTCGAATGGCCCAGCTATAAGGTTGACAATCTTTTTGTGTTTCGGCTAAGCAACGTATAACGATAATTATGTTTATGAATCAGAAATTAGAAATTATTTTGTAGTGGACATGTTTTTTCTAGAGATTTTATCATCCTCTAATCTCGTTAACGTAAAAACGTGACGTAACGTTACTATTGTTTGTAAATGTAGCAGATTGTCTAATTTTTTATTTATATCAATAATATATTTTAACCGTGTGCACTGCACGATATGTCGAAGTCATTTTTGACATTTTACTGAACATTGCTATTTATCAGAGAATCTTTTTTATTTATTTATCTTTTACAGATCGATTCACATGCTTATTTTGTTAGTGCGAATACAGAAAATACATAGTTCTTTTGCATGAATACATAAAAATAAGATGTTTCTAATTTTTCAATCCTTTCGATATAATAAAAGTTAATTTGTCAAGTATACAGTGACTAGAAGATTATGTTCTCACGATCCAAGAAATTTGAAAAAGTAATCACTGCATAAATACTAACTTTTCAGTATTTCTTTCATTATTAATTAACGAAATGACTTCAATTTTTAATAGTGAAACTAAATTCCGTATTACGCTGAACCGATGAAACCGTTTATGAATTTTGAATGCACAGCAATTGTGAATTTCAGTTCAGAAAATACAAAATACTACGGTACTCTGAAAACCTTGGCTTATCTTAAATATCATCAAATGATAATTTTAATTAAGCGAATATAGATTTGATCGTAGTTCCCCAAATATAGTTATTAAATTACTACACTGATATAATTCGTACAATTAACGTTGGCGCCCGAGGCTGCGTAGGAGGCAGTTGCACGTATACATAACTTTATTTTATGTATTGCAAATCGTTTGAATATTATTATGTAACAGTTAATTAGATCATCTTTCATTTCACGGATAGATCACAGAGCACTCTTTCAGCACAATTCCCAATTATTTGCGTCAACATATTACCGAAATTATATAGAGGTATCGTTCGTAATAATGTACAAATTAATTAATTTGTACTTATATAATGTAATTATACCGATTAGAATTTCGGAATATCCGTCGTCATTTAAACTTGTATTAATTCCGATTACAGTTAAGCGCTGCCTTATAATTACAACATAATAATTTTAATACTTCTGATTCTTATTTTGATAATTAAAAACGTTTTGTTTTGAAAACATGGTATACTCCAATCTTTTGAGTAACAGCAGCCATTTATTAATTGTAAGTTTTACTTATTCTTAGTTAACACTGATTGTAATTATCTACTGTCAATTTATAATAGAAGATTTGAGTTTTCATGCAATACTTTGCGTAGAATATATCATTGTTATCTATCATATATCAGTTAATCTACTTTAAGATTAAATGTCCATATTTAAAGTTACAAAACAAATGGATAGAAAGTGTATATTGTCATATATATGAAAATATATAAAATGTACAAAAGTATGAGACAATTTTCTGCTAGTCTTGATTCGCATGCAATTAAAACATCTCGAAAATGAATGAAGTTTTTGCGTAAATAACTTAATATTTCGTCATCAAAATTAACGAACTGTACTGATTAATGTAGACAAAAACATGATTCAACTTATAAAAATATAGCACTGAAATGGCTTTAATAAAACAGTGTTTCGATACTAAAATGTTGTAGAAGTATGTTTCGAATGAAAAGGGATTGAATTACGCCATACCTCGGCGGTAGTTAAGGATTAAGAAGCAGATTCTGTTGCCAAGCAATCGCACGAATGTGGATTTTAGGATCTACGTCTGCAACGTTCGAATAAAGCTCTCTACGATTAACGCTCGGGAAAGTCCTAACAATTTTCGAAAAACTCGACAGATCGCTCCGAAATGTATGGGAAATCAGAATCATCGGCTGGTGCTTGGAAAATCCTTCGTTATGAAGCAACGAAACGGTATAATAAAGCAGGAGATGGGAGGTCCTTATTTACTAGCGTTGCTATAGCTTGAATAAACATCTCTGTTGCACGTGTCCGTGTCCGTGTCCGAGCAAGCGCCACTCCTCTGCCACGTTTTCGAATTGAATTTAGTAGCGTTTATACAGTCGCGTACAGGGTGCTCCACTTAAATCAGACTCCTCTCACGACTGGGAAATCGTAGACACCGAAAATGTTACAAATAAATGTACGAGGATCAGTCTAACATCAACAGCACGTTTTCTCTAATTTATTTAATGGAATTTCTTTAAAAACACCAACGAGTTATTTTTCTATATATTTGGTTGCTGAGTTCAACAAATACAATTTGTTAACAACTAAGTAGTCGACATAAGCTATTCATGAATTATACGTTTTTCGTAATTATTCATGAAACCCATGCATGGGTTTAATGCAAAATTTAAAGGAAAAGCATGACTGCGTGAGTAAGTATTTGTAAAATTTTATTGATATTCATAACAGTAGACATGAAAAAATTTAATCCAATATATAATAATATACTAATTGAAATTAAAATTGTTTTGAAATTACGTGTGGATCGTATCACAGGTAACATTCCGCCGAGAACTTTCGAAATTTTTCATCCGTCAACTTTCTATGTACGTTTTCCTATGTACTACATTGTTTCTATGTTCTATGTATGCTTTGTATAGGAAAAGAAAAACAATTTTTTGAATGTTGGAACAAATAATATAGCACCACATGGAAATTGTTTCGGTGAAACCTCTGGTGTTCGAAGGAAACTACACGCAATTAAAAGTTTAGTTTGATTCAGCAATGGACCATATACACGAGTCCAACATCACCAAATTTTAAATATTACGTCGTAACCTAAGTTCTTGCGTTCATGACTCTGAATTCTTTCTCGTAAAAGCAAAACGTTGAAGAACGCGAGAACTTTTTACAATCTGTGTAATAAAAGTTCCATGGAAGCACAAGCTATGTTAGACTGTTTATTAACAAAAAAAGTACAGAAAGATCCAGGCTAGCTTTAAACTATGAATTGTCGACATACATGTTACAAATAATTGCAAATGGTTACATACGATTAACATACCGAGAATATCAACTTAACTGTAATAATTACTCAAAATTTTTGTAGTACTATTCACTGGGTAACGATAATTGAAAGCTGCTTGAACATTGAGTATTTGTTCCTGTTAGAGGAAAATTTTTGTTGCCATGTTTTAGTTCTGTGTGGATGAAAATTTTTACGATCAAACTCTTCTTTATCTGTCGTTATCGAATATTATAAGATGGCGACGTTCTTTAAAAACAAATAAAGGAAGGAACATAAAACAATATAATGATAATATAATGATTACAAAAGATCGTGCCTAATTTTCAGAAATCACAAGACCTGGTTTAATAGCAGTTTCTACAAAAAAGAACATATACTATACATATACATAAGAATATAAAAGATATAAAACTGTAAAGTGTAATGGTGTAAGAAAGTCGTTGTTAAATATTACGTATTCAACGAAAATGCAGAGTCGTGCAGAATTACAATTGAATTACTCCAGGAATTATAATTATAAAGTAATTGAATTACAATGTAATTCAGTCATATTGTAATTTATAATTCGGATCTTGATTCAATTAAATTACAATGTAATTCGTAATTTCAATTGGAGTACAATTATAAAATACTTTGTGTAGCGTCCAAAGTACCGTAGTTCGTATACCGAACTTCGCGGGGCGTAAATCCCGTTCCGCTTGCTCGCGACGATAATTCGGGGCTCTGACGGGGTTATGCAAGATAACCACGTCTAGTTGAAAAGAAGAAGTGGTCGCGGCCAGGAAACAACACACTTAAGATATGTTTAACAAACTTAAAGATACAGAATTAACTTAACAGGTGTTCGAGCGATGTGTTAGAACTCTGCTGAGTTCGAGCGATTTATTGGAAGACGACTGACTTCGAGCGATTTGTTAAAAGAACTGACTTTCGGTGTGGCGTTATGCATAAGGTCAACTCGGGTCTATCCTTATTGGCTATCTAAAACCTGTATGGGGTAACAAAATGATTTTCTATTGGCGAGTGGGTGGTGCATTTTGGTCGTCGGAGTAGAGGCATTCTAGTACATCTGTGTTTAGGGCATGCAATAAATTAGGTTCGACGATACGGAAAGGCGATGTGGAAAACTAAGACTATTTGTTTACATACGATTGCCCTATCAATGGGTGCGCTTATGAGGTCTCGAAGTGGTGTCCAGTGACACCCAAACTGTTCTGGGGCCGTCGCGTCGAGTGTTTCCAGCTCTTAGAGCCGACCGTTTCTAAAGAATACATGTAAATCTCACGTTCGGTCTGATTAAAGACCGAACACTTTGTAATTGAATTACATTAATTACAAATTTCGAGGACGAGGAATAGAAAATACGCCGCATAGACAGCAAACAATTATACGAAAAAAAACATAAAAATATACTTCTTCAAAGTTCTGGGCTATAATTTGGAGAGCTGTATTTTCATGATATTGTATTTCAACTGCACATCTGATCAAAATAATTAGTAATTGAATGAATTGAAAGGTTTGAATTATGTAATTCGGTTACAACGTGTTGAATTACTATATTGTTGGATTTTGTAACATTGCGTCAGCCAAAAGGCAAAAATAAATTGGGTTGTCTGTGAGAATCACTGGCTTCTCTATCCTTAGAACAATAAACCAGATGTCTGCGGACCCATGGGTCCGTGAGGGTTTCGTATACCTAACTGCCCGGATAGAAGACAGAACGCAGACCTGGTCCTTTATCTTAAGTGGACTTTTCCACGTTGCCCTTTTTGACTTTCTATTCACTTCTGAATTAGCCTTCGACGCTGAACGACGTCCTTCCGAGCTCTACGCAATAAACGAGAGTTATCAGTAATATAAAGAGTATCGGTTTATTTTAACCACCCATTTCCAAAATATATAATTAAAATGCAATGTAATTTAATTGTGTAATTGAATTAGCACAACTCTGCGAAAATGTCACAAGGGCAACTATTAACGTCACAAGAAAAAGCTAAGATAAGGCAAAGAGCAGACACAGGATTCCTTGTTTAACCAAAGAATATGCTTCCAAACTTTTATACGTATATTCAAGAGGATCAGTATAAATGTAACACCGAGTATAGCGAACAATTTTACAAAATGGAAAATCGCGACTCGTTAGAAACCATATTGTCTGTAACTCAATGACAACAATCTGCGATTATTCGCAATAGAATCCCTCGCGTCATTCAACCCGGCACACCACCTCGCAGCATCGTGTAATATCTGTGCATGCGCGCCAGAGAAATTCTGTTAATTGCTCGATACCGTTCTAATGAGACTCAGTTATAACCGGGTTCCCCGATGGGAGCCATATGTTATGCCCATACTTGATGATTTCGATAGATACCGAAATTGAAGGTAGCCGCGTATCCCGAACACCTAGAAGAATTCCGATGATAGCGTTCAAATGAAAATCCGCCCGAGCACCATCCGCTGGAGCTTAATTTTGCCGGTGGTTCGTAATTAGCACACTTTTCTTCGCATAAGGGGGTCTTCTGGTATATGTAGAACCTTCAAAAATTGATTCTCTTTGCATTAAAAATATGTCCACAAATGGATTTGTTTAAATTCGGAGGAATAACGAAGTTACAGCTATCTGAAGAATACAGTTCTCACTGCATACAGGGTGATATATAACTGGTGATACAAAATGGAAGCGATTCTACATAAAGAAGTACGTCAAAAATATAGAATAAAATTTATTCATACGAGGCTTTCTTTTCGAGGAAATTGACTTTGAAAATCCGTCGACGTCGAGATCTAAATTTTGAGAGAATCTCCAGAAAACATACTGCCATCTCACGAACTAAAAATTGTAACAAATACCTCTATTTTTTTATTGCGCCAAATGTGAATAAAAAAGCCTATAAAATCAAAATGTCGTCATCTTGTTGAACAATGAGACATTTATGTATTTCTTTTGCTTAAGCTACTATTAAATTAGTGGAATCGTGTCAACCAATAAGGCACTTATATTTTCCAGGAACTGTAACTCCTACAATTTCGAGTATATAACCCTCATCCGTCAATTTGACACAGTTTTCCCGAAATAAGTTATACTGTTCTGTTATTTGTATGTAAATTTGCCCGAAACCACGTGATTTTTATCTTTTTAATGCGAAACACATAACCTAGAAACTTAAGATATAAATATTAACTCATCAATTTAAATAAAAAGACATCGAAAAATAACTGTTTATTTTGTTATTTTATCGATTTTTTACCACTGTATCAATTTGACACCGAGGGACAGATTCTTTAACTTGAAGAAAATATATTGTACAGTGCAAATAATAGAAAATACATTGTACAGTGCAAATAATAGAAAATACGTGTGCAAAATCTTAATACAAAACAGCCATCCGACGTTTTCGCAAAAATTTCCATGGCCTACAAAACGACGCTGCAGACCAGAAAATTCCCTTCATTCGAAAGAATCGCGCAACCAGGAAAGTACGATATTTGCCTCGCGTTAACTTTAGGAAAATACGGGACGCGACTATTTAGATTTTCGGTTTGCTTTGTGCTACGTCGCTTGTCTCTGTTATTTCACCGAATGTGCAAGTATATTTTTGTTTCATCCTCGCGCACGCAACCAAGCACGCCGGACGTTCTCAATGGTTAAACAGCTCCGTGAATTTGTTGTTTGCTTCATTATTCAACGTCTCAGATGCCGCGCGTTGCAAAATAATAAGAGATAAAATTTACGTTTGGTATTTCACTTTCCGCTTTACGGGCTTGCGTGGCGCACAGCATGTTTCCAGCGAATTGTTTGAATTTTACCGTCGTTTAATGTTGCATTGTACCCGTGATTGTATCCTGGTTATATATCCGACACAAGGAAAAACAGCAGTTCCCCGGAATACGTATCCGTTGGTCTTCGCGAGCAAAATTTTAAACTCATAATGAGAACAGTATTAAGAGCAAATGATGTTGCGTAGTCGTGTCTATGATAATTCTGTCTACAGAGTATCTCAATTAACACTTTATCGACCGGCGATTATTGCATAATTTTGAAAAATGTATGGTACATTGCTAAACACTTTTTAATGAAACCTTCAATATCAACAGTAACTTTCATTGTGAACTAACAAGTCACTTTAAATAACGTCATCTAATAGTTTCATTTAAGATTGCAATGTAAAAGAAAATTTCTATGCTTTCTTTTTTGGTGCAGCACAATTATTGAAAATCCTATTAATACACTTCCGGTAGGTAAGTGTTAAGTGTGACCCCCAGAATATCTTCTTTAAGTTTGGCGCAGAAAAATATTTTTATATGTAATTTGAGTAGTTTCAAGTTTTTTGGTTCGTAGATTTCAGGGTCAACCATGCTTTCATAAACAACTACATGTATTTTCGTGTCGCATCGCGTAGATAAGAAAATTACATTCAAACATGTACTGTGACATAACCTTCAAATGGCCTTGCACTCCGAAGATGGAGGTCAAACTTAGACGATTGTAAGAAGAATGCTAGCTTTGCGAGAAATACTAACACCTGTAAATCGGTAGAGACTGTAGAAAATTAAAAAAAAAACAACTCCTGTGGAATACTGACCACTTGATACCATTCAAATTGCACATCAAAAATTCTTTACTTTGTTAAAATTAAAGAAAACATCACAAATCATACATCGAAATCCGCAGTCTAATAACTATACAAGACTACAACTTTTGCAATAAAAGTTTCATTTCAGTCAGCAATGGCAATACATAACTCTAACATCTCGAAATTTTAATTACTGCGTTGTAACTGAAGTTCTCGCATTTTTGACTCTGAATTCTTTCCCGTAAGTTTGAAGTAGCAGAACAGCGCGAAAACTTAATTTACGATCTAATAGAATCGTGTAGTACGTCCCATGGAAATCGTTTTGTAGAATTATGCTCGTGCTTCGAGGAATACGAGCTCGGAATGCGCAGTAATGCGCTGTAATGCGCACGCAGAAGATGTGAGAGAACTATTGACTACTCGAATAAGCATCAGAATTTGCTTAGAGGACGACAAAACAGCTCGCGATTCCCGCATTGAATGACCAATCATTGCGTTTGATGCCTCTATTACCCTTTCACGTTGCCGTCCTAATTCAAATCGTAACCCGCTACGCAAACATCTAGTAAACCGAGGCTACATTGCACGTTGACAGTGTCGATTCGACTTTATGACGACGTTTTACTAGCGACTTAATTGAAGAACGGCATGGCACGTTGCCATTAATTCTGCCGCACTTTCGAACTCGAACAACATCGGGTCGCATTTTCTATTTGTTGTAACATATTCCCCGGTTTCGCTACGCTAGAAATCGTGTTCTTCGAAAACAGATGCTACCCACGAGGAAAAATGTTACAGTGATAACAGCCAACTGTTGTCGAGCTACTGCAAATAGTGATTCTCGTAACTAAACTGTGGACTGTTATGGAAAATAAACATTTTCTACCGCAACTGCAGCAAACAGTAGCTAAATAAAAATGAATTTGCTTTCTTAATAGGATTACAGTGATTCCTATAATTGGACTGCGGATTTTTATGCAAAACATAAATTTTCAATTACAACAGCAGGAGTTGAATAAAAATGAATTTCCTTCGGTAACAGGATTAATAAATTGAAAATAGTATGGGAGTATTTAGAAATTCTACTAATGCATTCATTTTTTCGTGGTTCGAGTAAGAATATCAAGAGTATGAAGATAGTCTTTCTAATATTTTTAGTAGGCTTATTGGAAGTTGTTGATATTGTATCTTTTGTTTTTGTCGTAACTGCTTGTTGAAACAAGCAGTAATGGTTAATTATTTTCCTCTTTAGCTCCTTTATTCTGAGCGTTGTTACGGATAATGAGATTTTCTCGTTCGAAATTATTTTATTACACCGTAAGAGCCGTGATATCTCGTCCCCTCATTAGATAATTAACTTCCTATAGCAATCTTCTCATTAAAAAGAAGGAAAGTTATTTTGGCGAAAGATGTATAAAAGAGAATAACGGCATGGCTTTAAATCTACATAGATTGAAATTTCTAACCTTATTATTTTTAGAGAGCTGTATGTATTAAACTATTATAAAATTTTAGCTTTCACTCGTATTTCCTTAATTAAAGAACACACATTTTCTTACGTACATGTATGAACATAGCGATTTTATAAAATTATCTTCACATTAATGTACGTCCATCAAGAAATGAATTTTCTACAATTTCCTCTTATTAATTCATTTTAGCATGTGTATGTTGATAATACTGGGTCAGCACACGAATTGTAGACATAAACGTCACTTAACAATGAAAGAAATTGTTGAAACAAAAAATTGCCGGAAACTGCAGAAATTTTGCACAGACCTGTGGAAGAAATTAATTATATACCGAGGAAATCACTTTTTACTTTAAAAAACGGGTAATATCTGCCAAGTTCTTCAATGGGAATTATATTACTCGTTATATTTCAAGCCCCTTGTATTTAAAAAATGGTGGAACAATCGCAAATGAATACACCATTCATCCAATATTTTTGACGTTATGAAAGCGGAATGATTTTCTAAAGATGAAACCGTATAGTTCGCTTAATTAAAAATTTAAAATGAATGGTGCACGTCGAAGCATAACAGAAGCTATAGGATTTTAATAACGATTAATTAACGATATCCGAAGGATAACATGACAAATAGTATTCTCCACCGAATGTAAAAAACAAGAATGGACCATAAAAGTTCACAGGATTACCTGGCCAGTTAATCTAACTTATTTAACATTCACATCGCTCATGTTCAATTACCATTTGTTGAAATCTCTACATTATAACAAACGCACGTTTCGAACCAGTTGACAATGTGTGAAAATGTTCCTGACTCATTTATTAGTTTACAGATGACATGTTTTCATGGTAATGGTATTAGGTTGTCCCAAAAGTCTCTTTCATTTTTTATGGATACACGCAGTGAAACAACCCAGAGTAATTGTTTAACAAATTAGATAGCGTCCCCTGCACAGACGGTGCCTTTGAGTTAGCATAAAGTCATTAATCAACAGCGGACCTTTATGAGAAGCAGGAATTTCATTCCTTAATGATTTTGATACATTGAAAGCAACATACCAATATTGTTAAATTGTTCTAATCTTTTACTGTTTCATTTAACAATCAGTCAATTTCTTCATAAATGCATAAAAATCCGTAATCTAGTAATTAACACTAGGTTTACGGAGCTGTAGAAATAACTATTTCACATTACTTTATAAACATAACAAGGATGTGTCTATCCAAATTTTTGGCTATTTTTCCAATAATATATATCCAAAGAAATAAATTTGGTAAATAATTCCTCAGGGAAGCACCTTGACAATCTTAACAATCGCAAATTAAGAATATTAGAATCCGTCATTTTGACGGGTCCCGTAAACCTGGTGATAATAATAAAAGCGTGAATATTTTTAGTAAATATTTCTAAGTTTTTGTATATTATCCCAAAATCGAAAAGAATTAATTTTTGCATGTAATACACACCTCAAAAGAATTAAGGGATCACCTCTGCGAACCCCAAAAATTGCTACCAGTTTACACGATCATAAGGCCAAAATTGCTGTATCGATATCGTTAAACAATGGTTTGAAAGCGTGAAACGTCTAGTTTTAGATGCTCTGTTTCAAATTTTTGCTATATTGTTTTTTACAAAGTTATAGCGTGATGAAGACAACATTGACGGTTTTCAAAAATTTTGTGCAACTTTGCTACATCGCACGGGGCGAAACAAATTTTTTTGATAAATCCCGTTAATATCATTTGGAAGGGCTATCTTTCCTGTGTCATCCGCCGGGACATTTTTTTTACCTATGGCAGCTGTGTTTGAAGTTAGTGTGACAATACTCGTATACAATGCCGTGGTTAACACGGCATGCTTTGTTCTGAACGGTCTCGTCACCGGTGCAACGTCCGTAATGAAGTTCGAATCCAAAGGGACTTAACGAAAATCGATAGCTCATAATCGTTTGTATTAGTTGTTGATGTCCTTGGACGCGTATTTACTTACCCTGCTCCTGCGCCCAATTGATAAGAGACGGTACACGGGCATCAAAACTGGAATAGCAGTTCTCAAAGCGTGCGGACGAGTCCAAGCCAACAGTCTCGTAATTGGCTTTAACTCCACAGAGCAGCGCCGTGGCACATGCCGAAGACTCTCCAACTTGGGCGTCCATGTTGTAAGTCTGCAAATGAACGAAAAAGGAAGAGGAACTTTAATTAGTTTGCGACATCGGCTATCCCCCGCAAAAACGTTACACCGACGCGCGAGCAGCGTTCGCGACAGTGAACACGCCTCGTTCCGCTTCAATTGAATTCTTTCTTTCGTCAACCCTTTACACTTTCGTAATCGTTGTCGCACCGGATTTGAACTCTTTGTACAGTGGCTGCACAAATTATTAGGGCGTTCGTCAAGAAATATCATTCATTTCACTAATCATCTAATTTAAATAGTTATTTGACTAAATTACGATGTACAGGGTGGGGCAATAACTTTGTCCACTTTGAAGATTTCCGTTACTTGTAATAATATGAAAAAATTACACATACAAAGTTTCAAGATCACCTTATCTTTAAATGGAAAGACTGTTTTGGTCTAAAATTCGGTAGACTGAAATGTTTAAAAAAATGTACGCTCTTATATTCTTTCAAATAGGGAATAGAATTTTATTTCTTACTCCAGTTTCTATATGGTGCCATCAATATTTAGATTCGTATGAATCCTGCAATTAAGTCTAATATCGAATTTCTATAATGATAATTTCATTCTAATATGGAATTTTTATATTAACAATTTCATTCTTATATCGAATTTTATACGAGTATCGGTTCGCGATGCAATAAAGTAAGTTGTAATATAATCATGTAGTCTTGGAAAAAGCATTTCACTAGTGGAATCGACATAGCGTCAATAATTCGTCAAATATCGTGTTACATACCAAGAATGGGAAACTTCTGGAATACCTGACATATGTAAATTTGATATTTTCGAGCCAGATGGAGGAACTTGAGTTTGCGAAAGCCAAATACACGTATGGAATATCAAACTTTGTGCTCAACATTTAAGAATGGAGATGGCGGCATAGGATTCGAGGGTGGATAAAGTACAATGAGAATTGGATGTTTGTATGATAACTGTGGATCAAGATCTCTACGTCAATAGTTGGAAATATTCTTGAAAAATTGTTTATCTTTAAACTAGATAAGGAGACAAAGCACGTGGCAAACTGAAAAAGAAAATCTTATGTAACATTATTTTTTAATGTAACCAAACTATCACAAGTGTCACAAACAGCAATAGAAACGACATTTTTTAGAATATTTTTATTTCTTTTGAAAGTCGTAAATAATAGTAAAAATATTCTCAAAGATATTAAACAATTCAGTTTTACGGTAAATAACTCTTTTCATGCTATGTCAAATTCATCAGTAAGAATATAATCAATTATAATAACTCATTCAGTTTTAATTTAATTGACTGCTAGAATGTTTCTGCTGATCCAGGATAATTATCAGCAGAATCGATCGTGCTGCGAAACGTACCACAGTTCCGTAATTTATTCAGAATCACTGTTTGGTTATCCTCCGTTAAAATCTTATACTGTTTGTTCTTCATAACAAAATACATTCGTTATTGTTAGCAAACAGAGTGTCAGCTCATTTCCCAAATATCAAAATCTGCGCATCATTAGAGAATTTACTGTATTTACAAATACGAATTTCTCATTTTAATGAATTTCTGTTTCATACGACTGCCACTTTGTTAAACAAATTCTTTCTCTGCATCATTCTGGCTGTTCCTTTTAAAACGCTTGACCTATAATAATCTAACCACTTTTTTATCGCATAAATTGTTTAAAATTGAAGACTCTAGGTACATGGGAATACCTCCTTAAATCCAATAAGAGGGTTAACGTTGATCTTGAAGAAATGGGTTCGAAGATATATAAAAGAAAATTGATACGTGAGGATTCGAATGGATCTACGTAACTATGACTGCCATAAAAAGCATTAAGGATTATGCTCGTGGTCGAACATTTATGTTTTTCATTTTTTCCAAATCAAAATACAATTTTATCTTCTGTTATCCATATTCTTCCATTAAACTAAACGTCTGAATGCGATAAACATTGATTTTCTATTCCATACAGAACATTTCTACTTTCAATAATTTTAGTATGTACACCTCCGTTCAAAATTATGTGGACGACACGTTTCATTTTTTATGCGGTCTAGTTTACACAGTACTAGAGAATATATATTTTAATAATAATTATGTGAGTTTCGTATTTCAAAAATTTTCTTCAACACTTATGTGGTTAATCGGGTAAATACTTTAAATATCTTTTTAAAACTTCTCTAATGTTTTTGTCGATAAATAAAAAAATTATTTTTATGTCTATGGTATATACACACCCGCTCAAAATTATCTGGACGACACGTTTAATTTTTTATGCGGTCTAGTTTATACAGTTAATAATAAATTCATTCGATATCTCGCCAATAATAATTATTATTGTCTTGAGAAGACAGCAAACCATGCTGATGGATCATCGTAGATTGAAACAGTATTAGCCCTGCAGAAGAAACTTTTATTTAGTTAAGAGATTGTAATAATTAAATTGCACAATTTGGTACTATTAGAATAAATTATACTTGCAACAAAGTGTCCACATATTTTTGAGCGGAACTGTATGTTGTAAATAATGCACCAGAATTGTTACATTTATTTGATGTTCCTTTTGCTTCGTGTTTCGCTTACTCGTCCTTGCCATAAATGTATGATATTCGCAGTCTATAGATTACTATGGTAAATGAGCCTGTTATAGCCGGATCATAACGGTGGTAGGCCCTTTTCACTGTATCTAAGATGTTCATCGGATAGGTCCCGGTCCAGAATGGATTATCATAGCGATCATCATACGTCGTCGGGAATTTATACCGTATTATGATAATCGATCTTTCTTTGACTGCCTCGTGGCAAGGGCAGAGGTTATGAGAGTGGAATAGGTAGACCGGATGCGCGATGTACATAAATCTTGTCGGCATTATCCGCAGGCAGGTCTCCTGCGTAAAATATCGCTGACTTCCGGCGGTTTTCTTATTATTCGAAAACCGTGCAGCCACTCGAGCGCGGAGTGATCCGAATAATAACATACCACCATTTCGATCCAGTTGTTCAAGAAGCTCCGCGATTCCACCGGCTGAAAATGCAACAAGAAACCGCATAAAGTGCACAGCTGCGTCCGCATAACCCAGTCGATTAAGGAGGATTTCCCGTTTCAGATGGCGTACTTCAGAGCATTCTTTTCGTTTTCCTCCTGGACCGCGAAAAAACCTCGAGAAATACCGTCCTCGGAATTCTTATTTTAATTTAAGGTAACAGTCGCATGTGACGATGCAAAATTCAGCAATTTTTATTTGTTTCTTCAAAGTGACGACTTACGTTGTCACTTCTTTCCTTGTGACCGATTCAGCTACTCTTTCGCAGAGTCGTCAGATGATGAGAGGGGAAACTAATTAAGGGGAAAAGTTACCCCCTCTCTCTGCCAGTCCTTTACGTCGTACAAGGGGAAGCTAGAGTGGGGATAAAAGTCTTAAATTAAATTTAAATTACAATACTAATTTAATTTAATTCAATTTTTAATTTAAATTACAATTCAAAGATAAAATTGAGATATTTATTCACAGGTTCATTCGATAACGTGATAAGTCAATAGAACATAATGGAAAATATATTATTGAATAAATCTATGAATTTTATGTCTGAATTTCAATATAAAGAACGCTACGAACTTTCGTTCATATAAGACGTAATGATAATTTTCAATGTTTTGCTCAAGTTGCATTCGCGCACGATCGAGTTCGAGATTCTACCGAAATTACGTGCAAACATTTGACACTGTTGTCGGTGAACGTTGATGCTATTGTTAGCAGTTGTCGAAGCGACAATATCGAAACGACTATATCAGGAAAATTTCATAAAGAGAATCGATGCTATCTGCGTATCAATAGCGCATCTCCAGCGATCCGACTAGATCACAATACCGTCCTGCCGTCACAATAACCTGCTCGAATGCCACGAAACTGAAACGACATTCCAATATCGTTCTGAGAATTTCTCTTTAACGTCCAACGCTCTTATACACAAAAAAAGAAATTCCTTCGCTAAAAATTTCTGTATCCTCACGGATGAAAACTCAGAACCGTTAACGTGTCGCTCTTCAGAATAATAACTAATATATTTAAAGAGAGCTCCGCGACAAAAAATAATCGCAGATCAACTTCTTACGACATTTTGAGTCAGATAAGTAAAAACATCAGTGACGTGATTTCAGGTCATCGTACTCAAGGAAAGACCTTCAATGACGCACTTGGACGTCATCCGACGCCAATGTGTTAAGATAACACTGTACCTACACGATATTAAAATCCCCTCGAATTTATCGTTGCAACTAGACCGCGGATTTTCTGCATTTATGACAAAAATGGGTACGTACAGTTTAAAGCGGTGAACATATTAAACAGATTTAAGGACATCGGTGTATTAGTTTCAGCTGAGTAAGAGAATCAAGCTTACTAAAAATTTCTTATTTGGCTCCTGCGTCTTGCAATCAACGCGAACATTTTTTATTTTGCATAAACATCCGCAGTCTGGTTACAACTATCAGAACATTCTGTACATTATAATTAACTTTGCACGTGTATCTGCAATCTAAAGATATGTCGGTATACTTTTCTGTTTACTGTGGACACAGCTTAAATGCTGTCACACTATTTTAACACAAAAGTGAATTGAAAATCTTCCGAACCGCGATACGAAAAAATCATTAACTAAAAACTAAAGATATGCCCACACTGAATCAATATCGAACAACTTTTTGTCGCTTACCGTTGTCTTCTTTTATTCTGTAAAATTCGACGCCTCTTGCATGCAACATCACCTAAAATTTGCTCGTACTTGCTTCAGCGTGGACATACCTTAAGCACCATTAATATTCATCGGAAACCACTTTATCTGTAGCAACGTCAAATTAGAAACTAATTACACTATTCTGTTGTTGCGTTCACAACATGTTCGAGTGACCACAAATGTGAACCTGTCGAAGAGACGGATGTATCATCGATACCGATTTCCGACATCTTATCGACGCTTTGATAAGATAGTACGGAAACGTATGTTTTTCCGTAGATGGTCAGTGCGAGCTAGGTATCCAAAGAGTGGACACGCAGCCGAAATAAGTGCGAAACACAGTGAGTGAAAATCAATCAAAGAAACGTGAAAAGCAGAGCAAGATGGATAAGAGACAACCGGAAGTGACAGAACAGAAGCAGCAGCGAACAGAGGAGATCGAAAGGCAGCCGGAGCAATGTGATTCTTCGTCGATTCAGCCCGGGCCGAGCAACGTGGACGGATGGATGATCAAAAAACCAAAGTGAGTGACATTTTATCGTTCCGTTTTAAGATCGATCGACTGTGTAACGTTTTCCAGCGCGACGCGATAACGTTGAACCGACTTCGGAACCACGACAACCGATTTTCAGTAGGTTTTCTTCCCGTGCGTCGAGCAATGGCTCGGAATTTACACTCGAAAACTGTTTGGGAAACTAAGTCTACAAGACGATTGACAGCTCTCCGAACACTTTCTATCAGCGTATTCTCAAATAAAAACGGAAAGGAACGTCTCTGACGAATGTACAGGGTGACTTAAAGTTTAGTCTCCACGAGAACATGTTTCGAACAAAAGTTAAGGGCACGTTTGCTGTAACTGGATTTGTCTTTGAACTATCGGAACATTCAGAGGAGTTCAAATATTTCTCTCGTACATTATGCTTCTGTGAAAAATCAATATGCAAGAAATGTTAAGAAGTATTTGCTGTTACGTTGAGATAGGTATCTGAAGGTAGAAGCACGTGGCAGTCATTTTTCCGGAATCGTTCCTACAATATTTGTTGTATCAGATATAGCTCCGTGGGGTTTTATCAGATACACGTGTTTAGAATTTTATATTAAACTAGACAAGGGAAGTTAGTCCTTGTCGAAGTCTTGTTATCACGTTGTCGAACATTGTTCTAACGAGAGTAAGAAATAGGAAGTGCAAAGTGTGGCTTATGTATTGTTATGAAATTGAATTGATTAAAATCGAAATACTGTTTGAAAATGTTCAATATTTACTAACGCTTCAGACAAAGAAGTCGATTGAATCGTTTTACATGGAATTCATTACGGGACCAGAGAAAAATAATTATATGTGAGAAAATTTGGATAAATGTAAAAAAAAATTGGATAAAAATCGGCAACAATTATTATTGTTCAAGGAGAGGTTGATTTGTCAATATTGATTTTTTCGCTCTTTACTTCATCAAATAGATAAAACAGGCTTAACCTACTTCTCCTGCGTAGTGCCTTTACAATCTAGGTGAAATAGAACATACCCAGAGATCTGTTATTTAACTTATCATTTGTGTAAGCTTAACAATAAATTTTCGTGTGCATTCAACACAGATATGTTCCTGGAACGAAAATAGACATGTTGTTCGTATTAAACAATATCTTACTTGTACAGTAAAAAATTGTTTTAAGGAAAGACAAAAGGAATAAACAGAATTGAAAATTCTAAGAAGACAAATGTTCGACGATGATTGCGAAAAAAATTCGTATATAATACATATAATAGTCGCCATTCGATTTTAATTGTAGAAAAGAATATATTTAATATGTTATTGTTACATAATTGATTAATAAAGCTGTATTCTTTAAAATTTAACCATTGAATTTTATTTTCAAATCGGACACGAACTTATGCAATCATCTAATATAAAATGGGTTTGCCCGATTCGTTAAGAACGCTGGTTTATATTGTTCGACGTTAATGCGCGCGAGAAAGGGAACGGTTCTAAAACTATGATGGAAAGATTTACCATGGCTTCTAGCAAGATACCGACCGATAACAATTGAATCAAATGACTCATATTGTATTGCACATGGTGAATCATAGAACAGAGTAGCATCCACCGTGACAACGGGGATTTATGTACTTCGATTCTCACAAACTATTTCGCAAGTGTGCCTCGCACGTGCAATGTTAAACTCTGATCAAATAGAAAAAGATTGCGATTCTACTCGAATAATCAGCTGGGAAAGACTCTTAAGGAATCTTAGTAGAATAGAAGATTTCTGATGAGTGTCTACTCATCTCTTTACGCACAAGAATTTCTGCATCATTTCTACATTATTTCTTCCGTTAATAATTTTAATAGAACAATATCGTTGAATATTTTCAAATTATTTTACAATTTTAATATGAATTTATTATGAAATCCGCTGTCTACTAGTAGATTGAGAACCACTATGTTTTTATTTACCATTTCGATAGAGATTAGTAAGCATATATGTATATACACTAGTGGAATTAATTCTGGACACTTTTAAATTTTCACTTAAATTTCGAATTTATTCAAATTATTTGATATATAAACTTTTATATTTTATATTATAATCATTGTTTTCTAATTTTAGGGCGTCGCTTATATAAAAAAAATCAGTAAAAAGACCATTCACAGCCATACTTTTAATATACGATAAAAACAACAATTTCAACACGTTTCGAAGTATTCGAAGCCATAGTCGTTATTCACATTTTTAAAAACTTTACCGAGGTCCTCACTTTTGAAAACACAATGCCCGACTAAAACAATCATCAAACTGTTTGTAAAGACCGTCACGGCTTTCCTGATTGGTTGTTACAATGAACTCACGCGTTTGCAGGCGCAAAAACGAAATTAACAACACAGTTTAGATTTTTGAAAATTAAAATTTTGAAACATTTACAAACCAAATCATGTGAAAATATTAAGTATAAACATTATAGATTACAATAAAAATATTACAGTATAAATTTAGCATAGCAGAATATACATTTTCTGCACAAGTATGAAATAAAGAATATTTTTATTTCAAGTGTCCAGAATTAATTCCATCAGTGTAATTTAATTGGATTATTGCATTTCTGAAGCATATTTTGAAGGTTCACTTTGGGAATTGAATTGCACCAAAGCGTGTTTTTGTCATGAACGCATGAAATCCGCAGTCTACCGATCCGTTTAACAATCAACGATTAGAACTGCAAGGGCAGTTGCAGCGTTTCCTTTCGATGTTCTACATTTAGATGTACTGCATGCATGTTTCTGTAAATGGTATGGGTTCGCGTGTGTCTGACGTTCTTGTCTAATTTTTTCCGTAGAACGCGCTGGAGACGTTTGATCCAGATGATTAGGAGGTCCTTCCGTAGGCAGAAGCGGCTCTGCGATTCATCAGACGCGCACAAGCTGTCGAAAAAGTACGTACACGCGTAGTATTATCAGGTTCTGAGAAACGAGTGTTCGCGGTTGCAAGTCGACGGTGCAATAAGCCGGGAACTAAAATTTTCCGCGATCTAATGTGGCCATACTGCGGGCCGTATGAAAATGTACGAAGTGCTGCATCCCGAAGGCATGAAACATGCAAATTCACATTCGTGGCATGGTACGAATGAAAGGTGAGGGGAATTAACATTTCTACGGTGGAATTAATTTCACACCGGTGTTCGCAAGGTGTGTATTGGTCGCTGCGATGAACTTTCTATAACAACCCTAGTGTTTTCAATCAAACATGTTAACCCCTTAGCGTGCGATTTTGTACATGGTTACAATGATTACAAGTTTTTTATCATTAATAATTTTACGGCAGAACTTCATTGTAGTCTACACACATGTTTTAAGCTCTTGTTCTTGAGCCATGAAAAAGATTTTGTACATGGTTACAATGATTACAAGTTTTTTATCATTAATATTTTACACCAGAACTTCATTGTAGTCTACACACATGTTTTAAGCTCTTGTTCTTGAGCCATGAAAAAGATTTTGCGCGAACTCGGTGACGAATAACAGAATTTTCCAAATATTCCAACCACATTTTGCAGTTTATACTGTAGTCAAATAATACGAAAAGCCTCACGACAATCCCGTGTTCACCGTTTTTGTAGTTTCATACTCTTTTGACCCGTCACAGGTGCCCTAACCGATTAACCCTCCATGGTTCAGTGAAATTCCCGTCAATGCACGGGTGAGGTCCAAGGGATTTAACATTTTATTTATATTTTTATTAAAAAAGCGTGTAACAAAGTTCAGCTGGTACAAATAAAAAACAGAATTCATTTAGATCTTCCGTCAAATGCGATGCAAAAGTACATTCATAATAATAATAACTTGAATAATGATGAATTTACTTTCTTGCAGTTTAATGCAAAGAAAAGACATGTAGAATCTTATGTATTTTTTTACAAATATTATTTTTCCTACGATTCAACGGCGGTACCGCTAATTTGCCAAATCGATTAACTCCGCAAGATGAAAAATAGTATATTCATTTTTAAAAGTTCTTTAGCCTTTGTCATTTGATGGTGCATAAGGTAATAATTTCGAAATGTTAAATATCAATCAAGTGCTTTGGCAATAAAATGTGAAAAAAACTGGAATGGTGGTTAAATGAGTGAACTCCTTTTTCAACGATTGCAAGGATGCGGGATTCGCGTTCTCATTTCTCGATAATACAAAAATGAAATTTTTCAGTAGTCAAACACGTTAGATAAAGGATCGATCTAGGGCGCAATCGCCCTCAAAAGTCCTATTTTTTCGTTCCGAGCCGTAATTTTCATTATTCGGAAGCATACAACTGTTTTCGTAACTATTTTCATAGCTACATGCTGCCGAATAATGCAAATTACGCCTTGTAAACGAAAAAATAGGACTTTTGAGGTCGATAGTGGCCTAGAACGATATTTTATCTATCGTTTTTGACTACTGAGAAACCCCATTTTTGTATTATCGAGAAATGAGAACGCGAATCCCAAACCTTCGCAATCCTGGAACCGAGTCTACCGCCTTAATCGATTTGACCGAACGAAACAAGTTTTCAATCGACCCATTGACAGCTAAAAAGCTCTCGATCAGATTCCAACAAGTGTCCCAATACTTATGCACGATCGTATCGTTTAACGGGAGGCAAGTATTGCAAACACAATAATCATATCAAAAGGTAATGAACAGATAGTGATCGATGGAACCTCGTATAGTCGACAACCATTAACTCCAAACGGTTGATCGAATTTCCGACGCAGCCTTTACCCGCGGCGGAAATGTAATTTTCAACGGAGATATTAAAGCTTCCCCCTACCATTCTCGCTTTGTAGGCACCTTTTAAAACCACTTGCGTGCGGGCGCGGACGCAATATTGCAGGCGACAACTTTTCTCTTTTTTTCCTCGGCAGCCGAACAGTATTAAGTACGCAGGAGCGCAAAGTCGTTGTTCCGCGTTGCGGTTGTTCATCCGCCCGAGAAGAATGCGCCACGCAATTATCAGACATGAGAAAGACGAAGCTAACGCACCGTGGAACGTCGCTATTCCAAACAACCCTAAACACGTATAAATATTGGGTTGGGGAAAAAGTTTCCTCGTATCCTCCCGACAGATGATCTTACCATGCCATAACTCTGTTAATATTAATCAGACCTGGCGTTGATTGAGTGCGTCTGGAAGGTGATATATCATAGAGTAATTGCAAAGAAGAAATTGTGATATTTGTGTATTCAGTCAAAAGTTACTACGTCTTGAAAATGAGTGAAAATAACGAAGAATTTCGATAGATTGTGAAATGTTATTACAAAAAAGGAAAGAATGCGACTCAAGCTGTTAAAAAAATTTGTGATGTTTATAGACGCGATGAAGTATCAGTGCGTGTGACACAAAGTTGGTTCAAGCGTTTGGAATGTCGAAATTTTGATCGAAACTTTCATCGTCGATTAAACCACTAAATACAGTTGAAATTAGATCGTGTTTGGTGTCATTTTAATAAGAAAAATGCCAGGAATAAGTTGACGAAAGTTACATAAAAAAATCATGAAAAATAAAGAAGTTTTTTAATTCGATACGCTTCAGCCGCGCGATTCGTATTTACATGCTGTCCTTTTCTACGTTCGGCTTTCGTTTGTACTATCGGCGTGGTCGGCGCGGTAGATGGAGTCGTAAAAAATGTCTCTACACAATGTGCCTCCGTGCAGAACACAGGCCGTTGGATAAATATCGCGAGTTTACTGTATGTACTGCTATACATATGTCGCGGAGTGTATCAACCTTGAATTTTGTATGTCAGAGGGAACGGTTTCCGTGGAGCTCAAGCCTCTGCTGTCGTTATTCGAGAAGCAATTATAAATCGTAGTATGCGACAACGGCGCGGACGTAACGGGAGATCGAAATCAAGGGATCCCGGTGGAATTGTGTGACACGAACGCGTGCTCGCGTTTAGCTCTATCAGCCGCGGAAAATGACGTCTGACAGCGTCGTCCGCAGAGATCGGTCGCCGCTTAAAACTCTCGTCACGATCGATCGTTATCATTTTCATCTCGAATTTCTAAATGAATGAGCAACCCGCGGATACGAACATCGGCCTCGTTCACGTGCGTTTCAAATTGTTTCTATCCCTGTATAAAAAAATACATATCAACCATATCGCGTTTTAATGTTTTATAGATACATCGGCGGCCGGCAGGTTCAAATTACACTACGAATTGAAAGATACACGATTGTTTACGGAAAAAAATTTAACATGTTCGCCGTCGGTATCGCGCGCTCTTTGACAACCGTGGTCGTACATTTTTGTAAAGAAAATTAAACTCGCTTTATGGACGCTGTTAGTCAAAGCCATAACGCGGACCGTGATATCCGTGGAATCTGCGATATTTCTTCATTCGGGTTTTTTCACATTTTATGAAGGAAATGTGAAATTGTTGAATTTAGTAAAATGTAGATTAAATTGTTGAATTTAATTAAAAATGTTATTATATAAAGATGTCGGTATAAAGCAACTAGAAATAAATTGATTATTTTATAAAATGAAAGAACCGCGGCCACAGCTATTTAAAATATTAAGGGTCGGTAGTATATCTCCTGTGCGTTGTAATTTTAGTGACGATAAATTACCTTGCATATTTGTTAAATGGGATGTTACCGTTTAATATGTAAATAGTACAAAATTGATTTTAAAAGGGCAATATGTCTTATTTAAATATTGAAAATGGGAGGTATGTACATACCTATGTACATTGTGTACGAGTTTTTTAATTGGCAAACAACAATGTGAATGCAGAAAATTGAGAGGAGATTGGGGCAATTGTTCAAAATCATTTGCGCTTATTGAAACGAACAAAAAAGCCTGAATAATAAATGGTTTCGCTGATCGTCAATTTCACAAGTCTAATTCATTTGCAGTTACCAATTTGGAATAAATGATAGACTCTAACGATAATAAATTTACACTTCTACATGCTTTTCAAAATTGAATTTGCAAGAAAATTTCTATTAAATTTTGTGTTTTACTTCTGCAGTTATTAGTTCGTACAAATTCTCATAACTCTGCCATCAGTGACATTCCTAAGAATGTTTATTAAGCTCATTGTTTACTTTGCCGGGCACTGTTTCATGCTCTCGAAGTTTATTCACAACATTTTCAAGACCTCGTGTATTCTGAAGCAACATATTCATGTCGCAAGCAAACAATGTTCTCAATTTCCGACGGAGCACAGAATAAAATAAACTTTTTAGGTGGATTACTTTTTTCAAAGTTCTCGCGGTCCAGTCGTTTCCGCGTACAGAAGCTCGTTTGTTATTACGAGTCATCGTCATAATTACGAATTAAGGTAATTAAATAATATCGTTGAAACTTTGTTAAATAGTATTATATTCGAGACAAATTTGAATAGCTCTCAGCACAATGAAAATGAATTTCAATGAGAGGATCTCTCTGATTAATGTCTTTATGGGTGTATATAAGTGGGTGTATAATTGTAGCCGTTTAATATTATGCAATTACAGATATATATGTCGTTTTAGCATAAAATGCACCGCGTACACCTGATTTAACCAATTGAATCGTTTTATCCTTCCACGTAGAAAATGAAGAATCATATCGTTAATGAAATTTGTTAGCGATTCACAGCTTGTTCGATAGTTTCAACGAGACATTATTTCCTTTAATACTTGGCGTAATTAGACAAATTAAATGTAGGAATTTGAATATTATACGCAACTAATTGTATGGTCTCCCTACTGAATTATTTGAAGTTTTAGTTCATTTTCGAATTTGAATTAAAATTTGGGATTTAAATGTTGGTAAACTTTTTAATGGATGATAATATACGTAAAAGAGAATATTCACATGTGAAAAACATGTTGTTCAGCTGCTTTATTTATATCCAGCGATTTCCCTCGAATGAATGGACCAGTGCAATGCAACCTTTTGCATTTTGTAGATAATGCTTTCCCGGTCGACCAAATTTAAAAATTGTCGGATTTGTTTATTGTTAGCTACCGTTGTTCCAACGAAAACGTTTAGTGACTCCAACCTATTTGTCCTGCGTTTTCCTACCATAAATGGACTAGTCGGAACGCAACCTTTTGCATTTTGAAGAGACTGCGTCCCTGGTAGTTCTGTTAAAAATTGTTCGGATTTGTTTATTGTCAACCATCGTTGTTGCAAAATCTTGTTCCGATCACCGAGACACAAAACGGCCAGTGTAATCAATCGTTTCAACAGTTACAAATGTACCCAGTTGTATCGTGGAAATAATGGCCTCCGCGGTACTCGCGTCTCGACGCGGCTGCCGCGACTAATAAAACTCGTTGGGAATCCAATAGAATATAAAGTGTCACTAAAAAAATCCGTCATTTCATATGCATGGAGCTAATAATTTGTGGTAGCGCGGGTCGGACGCGGAGCAAAACGAAGACGCGCGATGGTTTGTCCTTCCGGCTGCGTTAAAAGTTTCCCGGGCACCGGGTGG
Organism: Lasioglossum figueresi; assembly: GCA_028455805.1. Taxonomy (NCBI): domain Eukaryota; kingdom Metazoa; phylum Arthropoda; class Insecta; order Hymenoptera; family Halictidae; genus Lasioglossum; species Lasioglossum figueresi. The sequence continues at coordinate 17,965,884 of CM052200.1, read as the reverse complement.
CTGAGATTATCCCCCGTAGCAACGTTATCACCGCGGAAAATGATGTATTCGAATTACGAAGGCGAGCTGTGTACACGACGGAATACAAAACTCACTGCCGGTGGTCTCCTCGGTGCATTACACGGCTGGCTGATACATTTTTCGGGCCACCGGAGAAATGTTTCTGTCGGCACGGTTGCTCGCGAGCACGCGTCGCCATTAAAAGAACAGCGGACGAAATTTCTATAAGAACTTTCTTCAACAAAATCATTATTGCTTCATCGAACGAACGCCTACCTTCGCAACCATTTGTTTGAGCAACAGCATGCTTTCTTACGTCGAACGTGTTCGGTTCGTGATTTAAATAATGTTGCGATTGACAATTGGTGGACGTTTCTTCCATTTTTGACCTTGTAGGACGTTGAAAGTAAGTGTGCCGTATACGAATGAATTTGTCATTACAAATTCCTATACAAATATATATGCATAGCATTCCATCTAAAAAATTGCAGATCGCTTTCACTTCTAAAAAGATAGTGCAAAAATTATACCTGCGCTATGGAAAAATATATTAACCCTTTGCACTCGGAGCTATTTTAACTTGAAAATCGAACGTTTCTTCTGACCTACAATATTTCCATTCTGTATGATTTTTGAAATATGATAGACATGAAATTGATGGGATACCTCATACAATACTTAACTGTTTAGTAATTGGTCGGATACCATCATATCTAATAATGTAAACAACATTTTAAATAATAGTACAACAATTTTTAGTGACGCCTCAGAGGCGCCACTCGAATGCTAAGTGTTAATACAGATATGAAATTTTTATTAATATATATTTGGCATTTCTCGGATTTATACGAGATCGTACATTACACAATTCGATGCATATTTGTGTACCAATTGTATTTTATCGTTGTTGTATTAAATCTATTTAGAAACGCTGCTGTATTATTCGAAAACCTTATCAGCTCTCAGTGTCCTGTGTTTTTTACTTTAATATTTGTAGTGCATAGTTTTTTTTATATACACAGGGTGTGACTGAACTTCGACTTATTTATACCACCTGTCCGACCACACCTTGTATAATGTGGGGTAAGTGCAATAACGTTTGTGCCGAGAATCGGCCATCCAACGTACCGATAATGGGGATATCTAGTGGCATCACGATCCGTACTGTGGGATCGTGATAGGATCCCTACGTGACGCCACTCAGATTCTGACTACGTACAATATTTGCCCCACTATTATCCCAGATATTCCTTGATCCGATATAATGGTGGTTGCTGGTATAACAATACTATCTTTTTATTCATATGTAACTACAACTCTTATCGATTTAACAATTTCTGTTGTTACGTCCCAAGATGGGGCGCAATATAAGATTAATGATATTTTCAAGAAAAGTTATTAACGTATAATTTTATATTTATAGTTAGGATATTACGCAGTTTTCGAACCTACCCGCATTCGCGGCTTCGGTTCGGGTAATTGAGGATTTCTTAGATTAAAATGGCTTTACTTGAGGATGTGGATTAATTGAAGTCGAAGTTAGGTAATTCAAAATTATTGGAGATCTTGCCTTTTATAATGAACAAATATACTTAGAACAACAAATTTCAGATACATTGATTGTCTAGAGTGTATTACAAAATAATGGTTTCTACCTTTTCGGACGATTCGATTTAACAATTAAAAATCCAGCGGGTTAACACGCTTTTCGCAAAAATCACACACGCGCGCACACGCATACACACGTTCTTAACACTAGAAAGACTGAAACTTAGTATATACCTATATTGCCCCAATGCAGTCAAAATGACTGCATTGTGAAAGAATAACTAATGTGTAAAGAAATTTGTTTAAAATTAATTTTTAATATTTTTTATATTATTTACAGTCATACATAGCGCGTTCAAGGGGAACGAGGCGCGTGGCCAGGCCTGGCATAAAGATTCGAATAACAAGTACTACTTTAGTTACTGAACAACTGCAACTTGTCAAGTATATGCTTAAATCGACAATTTATCATGAACTTTTGTATGTTATCACGTGACGGTAATTAAAGAAAATATAAACTGTTATTCCAATCCAGAACCGAACTGGCCATATAAGAAATTTATTCGATTCAATAATAAAAGTCATTTGATTATTTAAAATTTCCCAAGTAGTCAAAATGACTGCTTTTGGGCGATACAGGTGTAACACACACATATATATATATATATATATATATATATATATATAGGAGGGGGAGGCAACTACAATGATTAATAAACGCATTTATATGTTGTACAAAAAGTCACAAAATTCTAAGAAGCTGTGTCATTATATACATAATTGTTTTTCTAATTGAAATTGAAAAGCAGTCAAAATAACTTCCTTAGGCAATTTAGTGTTAATTATTAATGAAAAATTACACAGACTGATAATAACTTAATGAAACGTGTAATGTGGCGGATTAATAAATTGCGTGTCCTTTGACAGACTAATGGGTTCTGAAACTGATCTTGATGAGGAGTCATTCCTTTTATAGAAAATCAATCCATTGTTCTTAGAATAATCTTCATGGAATGAGCGCATCTTCATTGATTTCTTCGTATTAGTTTAACATTTCTGATTGAACCGGACGTACAGTATTCCTTCCAATACTTATCGTCCTATTAGCTAGATCGAATTGCTCTACGCATCCTCCTAGGAGTTAGTCATTAGCCTTTTGTTTATTTATCTTTGTCCTTTTCTTCTACGTACTGTTTATTCTACATTTCCTGTGGTATATCTTTTACATTCTTCAACGATAAATTGGTTTCAACGGATGTTTTCGTTTGATTAGCGATTCGCAAGTTATATTTCGAATTGTTTAATAAAATAGATTTCCTTTTAATTCTATCGCTCGCAATGTCGTATAATATACGATAATTCGATATTGATTATTAATTATAATGTTTGGCACGTTATTTTCCTGTGCAACATTAATGGAGTTAATGTAAAAAAGAAATTCAGTATATATATATTATACATGATTGATTTCATTAATTATTATCTCTGGCCGGTCCACCGGACGTGACACTGTCAACGCTTTTTTTTAAATATTATGTTGTCTCAAAAGTTTCATTCGCAATGTGCATGTTTGATACTGTTAGACAATTCGTGTGTCCCAAAAATGTATTTCCTTTAACAGGGCGATTCCTAAGGTCATTTGGAATAACTCTATCCTCTGCGAAAATGTTCTCTCCGCGGCTTCGTTAAAGAATTATTAACGAAAAACACGGACCAATAAGAGCGCGTTACTTCCAGCCGGGCGGTCCTGCTGAGCGTGGCGTTGATTGGTCACTCTGAATGATCTGTATTCTATTTTAACTTCTTAACGAAGCCGCGGAGACGATTTTCGTAAAGGAAGAAGTTATTGCAAATGACCTTAGTGATCAATCTTTCACGAAAGTACAACATTTAATCTAATATTACTGGTGGGGGCGATGTTAGGTGGCAAGCGATATTAGGTGCATTTACTCTATCGTTTAGCTATAGTAAATGAAATAATATAAAACATTAGGCTCGCAATATGGCCAAGCGTGTATTAAAAAGGTGCGATGAAGAGGCACGCGTCCAACGTATTCGGTGCTCTGGGCAGCAGTCGACACTTCGAGCCAGTGATTATACTGGTTTGTTCACGAGAACAATCCACAGAATTAGGAAGGCGAGCAAAGGATATAGCGATGAACAAAGCTTATCCACGGCTGGAGAAAAGCGACCTCGCAGGAAAGAATCGTCAAGAAAATTTCACTGCGCGGAAGAAGATAAAGAAGTCGTTCGCAAAATCATTCGCGAATTCTACACGGAGAAAAAGATAGTGTCGACTGCCACGAAATTATTGTTAGTTCACAGTTCCTATCGCGTTTCGAAAAGCATGGGTTTCAAATGGAAGAAATCGCAGAGTGTGCGTAAGATATTAATGGAGAAACCCGCCATTGTTGCATGGCGATCGAAATATTTGAAAGCTTTGGACTGCTATAGACAAGAAAAAAGAAATATCGTATACGTTGATGAAACTTGGGTCGAGAACACTATGGTTTTCCCGAAGTGCTGGCAGAGCAAGGATATTAAAGGCATACAGAAAAGCACAAGTTCCTCCCATAGATACATCATTGTTCATGCCGGAGGGCGATCGGGGTTTATAGAAGGAGCAGAGCTAATATTCAAAGCCAAATCTACGACGGGCGATTATCATGGACAAATGAATGCTATTAACTTCGAAAAATGGCTTTCGGAAAAATTATTACCCAATATTCCCCAACAGTCGGTCGTTGTTATGGACAATGCGCCATTCCATTCGGCGCAAGAGAACAAACCACCGTCGAAAGAATCGAAGAAAGAAGTTATGATTAGGTGGCTGGCGGAAAATGAAATTCCTTACACGGAGAGTATGAAAAAATCTAGACTCAATGAAATTATTCAAGAAAATAAAAGCGCAGTTAGAACATTTAAGACGGACGAACTAATCAAATTAAGAGGGCACAACGTTTTAAGATTGCCGCCATATATGAGCAACCTGAATCCTATGGAATTGGCGTGGGCGAAAGTAAGAAGAATAATTCGTGAAAATAATACCGGAATACAATCGTCTGCGGTATTGAAGACACTGACGATGAGTGCGATTAAAAGTGTTACGGTCGAAGATTGGGCGAAATTCTGCAAACACACAGAAAAGATAGAAAATCAATATCGGGAAAACGATTTTAGATTGGATGAAGCGATGCAGTCGAGGAAAGGAACTGCAATTAGTACCGATTCCGATAGCAGCAGAAGAATTGCAGAAAATTCAGAAGGTAACAGAATATGAAAATTATTTAATTATATTTATACAGTAGGTTTCTTAATTATGTAGTATTTACTGATGCAAAGAAGTTTAAGTACACTAATGTCAATATGAAAGTTGTTATTGTATTATCTTAATAGATAAAATTTTATAAAGACTCGCACAATGCATCTCGCATTAATATGTTATGTTAATAGATGAATGCTGAGTGTCTATGCCAATTCAATGCCTGCAGTCGCGTCCTCGCATTCTGTTCATGACCCGGATTAAGAATAGTTTTACCCCACTGAACCAATAGCGAAAATACGTGTGCCCTGATTGTATGCCTGTGTTCGCCTAGATTGTCTTAGAGTAAATATATACAAAGTTTCTATAAGAATGATTAATTTAAAAATGTTAATGAATTTGATGAAACTACGCGTACAGTAGAATATATTAATGTGGAACGATACCTGTTATCAAACATATTTAAACTATAATAGAACCACAACGTAATTAACAAATGGTGGAATACAAAATTAGCGAGATAGGATCGTTCACGAATAATTAAGGAAATATAATCAAGCGTAATGGCGATAGCACACACACTAGTTATTAATATTATAATACTTATGTTTTAGTAATAATTTAATGGACTGTTTCTATACAAATTTAGCTACCCGTCGGTACGTTAAATTATTGTGTATAATTTATAACAAATATAGAATGGTCTTTTTACTTCCTACAATTAGTACCTACATCGGTTTCCTTTTCCAATAGTCTAATTAACTGTTACTTAATAATTTCGATTGAAAACAGTAGCGTTCTTATCGTCCGGTACAATTCTTCTAGCTCCATTCTCTATAGCGACGAGCAGATCGTTGTAGAAAAGAATTTCTTGTGTGCTATACAGTGTGTTACATGAATGGTGGAATATCTCATGAAGAATAGCATATATACATACAACTAATGACGATTATTCATGAATATAAAACAAGAATGCGGACATTAAATGTGTACGACTTGATTACCCATTTCTCGAATTACATATGGATGAATGGTGCCCGACCAAAATTACACAGTCTAAGATCCAGTGTTTTCGAAGAAGTTAAACTCCCATCGCCTAATAGAAAAGACGAAGTTACTCCAACTCGTATTAGGACAATTAGGACTGGCTACTCGAGTCTTAGCCACAAACTCTCGGATTACGAAGAACATTTGCATTTCCCTCGAATGCAAATGATGTACCGCGATCCTGACCCCATCGACTATAGATAATCAATACACTGCGTTCTATGCGTTGACGGCAAAAACTAGTGGGTGCAATTTAAGACAGTCGAAAAGTTGAAATAGTTTCATAATATAGATACACACATATATTACTTTTAACTTGTTAAAATTATTAGCAGGAGATTGAAATGTCTATGTGGCTTGTATCTCCTACAATTGATGCATAACATTTTTTTATGTTGCCGCAGTAAACACTTTACCTACCGGAAGCCTATCAATAGGATTTTCAATAATTATGCTGTACCAAAAGAAAGCATAGAAATTATCTTTTACACTAAAATCTTAAATAAAACTATTAGATCGCGTTACTGAGGGTGACTTGTTAGATCACAGTGAAAATTGCTGTTGCTATTCGAGGTTCCATTAAAAAGTGTTTAACCATGTAGCATAGATTTTTCAAAATTATGTAATGTGTTAAAATAATTATTCTGCATTTGCCGCACCTTCCTGCGACAACGCGTAACACTCGCACGAGATTTGTTGCATATTTCTACCGTTTAACATATACGAGTTAGTACATATTATAGCGGAACTTACGAAATCCATAGTTACCAATGTACCTGGAAAAGTCTGATATTAATATTGTTACAGTTTTCCTTCGATACAATCGTATTGCGGATGAGGTTAGCTATTCGACTTGACATTGTTCTTGAGTGCACCAAGAGCTTATGGATCCCAATAAAGCTGTCCGGTAGACCACATTGGTCGTCCGTGCGATATCTTTCGTTACAAAAAGATAGAATACTTAGTCCGGTATAGGCTAAAACCGAAATGGCGTCATTTCCCATTTCGATAACGCATGTCGCCTAACAAACGCTGCGAGAACCGAAGAGATTCATCTGGAAAATCCTCCAGCAGCTACTGCTTCGGATCTCTGCTATCGAAACTTTCTTTGAAGAAAAACCACGCTGTTTCTTCTAAAGGAATCCACTAACCAGTAATGGCTACATCCTTGATAAAACTGTTTACTTGAAATTGTAACCGCTCGTGTTTTATCTTTAAATCGGGCACGAACTTGCGCACTCACCCAATAAACGAGCGAAGAACACGGACGACCTCCGTTTAACGGGGTGCGGCGATACGGTTCTAGAAAATTTGCTAACACGGTGTTTTACCTGGCTCGCAGACGCGTGTGTACATCGGTTGAAACATCCGACGAGTAGAAATGGAAACAGAGGGCTGTCGGAGAGACAGAGAGGGAGACTGAGTGCGCGAGAGGAAGGGGAAAGGAACGAACAACAAACGGAAGAGATGCACAAAAGGCTACGGAGGCGGCGGATCAACCTTTTAAACAGCTCGAGATACTGCGTTCCCGGTTGAAAGAACTCTCCCTGTGAATGTAAGCACGGTGACGAATCCGTAAGCCGCAGAATCCGCGCGCAAGAACACGTACCACCCTGTCGGTTAACAAAGGCTACCCGCAGAGTGCTTACAAACTAGTCATAAAGGCGTGGACCCGGCGCCCATTAACAGACAAATGTTCATTGGGAGGGAAACGAGTTGCCGGTATTATATTCGGCCGAGATCCTTTGAACTCGAAAACATTTCGCGACGGCTGGGTCCATCGTGGATCCTCCCTCTCTCTCTCTCTCTCTTTCTCTCGAGTGTAAATCCTCGCGGAACGGTTAGAATGATTGCGGCTGATTCGAGCGGGAGCAACAGAGCTCGAATCCTCGCGCGGAATCCCATTTGAATGGGATTTGTCAGGCTTGAATACAAACGTTTGCTGCTGATTTTCCGGTGGGTTGTTTAGACAGTGACTCGAGGTAATTAGACGACAGCCAGCGCGAACGACTTCTTCTTCTCCCGGGCACTCGTTACTTTGAACGCTGTGCAACGTTGTACAGCTGTTCGCGAGCGAATAGGCCTGAAATCCCTGAATTAGCCTGAAATCTGATAAGACCGCGGAGCAAACACGCTTTGATAAATGACCGTCCGCGGATCCGCCAAAAGGTATTAACCCCTATGGACGTGGACTGTATAATAATGCAGGCTGGTAAAGGTATATTCAAAATATTCAATTTAGTTGCTTAATCGTTCTATAATTATTCTATAATAATTAATATAGCTCCACGAATCATCCTGGGATAATGTTTCACCAGTTTTGCTTACAATTAGTACTGTCGAGTGACTAGTTACAAGTGAAGTCGGGTTTACTGTCCAACAGCCGTATTTTTGGTGGACAGTAATCCTGGTGTTGTGATCGTATTTTTGTTATTTCAAAGGAGAGTCCGAACGTAGAGAAGGACAGAATGAAATTCAAAGGAGAAGTCGAACATAGAGAAGGACAGAATGAAATTCAAAGGAGAAGCCGAACATAGAGAAGGACAGAATGAAACTTATCGCGTGGCCGAAGACAAGTCCGCAAGCCTGGTACTTTATCTCAAGCGGGTAACGGACTTTTCCGAATTGCCTCTTTTGGTTTTCTCCTCACTCTGAGTCTAGCCTTCGATGCGATACGACGTCCTTCCAGTCGTCAGTTTATTTAACCACCCATTTCCAATAAAAGTCGGGTTTACTGTCCAACAGCTGTATTTTTGGTGGACAGTAATCTTGGTGTTGTGATCGTATTTTTGTTACTTCAAAGGAGAGTCCGAACATAGAGAAGGACAGAATGAAATTCAAAGGAGAGTCCGAACGTAGAGAAGGACAGAATGAAATTCAAAGGAGAGTCCGAACATAGAGAAGGACAGAATGAAATTCAAAGGAGAAGCCGAACATAGGGAAGGGCAGAACGAGTGTCTCTTTCTTTCCCATACGCTGTCCTTCCTTGCGACCGAAACTTGAATCGTCGATTTAACCACTAAATACAATTGGAATTATATCGTGTTTGGTCTTATTTTAATCAGAAAAATTCCAGAAATACGATAGTGAAATTTCATTAAAAAAATAATGAAAATTAAGAAAGTTGAACATTTCGATTCATCGAGTCAGTGTGTGGTGTTTACACCTATATACCCGAGCCGAGATCAATCATCGCCGCCAGTGGAATGAGTAGGCACTGGACTTAGAACCCGGTGTTGACTCCGGACAGTAAACCCGACTTTACTGTATCTGCAGTTTTAGTGCTACACTCCCAGCCGAAAATACAGCACATGCGTTCTATCTTAACGCTTGGACGGCGAGCCATTCTTATAACAAGACTGATGACGTATAGAACCATTCACTGCTTTGTTTAACCATTTTTTACAACGTATTATTGAAGGAACTTTTTGTAGGCACGTAAATCTTTTTAGTGTCCCTAATGTGTCACATAGTCATTTAATCAATCGACTACTAAAATTGATTAAAATTAATTGAACGACGATTTTTATGTTCTGTGCACCTAGCATTAATCCACATACGTTCAGTAATGTTTATAAAAACGAAAAATGAGTAAATTTTTATTCTAAGGAAGAATGAGAAAGTATGAGGATTAAAGTGGAGTAATGTTTAAATGTTTGATCGAAAATCCCGGTGTCGATTTGTATGCGCCAGGAATATTTACTACGCTTTTCCAAACATCAATTTACTCCGAAATGTTAAAATGGTCTGTCTGTGCAACCGAATTAATTTTCGCACAAAAATATTCTGTAATACAAACAATGTTGTTTGTACAGATCGAGTGAAAAATACGATCTGTCGATGCAGTGTGTAACGTTTATTACGTGTTCGTTGCACACGACTTGTTCGTGTTTACGTTATTGTATGTTTGATAATTATTATGCGTCAACATGTATGCCGCGTCTGCAGAAAAAACGTTGAAATCAAAATATATTTCTGGCGAGCAGGAATCCAACGCAATTCTCTGTTTTATTAGCCAGTTTACTCCGATTTAGTGACGCAATTTCGATAATTTCGAAGTATGTAACGTTTAGTAACTTGCAGGTACAGAGTTTATTTGTACTCCAGTTGTTTCGACAAGGTGTTACACAGTTTCGAACATGTAAACTCAGAGGCTCAAACAAACTCGTGCAGTGACGAGAATTAGTGAGTTAATAATCTATTAACGTGAACATAATTCGTATTAAACGTAAAAATAACAGTTATAGTGCACTCTTGGTGTTGAAATGTATGCAGTAATTCTATTGAAGGCTCGTAGATGTCAAGCTAAGAAGATCTTTCTTTTTGATAGCCTATTCTACATTAATTTATTCAACAATTGTTAAAACAGCATCCTACGTACTCAAAGTAAGTGTTGTCACATCCACCATATAGCCCTGACCTTGCGCCTTCAGATTACCATTTATTTCGTTCCATACAGAACTCCTTAAATAATAAAATTTTTAATGAAGCTGACGATGTAAAATCGCATTTAATTCAGTTTTTTCTGGCAAAAATCAGAAGCTGTATGAACATGGAATTACGACACTGCCTGAAAGATGGCAAAGGGTCATCGACAAAAACGGACAATACCTAATCGAATAGAGTTATATTTTTAAGCAAAAATTTGTAATTTTCCTTCTTACTTAAAATACGCAATCGCTTAGTTGTCAACCCAATATAATGAGAAAGAAATCTAGGAACATTTCAGCACTCATCAGTCGAACTCGTTCAACGATTGTCAATGTCTTGCTTCGCGAATTCTTGTCAACTAACGCGATGCTATATAAACTGGCGGGATGGAGACTTCTCGGTCAAAACTGCATTAGGCTGTTTCGTACTTTCCACTCACGTCTACGCGTTGGGGGATTTTGAAACCGTGGCGTGGACTTGGTCGGTTCTCACTCGGCAGACGTGAACACCGTCCACCGAATCATCGGACGGTCAATTTAATTTTAAGTTAGATCGCAATCCCGGGCTAAAGAACTTCTCGTAACGGTCCGACCGTTTTATCGCGGAGTCCACGTTGCTCTCGTACTTCCCTGTAAACGTGTACGTGTGCCGATCGAACTGCCCCGAGAAATCGGGGCCGTGCGCGCGCGATTACCACTACTTTCGCACCCGAGAAGGAAGTAAAATGGTTAGACACTCCACGCTCGAGCCTGGATAGTGATTCCGTGATTGGCTTCTCGTGGCAAGTGCTAGTCTCGAGCTGAAGTGTATCTCCGACTTATTGACTAATTAAAGAGGGGATAGGAGATCGAAAGAGGGAACTAGCGGTTCCTTAACCGTGTGCCACGATGTTTCCGTTAATGGCCGTGATAATTGCTAGCGTTCCGTTTACGTATTCCCCGATCGTACGTGGCGAACTGAGGTGAGTGCTGCCCCTAATTGGCACCACTTCCATAACTTTGTAAATGCCGATTTGCGGGTTGCCGCGGGGTTTATGATGCCTACCGTTGCGAGTCACTTTCTCAAGAGTCATTCTGGCTGCATTTTATTCAAGAACGAGCGTTTTTAACGTGTAGAATGTACAGCGAGATCCTGTCAAAATTAGCACTTGAATGTCTTTGTTATTATTGGAGATATTGAAAAACTTCGCTAACAAAAGGTACAGATATAGTAAAGATCGCTCTTTGCAACTTGCTCAGTGTCCCTTCGAATATTAAGGCGAGTCACTGTGCGCGTGTAATGCATTTCGCTGCGGGATAGGTCGAGACAGTTTCGAACGCTTCAGATCCAATAGAGCACAACCAAAAGTCGCTACGATCCCGGGAAGAGAAAGCTCAGACACTTTGAACGTGAGACCGGCTGATGTTATACACCTGGGACGAAATACAGTGGCATTACAGTCGTGGAAATCGGAACAGACGACAGCAGACTCGTGGGACTGAACGCAGACGATCATGGACCTTCAGACCTCGATAGAGACACGATTTCGGATTCGTGACATTTGATATCGACACCATAGTCGATCGAACCGTCACGAACTCTCTCTCTCTCTCTCTCTCTCTCTCTCTCTCTCTCTCTCTCTCTCTGTCACTCTCTCTTTATTATTATCTATCTATAGAAGCATCGAAGCGTTCAGGAACCATTAACCCTATGCGGACAAGGATTTTTTAAAAATATAATGAATATTTTAGAACTAAATAATGTATCATGGTCTCAAGTAATGGGGGAAAAAGAACAATGTGTACTGATCTATAAAATTACAAAAAGCATCAATGCCATCAACATCAAACATCAATACCAGAGACGTACCAGATCGAAAAAGTTAAATTGAAAAGTATGTTCAATATCTAATGCAATTGTTTAATATCGACAAGTAATATTGTATATAAGTATTAACGTACCAGAACCCAAATGTGTTAATTGGAAGTAGCTAAACAAATTTTTAATGATTTGGTAGTTAACGCAGTCGAATTCAGTCAGATCGCATAAAGTGAATTCAAGGATAAACAATATGTTTCATTATGAAACATTATAGAATAAATGATGAAAAAAACATTATAGAAAACACATACAAAACAGTTTCTCGTAAACTGTTTAATATCAGCAAGAATGTTTAAATATCCCACTAAAGTTCGTTATTCGCATTATTCGTGAATTAAGAGCATACCTTCTTCTCTCAGACATGTGGAAGGTATGGCACGGCTCGTGCACTGTTCTTCATAAATGAACTCAAGAGGTATTTCAAGGGGTTAAAATAGTGACATGTTTGAGAGTCATTCGCGTAACCTGTTGAGCGACAGCCATATTGAATAGGAACAGCCTGAAATACCTATTCAGAGCCGAGGACCAGGATTTAGACAAGCCAAACCCTAAAGACTCAAATTAAATTAAACTACGACCTAGAGATCCCAATTACCCTCATCGAGGATCATTCAACCAAAAATACATAGGCGACCATTGTGATTTAAAATAATCACTAAAGTTATCAGCAAATTTTCATTTTCCATTTTCTAGTATATCGATATTAGATATTAAAGATACCTATATCTTCTTCTTTAACCTCCTAACTGCAGAATTTAGTTTTAAAAATCCCCCACAGAGAGCGGAATTAAAATGAAGCAATTAAAACGAGGAAGGATTATATTTTTATTTGATAAAAAATTAACAATTCATTGTTTAAAAGGTTATTGTTATTGCACCACAATAGAAATTTGGGTGACGTGTATACACGTCGAACGCAGTTAACTGGTTAATATTTAAATTTTACCGCAAATATCTGTCGATTTGATGAATTTCAAGAGGTTTTCTCTACTTTGTTATGATTTGTAAATCTCAGGCAATTTAACCCTTGGGTGGACCTTCAAAATGTACTTTAAAAATGCAATGATTGAATTAAATTATAGTTAATATTCTTTTCTATTCTTCGTTATAATTGTGACTAGAAAAATAGCACGATAGTAAAATTTAATCTAACTCCATAAATAGTTATTATTAATAGTTACATATTAAATAATTATTTGCATAAATTTGAGCGAGGCATCAGCCTCAATAGTTCACTTATGGGTTAAAAAGATTTGAAACTCTCGAAACTCCAAAATGTAGAATTAAAGAATCAATAATAAAGAATTAATAATAAAGAATCAAAAATTATACGAAAATGGTATAAACTGATCTATTAGTAATGAACAGAGATTGAAAATCTGGATGTAGTTACATATTGATTGAGAAACCCTAAAATTAACCTAACTCGGGACAGAGAAACTTAAATACTTAGTTGAGCCACTTATAGATCAGACCATTTCAGGATCAATCTGCTGAAGTCATATTAATTTGATTTTGATGATCAATTAATGAGGGCGAAGCATTTGAATAACTCGAACGAGACCGTTTTAAGGTTAATCAATTACCTTCTTGAGAATCTATTACAAAAAATTGAAGAACTCTATTTAAACAGCTCCTATCTCGTTGTTATAAAATCAAATCAATAATTCTAGGTATATTCTTCGATTTTAAACTTCTGGGAACATGGATACCATTGAAATTTAAAAAATTTCGATTTCAATACTAAATCTTATAAAGGATTTTCATGGTTTTACAAAATGTAGAAACGGGATATTTTAAAATTGTTTTCATTCCCCACAATAAAAACTAAAAAATCCCCTAAAAACATTATTCAAAATATGGAACATCGCTATTCAACCACACAGTTTAAATGCATTGATAAAAACTCCATAGCTAAATCGGCCATTGAAGTTTTGTTTTATAGTGGTCTAACTCTATTCCTCACATTCTGTGATCGTTTCATTTGCGCTTGTGTCAAATGAGAGTGGGCCATTAATTGCCGGGATTGTGGAAGGATTTTAGTCGCTAAAACGATGAATGAACATGAAATAAAATGAATAGAACACACACTTTGTCCAGCTGAAGTGATGTTATAATATCGAAGGCATTTTATCCTTTTAATTCCATCCTTTTTTCGATGTAAAACGGTTAGATGCTGAATTTTCCTTTATTTTACAAATATTCTTGTAAGGAACACCTCCCAAAAATGTGATTTTTATGAAATTTACATACTAGATAGTCTTTGGAGTATTCTGGAGAATAGTGATAAAATTTTGAATTTCATTCAAAAGAATCTAATTTGTCACATTTTTACATTAATGTATTGAACAACATATTTTTGTTATAATAACTCTTATTATAATGTGAATTTAAAAATTCAATGTATTTGCTTTTTGTTTTGGAATGTGTATTTTTTCTGTGCACAAGAAAATATACTAATATTCATATAAAAAGAATAACGAAAACTATGTTTCTTTAATGTATTATGACAAACGGAGTATTCTACAATTTGCTGCCACAGCTTGATTTCTTATTCAACAAACAGTTTTACAGTATAATTTATTTTTCGAGAACTTCTTTAACGGCTTGAAAGATATTCGATCAAACACGTTTCTCATCCCCAAGTTTAACAGCTGCTTCCACCTATTGAATATGAAGGATGACCGACGCAAAAATGTTTTCTGAAAAACTGTTTCGCATAAAAATTTTATTAAAATCCGCATGTTTCCCTTGAGTATGTTTCTGTCAGATCGGAATTGATTGTTAAAGCATCTGATAACTGCGTTGAATGATTCGGTTTTCGAATTAGAATAGCTTCGAGTGCAAACGGTTGAAAAAAATGAACTAATTCAATCGAGATGAAGAGTTAGGATGACTAGATGAAAAAATCATGGCGCGAATGAAGTTCAAATTACGACCGTGATCGTGATTCTGCTCAGTTTTTTCACTTTTCTTTTTGAGCTAGTTCATATTTGTATAGGCAAGAACAGTGTTATTTTAGAGTGGATGAAGGTATCCATGATACAGTAAAGTCGGGTTTACTGTCCAACAGCCGTAATTTTGGTGGACAGTAATCCTGGTGTTGTGATCGTATTTTTGTTACTTCAAAGGGGAGTCCGAACATACAGAAGGACAGAATGAAATTCAAAGGAGAAGCCGAACATAGAGAAGGACAGAATGAATGTCTCTTTCTTTCCCATACGCTGTTCTTCCTTGCGATCGAAACTTGAATCGTGGATTTAACCACTAAATACAATTGGAATTATATCGTGTTTGGTCTTATATTAATCAGAAAAATTCCAGAAATACGATTGTGAAATTTCATAAAAAAATAATGAAAATTAAGAAAGTTGAACATTTCGATTCATCGAGTCAATGTGTGATGTTTACACCGATATACCCGAGCCGAGATCAATCATCGCACTAGAGTAGTAGGCACTGAACTTAGAACCCGGTGTTGACTCTGGACAGTAAACCCGACTTTACTGTATCATTTTATCAAGCCTAATCGAATTCACTTCCAAAAATATTTACCGAACGATTAAAATCTGTATTATTTCGAGGAAAAATTTATAATTTTCTTAAACTTTTGATTTTCTATCATTTTCTATAATTTTTTCTACTTTTACATTTTAAAAAAGAGCAGTAACTTGTCCCAGTACTCAGAATCACTCTCTACAGCATTTCTATGATCATGATCATAGTTGCAAAGAAGCGGCCGCATTCATTGCAGATTTGGTTTCCCAGAAGCCCGAGCACCGCAGTAAGTGGTAGGATTCGATCGAAATAATTACATTGCGTGCGGTCACTCGTATATTCCGTTTACTATATTTGCGACAGCGTAAACGTCGGAAAGTTTTCCTCCGCCAGCACGGTCCCTGTCCCCGCTTCTAACTTTCGTCGCAGAACGTTATTTCTTGCATGTTGAGAGGTGGCATAGTTCCAAGTGAGTATCCGTTTAGAGATTCAACATTTTACGAGTGACATAAAAACCGTCGGTACACGGCCATAGCAACACCTCGAAAGCTCGAGCCTCGCATTTTCACTGTAGTATTTTAGCTTCGTTTTTTTTTGGTCGCGCATCGACTACCGAAATTCCCTATCACGTCGCGCCAAAAAAATATGCGAGCGCAAGTTATTGCGTGAGGGTCGTGCGTGCATCCAGCTGCGCAAAATATGCGGATAGAAGCTCACCTGTCCCCGCTTTTAATTCGCCCGACAACAACGGCGATATTAGGCGAACATCGCCGCCGCCATTTCGATAGAAGAACGATTTCATTGCGGTGCGATATTTACGTGCTAATAATATCTCGATTTAAATGCCGTTCGCGGCTCGATAGCGTCGGGGCAATAACGGTGCAACGCGAATTGTATTACAGTATTTTATTGATAAATGTCCCAAATGTCTGGCCGACAATTGTCCCAGAACTATCCCCACTCCTGCGGGGTGTACCCCCTCGAGGGGCCAAGAAGTTCGAGAAGCCTCGGTCGCCGAGAAGTATGACATCATACGACTCGGGTATATCGGTGAGACCACACGAATCCAATGACAAAACTTCTTTATTCTTCATTATTTTTTTATTGGACTTTGACCGACATATTTGTGGCATTTTTCTAATAAAAATCATATCAAATATGATATAATTCCGACGATATTTACTTGTGTAATGGATGGCTAAAGTTTTCGACGCAAGGAGGAACGGCGTATGGGAAGTGTTAATAAAAATAAATGTTAATACGAAATAAAAAGTTTGTGAATCAATTGAAATATGCAGGAGCCAAATATAAATTTATATTCTTCAATAATCATTTTAATGTGGTGAAAATAATATATTAATACTCTAAAAGTCTTTTAATATTTTCACTGTTTTATATTGCACTTGCTCATTTTTTTATAAATATATAAAATCCGCAGTCTAGTAATTAGTGATTAAAAAACAGTGTTGAAATCGTCGTTTGTCGGTTGTCGTTGGTCTCCCGTCCCGCCAAAATATTTATAGTAAATATTATACACCATAGGGATTAGTTTCTACCATGAGAAACACATTAATGTGTGATACCTCGCGTTGCAGTTAACGTGTTAATAAAATTAGAATATGTACAGTACACTTAACAAGAATCGCAGAGATCTAATATGATATTCGTCTTTGTAGAGAATACAATGAACCTAAAGAAGCGGTAGGTGTTCAAACCCAAGTGACGCCAGACTCGGAAGTATATTACATGAACCACAAAAGAAGAGGTGTTGCTCTAATCTTCAATCACATCAATTTCAAGAAGATGTCGACGAGGAATGGTTCGATCAAGGACTGCAAGGATCTCACGCAGTCATTAAACAAACTCGGTTTCGAAATTCGAGAGTATGTCGACTGTACTGTGCAATCGGCCGTGTCGATTTTGAAAACCAGTAAGTAGACATTGACAATAACTATGATTTATACCTGCTCCTCAACTCTCCAGTGCTATAAATATTCAAATTTGCAATACTATTGGTTATAAATTGAATGAATTGAATTCTTGGTTTATTCTATATTCATGAAGAGATCCAGGAGTCATTGGATAATACCAAATGTAAAACTTATGCTCTACAAAGATTAACAGACCGTGGATCTTTATGCATTTATGGCTTCTAAAAATTGTCAAAAGATGCTAGAACATAAAATTCCACCGAATTTAGTATGATTTCTAGTTATCTGAAAATAAGATTTTACACGATTCCACATATTTTAAATTTGCCTATAAAAATTGCAAATTGCACAAACATCCGCAGTCTAATGATTAACTATCATAAAAATTGGAATGGCGATGGTTGGAAATTGAGAGCAGTCTTACAAACAGTTTATAGCTCTGTAGAGTTCATAGCACTTAATCCTATCTACTATCGATATCAAAATTCTGTGGATGTCCGGTATAGATTTGATAAAATTAATATGAAAAGTTTGAAAAACTTTTAATGTTCATTGTGCAATTACATACGTGCGAGAAGCAAATAAAAATAGATCTTAGTTGTTCTGGCTTCATATATTGCTAATAAAGAAACATAATCGAACAATAGTAAATTAAAAAATGGATATCTTGAGGGTTAAACTGCTACAATGCTACCAACTGTACAATGGTAGGTACAGAATTATTGTATCTAGTAATTACTATGTTCTCTCGCATAAACAAATGCTAATTTTGATAGTTGGACATTAGGCTCTAATTAAAAGGTACACGGCGAGAGAAAGTCATATTGCGTATTAAGGCATATTGTTATACATGCGAATTAAGAGCAGCTTCACAGATAGTCTAAACGCTCAAGGGTTTAGCTGCTTAATGAACAAAATACTCGAGACATGCTATACTACTGCAGCACGATAGCCGAGTAAAGGCATAGTAACATGGAAACAAAGACTGGATATTTGTGAATGAAATAAACAGGGGAACAAAATATGGGGAAAATAATATATTCGCAAAGCTTCCATCACTTTACAGATGCGGTTAAAGGCGACGGGACCTTATAAATTACAACAACCACGAGAAAAAGCGATGCCGCAGGAAAGCTTTTATTTTTGAACGGTAGGCGCGCGATTCGTGCAACACGATTTTCGAGGCGAAACACGTTTTATATGCGCGCGGTGACAGCTTTTAATCATTTTTCTGCGCCGCTCGTTAAACAAACGCGTAATTCGCGGGAACGGACAGAGGCGGATAATACGCGCAATAATTCATTTCGGCCGTCTCTGCGTAACGAATCCCGTTTCCATTATTTGAATAACGCCGCTTTGATACAGTTTGGCTCCCGTTTTGACAAGGACGCGATTACACGCGTTCCTTGATGAATAAAATTACTAATTGCGAGAGGTGGTTCGCAGAGAGGAACGATCACCGTTGAATTACTTAATGAAAGACACGTACATACACAGAATTAAATAAGGGCGAAACAAACGAATGACTTTGTATACCATGGTGTAACTCGAAATTCTTGTAACGGATAATTAAAGCTACAGGCGTTGATGTAATAATCTAAATAACGATCGAGAATTATAACGGGAAAATTGACGGATTCTGAACCTTTGTAACTTCGTGTTAACGAATCTTACAACGGTCTGCCTGTGCTCATTTTAAAGGGTGAAGTCTAAGTTTTTACATGCTCAAACTTAGTTTTTTCGAAAACCCTATCTTCCTACCACCATTCAATAAGATTTGATTCGACGCATAAGTTTTTATGTACGGTATCCCATACGTTAAATTAATTTGTAGACCGTTTTTCTTAAACTTGGAGATTATTTATCGAATAAATCGAATCTCGAATCTCGAGAGAATTAGGTCGCCGAGAAGTGTAACATAATACGGGTCGGGTATATCGGTGTGAGACCAGAAGATCACTCCTAATCCAATAACAAACTTTCTTTATTTTATCATTATTTTTCTATGGAACTTTTACCAACATATTCGTGGCATTTTTCTAATGAAAATGATACCAAATATGGTACAATTCCGATGATATTTACTTGTACTTTTCTCTTTACTCTTCGCGTCTCTTTCTTTCCCATACACCGTCCTTCTTTACGTCGAAAACTTTCATCGTGCATTACACAAGTAAATATCATCGAAATTATATGATATTTACTATCATTTTGATTAGAAAAACGCGACGGATATGTTGGTGAAAGTCCCATAGAAAAATAATGAAAAATAAAGAAGTTTTGTTATTGGATTAGTTATGTTTACACTTCTCGGCGAACGAGATCCTCGAGCTTCTGTGTTCGGCAAAAATCAAAGAATAGAATCTCTGGCCGGTAACTGTCTGTGGTATTTACTGTTTTTCATTTGCCTAAGATTCAGCGAACGTTTGTCTAATTTTGTCAAACAGGACAAACAGATTGAGCCGTAAATGTCCCGAGTGGAATATGTTTTCATCGGTTAGGTGTATGTATGTACTAGTTGGTAACGGTGCAGTTAGCAAACTCATCGAGAACATAACCAGAATAGCCTTTTACTGGTTCCCCAAGAATTCTCTATTGAAGGTTGATATTTACCATTGCAAAAGTTGTCACAGCTCAAAGATGGTCATTCGATTCATAGGTGTGTTAATATTGTATAACAGTAAATGTTATAATAGACTTTGTTAACCGCCGGAACCAACCTCGTCTAATAGCCCTGCTGGGTTTACTACTTCGCCACATCGTTATCCCCAAATTTGAACAATAACTGTTCGAAAAATTCGACAATTACGGCATCGACAAATTGCGATTTTCCATCCCCGTCATATTCAGCTATTGCTCGGCCAGCGGTCCTTCAAATGATTCACCTCTGCGCTCGCAACGTCAAACCGACACCGCAAAATACATCCGGATAACAACCTATAATTCATTGTAAAAATGTTTTTTTTTATTCTATTTTTCTTCAAATTTGATTGCCGAATGTGGAGTTTTGGTAACAATTGTTTTGGTAACAAACCACGTCAGTATTTAAATAAGGGAAGGTCTTGAAGTACCGGGTACGTTTGTTTAAAATATATAAAATTATACATGTCTTCTTTTCTTTAAATTCTATTAAGAACATATTTATTTAACATAAATCTTTTCCACACTTCGATTCATGATTTTAAAGAAAGAAAATAGCGGGATGTATACATTTTGGAAATATGTTAAATTTTTTATAAGTACAATATCTAATTATTATGTAGACATGTATGTGTGGATAATTCTATCCAAGCTATAAATAAGCTCACGATGTCATTATGGAGCGGATTTGCAAACAATTTAAATCTAGATCAAGTTAAAATTTAATTATTAAATGAAATGGGATAGACTTGAACATTTAATACGATTACCTAGATACTCTTCGATGCAAATGCATAAAATGCTCAGTCGAATTATTGTGTAATGTGTTGATTGAAAACAAGAGAATTATCAAGACGAAACAAGTAGCAGAGTCATACAGTTAAACATTTAATATGATTATCGGAGATTGTCGGTTAACGAACAGAAATTAATTCCTATTGATTTTGCTCGATCTACATTCGACTGGAAGCCGGTAGAACGTTTTCAAATTCTTTCACCGCGACGTGCTGCAACATTTCCATAAAATTCGCATGCCGGAGGGAGTCCTGCAACCTTTACCCGACAAATCGTCGGCAAACCGTGGATAACGGGGACAGGAGCGGAATCGTGGTCGTCGAAGAAACGTCATGTTGAACAGTTTGTTTGAATTTTCTCCTCGAATATTCGTCCATTCAAATATTGACACAATAGACGGCGCTGCGACGCTGTCCGAAATGCATTTATCAAATGCTTTTGTTACCGTTTTACAAAGATGTTCTTACGGTGTCAGGGAACCGTGGAGCTCGTAAATCGTACGTCTCTCAACCTCGTATCCCGTAACAGTTTCGCCGCAAACATCCTATTTTAAATGACCCATTCAGCCGCAGTCGTAGAAAAGCATTTTAATGATCGCGATTCACACTCGTTTCCATTCGGTTGGTTTATGCGAAACAAGAGTATAACAATTATTTACTCTTTTCGACAGATTTTTCATATTTTTTTCATATATCTTCGTCTAATTTCTTCGTCTATATTTCGATATACTTTTGATTGTCGAATATGTTGTAAAACATCAAATTCTGACTTGTTCCTGTACACGCATGGACTTGCCTAGCTTCGGAATAAAAATGTTCATGGTTAATTACAAGAAACAGACATTGAATGCAAATGTAGTCCTCCTTTAAATAGAAATTGGAAATGCAAGAACGTTCTCGAATTCGTGTAATGATTTCACAGTTTTGTATTTCTTCCATTTAATCTATTGTCATATATTATTTTCTGTTATCTGATACAATTTGCTAGTAACGCGGTAATTGTACCCCAACCTCGATACCTGAAGGAAGAGTAGTCGATGAAATTTCGCAATTTGATCGTGAATTTGATTTACATTATAATGAGAAAACGATACTGTTAATAACGCAGACACGGAGACTAATTGAATATTGGATGGTTGATATGGTAGACAGCTTACCGAGAGTGATTGTACGCCTACCGAGCATCGATACTTAGGAAAATATCATTTTCTGTTCAAATTGTTAACTTAACATAAATATAATATTGTGCTTACATTATCAGAATATACCTTGGGGTATTAAACATCGCAATATTTTAATCATTACTAAGTTATTAATTGTAACGGTGTAACCATTGCCGCAACGGTACCAGCTCATCGATTGAATCTTTTTATATTTTCGACGAACGAGACTGCATAAAATCCAGTAAAACCAAAATTTCAATTAATTCCCACTCGGCAGAAACTTTCATCGAGGCAGGCAGTCTTTATTTAATTCCTGTCTCCATTAAATGGTCTTTAAAAACGGGAATTTGCATTCATGAATCCGCAGTCTTTTAATGAAAATTGAATGGCTACGCCAATATGTATATTAAGCATGCTCTCTGTACCTGTTCAGTACAGTTGTGAAATATGCAAAATTTCTGCAACTGTTTTCATGGAATTATCAAGACTAAATTCTTTAAACGGAGAAATTCCGGCGCATGCTACGTATGCACAGTGCAAAAAATATATTGCGGCAGAAAAAATTGCATTATTCATGCAAAAGTAACTGAAAAATGTAGATATCTTTTTCATAAAAAGCACGCCGTACTTCAGGGAATCGAATTTGGAAATTCGTTGGTCACATGTATTATTGAACAGGATTTGATTATACTGTGTGTTCATAACTTACCGTTTCTATTTATCGCAACCACGTTGTGTCGTGCTTGCGAAGTAAATCTCAAAATCAATTTTCTTGGAAATGGAGTCGTATATGAAACATGTTTATTCTACATTCTCGGTTTATCTTTGCACGAGGAATCTCTTCTTGCATCATAATGTCGGATACGCATTGCATATATCAGAATTTCCTCCGTGACCTTTCATAACGATAAGATTGCACACAATAAAACTAAATCATGCTATTACATTTCTGTTTACGTACAGAATTTGGTTACGGTTATGTACGCGGTGTTAACCTATTATTACTACATATGAACACATTTAGATGATCCTTTACTAAGTAAAGTTTACTTGATACATTCGCTATCTTTATTTCTGATACTTCAGTGAACATAATTAATAGAGCAAGAATAAATATTTTTCACCATTTCTAAACCATTAATACAATCATACATATAACACTTAAATTAAACAATCTACAGAAAAACATATTTTATGTGATGCAAATTAATATTTAAAACCCATGTTCAAAGGATTTTTAAAGTAGCGAGACTCCATGGATATTATATTTTAGTTTCATTAATCAATTTGAATATGTAAATGCATTCAATATTTAATATGAATTGAACATTTTAGATTCCTCAACATTCGAGCTTCAAGGTGAATATCCCAAATTTTTGTCAATCCATTTTTCCTAAAGTTATCAAGGTCATCTTCAGTGTTTTACAGGCAAACCTACCATTTTTTACACCTTACCGAATCAATCTCCTAAAGGATGGGTGTAAAAAAATTACAGGTTTACCTACAAAAAATTTAGTATAACAGCTTAGAGTTCTCCTTGAACCATGTTAGTTTAGCTTAAAAATATTTCTGATCGAACCGCTAGCGGCAGAATAATTTCGTGGACCTTTTATTTTCATAGAACAATGTAAAATAGTCACTTTGAGGAATTCAACTTCACTTTAAATTTTGGTTAAGATGTGGGGTAGGTTCGAAATTATTTTCAGTTACACGGATAACTGTCAAACTAAGCCCCTTACAATCCGAGGCAGTATTATAATAGCAAGTTCAGGTTCTGGGTGGCTCTCTTCTGCTAATAAACTCCGAGGTGTCTTTTCTGCAAGATTTCGTGAGAGGGAAGAAGGTGTCGGACGATACTGTTTCTCCAATCCGGTCGACTCGATGCGGATAATGATGTCGTCGATGAATGAGACTACAAGAAGTTGGACAAACAGTTTTACAATGAAACGAGCTCATTAAACGTCTGCCTCTTGAGGAGGTAGCCGGTTTCCTCTGAGGCACAGCCAGTGAAGACAATTGCGCGAAATATACAGTGCCGGACAAAATCTATAGGAGATTCGATGTATTTGTATATTTTATATAACACAATAGGATATATATACATATTGCACGCCCTGTATATTAGATATTGCAAGTTTCTATCTTGTACACGAAAGAAATTAAAGAAAATAATGTAGACATGTATTGATTTCAGTCGGACAAAATGATAGAACATTATTAAAAAATACAATTGTTCGAACAGAAATATTTTGTTGAATTCCAAATTAATATTTAGTAAAACCACCTTTTCGCTGTATAACATCTGCTAAGCGATTAGGAATTGATTTAAATAACTTTTTAATACGTTTTTGTCTTAAAAGACTTCAATTTGTAACAATACTTTGTTTTAAATCCGTTACATCTTTGTATCGTTTTCCATTCTCATAAACGGTTCTTGAAAGTTCTGCCCATATATTTTCAATAATATTAAGGTCGGGTGAACGCGAGGCATGTCCCATTTTTAGAACTAAAATAAGTTTTAACACATCTTGCGGTATGTATCGCAGCATTATTCTGTTGAAAAATAAACGTACCGCCAGCAATACGAGTCGCGTGCTTATTTAACCGATCGTCTATTAATTCAAGATATTTTGTGCTGTTTACACGGCCTGATAAAAAATTTATGTCAGTTTTTCCCCGATATCCAATACCGGCCCACACCATGACACTTCCTCCACCCATTTGTCAACGGCTTAAATAATGTTCTTCTTTTCTTAGATCGTGGAAATAGTAGTTCCAGCGTTCAGAACCGTCCAAATTAAATTTCTTTTCATCGCTAAATATCACATTTCTCCATTTCTTTTCCCACAAGACATGATCACGAGTAAACTTTCAGCGAGCTTCTTTATGTTGCTCACTTGAGGAGGTTTTCTTTTTAGTTTTATCCGTTTAATTTGTTTACTGCTTTGGAGAATACGTCGAACAGTTATTACGTTAGCTGAAACACCTGCTTCTTCAGCGATTTTTCTTGCAGTTCCCTTATAATTGGAAGCTACGCGTAATATGGCCCGTCTGTCGCGTTCTGTTGTAGCACGAGGACTGCCAGTACTTTCCTTTTTTCCGTAGATTTTCGGATTTTTTAAGAAGTTATACACAACGTGACGGCTTCTATTTAATAACTTCGCAATATTCGTGATAGTTTGATTTTGTGACCGTAATAACAAAATTCGGTCGGTTTCGCTTTTGTCTAATTGTTTTCCTCGACCCATTTTAACTGTAATGGCACAAATGTTGTAGATAATTGAAAAATTTGCACGTCTGCTTCTAGTCACTGCTGCAGACTACTGCCAGAGTAGATAATAACAGAAAATATTGCATGCGTCCTATCAATTTCACCGAGCAAAGTCAGCCCATGTTTACACTTCTTCCTCTAATTTCTTTCGTGTACAAGATACAAACTTGCAATTCTATATGGATACTTTGAAGGAATATCTAATATACAGGGCCTGTAATATGTACATATATCCTATAGTGTTATATGAAATATACAAATACATCGAATGTCCTATCATTTTGTCCGGTACTGTACACTTGAGCAACGTATCCGAGGAGATAGTCGGATGATCACGGAACTTTATAATAAGCGAGGAAACTTTTCATACTTTGCTCCGGTCGGAATGCGTCGAGATATATCGCGCTCAGTTTATAACTGTTCTCCCAGACTCCTTTCGTTTCTATCTTTTTTTCTCACTCTCTTTCCCACTCCTGTTTTTGTACCTGTCTCACCTTACTGCGAGCTGCGGGACGGTCGATCCCTGGACTCGACCCATTCAATTACGTTCGCCTCCAGGATGAGCAGGGACAATTAAATTTGACCGGCACTTTATAACGGCTTAAATCGAAATGTTATGCAGTCGAGTCTCGGTAATCCGAGATAATTAAAACCGAGAGCGAGCTGCCAACGCAGACGAGCGGCTCACGTCGGCGAACGGGGGTCTCATAATTGAAACAATGCATTCACGCTTTTCGTTCGATCAGTCGGGGGCAAGAGCTGAATTGCCTCGATTGTCTTCTGGCTCTTTCTTTTCAGCACTTCGACCCCGATTTTGATCTCGCGTTAGTGGGTCAGTCAGTGTGCACACTGCTCCATATTATTTTCATCGCTGATTTGCGAAGGGCGAGAAGAATCCACGCTGTTTTAACAATAGTTATTTCAGAAAATAAGATTTATGATGTTAATAGTAGAACTACTGACCCAGTTAATACGACTGGTTCCTAATTTTATCTTTCGCAATTACTGAAATTATAAAAATATTTTCGTCAGAAGCATTCGAACGAATTTCTTTATCGACGCGCATGTTACACGCCATAAAAATTGTACGAAATCTGAAATTGAATTTCAACCGAATATATATTCACGAGTGATCCATTCAGGAATAAAAAATATTGCGATCAAATGTATTGTTTAATACAGATCTGTTGATCAACATCGAGTTCAGTACTACCATTAACGTTTTTAATTCAACCCTTTGTAATTGAATTTCCACTTAATACTCCTTGAAGTTGTCCGTGTGTAATCCATTTCGAAATAAGGAAGATTAAAATTATACTCGTTATTCGGTACAGTCATACTTAACAAAGAAGATGGGTCCGTATAACACGGTAGTTCAAATAATTGGAGAGTTCTGATAGCAAGAAATTTGAATAATTGTAATAGGATGTAACAGGGAAGGAGGTCAATGAAAATACCTATAACATACAGCATTTGTAATTCGTTCTGCAAATTACTAGCAATCTCGTCGTGCCACATGTAGAAGTAGATATTCTGCAAAATGTAATGCACAAGGGTATTGTGCGAGCGAGGCACGCGAATATCGAACTCGTTAACTGCTACGTCGATTCTTGAGGTTTATGACACGTTAATTGCTATTGAGTTTGATAGCCAGGAAGCCCGAAGCGCTCGTACGTTGCAAAATTTGTGGTCTTTCGGGCCCGAAATTTCCGTGCTAATTTCACGTTACCCAAAAACACTGATCCTCTGTAATATCTCACGAAATAGTTACAATTATCTAGAAATAAACAACATAAAGGGTCTTCTCTTGAGGGGTGCTATTTTAACTCGATGCAGTCGGATCTATTTGAACTCAAAAATTAAACGTTTCTTCTGGCCTAGAATAATACCATTGTATCTGACTTTTTCATGTTATGGATATGAAATTATTATAATACCTCATGCGATACTTAATTGTGTAGTAATTGATTAGTAGGCTGCGGATCTTTCTGCACAATTAAAATTATCTGCGTCGATTGCAAGAGATAGAAATCAAATTGAATGTTCTTTCTTCCCTTAATTATTTTAATAGAGGAGAAATCATATATTTACATCTTCAAATTTCAAAATTTTCCTGCAATTTTGAATCTCATCTACTGAATGTCTCTATAAGTGCATAATGGTCCGCAGTCTATTGATTAGATACCAACATATTTACTAATGTAACAAATATTGTGAATAATGGTACAGCAGCTTTTAGTGGCGACTGTAAGTCACCACTCGAATGCTAAGAGTTGAATTTCGAGCTGTTTTTTATTCGGAAAGATTAGAGTTCTCACTCTTCGACACGTGATTAGTAAAATTGTAAAAAAACTTGTAAATTGTAGTTACATTTTTCTGATATATTTATAATCACATATTATTGGCATAACTGTGTTATATATAAATAACGCGGTATGTATATAAATTCTGTACGGTCTATAAATTGCAATGGTCTACAATCCGTGCATAACACGGCCTGCAATTTCTACGGTGCAGTGCACAATCATGTATTCATAACTCTCCAAAATATGAAGTAGTGGAAATGGTAATATCATATGGGACTGTATAAAGCTCACAGAATAAAACCGCATTGTTCTCTTATATACTAAAATATACTGAATACTTCATAATTCATACATATAATCTTACTATTTTCGTATACGCCATTGCTGTACGAATGCGATCACAGTGGATCGAAAAAGTGTTTAAACACTGTATTTCCAATTCTCCAAATCTTCAATTTTCAAAATCATAGAATAGAATGGACGATGGATTAAGAAACTAAAGACTTCTGGCTTTAAAATGAATTCAAACTTATTGTCGTACGATAATGTTTTACGAAATTATTACCATTTTCAAGCAATTTTTTGAATATCAGTCAATGTGCATATTAAAATTAAATCGTCGTTTAAAATTTGTTATTATTATATGTACATATTTAAGAATTAGTAAATAATCTTTTGATTACCAGTTTTTACACAACAGTTTATTATTTTATTGTTGAACGTAACGTTCTACCTTTTAAACGTTTAAAATTGCTCGAATTGTTATGAGCAGCACAGTATGTTGTGGAAACTGAAACTTTACAACAAACGATGCATTTAATATTTTTACCACGTGTACACGAATTGTTCAGTTAACCGTTTTACTTGTTTTTTTAAATTCTCGAATAATACAGTGCTGCGTTCATATTTCACTGAAAATTCATATCGAAATTTAATTTAAAAAATGACAAATCCCGTAATCAGAGTGTCACATAATACTTATTTAACGGTAAGAGGATAAAAAATGGTGTTTTTACCCTATTTGCGTTTCCACGTTAAAGCAATAGGTGCAAAACGAACGCATAAAACGCGATGTAGATTTTTCGAATTTACGATATCCGACAAATTATTGATAAGTCAATCGATAGAGTGCTCGAAAATTTGTGACCGTCGAAAAACTTGCTTTCATTGTCGTGTTCCTCTCTCTATCGATGTTTACTAGCAACATCATATTTTTTTTTACACAGAGTGCAGCTTCGATCGCGAAACAGCCTAGCGGGAATTACTTCTACACGTTCAAATAAATGGGAAATGTCGGATAAAATTTCTCGGTGTTGACGAATTGCGTGCGATAAATAAAGGGGAAAGGCAGAGCTACAAATATCAATTTTTATTGACAAAACAAAAAACGAATTCTATAACAAGAACGTGATTCTCGTTATTTCTAATGTTTCAATTTCATCTGACAATGGCCCGCGTCATTGCAGAACACGTTTCCGTTTCCTCAGTTTCACGAGTTGAATTGGACCTCCAATTGTGTGCACCAAGTTTTTCTACCGAACGGTTCAACGATGCTGAAATCGTTACTCCACCATCATCCATTTCTCGCTTACACGTGACAGACGTGAAATAAGATTTCTCTAACAATTTTAATCTATACGGTCTATCGTTGGTTAGATCGGTAGAAGTTTAACTCACTTAATATTTCCGCGTAACTACTTTTAAGCAAGTAGTCTTTCAATGCCATTATTTTACCAATTTTTACGAATTTTTCTTCGGAAGAATTGTTGAACTTTTTACATTGAAATTTTAGACACAGATTTACGAATATTTAAAGTACATAAGTTATTCTTTGTTTAGTAAAAGTAATGGAAATGACACAAGTTATATATTTTTTCATTAAAAAAATGAAGAAGTATTTTAATCAGTATCAAATATCTTGATTATTTACAAACATTTTCAATTGAAGTTGAAAATTGATTGCCAAGAGGTGTATTTTTATCCTTGAATAATATCTTTTTTACTGAATCGTAATTGCAGCATACTTAATTAATTAAGTTTCATATTACATTATTAATACAGGGCAGGTTTTATAGAACTTTCGTATTGGAAAATGAATAAATTACAATAAAGTGAATAAGGAAAATTTATATTCAACAGCTGCAGTTTTCAATAACTTTCTATAAGTATTTCCGATCTCATCAAAATTCATAGTTTACTTTTTGTCTCTCCCGCTCAAGGAACAAATATGTCGCTTGTAAAAAGTTTAATAAAAAGAGTGAAATAGCATTGCAAATTTAATTGATCACGTTTTTTGACATATTTTGTGATTTTTTCTGGACGCGAAGTGTTGAAACCAGACATTTATTTACTCATTTAACCCTTAGCACGCGAGTGGCGACTCAGAGTCACCATTAAATATTGCTATACCATTATTCAAAATATTGTTTAGATTATTAAATATTAAAAAAATATTACCTTACATTTAAGTATTGGAAGAAGGTGATACATCGATTTCACATCCATAAAATGACAAAAATGGTATAGGAATTATTCTAGGTAGAAAGAAACGTTTAACTTTCGAATCCGCTGCATTTCCATTTTCAATTTTCTCAAAATCGAGGCGTCAAACAAAAAAACGTTATTCCTTTATTTCGTCTTGTTTCTACACTATAGTCACCATCTGTCCGCTTGCAAATTTCGTAAACACCCGGTATACTAGATTAATAACTGTATTATAAAAACTAACCCAGAAAACACCATCTAATTGATATTTCTTTAAATTTACTTTAGAAAATCCAATACTTCCGGACGCGAGGTGTTCAAATGAAAAATACATTTTTCAATCGAATAGCAGTCAAATGAAACCTGCATGGGTAAAAACCGAGTTTGATCTAAAGTTTTCATAATCGAGAAGTCAAACCAATTGATTTTTAATACGTTTGTGTAGCTGTTAGGCATCTCAAGTTTTTGCTGGAATTTCTGTTAGAATACGATGAGAGGAACGAAGACGGATATTTTGTTTGTCTGCTGTCAATCGCAGAAATTCTTTTATTTGCATGGGATCGCACGGACACGGATTCATTACGGCTGCAATATTTTTAAGCGTCGCCCCGTGAAATCGATAATTCTCATTTCTCCCGAGCCCGGGACGACAACCCCGAATTTGTCGTTCTTTTTTTTTTGTTTTTATCGGCTACCACTGACGGTGTAAACTCGTCCATATAAACACCGCTATTTTTTTTCATCCTTCTTCTATCTCTCCTCCTTCATCCTCGTCGCTGCAACAACGGCAGCGGTGGCAAACGAGTACACGTATACCGTTTCCGAGATCGGACGCAAAAAACAAGCACATACACGCGACTCTTATTTGCACAGCAAACAACGTTCCGCCGCCGGTTCCGTCAGACTAACGACGGAAACAGGGAACCGTGTGGCAAATTGTTAAATATTCCCCGACGCGCCCGAATTCGTTCGTGACGTCTTTAATTCCCGCAAAAAATACATTCCCCTCTTGATTAACGTAGTCACTAAATTGCCGTCGATCATTCGAGTTCAAACGATGATACAGCGTTGTTATCAACGCTACGTTATCGCTAGAATTACCAATGAGCACCAAAAGTATTTGTGCTGTCTCGTAAAGCGAACGAAAGTACGATTAGGTAGATTAAGCGCGACTTTCATGGCTATGTATAGGGTGTCTTAATTACAGAAGACCATTGAACGTTTTTTTTCTTTTTGTTTTCGTTTTTCAGACAGAAACTGTTTACCAGGGATTGAAATAAACAACTATCACACTGTTTTTTTTTGTTTTTCTGGAACTTTGATATAGAGAAACATTACCATTAGGAACTTTATTGAAAAGTGTGAAAAAGCTCCGTGAAAATAAATGATTATGTTTAAACAATTGCTGAAATGGGTTCCTTAAGAAAAACAGTAACTATAAATAAGTATCATATTCGGAACGTCGATTTATCAGTAATAATGATTTCATATTGTTATAGAACTATTAATTAAATATCAACATTTCTTGTAATTATCGACAACCTTTTTAATATCGTTTAACAAAGACTATATTAACTTGACCAGTATAGATTTAATGTGACAGGACTATGCTCAAACATGACGAAAGCGATCGTGCAAAATAAGTTAATAATTATTAGACTGCGGATTTTTATGCTGAAATTATTATGAAGCTACGGATGAAATACAAAATCGTTGAAAAATTTTAAAAATTGAAGATGTCAATATATTATTTCTCTTCTATGAAAATCATTAATGGGAAAAAATAACATTCAATTTAGTTTCTATTTCTCGCAACGATGCAGACAATTTTTATTTTGCATAAAGATCCGCAGTCTAATCGCTATGCTTAAAATTCATAACAATATTATATTCGAACAATTTGATTAGTTTGAATCGTATAATAATAATTCCAGTAGCAACATGACAAATGATTCATTATTATAAAAATATGAGATATGCAGTGAGAAGTAATGTTGAATGTAACTCGAAACTAAAATAAAAACTCGTATCGGAAAAAGTAGAACAATTATGGTTTCTGCACACGAATTTAGAATAAAATACTATTATTTCACATAATGTATTCTAAAATACTCTTTTTCCTCGCGAAGTTTGATAACCGATTACACTAAAACTACAAAACTCATCCTGAACCTACCAGTGAAAATAAAAGATTGAACTGAAAAAGCATAACACAGTTTTATACTTATACGAATACAACTTTATCTTCGAGTACCCGAATATTGCAAACTTTCGGGATCCAAAATCGCGGGTACGCGAACTTTGTAAACGGCTCTGTCATTGTCCGACTCGACCCGAGGCTCGGGTAACCGCACACCTCTATTAGGAAGAGTAGAAGTACAATTTGACGACAGACGGCTATAAAACCATAAATCTTACTACGCCAACGGTTTACAAGGTTCAACAAGTGTCAATCAGCTGTTTCCTTCGAGTGTCTTGTACACTCTGTTTTGTCAACGTGCCTTTCGTCGTTGATAGTGTTTACGGTCGTGATGCCACCCGTAGGTAATTTAACTGACCTCAGTCGCGCGTTTGTCCTTTCACACGGAAGGTTTTACGACGGAACAGCCACTCTATTGTCGTGTCATTGACGACTGTCTCGCTCGATAACAGTGTCGCCAGAAACGGACCAAATCGTGGTTGATTTTTCCCCTCCTCCATTTCCCATTCCACTATCCATTCCAGCATCATAAGCATACTCCAACATTCCCCTCTACAGTGCCGGACAAAATGATACGGCATTTGATGTATTTGTATATTTCATACTAGCTTTTTCCCGCGGTTACGATCGCACAGGAAACCGTTTAATGCCCTCGGAAAATAAAACCTTTCAACCCCCCATTCTCCCCTATATAATTTTAATTTTATGTCATGTGGCCATCTTAGATTTAAAAATTGATTCCATTTTTGTAATTAACGTCCCAAGAAACCTCAATAACGACACCCATGCCGATTTTTAGGCTTATTTGCACCATTTTACCGCATTTGTCAAATATAAGTTTGAATTGAATTTATAAAGAGTTGATTCTAGAAAAACTACGACGTGCCTAAGGGTTATGACTATTTGGTTTATACTTAAAGTATCACTTTCGTCGTCGTGGCCCTCTCGCGGCGGTAGCGGTGTGGGTAGTTTCGCGCCTCGAGACGTAAACGTAACAAAATTGTCCCGAAACGTATTTGGGGCTATTGGTTTCTACCGATCGATGATAATCTATGTCGTTCAATTCCATTTCGCATTTCGCGTTGCTCCGTAGATCTCTCTGACGGTTAACTTTGAAGCAACGGCTTAGCGATAAGATAATAATTACGTACTTATATATTAGTTTCCAGATACATTTACGGAAATAAGACAACTTTAAAGCGAAATAATTGTATCAATGAACATTCAGACCAAGTTTCATAATCCAACAACACTGGCAGTCGATGAACCGTATCACTCGTAGCATAGCACCGTACAAAAAGTCACCGATAAAATTGAAGGGTGCAGCAGTGGATTTTTATAAAATGCCGGATAAACGCCGAGTCCCGTAGCAGGAGTGGTGTTCGTGACTGAGTCGTTTGTGGTAGAAATGCCTGGGGTATGTGAGCACGCGTCGAACGAGGTGCAAAGGTCCGACACAATTACTCGTGGCTTGCGTAACGATACATGACGCGATTTAATAATTCACTTCACGACCGACTGCTTGTGTCATGGTGCGGCACGCGTTAAGGGTTGTTCATACTGGCGCCGTGCCAGGAAACGTGATAACAGGCAGTTTGTCAAGGGTATTTGATACGCAACGAGATGATTGCATTATTGCATTATTGTGAAATGCAACCATTGAAATTGTGCAGCTCGGAAAAAGCTCGGCGATGTTTGTAACATAATTCAATCCTTAAATGGACCCTCGCAATGCACTTTAAAAATGATTCAAACAAATTCTTTTTAATATTCATCTATTCGATTTTATCTAAATCCATAATTGGTTATATTATGAATAGGTACGCATTAAGTAATTATTAGCATAAATTTGATTGGAGCTGCATCGGCTCCAATAGTTCACTTATGGGTTAAACGTGTCCATTCAAACTTGGAAACGAAACAGATCAATTTTAACTGAGATTTTTTATATTTATTTTGTCATGGCTCGTTTCAAATAGTTCGTGAAATTGGAAATTCATGTTTGCCGACTGACTTTTCGTTATAGCTGAGAGACACTCAATTGCCTTTATTATATTCAAAAATTGATAACATGAGTTTATAATGATCGACTAACAAAACTCGAGCGACCATGTAAACGCGATTATACACGAAGACTCGTTTATTCGATTTCAATACTGTTATTTCGCGGTTCCGAAGTTAGATTGGAAAATGCAACAGAATATGATATACCGGTATCACGATGTTGCCCCGAGTATTTGCACGAAGCAGGAACATATTCTATTTTCTCTACAATTTTTAAGCATTAAATTTAGTGCGAGAGGAAATTCGAGCGTGCGTTTACTTTCAAAACAGTATCGAACTACGAGCATACAGGGAGAAGCACAGCGATTGCACCTGCGCTTCTGTGTCGTGGATTTAGCGAAATTGTCTCGTTCACAATTTCTGCTGTGTTACGCATAATTTTCAATGTCCAGGATCTGGGAAAACTTTGCTGCTCGGATATGGTTGGAAAAACTGGCTGAAAAGGAATTCCCAGAACGTTCCCGCGACGGTCCTCGCAACAAAGCGGTTATCATAATGTATCAAAGAAACTTTTACGGACATCTGTACCGCTTTCCGGAAAGACCTTAATTAGCATAATAGTGTGAAGGCAATAATTATAATACAAAACCATGGTCAGCAATTAATTCATTCATAAATTAGATAGACCGATGAAACGGCTAACATGAAATCTGAATTACGTAATAAATTGCAATTTGATTAAGTACAATCTACATTAAACCTTTGCACTCCGAATTATTTCTCAATTTTGTTGCCAACATTTCCCTACTATTTTAAGTGTTTTATTGAAAATTTACTTCGAAGCACAGTTCCACGACTGCTACTTATTTTAAACAATTTTGTTTACTAATTACATTAAATACAGCTCTCAGGCTTTGTTGTAATTTATATTTGTGAAACTTATATTTGTTTTAACTAAAAACGTAAGACAATTGAATAAATGAAGGAAGAACCAAACACATAAGAACCCGTTTTATTTAAATTTTTCTTTCTTTGATGTCGAGTCACACTCGACAAACGAGTCTAAAGGAGTAACACGTTGGTTGCAAAATTACAATCTTTGGAAAATTCAAGAAAATCAAAGTGGATTAGTAGTTGAAACCAAAACTGAGAAGATATAATTTATCATTACGCGATTCCTTTAATTCTTCTCCATTCACAAGTTACAATAAAAATTAATTTCCTGCAGTATATCAGAGTAAAAGCTATTTTCTAAATCTAGTGAAAAAATAGTGTCATCCGTATTTGAGTTCAGTGTGAAGAATTCTTTGATAACGAGGAAAGCGTTCAAATACTTTTCAGATTCACTGTATAATCGATGCGGCAGTCAAAATTTATGATCTTCTGGGTAAAAAAATATAAAAATCATGATTTCATAAAATATCGAATGTTTTACATATCCCATAAAATCAAAACAATGTACTTAATAACACAGAGAATGGAAAATCAAGATTTATGGTTATTATTTATTATTCTTTCAATCTTTTTACAACTTTTAAATTCGTGAATTCAGTTTTAATTCCGGAGGGAGAATTGTATATCAAAAATCCATGCAGTGCTTTGTATCCCCGTATTCCTGTTGCAAAATTGACCCCGTCCGTTGTTAGCCGTGTATCCTTTTGCAAAAAAATATTTGAAAACTTTTGTTTTCTCCGTCGATATTTTCCGGGTTCTTTAACTGCAACGTTTGTTACATGCCGACTCTTTGCGTTGCACGAATCGGATCAGTCACAACCCATGCGTTAGAGCTGATTCCCAAACGACTGAAAACGTCGAATACAACCGGCCAATGATGCGCACGATTTGCGCAATGGTTTCCGGTTCGAGTTTTGAAAAGCCCGCTGGGACCGCACAGCGAGGAAGTTGTTTATTTTCGAGCATGCAAATGTAGAACGATTATTGCACCCCGATCCGCACGGCTATTATAAATTGTGTTACTCGAAGGTACTCCATTAAGTTTTGCACAACGCTATTATCCATATTGCGTTTTAATGGCCGTGAAAGGTAACGCTTACAGTGTAAGGCTTACGCGATCTGTGCTACTACGTTTATTATTTTGTGAAAATTATTCTTTGACGAGTTTGAATTTTTGCGACGATATGCAAACACGAAGTCACCTTGTATAATCTTCACCTCACCCATTTAGTTATTGTAATAATTATGTTTGTTTCACGAATTTGAATATTTACGTTGATGTGTAATATTCGAAAATTAAATATAAGCAGAAAAAAATGTTAAGAATTGAAGCAGAAATTCTGTAAAATTTGTTCCTTCAAAGCTTTCTTCTATCTTGTGCCGTCGCGGTTATGTTCAGAACACGAAAGAGAAAGAGAGCTGTTAGCTACTGACTTTATCCTTTGAAAGGGATTTTTGTCGACCAAATTATGTCGTAAATTTGTAGATTCACGTGAAATTCTACGGAAATTAAAACATTTGAGGATGTAATACATTTTTCATAATTCTCTCGACCATACGTTAGGTTACAGATATAGTGGAGCGGCGAAGATCAAGGATAGCGGACAGGTGAACATCTCGGCAAAACGAAACCAATGTAATTAAATGCGACTGTTTATAGTGGAGCTACACTTTTCAAAGGAAAAATCATGTGTATTTTACTAATGTAGATTTTACGAATTTTCTGATATTATACAAAACTCTGAAATGTCCAAATGCCACTTGTGAAATTCATCTGTTGTGGCTAGTCTTGATCGTAAAAGAGATAGATAATGATGAAATCTTTTTGTTTTTAACGATTCTTATTTATGAAATTTATACCAACATATCTGTAGCATTTTTCTGATTTGTAAAATAAATCAAGTTGTGTATGGATTGTTTCAAATTGCACTGTATGCATGTGAGACGTGCTCTCAGAGAATTCATTGGTTCGGATAATCGAGGTTTCACTGTATTGTGAATTAAATAAGAAAATCCAATCCAAATTGTATCGTATTTGGGCTCATTTCAATCAGAAAAGTGTGACGAACATGTTGGCAAAATTCTCATGAAAAAGTCATTAGTATTTTTGAAAGAACAATTAATTAAGCTATGAGATTGTCAAGAAGTCTTAACTCGTAACAATATCTACGTGTTGTCTCGAATATTATGAACTCTATGAACATAGCGAGCTATTTCAAAGACAGGTAAAAGTAATTTAAAATCTGTTCAGCAATACGAATATTTGTAGAGAGACTACATCCACGCGCGTGAAAAATGTTTGTCTTTATAAAAGTCAGGTAAACTTACAATCGTTGACTGATATGTGAATACTGTCTAATACACCACTGTCTATCAAATTAGTAGCGATTTGATTTAGAGATCTCATTAGTGGTCATCAGAGTTGGGCAAAAGTTTTATTTACGTAAAAATCTCGTATAAAGTGGGTTTGAAACCCACTTGGGAAAACCCCAGTTCATTCGAAATTTTTATTTAAATACAATTTTTGCCCAACTCGGGTGGTCATCAAACGTGCTTTCTCAACGGAAACGAATGAACGCACAGGCAAAGTAGAGCACAGACAGACTGCTTTGAAAGCGATAAATTTCAGAGGTAGTGGCACGCACTGAAGTCACTGCACAACGATTCTACAGTCATTAACCAATTTGATTATGGAAAATATCTCTGGAATAAAGAGTTGAATTGATTTGTTACGTGTGTCAATTAACACATTGAGCGGCGCAAAGGTATAATCGGTGTTCGTATCGGTATCGTCATGGGAGTCACTGACGACTTCCAATTAAATAAATGAATTGAACATAGTGATAATAATGGAGCCACGATATCAGGGTGCAAAAGTACTCCCGCAGGAGTATAAACAACAGCTAAAACTGTACACACACTAGAAAACAGTTCAGAAGCATCGGTTCGCTACAGACAGCACTCTTGGTTATAGGTATACTCGCGCAAGCATGCTGGAAACTATAATGGTAGAGGTTACTGGGATTAGGTCATATGCACAGATACAATCTGAATACGTAATAGACAACATACAATATCACGAGTTTAATTTATAATTTTATTTTATTGTCACTTATGAAAAGCATTTTATAAATGAAATATACAGATTTTTTCGTAACTGTATGCAATTGTTCATTGCGTTAATTAATTTTAAACTTTTCGGGGCAAACTGCGTTTTTTATTTTACGATTAATAAAATTATTTTATTATTTTAATAGTACTTGGAAAATGCGTTTGAAAGATATTCTGTATTAAAATTCAATTCTCTCCGCCCCTCACTTTTATAAATTTGTATTTTTCCAGATTAATAATATTTGTTCCATACTCAACGATGTACATTAATAAAGTTATTACAGAAGTTTGTATATTACGGTATTAACTGTTATCGTAAACGATAGTCCCAGCTTCGGAAAGTTATTTTTTAGGTAAATTTTTTGGCACACATACGTAGGCTATCGGTGTAAAATTTATGTAGATATGTTTTCGATACTTTCTGTACTTTACGAGTTACGAGCGCATAAAGAAATGCGATAGCTGGGATAAAAGCGCGGTTTCTCCTTCAAAGTTCTGTGCATGCGGGCATGCACAATTTGTTGCCGCATCTGATAAAATCACGCAAATTTATTATTTATTATGAGAGTTCGAATTCAGTCAATCGAAGTTGGAACCTGTTTGCGAGGTACAATGCCGGATAAAATGATAGGAGATTTGAAGTATTTGTACGAGTATATTTCATATAACACAATAGGATAAATGTACATATTACACGCCCTGTATATTAGATATGTCCTTTCAAAGTATCCATATAGAATTGCAAGTTTGTATCTTGTACCCGAAAGAAATTAGAGAAAATAATGTAGACACGTATTGATTTTAGTCGAACAAAATGATCGAACATTATTAAAAAATACAATTGTTCGAACAGAAATATTTTGTTGAATTTCAAATTAATATTTAGTAAAACCACCTTTTCGCTGTATAACATTTACCAAGGGATTAGGAATTGATTTAAACTATTTTTTAATACGTTTTTGTCTTAATAGACTTCGATTTGTAACAATACTTTGTTTTAATTCCGTTACATCTTTGTATCGTTTTCCATTCTCATAAACGTTTCTTGAAAGTTCTGCCCATATATTTTCAATAATATTAAGGTCGGGTGAACGCGAGGCATGTCACATTTTTAGAACTGAAACAAGTTTCAACGCATCTTGCGGTATGTATCGCAGCAATATCCTGTTGAAAAATAAACGTACCGCCTGCGATACGAGTCGCGTGCTTATTTAACCGATCGTCTATTAATTCAAGATATTTTGTGCTGTTTACACGGCCTGATAAAAAATTTATGTCAGTTTTTCCCCGATATCCAATACCGGCCCACGCCATGACACTTCCTCCACCCATTTGTCGACGGTTTAAATAATGTTCTTCTTTTCTTAGATCGTGGAAATAGTAGTTCCAGCCATCAGAACCGTCCAAATTATATTTCTTTTCAACCGCTAAACATCACATTTCTCCACTTCTAATTCCACAAAACATGATCGGGAGCAAACTTTAAACGAGCTTCATTATGTTGCTCGCTTAGAGGAGGTTTTTTTTAAGTTTCTTCCGTTTAATTTGTTTACCGCTTTGGAGAATACGTGGAACAGTTATTACGTTAGCTGAAACACCTGCTTCTTCAGCGATTTTTCTTGCAGTTCCCTTATAATTAGAAGCTACGCGTAATATGGCCCGTCTGTCGCGTTCTGTTGTAGCACGAGGTCTGCCAGTACTTTTCTTTTTTCCGTAGATTTTCGGATTTTTTAAGAAGTTATACACAACGTGACGGCTTCTATTTAATAACTTCGCAATTCTCGTGATAGTTTGATTTTGTGACCGCGATAACAACATTTGGTCGGTTTCACTTTTGTCTAATTGTTTTCCTCGACCCATTGTAACTTTAACGGCACAAATGTTGTAGATAACTGAAAAATTTGCACGTCTGCTTCTAGTCACTGCTGACAGATTACTGCTAGAGTACATAATAACAGAAAATATTACATGCGTCCTATCAATTTGACCGAGCAAAGTCATCCCATGTTTACACTTCCTCCTCTAATTTCTTTTGTGTACAAGATAGAAACTTGCAATTCTATATGGATACTTTGAAGGACATATCTAATATACAGGGCGTGTAATATGTACATATATTCTATTGTGTTGTATGAAATATACAAATATATAAAATGTGCTATCATTTTGTCTGGCACTGTACTTGATCCCATCTGTAATCATAACGCAAGAGATCAACTCTTCTGCATTCCAGAAGATCGTGTTCCGAATTCGGCCTGGTGTTCGGCGTGTTAACAAACTGCCAAGACAAGTGTGTGTTCTCCCGTCCCACGCCGAACACCCTGTACACCGAGTGCTATACCGTTTGCTATACCGTTTGCTCAATCCCTGGTCTGAAATTCTAGGCGCAACTCGGGTCACCGAGTAGCGGGAGGAGAGAGTCTCGTTTGCTCATGCCATGGGGTGCGTTTCAGCGGCCGCTTTTAACGTCAAGCCTACGGAACGAATGTGCAGAGTACCTGTATATGACGGCGCGCACGTGTACAGCCGCCCTATCGGTGTCGTAGTTGATACCTTCAGCGGTATAGTGGATTTACATTCGCGAGGAAACCGCCAGCCGACAGCCGTAATAAACTTCTAAATTCGTGGCGCGGTATAATATATCGATCTCCTGAAGGACATTACGACTTTCCTGTTCCTACGGCGGAACAGGATGTTCCTTCCGGATATTGTTAGTAAGAAAGCTCGGAATCGGGTTATTAGAGGGAACGGCCTTACGATTTCCCTCCATGCGAACGCATTTATCGCGAACCATCGTATTCCTCATCTTCGCGAGTCCTTTCGGTTACTTTACGACTACGTTCGGATTCACCCTCGAATTTTCTTCGCTGAATTTCGATTTCGCGTTTGCCCTCTTCGAGCATCAATTTTCTAAAGTGCAAGGAAGAGATATAGAATAAATTCTTGTTTACTTAAAATAATTTTATTTTAAAAAGATAAAAAATTAACGTTCACGCGTGTGGCAATATCCATGAAGTGGTTGACACTCGCTTCAGATTATTCACAGCTTTATTTGTCAATTTTTTGATATTTTCTTTTGAACGCTTCTCTTGCAGAAACATTAATTTTTCTGTCGAATCTAATCGTTTTATTGATTCAACTTAACGGTTAGATGTTGATCGGTTAAAAAATGGTTTTAACCTTTTTGGACAAAATAGACTCGGACTCTGCTCTCAAAGGGTTGCTTCTGAAGTGGTCACATGAATTTTGGTATTTTAGAAAGTTAACAAATGAATTATAATATTGAAAATTAACCCTCTATTGCATTCCGTTTCTGATTGGGGACTTAAACTTCAAATGTTCTATAGTAAATTAAGTAGACAATACCGAAGACTCATAACAGTCATAAAATGCGATAAACAACATTTTCTAATCAAATTTTATTATCTATTTCATGACCACACTCATTTTTAAGTAAACTAACAGCCATATATATTTTTTTCAACTCGTCATAAAAATTCATGGAATAGTGGGTCAATATAAAAGTTCTACTATACTATCATTACACATATATTTTTTGTATTTACGAAAGTAAAACGAAGATATTATTGTGAACAAGATTAATCTAGGATCATAAAACGTTAAAACAATTGGAAAACGTAAATGTCCACGGCGCAATGAAATTTTCATGATTGCATGTAATAAAGTTTATGACATGAATAGGGCTATGAAACGATATTTTCAACTGTCCTTCGATCGACATTGGAATTAGGAATTTAATAGTTGATTTATTAAGTCTTTCCAAAAGTTTCTTCCACAGTGTGCACGTTTAACGATGCAACTATTTGTTTGCTAACGTTTTATTACTTTTCGGACAACCTAGTATTACTTTATATCTCTAGTAGGCTACTATTTTAACGGACCGGCTCTAAATTTAATGGCGACTGACTTACGAAGCAGTCGACACGTCACAACAGACAATAAATCCTGTAAACGTGACACCCTCTCGGATTTTGTGTGTTTATACGCTATTTTATGGGTCATTCTCATCCTCATATAAGCGAAATAGATGGCGGTTACAGTGTTGTGTCTGACTACCGACGAATAAAAATTCATTTTATTGGCCTATCGATATATTTATGATGAGCGCTCGGCAACAGGTGGGAGATTGTGAAGAATTGCTTCTCTCACAATTTGTCAGTAATTTGTTACGTCGTTGTGAACGCGTTTAAGGAATTCCCTTGCGCCGTGAACTCTTGACCGGAATGTTTTTTTAAATAATGCACGATGAGCACTCTTGGAACCAGACTAAGTTGATGTTCCTTCTTCAAATGAGGATGGAAAACATTTCTAAGAAGACGTGTTGCACAGATCGGTGAAGTAAATCTTTTAGCGATCGTTACTTGCCGGACGATGCAGCTGCAACGTCTAGCGAAAGTAGAATTTCGATTTTGTTAATCAATATTTAAGTACGATTTAGGTTTACATTTTTATTTTCGAGACAAAGAAAACGATAGAAGTGGATGTGGAACATGTGAACCAATTTTTACGAGTGGAATTAATAGCAGTTGTGTATATTTTATTGGACATAATCATTGGACTAAATTTTATAATAAATCGTAAGATGATATTATACATTGGACAGTGTTTAAATAGAAGTAGGATATCTAGTAAAATGATTTTTATTTATTTAACCTCTGTTACATTTTTAATCACATAGTAATGAAAACCATTTTTAGTTTTGAAAGCAGAATACAAACTATTTCTATAATAACTTGTATTCTATATTTCAGTATTATGAAAACATATGTGAAATTACTAGAATAAAATATTCGTTGATCTTTTTACCAATTTACGATGCTGTTACACATAATAAACTTTGCTCGTGATTATTTATTTATTATGAATAGTTTCAATCAAAACGAAAGGTTCCTCTCGATAGTTGCTATTTGGACAGTGAAACTTCATTGTAAATAATCGTAGAATTAAAAAAGCCATTTAGACATACAATCTACTTGTAATACTGTGTACTATACATATAAAATTATTGCAATACCGATTAAAAGAGATTAACATAAGTGTGACTCGTAATTCAAACACTTTGTTTCGTATATTCGTACACGATATTACGTCTATTATTTATTATTACCACGAAAACGATCAAATGAAACGGCAATATGAAGAGTAGTGTTTCACATTCATGTCCGTAGCTCCGTGCACATACACAGGAACGGAATATCTAAAGCTTCCAGAAATTCCTTCTGTGGCAATTCGATAAAATCGTTTACATTGTTTACACAAGTGATTTTCATGTCCGTCCATGTTTGTCGTGGAAACACAACAGCGAAATCGGAAAGGGTGAGCGGTTAAACGAACAATACGTGCCGTAGTTAACCTCTTGATTTGCTTGCGTATGACCCATCACGGTAAACAGTTCGGTCACCATTATTGCGGACTGCACAGAATTAATTAAACCTTTCATTAAATTTATCGCCGAAGCTGGTTCGGCTTTTGAACCTATAACGCGACGCATTTGCTTTCTCTGACGAATTGTAAAACTAAAGTTTCCAATTTCCTCAGTCGAAAACGAGTATGTGCTTCTAGAAAATCTGCCATTTGCAGAAAGTTAGTCTACACAACTTGCAAAATATATATGCGTTGCGTGTTTGTGTTTCTGTTAAGATTTAAACGATTTTTAGTACAATGAAATATATTTTGGATTTTTCCATTTTTAATTGGTTTCGTGACTTTTCGAGCACTGCGCATTATTAGAACTCATCGAATGTTAATATTGTCTTTGCACATTCTTTTGTTTTGTCAACGTGTTCAAAGCACCTAACCTATATTGTTTCCTTGTTGTTTGGACCTCCACCTTTAATTTCGTAAAAAAATTGTATCGATTAGTTATTTAGTTTCGTTTTTATCCCAATTTAAAAAGTGGAAGAACAAGACGCGCATTTCAGACATATTTTATTGTATTATTTCCGAAAAGGCAAGAACGCATCGCAAGCACACAAAAAGTTATGTGCCGTGTATGGGAATGAAGCCTCGAAAGATAGGGCAGTTTCAAAATTGATTTTCCAAATAAAAAAGAACCAAACGATTAATTAAAACGTGTACGTTCAACAACTCGCCAAACTGAGCGATGCAGTTCAAGAATCGGCCAGAATTGGCAAATCGTAAGGGTCTTGTTTTCCAGCATGATAATGCAATACCCCACACATCTTTGGTCACTCGCCAAAAATTATTGGAACTAGGTTGGGATGTGTTGTCACATCCACCATACAGCCCTGACCTTGCGCCTTCAGAT
Source organism: Lasioglossum figueresi (assembly GCA_028455805.1). Lineage (NCBI taxonomy): Eukaryota > Metazoa > Arthropoda > Insecta > Hymenoptera > Halictidae > Lasioglossum > Lasioglossum figueresi. The sequence continues at coordinate 17,921,091 of CM052200.1, read as the reverse complement.
TACCATTTATTTCGTTCCGTGCAGAACTCCTTAAATAGTAAAATTTTGAATGACGCCGACGATGTAAAAGCGCATTTAATTCAGTTTTTTGCTGACAAGAATCAGAAGTTTCATGAACATGGAATTATGACACTGGCTGAAAGATGGCAAAAGGTCGTCGACAAAAACGGACAATACCTAAATGAATAAAGTTATATTTTTAAGCAAAAATTTTGAATTTTCCTTTTTACTTAAAATACGCAATCACCTGAATCAATAAAGTTATATTTTTAAGCAAAAATTTTGAATTTCCTTCTTACTTAAAATACGCAATCACCTGAATGAATAAAGTTACATTTTTAAGTAAAAATTTTGAATTTTCCTTCTCCCTTAAAATGCGCAACCACCTAAATGAATAAAGTTATATTTCTAAGCAAAAATGTTGAATTTTCCTTCTTACTTAAAATACGCAATCTCCTAAATGAATAAAGTTATATTTTTAAGCAAAAATTGTTGAATTTTCCTTCTTACTTAAAATACGCAATCACCTGAATGAATAAAGTTATATTTTTAAGCAAAAATTTTGAATCTTCCTTCTTACTTAAAATACGCAATCACCTAAGTGAATAAAGTTATATTTTTAAGCGAAAATTTTGAATTTTCCTTCTTACTTAAAATACGCAATCGCATAGTCGCCAACCCAATATATTTCAATCTGAGGGGACGGAGTAAATGCGAAGTCCGTGTGTGAAACAATGAGCTTCGGCAAAGAAAGATGATTTCCGTCGGTGAAAACGGAAATGCCGAGGTGAACTTAGCTTGCCCAATATTGTTCCTAGTATTACCTACTACGGCAAACAGTTCGCGGTCGTTATCACGGGCCGCACCGAATTAATTAATCCTTTCATTAAAGCTGCTGCGGAAGACCACACGGATGCTGACTGTCTGATCGTAGTGACTATGTCGCACGGGGAATCGGGTTTAGTGTACGCGGCTGATAGCTTGTACCCCGTCGATATGCTGTGGGCCCCGTTCACCGGCGACCGATGCTCCACCCTCGTAGGAAAGCCGAAGTTATTTTTCGTTCAGGTGAGTGAAATGCAACATTCTTCTCTAGGCAGAATAAAAATTCTTTTGCGACGAACAGGTGTTAGGTGAAAATGTTAAGTATTAAATTCAATATTAAAGCAATTCAATCTACCACCAAATTGAGGAGAAACACAAATCAATGAAAACATTTGAAGAATTTAAAAAATATTATCATATTAATTTTAATATGTATCTGATCGTTAAGTACGAAACTTAGATTGTTAAATAAAACACAAATTTCAAACACATTTCTCAAGTTTCATACTCAACGACCTGATACATGCATTTATGACAAAAATGAGTACATGCAATTTTAAACAGGAACAAATTTTAAAAACTTTAAGAGTATTGATATACTGTTTTCACTAAATTAAACTGATTAGTGAAAAATATAAATTTATATTTAACTCCTGTAACCTGTAATCCATGCACAAATTATTTCTTTTGCATAAATATGCAACACAATTAATTTCAATAGCTTGGTTCCGCATGACAATGATTCAATTAAATCGTATTATGTAAATTTATATTTATATTTAATGTTCATCTCTATCGAAATGGTAAATAGAAACGTTATATTAGTAATAGTTACACAGTAAATAATTATTAGCATTTGAAGGAGGTCGCACTGGCCCCAATAGTTCACTTGAAAGTTAGGGAAGGAAATGAATCAGTATTTCACTCCAGTTTGTCTCAATTCAGATAGAAAATTTATATTTTGAATATAAATAGATGATTTAGATAGATTAAATAGAATAATGATTTAAACGTTTCAAGAGCGAGGCTCGCGATATTAGCCAGTTAGTTGAATATCAAACGCGCAACGAAAACTAAAAAAATATTATACGCCGTAATAATGGAAATCTTGGTTGCCGGTACGATGTAATCCGGCCAGGAGCTTTTTCCATTTATCTGCTTCGGTAAGATCTCTCACGGATTTTCAGCGGATTACTGTGAGGACGCTTGTGTTTTTTAGCTCGGCAGCCCGTGAAACGTGCATATCCCGCAGGATAATGGAACTGTTTGCGAAGAGAGCACACAACTCAACGACCGTAATTAAGATTACCCATTATTTTAAAAAAATGAGGCAATAATAATAGAGAACGCGCCTTAAATATTCCACGGAAATTTCGGTTTCTCGGCGAATTGTTTCACGAGCCTTTTCGTAACCGAGTCGTCGCGTTCCACGGGATAAAAAGGCGTTTATTTTTCAGATTATGTTCCTCCGGTTTTACGATAGCTACTCGGACAGGTATAGGTACATTCTAACGCCTTTGTGGCGTGGCCTTAACAAATGGTGGAATTATATTTGCGAATTACTCTTTCATGTACTGGGGCTTGCAAATTAATTTTTTCCAGATTTTTTGTTCCATTTTATATACATTACTACAGTAGTGCCTGCATTTATTTCAGCAGCAGCATGTATAACTACTGTATCTTTATTAAACATACAGTGTCTCCTTTTGTAATATGAGAGAAAGATGTTTTCACGAATACGTTATACATGTTTAGAAAACTGATAAACTAATACTTAAATGGACTGCGGATCTTCATGCAAAATAAAAATGTTCTGCACCGATCGTAGGAGCAAAGAATTAAATAAAAATTCATTTAATCCTTTAATAGACTTTTTACATTGGAAACATCATAACAATATTTTTAGATTTTATTATCCTTTACTGTTTTATATTTCACCCAGCCAATTTCTTCATAAATGCATAAAAATCCGTGGTCTACCAATAAAATAACTAGTATTAAGAAAGTGAATTGATAGATAAATAGAAATTGGCTATAGTGGATGAAGTAAAAGAAGAAAATACTGAATGCACGGACGCCAATCAAAGAGCGGCCGTAAAATTGTTTCGAGAGCTTCGCTCCAGTTCAGTCATTGCTTTCCAGAGAATTATAATTACACTGCGGTTTCGAAACGAGCAAAAAGGACACATGATACGTTGCTACTTGAACGTTCAAGTACACGTGCTTGTGACGACGATACTTTTAACTGCTCTCAATCGACGTGTGTACGCAACATTCATTTTTAAATTTCGCAATAGTTTGCATTTTCAAATTGCATATTTAGAGAACACGGAACTTGAAAATAAAACAAAATTACACACACAAAATTATTTTTAAGCGAAATTTTTGTAGAATTTGAAATCTGTCAGACAAATCTTGATTTCCAAAAGTATTTGATCACTCGAGTAACTTCAAAGATAATTAATCAGAACAAGTAATTTGAAGCTAGACATAGTTAATCTATCTCCAATATATAGTTAATATAATACATTCAATGTATGACATTTGACAGGAAATCAATTTATTTCTCTCGAAACGGTCGAATAGATTTGAATTCATTACGTTCAGCGAATATCTGTTCATCAGATTTAATAGAGACGCTGATCATGACTGCCGTAGCTTTGAAATCAATACGCGTATCGTGATTCTCAAATTAAATTTCCTATTTCATTGTATTGAACTATAAAACGTAGAATTGAAATTACAATTTAGTAGTTGAAAAACCGTGACATTTATCTAGTTTGCGAGGCATTATGCATCCGACTTTTATATCCCTTCATACATTTCATATATACTAAAGGAATTGCAACAAGTATCAATTCTAAAAGTATAAAATTATTATTTTTCGTACGAGAACAGTAGTATTATATATTTTATTCTACTTTTAGAGAGAAATTGCATAAGCTCTGGATGGAGATTCAATAAATTCGAACAAATGTAGATTAATATTTTACCCATCGATTTGAATCGACAGTCGATTAATATTTTCATGTCTAATAGTCTCCATGAATGTATCATAAAGGAATTTCCCTAATTTTATGCTGTGATTGTAAGGCAACTTTTGAGAATGATTTAAAACAAAGACGTTGGATATTATAACTCAAAACTTATTGCCCTTATTAAAAAGCATTCAAAGAATTCTCTCAAATTTTTTGAAGCAATAACAATCGCTAGATTACATTTAAAAAAGACTTACTGCTGGCAGTCTGACTGTTGTAGTTATCTGACACACATGTTTCACGGCACTAAATATTTAACATATCCGTAGTAAGTTAAAAATGAAAACTGATGAAAATTGAAGTTTTGCACCAATTCTGGAACGTTCCTCGCGTTTCACGCGGCGCAATTTTCTCAGATCATGCATTTTCTTAACACTACTAGTTTTACAATTTCATTCTGAAACTCCTACTTCATGTTACATTTTTTTTCTCGCAATGATGTGATGACTTTTAAAGCTAAAGGTGTAATGTAATGAATTTTATTTTGATCTTATTTATGTATACAGAATCATTTTGACTGGCACTTCTTAAAATGGAAAAGTATCCTATAATCCGTTTCCCGAGCCTGGAACCGTTAATTACATATGCAGATAGATCTATCGATGTTTTCGTTAGGAAATGTTATCGCACCCTACGTCTTATCTGGCACGAAAACATAAACATAAACATAGCCGTGATGTAAGTCTGTGAATTAGTCTGCGAGAGTTCAAAAATCTTAAAAATATATGTGACGCCTATGCTCCGCAGTGTACAACTGGGAATGCGAGCACGAAATCGTGCAAGTTATTCAGCTTCTTGGTGGAGGAAAGTTTCTTTGTTAGGAAATTATTGTCGGCCACAAAGGGTTGCGAAAATCGGCAAGACGAGTCACATGGAAATGGAGGGAACAAGCTCTCGCGAACTTGCTCTCGAGCGGGAAGAAGAACCGACGCGCTGGTTTTCCGGTTCTCCGTGAAAACCGTAGAGGCGGTACGCTAACGGAAGTGGAAAAGACAACACAGTTAATTATCCGTACGACGTTTCAAAGGGACATGAAAGAGTTTTATAGTTGACAAGGTTACTTCTCAACTCGTTTAACAAGCTCTTCAGAATGTGCCGCGACGGAGACGCACCGAGAGGCGGCGTTAAGCCACGGAAAGTTAGGCGGCAACGTGATAACGTAAGGGTGAAGCATACATGAGGAAGTCAGCTTATTAAAAATACGGCACATCAGTATTACATACGTAGGATTTCGTTCTACTTCCTTCCAACGATACTTATCAAAGAACATTATTTAAACGGAAGTATATTTCCTGTACATACATACGTAAAATTGGAAATGCATTGAACATCTAATTAACACTTCTGAAGAGCATACCTTAGCAATCGCAAGTTTTTGAACACCCGTTTCTAGATATTTCAAGCTCATTTTAATTTAATAGAAGTGTTAATGTGGTTCCTAATGCGTTTTGTATAAATTAGTATACGTGTTAATATTATATTGCAAAATGAATAAATTCCCTTCCATACGTTAGGTTGGAAGAAAATTTGTTTCTTCATAAGAAGACATAATGCGGTCGAAGTAATGAAAATTAAAAATCTGTGACAAAACTGCTAACCGATAATTAAAATATTACTATCTGGTATAATTCAGAGTCGAAGCTGTTCCATTAGTTCGATCCGCTCGAAATAGTAACTTCGAGTTTGAACTAGTTCAAACTGTTTGAAAGTTCGAACTTTACTTACTAATATATGTATACACCCTCAAAAATGGACACTCGTGTACCAAAAGCGTATATGTACAGTAACTCCAAGGAGAATACTTTTCTGATAATACATCTTTTATTAACTCATTGCCGTATAATAATGAGGCTCGTAAAGAGAATCCCGAACTTTTATTCTTTTGTTGCCAATTTTCTTATTATACAAGGAAATTATTAAAAATAAAAAAGTTCTAATGATTGCAACTATGAGGAAAATAATACAAGGGGTTATACGATCGATAGAACGACTAACAAATCGTATATCAAGTTTTAACGAGTCTATACAGGGTGTTCCCCGTATTTAATGTATTTCCGCAGAGGGAGTGATTCTACATGAGAAAATAAGTCGAAAATATAGAATAGAACTTTTTCATCCGAAGCTTCGTTTTCGAGAAAATCGAGTTTTCCCAAAACAACATTTTTTTTACATTTTCTCAAAAACAGAGTATCGAAGAAAACAGAATTTATTGCGTATTTTCGACTTGCTTTCTCACGTAAAATTACCCCCTTTATTATTGTACCATGAATACTGGAACACCCTGTATAACGTGAAACTTTAATCTTCGAATATACATATATGGTAGATTCTGTCATATAAAAACGATCTTATATTTTTATACATTTAATTTGTAGCGTTTTCGTGAAAAAATGTGTCCCTAGTTTCTCACAGAGATTTATTTTGATTTAATAAATAGATTGTTGAGTCGTAGAGTCAGAGATGCATCAAGATAGTCAACGGCCATGGACACTTTTCTAACGACTTCAACATCAACCCCCCTCATGTTCTCTCCGATGTATTTGTCGACTGTTTTGAGGACCCTTTTCTCCTGCAGTGACAATTCTGTTCGCACCAGAAGCTTGTACGAAAAATGTCGAGTTCGTACTCCAATCTCTTTCCACCCCTATCCTGTGTACTAACCCGCACCCCTTTACACAGAGCTAATTGTAACGTTCTTTTACAACCTTTTTTTCCTTTAATTTGAATTTTGATTTTAAAAATTTTGCAAGTATTATTTCTGAAATGTAATTACAGCTTGCAATATGTTTTAACACGTTATCCTCTTTATTAGACTGTGAATAATGCAAACCGAAAGTTTCCTATATTATTTGTAAGTCGCAAGAACTAAATAGAAATATTTCTTTAACACATTTGCCACTGCTACAGATATGTAGATATGGAAAATATGTTATTGTATAAATCTATCAATAGTCAACATAATTTTATCTTCGGACTTTAACTTTCGTTCGATCCTAATATTTTTCAAATTGCTCCCGTTCACTTTTGTGATAAATGTATAAAATCTACAGTCTCTGGATCGATTTCCGTTAGACGTACGAAGTTTCTCCCGTGATCAATAATTTCAGTGATTTATAGCGTGCTTTGACATAGACTAGCAAAAGAATCGGATATCTTTGGAAGTTTATAAAATATGAATAATTCAAGTTATTCGTTTGAAACTTTATGCAGTTATGCATACTTAAGCGGATGAAGAATATTCACACCCCGTCCACTAGGTACAAAGTGATATTATACGAAGGCCACTAATATTTTCCTCTAGGAACGAAAGGAATCAGAGTTGCTTTGAGTCAGAACTCAAACGATTCGTCTCAAACATTTTAGAAGTACTTTTTAAGGGTTACAATCATCTACAAATACTAGTCGAATAAGTTTAAAACTTTCGTGAGCACATTGCGATGATCTCCCGCGTGTTTTAATTCGGACCGGTTCGCTTGAAAATCACATAAATCTCAACAGACAATGGTTCGCTGTTTATCGAACAACAACCGCGGGAATTTGAAATTCTGTGGCCATTGTTCGGTCGTCCCGACCTGTGCAACGGCAGGATCGTTCTTTATCGTGCCAAACCCGTTTTTAGCGTTCGGTCTAGCTGGGAAATTTTTGCGTCTTCGTCGCGAAGTTCCGAGACAATAGTCGCACGATAATGTCACACCTTCCGCGTGATACATGCAGGGTCGCCGAGGTAAATCCGGAAAAGTCATTGTGCAAAGGGAAAAGGTTAAATTCCAGAAAAATGTCACTATATTCTTTCGCCAGAATAGGAAATATAATATAAGTAAAGTCAGTTTGATAGGGAAAAAAGCCTTCACCCCTGGCTCTTTGGCGCCTTTTATCCTTGTGACAAGTGGAACACGATGGAATAAAAAAAATTGTTGACATATTGACCTTAAGATTCAAAGTCAAGGTTATTCATGGCTGACAGTTTCTCACTTGTTCACTGATCGATCGTTTAGATAGCGAATTACCATATCAACAATTGCTTTTTTATATTTGCCTTATCTACACCTTATTTGTGAAACTGCCCAAAAAAATCCGATTTTATCTGTACGTCACTGTGAAGTAGAGGGACGCGTCCTTTCGAGGCTATCACGCGCGACGTTTTATTCCTCAAGAGGACGGTGGTTGGAAGATTGAAAAATGAAAAAAGTAGAAAATCGATTGAGGCAACTAGAAAATTGTGCGAAATTGCAACGCAAGTTCGTTTCCTGCGTTAACAGGTCCTTGGGTTTCATCTCCCTATTTTTTATATATTTTCCTGTGAATAACAAAATATCTGGACGTGACACGATATCCATTACTATAACGGATCGCTAATGAATAAAAAAATTTACGGTTCTTTGTGGTGCGTGTTGTAGATCCCTTTTATAGTCGGACAAAATTGTTCATTAAGCAATTGACTAAAGAAAAATCCAAAGTCTAGAGGAAATATACAATGAAAAGAATTAAGAACCATGGTTGGAATTATTTAGAGGTCATCGTAAAGTAAGTAGTGATCCACCTTTTTGGTCAGACATAGCTGTTTACTTAATATATCACTTAAAAATATTATTTAAAGCGACTAATATTTTACAAATAGGCATTTAAGTAGTAGTGCTCTTTTATGACCAGACATAGATATCTACTTAACCTGTCGCCTCAAGGAAATTAATGAAACTGAAACGTTTAAATATGCATCTAATTCGCAATAATATTATACGAGTTTATAAATCTGATTATGATTATCAGAAAACGTCTATTACAATATTGTGTACAATAAAATATTGTATGGTCAGACACATGTATTTATTTAATAATTTTATTAAACTGAATGTAAGGGGAAACAGTCTTCCATAAGTAATAAAATCTCGAATCTTGTGTATCTCCTTTTATTTTCGTTGCTTATACCTTTTAATGAAGAAAACAATTATTTTTTCGGTGGACTCGATTTCGAATCATTTTTTTGATCTCGTCTCTAAATTGCAGAACTTATTTGTTTAATTCTCCCTTGGGCAGGGCTGAAGTTACTTTTCTGTATAAATAGACTCGTATCTACTTTACAAAGAAGTATAATTTAGCTGTTTTAACATTCAAAAACGTTGACCAACTTCAATTTTTCACTTCTCAAGAAAGCTCGAACCTTTCAAAATTTTCGATCAAAATCCATTTGAAAAGATTCCAGAGTGTCTTCGCAATCGAATGGAAGGTTCGCCATTGTTGGGTAAAACGTACGTCGGATAGAGTAGCCCAGAATAAGCTCGTTCACAGTATCTCATTTTAGGGGGACTGATTTTTAAAGAGAAACTAATGGAAACCGAATTCGAGTTGATCGGCGCTGTGCCAACTCTGAAACCTTTCCATTTGAAATGTCTGTGAAGAGGATCGCTCCAGGGCGTGGAGAAGGTCCTTGCGGTCGCCGAAAGAAAATTTCACGAGTTCGCTATATCTTGTCTACCAATCGCAAGTTCTGGAACTATTCCCTCTCTCGCGCGGGGGCGCCTCCAAGTTTCAATTGTCGATTCTGATGAAACTTCGCGCAGATGTAGAGCACTGAAAAATCTTCGAAATGTATTTTTTATCGGTCTATATTCTGTTGAACGAGTGAAAACACTTCGAAAAGATAAAACGCGGAACGTATTTTATCGAGTACTTCGAAGACTGTTAACACGTTGCAGTATTACGTTCTTCGCAAGTGCAATGACTATAACTTGAAATTACCTTAACCTCTTATCTCGCAAATCAATTTCAAGGTTTCACATTAAAACGTATAATATAGAAGGACGTCTGTCGAGAAAATTTATTCACATAAAAATTATTATGTGGAGCATTGATCGACTTTGAATTTCAGGGGTGGAAATAATCTTCCACTAGCCTCAGCTAACACTAGAATTACCGAGCACTAAATGTGACTAGATTGTATTATCTTTTAAAAATAAGATTTGTGACATTTATACTGTACTATTGTTTTCATAAAATTCGTCAGACTAAAAACATCTTTACAATCCCAACGATTGTAAAGTATTGAATCTGAAATTCGGCATGCTGTTCCCAGTTTTAGCTTATTCGTCTTCGACGTCCTTACTTCTTCGGTTACTAATTTTTCACTTCCTCCCTTTCACACTTGCCCCAGCCAATCCCGATTGATTCCGTCACCATAAACCCACCACACCCACGCGCCTACTTCCTTACACGTCCCCCTACACCTTTCATAGTCTCTGGCACCCTTTCGGATCTTTCACTCTACTTTCGTAAGTTCACCCACATTGCCTATCACGGGACCCCTACTCTAACTCAATTAGTTCCCCCACTTCAAATCCACAGATCTATCCTCTTTGACTTCAGTCCGTCGATTCTAACTTCTTCCAGCCCTTCACTGTCTACCTTTGTCGGTTATCTCTCTCTCTCTCTCTCTCTCTCTCTCTCTCTCTTTGGTTTCCCCAATTCCTCCACTCTGACTCCACTTCTCCACACGCTTTGACTGTCTCACGTTCTCCTCTTTGACTTCTTCAGTTCAACTACCCTATCTTCTTTAGTTCCTCCACGTGAATTGACGTAATTAGCTCGCTCTGTGCCCATTATTCTTCCCTCTTAGACTCCGTTACATGAGAATGATACGTCTTTATTACAGTTAGTGATTAATCTGCTAGAGCCACATGCTGAAACTTTCTCGATATCAAAGATTAGCTTTTTTCATCCAGTTTAATGTAAAATTAGAAAAATGTCTGATGTCCTTGTTTAAGATATTCAACTCATTTTTTCATTTTTCATATCGATTTTCACTCATATATTGATATTTCAAAGAAATAATGAACAAGATCTGCAGAGGGCAAGAGGGAACATTAAACATCTCAACTTTTCGATTTTTATTCTGTTGAATAGATTACGTTGACTTTATGGAATTTTTGTGGTTGATGAATTGGCAGTCAAAGTGTTACCGCAAGAATGTTAGTGTTTGTATTGGTTAGTGGGCATTGCTGGTCATGATAAAAGACGAGCGACGATAACAGTTGAAGGGGAAACGCTCCGGTGGGAAATTCCTGTGTATTGTTCTGGGATTCCGGGACATCGACTGCCTAATAATAACTGAAAAATATGTTCGCATGTAATTTGCATTTGCTCAAGAACTTCGGTTCATGGCCGCTTGGATCCGCACTTGAGTTGGATTACAATAATCTTCTTTTAAACATGTCGCCAAAGCTGTCTAGCACTATGTTTTTGTAATATATGCGATTCTTTAAGGGATTACAATACTCTGGTTCAGTAAAATTCACAGCATTCTTCTGCAATTGTTTATTACGACAAAATAAAATTGGGCAAAAAATGTTCGTTTCAAACGTTCTATATTATTGCTGAATCCAAGAAGAATGTCACATTTAAATACGTAATATATTTAAAATAACATCAATACATGTTCACAGAGTCCAAAATCCAGAAATACAATGTTTCCGATTAAATTGAATATGACAACTGAATAATTCCGTATCTGTTACGTCGTGTGTTTGAGGCGACACTCGCGGGTGATGCGCGGACGGATTCCACTCAAGGTTGTAAGGCTTGAGCCCGATTTGATCGTGGACGCGTCGACCCGCGAATGCCATCGCACGAATGTTGCTACCCGCCAAATTAATCTTGGGTAGCCGGTTCAAATGGGTTTAGCGATTACATAAGACAAAGTTCGTTTCGAATACAATAGCATACGTTAAAGGAGCGTTTCGTCCCGGACCTGCTAGTGGACTCGTCAGTAAGGCTGATCTAGCAGGTCCTGCCTTAGACGCTAGCGCACGCGAGGGGTTTTTGCTTGATATGATGCGGATTTTAGCGCGTTGTCCCGATCGCTGGACAACGAACTATCGCAATGTAACTTCCCGACACTTATCCCGTTTTGAATGACAAGACAACGGCCGGTGCGTTGTCCTTGTCTAACCGAGGATCAAGATGGTGCTTGTCCGAAAGCTAAGATAGAACTGTAGGAACTCGAATTCCTGTCCGAACGCGACGAGGAAAAACAAGTGCTGATTGGTTCCTGCCGAAAGTTGCATTTACCAATCAGCATGATTTGACTGTTGACATCTCCTTCCTGCTGCTGCGAAGGAGCATTGGGAAGGAGGCGCGACGAGGCTCAGTTATATGACACTGCCTCGGAAGGTCCGGGTGGTCGTTCGAAGGGACCAATTCTATGGTACATTGTTCTTTAAGATATACAAGAACGAGACATTTGCCAGATGTCTCGAATGGTCGCCGACTGACCCTACTTTACGTCATCTTCGAGGAAGATGTTTAGTCGCGAACGTACCATAAATATTGCTGCAACGAAACCTATGTGTCGTGTTGCTGCGCGACGGAACAGTATCGTTCTGTCTCTTTTTCCTTTTAGAAAACTATCTTCATCATAATGCACCACCAATTTACTAGCGAAACACGTGGAAGTTTAAAAAAATATTCACATAATTATTCTTTATGAGTCGACGTAGGCACGTAATTTGTCATCCAGACAGATTTATTCGAGCTCGACTGTCTCCCCGGCCGTTCAATAATATTCCACAAACACATTACGCGATGTTGTTGGCGTTTCCTTTAAGCAATTTACGAAACGGCTCCGAAACGATTAGTAATGGTGTGCAGTCAATATCGAATGTGCAATAATCCTATTTGGACGCGTCTGTAGGATATCCACAGGCGTCCAAGTATTTCAGATATTGCACAAGTTTTTATTGACACAATATATTGCGCAAACGTTCGATGGCTCCTCTAGAGTCTGTACCAATAATATTGTGCAATGTTTGTGCAATATTATTGACCGTTTAGTGACTGATGACGGATGGAAACGTTAAAGTTGCGGTCAAAGACTTCTTCGTGCGGCAGAGGAAGAAGGATCGCTCTCGCAACGACTTGATATAAATTATTACACGATGCAACTCCGGCAGAGACTCTTACAGAATTTACATATTACAACGCAACAGATGGCGTGTAACGGGCCAGATTCATCGCGTTTGAAATATCATCGTAATTCACAAAATAGTCAATTTATAATGTGCATGCGTGGAGAGCTGTGCAAAATTACAACGAAATTATTCCATAAATTATAATCACAAATTACAGTGATTCGAATTATACTGTTATTCGTAAGTCACATTCTTATTCAATTAAATTACGATGTCAATTGATTAAATCATTGTATCAATTTATTGATACATATTCTTGTGTCAATTTATTAATTAAATGTATATGATGTCGATTAATTAACTTCATTTGTTATTAACGTTCGCGAAGTATTTTATACAATGATTTGAATTTATCCTGAATACTTTCAATAGAGAAAATAAATAAATATATATATATGTATATTGTATGCAAACATTTACCTCGATGCTTAAAAATATTGGTTACAAAAGAATAGACATTAGTTTCGTCTTCAAAGACAGGTATAATATTTAAATTTAGTAGATTTTGATTGAAATGTTCATCACGAGTCAAACTCGTTATAATGCGACAATGGGTTGATGAAACTAGAATTATTTACTTACTGCAACACACAAATGACATATTAATGTGTGCTAACGTAGCTTGCGAGAGAAAATAAATTAAATAGATGTTATAAAAAAGTGCGATGAACAACTTCCATTATAAAAGTTGATAGTTTCATTCAACCCCCGGTTAGGTCAGCACACCGTGCATAGGAGGGGCAATATGTTCGCGAAAACCGCGAAAATCGCGAAGAAAACAGAGATCCGCGAAGTATCCGAGAAATATCCGTTCCTTAGAAATCCGTAGCCGTTACAATGGCATAGCAATTCAGGCGTGAACGTCACCGGAAAGCGTTAAAACCTCGGAGCGGAGACAACAATCGTCATCGACGGAACGTCCCTGTTTTCGCCAAACAAACAATACTTTTCACGGAAGAAACGTTCGTTGCGTTCAACCGAATGCACAAAGGGAATGCGAACGCGGTTGCAACTTGAGTGCCTGCTCACGTATGCGTTTTCTTTTCCGCAGGCTTGCCGTGGGGCTCGTTTGGACAGCGGGGTGCAAATGAGGGTTATGCATGACACAGATGGCAAGGATGTGAAATATCGAATTCCTGCCCAAGCGGATATTATGATCGCGTACTCCACTTACGACGGTAAGTACAAGTGTCAAACAGCGTTTCAATCTTTCCCGGAAACACAGCAAATGTCACGAGTAGACTGCGGATTTTATTATGACAAGAATGAGTCGGCGGAACACAAAGGAGTAGAGGAGTAAAAGGGATTCAAGAGCAGTGTATTATCATTAACTTATTAGAATTATTAGAGGAAATAATAAATTTTTTTTCATTCTAGTACCTTGTAATTGATACAGAGAAATTTTGCATTAAGATCCGCAGTCTACCTAAGACTGACATAGGAATCGTGTGCCTCGTCTGATTATGGCTGACCAATTCTACTTACTGCTATAGTAAAGAACACAGACGTTCCTCAAAGCAATATATTTTAGGTTGTCCCAAAAGTTTCTTTCGGAATAAATTAACTAATTTAATAATTAAATAGTAAATGTAAATCATTAAAATTAAATATTATGGCAGCTTTATATACTTATTAGAGGAACTTGTTTTTTAAATTGATGTTCCACGTTAGGAATTACTTAAACTTAAAATTTATGTAGTGTTGTTTAAAAATCTTATAAAGATTTTATTTTTAAAATATTATATATATATATATATAAACTAAATACTAAACGAAAATATATATAAACAAATTTTTAAAAATTTTATATAAATATATAATATTTAAAAAATAAAATCTTTATAAAATTTATATACAACAATACATCAATTTTAATTTTAAGTAATTCTTAACGTGGAATATACATATAATAATAATAATTCAAATCAAAATGAAGTTTATTTAAGAAATAATGAGTTATATTGATTTTAAAGATGTTGCTAAATAAATACAAACAATGCGAAAATCTTTAAGTCAATGTCTTATTAGTTCCTAACATGAATTTGCATTATGTTCATAAATCGAAAACCAACTTTTGTGACAACCTAATGTTTATTTAGCAACTTTTGGGACAGCCTAATATTTTCCATTGCAGTGGACATAGATTTAGATTAGATAGTACATGCAAAAGTATATCATTGTAATTTAAGAAACGGAGTTGGACTTCGTATGTTCTCTACGCGTCCATCTACAAAAAAGACTATTAACATTATGCCACCCCCGAAACCACGCATGTTTCGCCTGATTATTCAGGTGGCATGTGTTAGGTGTCTCACCCTGTATAATACAGAATTCAAAATTATTCTACGGTTTAGAATTCTATGTTATTCGTTTGCTTATGCAAGCTCCCTCTACAGGAATTGTTAACCCCTTACCGTACCTTTTCTTTTACAGTTACAGTGATTAGAACGTCTTTATCCCGAAAAATGGCGTAGAACAGAAGAGAAAATTTATATTTTTTGTATGGCTACATTTATTTTAATGCTTAAACATTCATCGCAAACGAATCAAATTTTATTTCATCTAAAATGAAACGCGTAATATTCATATTTGTTAGACTTTGTTAAAAACCTTCGTCACGTGTCTGGCTCGTCAAAATACGGCAAGGGGTTAAAAATCATCCCCGTGATGAGAATAAAAATTCTAAACTGTCATAGTACTTATCATTCCATTAGATGTACAAATTAATTCTTATATAATGGAAAGGACTGTAACCTTTGATGAAGATCGGAGGGGGCTGGCTGGTTCTTACGAAAATATTGTTGTTCGCGGCTTCGGCGTTAATGAAAATGTAGACGCATATGTATGAGCATGTTTCTCATCACCCTTCACTCTCAGTCACTAACAAGGAACGCACTGCGTAAACATTTCCACCCCATGCTTGCACAGGCTTCTTATTTTATGAGCCGGGTGTACTGCAATGCTTGAACCATGCTCTTCCCTGGAAATACGTGGAACGAAGTGCGTTCGTTTTTATCAAACAAAGGAAACTATACTTAGTTTTATATGTAGTTAAGAAATATCAGGTACTGAGAAGACATAATTGGGCTGTTATGTGCATGTGCATGGAAAACATGGTAGATATGACATTCAAAACATTTAGAACTCAATACTATTCTGTGTTACAATACCAATGCAGCAGCAAAGGACAAAACTCATCGACAGTTTGTGGGATTTAATAACGTCTAGTTTGAAAGTGTGTAATTTAGTGTTAACTAATAAAACAATATTTTAGTAAAATAAACTATTCATGTTTTAGTGTATAATTTAGTGCGGTGAAAGATTCAGACGTGTTTCAGTGAAATTAAACAATACAGTTCATAAATTTCAAGTATTCGTTATAAATAAAGTATTTAGTAAAACGAATAATTTCCAATCATAAATTTTTATTTCATATTTTAGCACTTTGAAACCCATCTGGTGCACCAACTGGTTTTGTTTCATCTGATTGATGGATAACGCACAAAGAACCGTTTCTCATAGAAATTGTGCCAGAACAAACTTTAATGCAACGAAAGAATGTTAAAAGGAATGCTTTCACATTTAACCGCAGACTTCATTCGCTCAACGAACAAAGAACATTTTTAAAGCAGTTATGGTATAGTTCTTTTAACCATTTTATCCTTAACGTTGTAACGCTTCAACAGCGAAGACTTAACGATCTTTACTTTGCTGAAAGTAGCTGACGTAATGGAAAGACTACAGATTTACAGATTTATTGTATATTAAGGTATTCCTTTATTATTTCACACTCATTAAACTTCATCAAAATGTTCGTTTTATTATCCTATACTCAAGTATATACTCGAGTATCTACTTTCAATGAAAGAATCAGCATTAAATCTACACTATTACAAAATAATAATAGCCTTATGTATTTAATTATGACAGAAGCATTTGAAATATTAATACAACAATTTTTATTTACTACAGCATTTCATTTTCAAACAACTTCTCTACATTAAATGTAAAAAATTTGCTTTTTCTTTGCTTGAAATTATTCATAAATATATTCTTGTTGTATATCTTCTTTATTTTCGAAATTTCTTCTACGCAATCTTTCATTATCTTTTATTAATTTACTTTTGTCGATTAAAACTTGATTGTTATATACTTGTTGTACTTTAAAGTAGACAATTTTTATTTTGCATAAAATTCCATAATTTACTTATTGATTTGATTCTGTATTGATCATAAATGATTAAATAGACAACAAACTAAATATTTGTCTTTTAAATTTCATTAAAAGAAGTCCTAAGAGAACTTTATTTAAAAATTCACAATATAGTCATTAAATTCGAGAAACCTAAAGTGATTCAGTCATTCACTGTGAACATTGGTCCCTGATCGAAGGATTAGTTACAGGTTGTAACAAAAACTCAGTTAGTTCAGTTAGATCACACAGTTGGACAGTTAGACATCTATTCTTGAGATTTACATAGCAACTGAAGTCAATACAGGGAATCCTTATCAATAGCGATACATGCCTACGCATATAGCGATGATAGCAAAATTATCCGATTTGGTGATCCCAGATTGGGATGATATCGCCTATCAACGTGTATGCGAGATCCCTTACTGCACGCGTTAGCCATTTGGAATATTAGGCTTATAGAGAAACAATCTATCGGCAGCCTAGATTGCTCAATCGGTTTCGAATTTCCATTCTATTCGCTGAATGTTCCAGCTCTTCCACCGTCGTGAATAATGCATCTGACTTCCTTAATTTTGAAAGAATGTTAGAAGCATACAAGGTTCGTAATGGAGGAATTTAATATTTCGAGATGATCGTTATACAAAATTTTACCACAAGGTTTACCGTAATCTTACTAATTTTACTTGGAGACGTCTGAGAATGGTTTAAGGCTTACGCTTATAATTTTATTTGCACTCGCCCGTTCTAATGGTAAACCGCTTATATTGCAAGCACCTTTAAGAGTGTAGAAGGTTATAAGTAGCTCATGTTGACATCCCTCGAAAAATTCTTGTACCAGACGCAATCCTCTTTTAAAAGTTGGAGCGACTGTTCTTGTTATATACATTGTATAGAGGGAGCGCTATGGCGAACCAGCCAATTCATCTCGTAATTATAAATGGTACAAAGACGTGGGCTATGTTGGCTTTCACGAAATGTAAATTCACGTTTTTATAAAACCACTTATTCAATTTTTAACTGAAGAATAACAGCACTCCATTTCCTCTTCTAGAAAGATAACTTTTTATGTAAGTGCAAATAGTCAAAGCTTTGACTATTTAACACTGAATTATTCAGAATCGTGTTCTCCATTAAACTATACAGACTTTCAGTTTTATATTAACACTTTACCTACCGGAAGGCTATTAATTGGATTTTCAATAATTGTGCTGTGCCAAAAGAAAACGTAGAAATTTTCTTTTACATTACAATCTGAAATGAAAGTATTAGATCACGTTATCGAGGGTGACTTGTTAGTTCACAATGAAAATTGTTGTTGCTATTGAATGTTCCATTAAAAAGTGTTTAGCCGTGTACCATAGATTTTTCAAAATTATGCAATAATCATCGGTCGGTAATGTGTTAATTACGAAGTATTCTCGAAAAAATTCTGTTCTTATAAAGAACAAGAACAATTTCAGACCTAGCGATCTACCTCCTTCAGATTTTTTTATATTTGTGGCACTAAATTCTGAATCTCGGTTAAAGTCATATTTTAATTTTTATGACGTGGGGTTTTAATTTTATCCGGTGCATTTTAATCACATTTTTGAATCCTCTAAAGGCGTTGTTGCATTAAATAGTCCTCCTTTCTTTTTGCTGTTTTTGATAATATTGCTGTTTTTATATAATATTTTGATTGAGTTAATTAGAATGGCTTCTGAAATAAATTATTATTTCAATAGAAATCAATCAAAATTATTTATTATTCTTTCTTTATTATTCTTATTTAGAGTGAATCGACACATAAATTCAATATATTTCAAAAAGTGGAATCGATTTGGCCTGTGAACGGCTCAATTATTGAATTGACAAATACACTTTCATTAGAGAACTAACTAGAATCTCTTTATTCAGGAACAAATAATAAAAATCCCACGAAACCTAGATATACTCAACCTTGTTATTTTTATAAAGCAACATAGTCCAGTTGCTTTTAATGCTCGGTAGTGTCAAAGAAGCCATCAAATTAGATTTGCACGACACTGAAATGCATCGCCAAAGAATGCTATTATTCGTAACGAAATTACTCGTGGATGCAGAATGCACCGTCTTCTCAGGTGCGCGCCTTGGAATCTCGGCAGGTGGGTTCCGTAAACAACGGCACAAAGCGGTATAATTAAATATTCTCTTTCTTGCGAGATGGGAGGAGAGTTTAGCGAATTTTCAACGCCAAATATAATCGCATCTCTTTACCATCCGGCCCGCGGGAAGAAAAGATCCCGAAAAAAGTGCTCGCGACGAGCCCGGCAGTCGTCGTCGTCGTCCTCCCCCTAAAAGCTGCAGTTTCGCCCGGAGGTTTTTCCCCCGTCGTCGTCGTCGACTCGTCGGCATTCCCGGCACTTTTCGTTCGGGCTTCCTGCTTCGCAGAGAGGCACTTTGTTCCTCGTTATCGATCACAATAGACGAGGACGGAAGCCCGGCGTCTCTTAACGCGGCTACCGGAGATGTATACGCGGTCTCTATGCCGCGGAGTGCCGCGAAAACGCGAGAAAAGCGAAAACCACGCGCCCTGCGACTCGCGAACAATTGTGCAGAAGCATTAAAAAGGTGCCGGCCTTGGCGGTGCGTGTACGCCCTGTATACATAAATACAGGGGGTGGTGGCGCTGGATAAAATGTAAGTCGAAGCTGCTTACCACTTGTATCGTTCAGTCGCACTTCCAAAATTGGTCTTCTAGAACCTTGTAAAAGTCAGTTTTTCTTTTTTTCTATTTTCTTAAACCACACTTCTTTATACGTATGCCTGCGAAAGGATCTGTTTGAATTCGGAGAAATAACAAAATTATGGATATTTGAAGAATATTATTGAAGATCGAAGAGTAGGATCGAAAAGAGGGGATTCTGCATACAAAAATAAGGCCTAAAATGTCGATTAAAATTGTTTCATTTTTGTTTTCAGTTTCATTTCATTTGAAAATTTAAAAAATACGTTTTGTGGATTTGTGTCAATTAAACATGTTCTGAAAATTTCGTCAAAATCGGTCGACGTTGCAATGAGCTACAAACGTTTAAAGATGGTAGAAATGGCAGATTTTCACGGTTTTCGGCCTATATCTAAGAATTCTTACATGTTTCGATGCCTGTCGTTTTTTCCCGCATCAACCGATTTCGATGAAACTGTCACGGTGCATATAATTGACACAGATCGACAAAACGAATTTCTTAAATTTTCAATAAAGGCCCACATAAAGAGGTTGAAAATGAAACTTTTTAGTATTTTTTCAACAATTCCGGTGAATTGCAATTCTTGAAGAAATTTCTTTTCACATCCTGTAGTAAACTAATTGCTCTAGCTTCCCCAAAAAAATTCAAATCGTATAGTACAATATTAAATTAGTTTTCGTCTTTTTTAGAGCGTACTTAAACTTATGTCCGCCACTGTATATACAAAACCTCGATACAAAACAGTGATCTGATTGCTTAATAAAAATTATAAATCAATCCTATAAAATGACACTCCAGTCCAGAAGACCTTAAGTATGTGTTTTACGTCGCATCGACCGCCTGGTCATTAGCGACGGCTTGGTCTAGTTTCCTGTTTACGTTTCCTCCTGTAGCGGTTGTGTTTCTTTGTAAAGTTTAGATTCCCTTAGCAATTTCAATATAGTTTCCGCGTGTTCTTCTGACGTCAAGAAGAAATAACGCGGTGGAGCGGAAAGCATAATGCTAGACGTCAAATCATCCAAACAATAAAAGGAACTGTACACAATTCAACTACCCAAAGGGCTACAAAGAAAACACTCCCTAAAGGACTCCTCTTCATGGATACAATAATAGTACATTAAAATTCTTCTACAGATATTTTCTGTCTCTAACTCTTTCCAACTCTGCTGCAACGATTTACCAAATATCCTTTTAATTTGCGAATTGAAGACATTATTGTAGAGTTTAAAAAAAGAAATCTAACATGAAGACATTCTAACTTTCGTTTATAAATAAAAGCTGGAACAACGGAATAGTATTGTTTAATTTCGATATTTACATATTCATTTATTGTTACAGTAACTCGTGCTTTTAATGTTAGGTACTTTGGTACTTTCATTTACTAACGAAATTTCAATCGGTTGAACAAGTAAATATTTGAAGTAAGTTTGGTGTAAGATGTTTACAAAATACAAATTAATTTACATTAATGTAAATTTCAAGTTTTCTCAAACTTTTCAGAATGTGAACTTACAGTCGTAATAAATGGTCCATTTATCCTCATGTGGACAAACGGGTAACCCGTCTTGCGAATGAACACTTAAGGCGCACGCCTGTTAAACTTAGCATTCACAAATGGTTATTTAATCCCTTAAATGCTGCCACTGGAAGCGAGCCATTTCATTAGTAAGGTCATACATCCCTGAACACAATTTTAGCAGTGTTTGATAGTTCTAGCCTTCATGAGAAGTTTAGCATAGAATTGAATGAAAAATGGGCCGAGTGACCAATTAATGAGCTTGAATTTCCAACGAATGAACCGGGCATTAGCAAAATTATAACCACTGGTTGTAGTTTTCGTTTTCATTCTATATCGCGTTTGGTATCAGTTTAATTAGAAAAACGAGACGAATACGATGGTAATAGTTTAATAAAAAAGGAAATAAAACATTAGAAAACATGCAATTTCTTGCTCTGCTTGCATCGGTGTGAGAGAGTCATTTTCATTTTTCATTTTTATGTAAAATTAGATCCCTCACTATTATAAAACGTTTTTTTTTCAACAGAAAAACTAAACAGTTAAGAATAATACGACACAGAAGGATTTATACAGTAATTTCGTAGTACGCATTTACATAACAACCCTCTACGTTTTACGATTATATGTATGTACGCGTAAAATGATAGGCAATGTGAAACAAATAAAATCTTAAGTGTGATGGCAACACTCGTATAACGCGGTTCATGAATTATAGCAATCTTTGCATAATGTGGCGCATGGACATATATACGTACTCGCAAAAGTGTACGAAGTAACGGATGTGGCAATTTGGTGTCTGACTGTACAACGTGACACATAATAGAGACGTATTGTTCTCATACATCTCTGAATATATTTAATATTTCGCATTTATTTCATGTTACTCTACTATTCCTCTCTTCAGTACTATCAAATCTCTGTGTGTACGCAGTTGTATTAAAATATATGAATTCGACTAATTGTAATAATTTCGCTGTTCTCTTGCAGTTGCCCGTTAAATGGAATTTTGTAAAAGAATATGAAATATTTTTATTCTATTTTCGTGAACACCGTCCGTAAATTTTATCTGGCAAAGTAATCGAAATATACCAGTAGCCTCTATTAATACAATTTTTAATGAACATTTCACATTAAAAAAAAGCTTACAAATGTTCTTTTAAGCAATAATATACCATCAGAAATTATTAGATCATGTTAATGGGACTGGCTTTTGGGTAAGCGATCGAAATTCCTGTTGCTATTGAAAAATTTATTAAGCAATCCTCGGACATGAATCGTACAGTTTTTAAAATATTAAACGTCCAGATAATGTGTTACTAATTTTAGAAACTTACACTGTATTCGTGTCTGTCCAACTTTATGACAGAACTGAACAAAATTAGATAAGAGAAACGAATATACTATGCAATAAATTTGTACTAAATTCGAAAAGTTCTATGTATACCAAAGCATAGTATCTTTGGTTTCATATAAAACATTGTGTAATATATTTATACTAAATGCTAAAAGATCTAGAGTTAAATATAATATCTTTGATTTAAAGATTTGATACTGAAAAGGACTGTTGTTTATTGTCAAAATTGATCGAAAATGATTAGTTATAAAAAGAAAGCTACAGGATAAAGTTCAGTTGGATGAACATCTTAACCCTTTGTACTCGGGACTATTTTTTCACTAATAAAACCAAACAACTAATCTAGAATATTTCCAGTGTATATAATTTTTTCATTTGCTTATACAATGCTTAAATATTTAGTAATTTGTTAACCCCTTCGCCTACAAAATCGTGTCTAATAAATATATGTATATGTGTGCTACTGATTTCCTTCAAACCAAAATAAAATTCTACTTTCGTTTTGTTAATGCACAACTATTGGAGAATATATAAGCAAACAATAGACATAAATTTTCTCCTTTTTTAGGAAATTATACTAACTACAAAAAAGTTCGAATCACTGAAACCGTAAAATAAATCGTATGTTAAGCGGTTAAATATAAAGAAATGTAAAAAATATTTGGAATATTGATTTCTAGCGATGTCTCAGAATCGCCACTCGAGCGCTAAGGGTTAAATTTCTTTTCTTCCATTGACTCTTGAAATCACGAATCTGTATAAACATCTCAGTCACTCCAAACGTCACATTGATATATGAAATGAAGTTGAGGAGGTAAAGTTTGCACAGGCCCCACTTCGTCGAACTTCTCGCAGCTTCTGATTCTCCGAGACAGTGCCGAACAATTACCACGCTACTGTAACAGTACAGTGCCGTCAAATATGTGAGTTGGTGATCCTCTAATTATTTCAAGCGGTGCAATAATAGAAATGGAGAGAAGCTTTGACAGCTCCGTGGTGAACCAGTATAACTTAAACAAATCTATGGAGATCCTCTGACACGGTGAAACGGAACATCGAATGGCCATTCGTCGCGTATCAACGCCAAAGAAGACGTTTCGTCGACTATTCGTAAAAAGATTACGCTCAATCAACAAATATCGAAACGTAATCCCGTCTCGTGGGCTGCGAGACGGTAAATCAAGCTGGCATCGCGTAAATAATATTCGCTCGCGGTTAACGAAGCTTTCCATTATATTCGACGTAATATATTTTCGGCAGCAATCAATTGCAGAATGATGGACGTCCTATGCGAGCGCAATATCTTAATAACTGCGCCAGCATAATTCTGTGATCGTTCACTTCGCGTGCTCGCTAAAACGAACGACAATCCCGCTGTTCTGAAATATGTATGTAACGACAATGATTCAGCTGTCAGTGAAATTGTTGCAAAAACAATGCGACCACGTGCAACACGGGAATTCCTGCGCGAGTGCGTCGATCGTTGTTCGAAACTACAAAAGCTCCGAGCGGCTAAACGCCAACGACAACGCCGCTGCAGTACTTTGTTTTCGTCTCGTGCACTATACGGCATCGAATAACAGTTCTTTGTTACCAGAAGCTTCGAGAATAGTATCAATTAATGTCGCTTACGCCCCGATTTCCCGCAATCCTGTTTCAAAATTGAAAATCCACGCCGCATTATGCAACGCTACCGGCGAATCTCTATTGTGGGACCGCGTTACGGCGTTCTTTAAATATTAATTAGCGATTACTCGTTACGATATAAAAAATTTCGTACAGGTGCATTAAGCACGATAACATTTTTGATATTGGAGCATACAAAATGGAATTACAGAGAAAAGTAATATATCCTGGTGAAAAACTGCAGTTTTTAAGCTCTGATCGATAATGATCATATTTTGAGAATACAGATATAATTAACGCAGATCTACAAAACGTATTTTTCAAATTTTTATTATAGGTCCATATGAAAAGAGTTGTGTAATACGACTTTTAGTTATTTCTCTGAAATTCTGACCAACTGCCATTTTTTTTAACTTCTCAAAAATACTCGAGAGTCGATCGTACAGGATTATACACTGCTGTGCAAAAGAAAGAAGCACCCGGCCATATTGAATAGAAAACCGTAAAAAATTAAATAAGAACACAATCAGTTTTTTTTAAAAAGGATTCTCTGTTTAATTGAATAGTTCTGAGAATATGTGTTATTGCGGATTATCTATTACTCTAAATGTAATAAATGAATCATTGTACAATAGAATATCTAGATAAAGATATTGTTTGTCATTATATCTTATAATGAAATTGTTAATGCTTTCGGCGCAAGGGTTCGATCGTTTGTTACTTAATTTACAAAGCAATTTTGCAAATTACTAAAGTAATTCCGACGTTTCGATCTTCGTTCAGATCATCTTCAAGTCGAATTTATTAAGTTTCATCACAAAGCTAGCGAGTAGTTTTATTACCAGCATTTTTCCCTTTCTCTGTTATGTATTCTTAAATTTCAAAATATTCTTAATTTGTTAAAAAATTCTTTCACAAAAGCAATTCTAGTAACCCTTGAATATGATCTGAATGAAGATCGAAACGTCGGAATTACTTTAGTAATTTGCAAAATTGCTTTGTATATTAAGTAACAAAGGATCGAACCATTGCGCCGAAAGCAATAACAATTTTATTAACAACAAGTACGATCGATAGAAAGCTATAATTATTATATTTTATAATTATACTGGGTGCTTCTTTCTCTTGCACAGTAATGTATGATGTGTAAACGATGTCTGAAGAAAATCGTAATTGGCAGGAACTGTGTCAAAAGTAACAAATATTGACTTTACACCTTTTCTACCTGTAATGAAAATTAAAAAAATAGATTTTGTAGATTCATGTCAGGAGTATGTGTGATGAAAATTTCATTGAATTTGTGTAACGTTGCCGCCAATTAGTGTGGCGATGTTGCCATAAACGAATGGCTCATTTGAGACTAGTGAAACATAGGTTGTTTATAGATAAGATTGTAAACAGTATTTCTCGCTCGAACAGACCGCCACATTGCCGAGACGGCAATCAAATTTTTCGAACTTCTCGGACAGAATAGTATGTGGATTTGGATCGTTCGGAAGCCCGCACCTGGATCGTCGCAGAGGATTCTGGGTTTGGTTGAATTTAATCTAGACGCTCCGGGTTGGGGCAACGATTTATGAGGACCGGTTGACTGACATCAACATTAACACCCCGTCGGTGCGCCAGCTGCGCGCCAGTCTGCAGAAATCCTCGAGTGTCATTAGCGTTAACAGTGTAAATGTTTGCCCGACCTAAGGATTTGCGTCGCGATATTATCCTATTATGTTGTAAGGCTGCAGCGTTGAATGTGTATCAGCACACATCAGCAACATTCATCTCTAGTGGCACTGCACTTAATGTGCATTACCGTACATTGGCAAGAGTAATTTTTTGCCACAATCGTAAAAATCACTTTTTGAATAGATATTCAACCTTCGTACCACCTTCATTTAGAATAATGTTAACACTTTACCTACCGGAAGCCTATTAATATGATTTTCAATAATTGTGCTGTCCCAAAAGAACACAGAAATTTTCTTTTTCATTACAATCTGAAATGAAAGTATTAGATACTTTTTATGTACGTGCAGGTAGTCAAAGCCTTGATTACAGTTGTACGTTGCACTGTGCTACAACACTGAATTATTCAGAATTGTATTTTCCATTAAACTCTACAGACTTTCAGTTTTATATTAACACTTTACCTACCGGAAGCCTATATAGGATTTTCAATAATTGCGCTGTAGCAAAAGAACACAGAAATTTTCTTTTTCATTACAATCTGAAATGAAAGTATTAGATACTTTTTATGTACGTGCAGGTAGTCAAAGCTTTGATTACAGTTGTACGTTGCACTGTGCTACAACACTGAATTATTCAGAATTGTATTTTCCATTAAACTATACAGACTTTCAGTTTTATATTAACACTTTACCTACCGGAAGCCTATATAGGATTTTCAATAATTGTGCTGTAGCAAAAGAAAACAGAAATTTTCTTTTTCATTACAATCTGAAATGAAAGTATTAGATCACGTTATTGAGGATGACTTGTTCACAATGACAATTGCTGTTGCTATTAATGGTTCCATTAAAAAGTGTTTAGCCAGGTACTCTGGATTTTTCAAAATTATGCAATAATCACCGGTCGATAATGTGTCAATTACGAAGTATTCTCGAAAAAATTCTGTTCTTAAAAACTGACACAATTGTAAGCTTGCTGTATTTTTATTCTCAAACGAAACATTTTCCATCGCAGTTGACCTTCAACGACTTTAATCACCTTAAGTCATAGGTAACTGTACGCTGTAAGAAAACACATTGAAAACGCGAAAAATAATTATACTTCGGCCCAATCAAATTCCTCCGAAACTGTTAATGATACTAAAAAATAATCCAGACAAAAATTAAACGGTATCAGGGCACACTTTCCGATGTAGATATCTTTTTTTTATGTGGACGCGTAGAGGTAATACGAAGGTCCACTTTGTTTATTTTTAATGGAATTGTATAATTTCATTGCACTACTCTTAAAGCAAACAAAAAATTCGATTTCTTAAACACTGAAACAGCTGGAGAAAAGTAACTTCTGGCTTAATGTTCGGCGAAGTTTATATTTATAATGAACTGGTGAAAGGAGAGATGACAACGGGAACAATTATCTTGACTGTTTACAGCTCGAATGTAGCGTAAATAATATTTCGCTGTACCGCTGAGCGTGCGAGGCACGATTGGAAATCACGCGAACATAGATAATCGTCAACAACCGAAATAAATCGAGTTGATAATTACCTTAATTATCTACAACTCAAACATTACGTCAAACGATATCGTCCACGGGCGATTTACCCGAATCAATGAATCCTATTCATCGGTGTCTGTATCAATCCGTCAATTGTTCACCGTTTGTTTTCGTGCGACGGAAATCAACCGGCTAACGATCCGAAATGACGCGGGGCTCAATATTTTAACTCGGTCATTTCGATGACACGGCCGGTGAGATCGATGCGCGGACAGTGACACGAGTCAATGATATCTGCAACTCTGTCTAGCGGACGATAAATCTCTCCTGAACAATTGCTGGCCGACAATCGGTTGTGGCATCGGTCTTGTTATGGATAGATGGTTCATGGTATTATTGCTCAAAAAGCCCGCCGAAAATAGACAATCAGCCTCGCAGCGCAAACACGCGGATTTCACCTGTAATGCTTTTAATCACTCGTCTCTTTCAATTTGCCTAGGCCGTTAATTAACCAACTTCGTTAAACAACAAATGTCCAGTTAATTGTGGTACAATTAATATCTGGGCTCGACTGAATTGTTAGACCGATCGATAAACAATCTATTACTCCATTCGAATGTGACCTAACAGCGGATCTTCGTGCAAAATAAAAATTTTCTACCTAAATTGCAACAAACTGCGGTGTAATAGAAATTTATTTTCTTTCTTAATCCTTCGCATTCCTTTGTCGAGTGTGACTCGACATCAGAGAAAGACAAAATTTGAATGAAACGGGTTCTTATATGTATTTGGCTTTTCCTCTATTTATTTGTCTTATTTTATAGTTAAACTAAATATAAGTTCCACAAATGTAAATTACAACAAAGTTTGAGAGCTAGATTTAATATAATTAGTGAATAAAATTGTTTAAAATAAGTAGCAGTCGAGGAACGGTCCTTCGAAGTAAATTTCAAATGAAAGAGCTCAAATAGTAGAAAGTTGTTGGCAACAAAATTTAAAAATAATTCGGAGTGCAAAGGGTTAATATGTTTAATAGGTTGAAAATAATATAATATTTTGATATTCTTCTAATATCTGAAGTGCATTACGTTGTTTACTTATCACGCTACAGCACTCTTCATACATAGCACTCTACATTTCAATCTTCAACTATCGAGGAATAATATACGTAAGATAATCGTGTGAAAAAATTTAAATGGAAGATACTGGATTGTTTATTCCCAAAGAATATATTTTTGCACTAAAACTGCTTATCGTCGCGGCACTAATCCTTATCAAGGTATCGGATACATTTCTATATAGGCGTTCCTACTTTCGCATATCTACTAACATTACTTAAAGACGTGCCACTTAAGGTAAGCAGCTTTACTTCGAAACACGTTGCAGTAACAGTTGCACAGTGCATCTGCGTCTAACATGCATAGCATGTACCATGCGAGGACTCGCAAACTACAATTTTCACAGAAAATCGCGAGATGCTTACACTAATGCTTTAATTGATAATCAGAAAAATTGTTACTTGGTAATAACTATCTTTTAAGAAGTATTCCTTCTCGAGCATATGTTTTCAAACTACTTTCATTGAAAATCTTAGTAATTATTATACTGCGGATTTTTTTGCAAAATTATAAATGTTTTCATTGATTGCAAGCCACAAGAGTTAAATAAAAAAGATCGATCAAGTTTAATTTTCTTATTAATCCGATCAAATAATACACCGATGTCTTAAATCTTTTTAATATGTCCACAGCTTGAAATTGTTGTACCCATTTTTGTCATAAACGCATAAAATCCGCAGTCTAGTAATTATATATTATCGCTTCTCAGCTCATTTTTATGCCCTCGTAGAAAATCGTAATCACAATTTTAATCATTTTTCTCTATTATTACTTAAAAAAGAGCAGTAACTTGTCAGAGTTCCCAGAATCACCCTGTATAATTCTTATTTTTGATAATGCTTAAAATTGTGATTTTAAATATAACGCAATAATACGCGGGTTCTATCATTCGCCTATTAATATAACTGCTCGTGTTTACAGGTGTTAACACGAATAGAAACAATTAGAAATTGTCCGTACGTTAATAATCAAATGCGCGTACGCTTGACGAATATTCAAATTTAATTGTTCCAGAAATGATGCATCATGTAGGAAAATGCAATTTGCATACAGAGTGAGCCGCATAAGGTGGGACGACGGAAACTTTCCGAAAATATTGATAACGTTAGACACTGTTAATAAGCGAAACTGGAAAACCTGGAAGAGTTAACATTTTCCATTGCATTTGTCTTCTTATAAATAAGTACATATTGAATGCTGAGTAAACAATTTAAGCTGTATAACATAGCGGAAACATTTAAAAAATTTAAACAAAAAGAAATAAAAAGCAGTATACTTCTTTCGTTTTATTACAGTTTTTCATCTGCTACTTATAAATTTTTTGAATCTTCTTCTAGTTTAACATAGGGATGTGTTATTAGTAGACTGCGGATATTATGCATTTATGACAAAAATGGGTATTTACAATTTAAAGGAGTGGACATGCTAAAAATATTTAAGGACACCGATGTATTAGTTTCAGCTTGATAGGATAATTAAAAGAAGAATACAATTTTTATTTGGCTACTGTGTCCTGCAATCAATGCAAATATATTTTATTTTGCATAAAGATCCGCAGTCTAGTTATTAGAAGTCTGACTATGGTCAACCAATTCTACTTCCTGCATATATAACATTATTATAATTTTCTCAAAAATGAGGCGTCAAACGAAAAAATGTTATTCCTTTTATTCGATTTATTATTACACGTAGTATCATTCCCTCTCAAAAGATGTCAAAGTTATAGTTAAAAAGCTGTAATAAAACGAATTACGTATACTCCTTTACTTCCTCTTTAAATTTTTAAAACGTTTTCACTATTTTAAATTTCACCCATTCTCATTGTTATAAATGCACAAAGCAGCTCCTGAGCTATCCAAGTGTACAAAACTGGAAATAACAGATTTGTAATTTCAAAGTTATGTTACAGAGAGTTAAACTGTTCTCGATGTAGAGAACAAATTGTGGGCGAGTTTTTTTTCATAATTATCCAGCGATTCCAGGATATAAACTGCCTCGCCGAGGCGGTAACCGTTAATTTTTTCACTCGTTGCACACAGGATTCTATTCGAGAGACGTATACCGGTGTTAGCTGGATATCCGAAGATACGAATGGCTAGCATCTTACGAGTTCACGGGAGTACGCGGTTTTTGTGGTTGTAGACTACTCAGCCGAGCCCTGGAAAGTGACAATGCTATATTCCTCCTCTCGGTGTTGCATTAGCGTTCTGAAAGTAACGTCTTGGTCCCCTTTGTCTCTACCGTTTCCGCCTATTGTCACGGCACAAGTATCTTCCTTTCGCGCGACAAAAGATATATTTCGCCTAACGGACAATCCATCATAAGCCTTGAAATGGGGCATTCGCGTGCCTCTGATGTTTTCAGTCATCGCGTTCTACACAATTAAATGGTTGCATGGACCGTGTCCTACATTCTCCGCGAACAGAACGCAACTAAACTGCAGAACCGAGCATAAATTACTTTGAACGCACAGTATCGAATCTTTATTGCAGCATCGCATTATGCACATTAAAATTAGATAGAAAAATCGTTAAATTTAAAAATATGAAATAAAAAATTCGAAATATGAAAAGATCCTATTTAAAACATAGAACACAGGAACTTTTTGAGAAAGTTCTCAATCGTTGTCACAAATTCCAAAAACGTTGAAAATATTGATGTACATAATCATTGTTCAAAGTTAGTACGAGTGACTCTCATAAAGCTTTCTAAAATAATTTTTCGATGGGAATATTTTTTTAAAAAAGCTCCTAAGAGTACCACTTCTTCCCATAAAAATTCTATATTTAACTGCGTATCAATTTAAAATAAATTGAACTAAGAATGAATTTATTACGTGTTAGTTACAGTTGTGCGATTGTGTCAATCACGATTGAACATAAGTTAAATCAACTCCACAGTTTCTCTGACTTCATGAAAATATTGCATCGAAAGAGCTTTCTGCGAAATGTCGGAAGCATAAAAACGAGCCAGCAACGATTAAGGAATCAGAATTGATTACCCTTGGAAAAAACTGAAATCTATTTTGCCGATGAAAAAGCAAAGTTGTCGTCCCACGGGCACGTAACAATCATTTTCAAAGTACAATTAATCTTTCACGCCGGAGCAACTACTTTTTGAAAGACGTTTCTGCGTTTGCGTTGTATGCACAAGACCGGGGTGACGTACCCTCCCAGCCATAAGTTAAAGGTACTAAAACCGAATTTCATTGGGACTCGCATAATTCAAAACAGTTCAAGAAGTAATATTTGTGACAAGTCGACTGCGGATGCATGTATGACAAAAATGAATTAATGCGGTTTAATACTGTAGAAATATTAAAACAATTTAAGAGTGACAATATATTATCCTCAATTTGATAAGATTGTCAAAAAAGAACAGAAAGTTGTATGTGGCTACAGTTTTTATTTTACATAAACATTCCTAGTATGGTAATAAAATTTAACTCTGCAGTTTGGATTACAATGACCAACTTACTTTCTTATTTCTACAGTTTATTATTTGATAATCAATATTGACATATTTTCTAAACCATAGCTTTTTAATATTGGACCATAATTAGTTTACTGCACGACCTGCAAAAAGTATGTAGAAAAAAATGGCAATTCGTCGAAATCACAAAGAAAGAAAAAATACTATATTGAAAATTTTAAAAATAAATCTTGCAGATCTGCAGCAAATGTACTTCCATATTCTGAAAATTTCATCGAAACTGTAATTGCAATGTATTTTGAAAATTTTTTTCGCGTTGTGTAGTAAACTAATTGTTCCAGCTTCTCAAAACAATTCAAGTCTTATGATCATTATTATGGTCCTTTAAAAAGTGTGCCAATATTATTTCGATTTACAGGACATTCTGGAAATAAACTAAATTTAGCAGACATTTATGCAAAATTTGCAAATCCTTAAGTTCTCGGATACTTCTGGGGTTGTGTATACATGTTCGTGATCGTTTAGGGCACGGCTCTTCAAGTTATTTCTGCAAACCGACCCAACCATTAAGCTCGATATTTACCCCGAGCGGAGGTTCACGAGAGCAACTAATGACCTCATCAAGGACCGTCCATCACGTGAGAATGCGCCGTCTTTATAAACACAATCGAGTCTGTACAATACGCGAATACGGAACGGCGGACTTGGTGTTCGTACAAACTCGTTTAGATCTGTTTAATCTGGCAACTTTGTCGGTTGTTTTCCTGATTTCTTGTGCGTCCAACTTTCTCACCGCAATTCCACGGCAAAACGGGGTGGATGCGAATAGGGATGAATTATTATTAAGCCTGGGGCCGAATACCGAGACGGTTTGCAAATACTCCGTGCTCATAGATGATTGATACTCTTTTGACGATAGGATACATGAAAGCTCGCATTAATTCGCCCACAAATTTGTATACCGATTGCGAGTATTATCAGGATCATTTTTGTGCAAAGAAATGGTACATTGATCATGCATTCTATTGTTGTTCATGGTATTAGGCGCGTGCAAAAGTTTTATTATTTTATTTATACACAACGAATGATGTATGTATGTTATCAGTCGATAATATAGATGGTCAATTAAACACGTTATAATTATAAGTCATTGTTGGAGTGCGGAAATCGCATTTTTTCTTTAACGATTTCGAGAAGATATATGAAATATTGTTGTAATTTCACATACTTATTCTTGTTCATTTGTCAAACATTTGTGCGATGAACGATTCATTCAGAAACGTTAACGATTTCCTATTGTCACGTTAGAATGTAAAAATTGTTAACTACTCTTTAATAGCGTATGAATAACTATAAAACTTGGCACTATTTAAAAACCAATTGCAATTGCAAAAATAGATCGCAATACCTATCTTGATCTAAAGAAGTAAAATGTGCCTCTTAATTATAGTATTGCTAATTAATGTTTGGAAAACAAATCACACGAATAAAGGATTGGTCGTACAATTGTTTACTTTTCTGATAAACAGAGAAAAAAATGAACTCAAAATAATTGCATTGTGCCATTAAACGTTACACTATGTTTAGACATATCGGGAAAATACTGTAAAAAATACATAAGGTAGTAATACTAAAGCTACCTACTTTTATATCTGTACGATAGTTTACTTCTCTGTAAAAAAACAGAGAAAAAAATGAACTCAAAATAATTGCATTGTGCCATTAAACTTTACACTATGTTTACAAATATCGGGAAAATAGTGTAAAAAATACATGAAGTAGTAATACTAATGTTACCCATTTTTCAATTTGAATGAAGAAGTGTCTTTTATGTTTAAGTACAGGAACGTATATACGAAATCTTGTTTATACAATGGGACATTTTCCCCAAAAATCCAAATAGTTCATTATATGCAGAGTGCTCGATGTAGTTGCATAGCTTAAGTAAGCTTTCCATGAATTGCGCGCTCTAGGCTACCGCCAGCGGTGTTCATTACATAACGTATTGTAGAATGCAGTAATATTATAATATTATGCAAACATAGTATTATACTCGATTAACTCGCTTCCTTTGATAGTAGATCGCGAGAAGGGAGTTTCGCCTCGCTGGCAAGTTTCCTCGATTAATACTTATTAGGTGAGGATTAGGCCATGCGAAACGTTGTTAGGTTGGGTTCAATTAACGCAACCATACAGAACAACCATTCTTACAATATTTTCTTAAAACGAACCCAGACCTACCATTCGATGGCACTCTATATTTAACTCAATTTTGTAGAACAATAACCGATCGCAAACGAAGATTTCATTTTAAAATTCAAATTTATTTCGAATTCGAAGTTAGATAATTCTACCAAAAACCTCTATGCCATATTTAACCTGAATAGACTTGTTATAGTGCTCAAGTAATATTTGTCATAATTTCCTCGACGTCTGATGCGACAAAACACCTATTGCAAGCTGCAACTTTAACACCCGTTGGAATTTTTAAACTAAATTTTCAAGGTTATGTTAAATTTTGATTTGGCAAATTGGCAAATTCTTTCGCAGATTGTTAAAGAATCGTGTCAACAACAATTTACAAACGCAAACACGCATAATTAAATTCGCGCAGCAAACGTACACACACTCCGCAAATTATGCGATTTTCATGAATCGTTTGAAACTCCATTTTCGATTCCTGCAGAGTAGAAACATCACAAGATAAAATATTCCAAGAAACACAATCTCATGCCACGCACGTCCCTCCAGAAAAGAGTTGTTCAAGCATCATCCCGTAGTTACGCCGTACATTCAAAAGGTTTCTCACAATACCGAAACTGGGGCTTCCTCGAAACCGGAAGTCAATCAATCGCTTCGAATTAAGGGCCGTTCTTATGTGATCAGAAACGAAGCAGCCCTCGGACAAAGAAAAAAAAAATAGTCGAAGGAAAAGAAGAAATAGTGAGAGGGGAGAAAAGATCGATCCCCCGAGAGACAGTGAAATCGAAGAACGAATTTGCCCCCGGGCAAAAACGTGCTCCCACAATTAACGCCGTCTCCCTTAATGACGTGTCTTTTGCCTTAATGGAAACGTTTCATCCGCGATAAATCTGCGGTCCCGCTTGGAAACGGAACTTCTGTGCAGCAAGACTGCACTAGACACTCCTACGAAAATGCACTTCGATGCAGCGCGCAAACGAGTGCAAGAATGAGAGCGAGAGTGAGTGAGTGAGTGAGTGAAAGAGAGAGAGAGAGAGAGAGAGAGAGAGAGAGAGCCTAACAATAAGTTAGGGAACCCTCTGACCGGAAAAAATTTTACTATGGATTTCAGGCTTTTATTCGTGGCGGAACCCAGACTCTGGCGCCTGGTTCATACAGGCCCTCTGCGAGGAATTGAATCAGAACGGACGGACCCGTGATCTACTCACCATAATGACTTTCGTCAACCGGCGAGTCGCCATTCAATATCAATCGTACGTCCCCCACGACGAACATTTCCACCAGAAGAAGCAGATCCCCTCCATTGTCTCCATGTTGACGCGGTTGGTGTACTTCGGCGGGAAACCACTTTAATATGCGTCGACGCACTCCGGACGCTGAAGAGAAGAGGAACCGATCGAAAACGGGGTCGAAGAAAATTTCGTGAATCCCCTGGTTTCATTGGAATGAAATCTATGGGATCTCCTCCCCTCTCGTTACCACGAGAAGGAAATATTCCGTAAGCTTCTCTTCTTCCTTCCTTTTTTTTTTTTGATCATCGTTACGCGAACGGAACGATTGGAGCACGCCAACGTTTAATCGTTGAACGGGCAACCACCGTCGAGAAAATAGGGAATTTCCGGTCCGATGTTAATTAATGCTCCCCATTAATTGAAACGGTCGGTGCAAACGCGAAAGGGTGATGCACAGATTATGGATTGCGCTTTGTGCGTGCAGAGAAACGCTATCAATGGGATCGATTCTATTGTAAATTTGCAGAACGATCATTGGCAATGGCGCGTAAACCTTTGGAAAAATATTCCTTCCGTCGAGAGTCGGCATCGATAGGCTATTTTTTAATCACTTGCAATTTTCTTGCATGCTGCCTAGCCATGTACGTAGGCCTGATAAGATGTAGACAGATCGGATAATTTATCTGTCGTCATATTTGGTTATTTGTTTATTCTGTGTCTTGACGCTAAACCTATCGAGCCTTAAAAGTAAATGGAATACATGTTCCTTTATAAAAATTACAAGATTGACTTTACTTAGCGTTTTTAGCGATTTTATACGTGCTTTACTAAAGATATTTATACAATCATTTTTATTATTTCAATAATTGTAAAATAAAAAATCTGGAACCGATCATTTTGACCGGCGGTGGTAGGTTTAGTGTTAATAGATCTGCGAACCTCATCCAAACGAGGGGATCAGAAAATTTTAATCTACGGTTGTTGAGATTGCAGAGATGTTTTATGAGGAATTACTTAATTTTATTTCTTTGAACGCATATTATAAAAATTGCTAAACATCTGGATAATGGTATTTTTTGAAGTAATTAGGATATTTTTAGCACTTTTTAGATCTAGTGTTAACAATACTGTTGGAAGTAAAACTGTTTCAACAAACAGTTTTTAAGTTATTACTAGACTGCGGATTTTTATGAAAGATGAGAAAAATTTCAGAATTCCTGCTTCGATGCTTCCTCAATACGGAACATTTTTATTGCGCATAAAGATCCGCAGTCTAGTTATTATGTAGATTAAAAAATACTGTTATTGAA
Organism: Lasioglossum figueresi; assembly: GCA_028455805.1. NCBI lineage: Eukaryota > Metazoa > Arthropoda > Insecta > Hymenoptera > Halictidae > Lasioglossum > Lasioglossum figueresi. The sequence goes on along the minus strand of CM052200.1, from coordinate 17,884,395 downwards.
AAATACTGGCGAATACAAAAAGATGTATTCCAATATGTGTCCCAAAATGAAATAAAATGAGTTCTGACCTGAATGCAGCGCAATAAATATTATTCACGCAAAACATCGTTTTTTTTTATTCATGCAGAACCTGAAAAATTGGCCTGCATTCCTTCATTCTGTTTTTAACGCTTCCTTGGCGCAACAATTGCATATCTAGCCTGCAGCGAATGGAGCAGTTTGCGAGATGAAAATGAAAATCCAATTTGATGTGCTAAGTAATATACTTCCCTACTTATCTCGGTCATAAATCTTGGTTACACGGGTTAGAATAAAAATTTATTCGAGCAATATAAGATTTGCGGAGAGTAAAGAACCCGCGGCGCTTCATTTAAACCTGTTTACGACATTTAATAAACACGGTGATAAGTTTCTCGCAGAGTGCACCGGGAAAAATTAATCCTTTCTAAACAAATTAGAGGCCTCTTTATGGCCGGGCTTGGTAAATGTACCTATCTACTTTATATCCCGGAAAAATGAGTCGCGATTTATTATCGCATCGCGCTGTAGTCTATTTTACCTTCTCGTCGGCGGTAGTTGAGGTGCGAAAACAAGTCATTTAAAAATTTACAATCAATGAATTTGTGGCTGAGAAGGTTGGAACTCGTTATTTTTTAAGTAGGCTTACATTTTCAATCGCCTTGAACGAGCGAATTTAAATTTTTACCACATTAAGGGGAGAGCCCGGTCGAGAATGTTAAAACAAAGCTAATTTTACAATTTATTTAAAAACAAAAAACTATGAAGTGGTACTTTCTGAAATTTTTAGATTAATTCATCTCATATTGTAGGAATATGTGTATACATAATTATATACATATATGTACAAATTTATTTCTACATGTTTTCAGTAAATCGCATTAAAAAGGCTTTCAATCTTCGGTAAACATAAACCGGATTAAATTCGGAGCTTTTCACGTTTGATTTTTATTTCGTACAGTCATGTATAATCATGTTCGAAATTGTTCCCACCTGTTGCTGAATACGTTGTACATTAAAACATCACACGAAAAAGAAATGAGAGCTCATCAGTCAATCTTTATAGTTGTATGTCTGTTTTTTCATAGGTATGGTATATCGATCATTCATAAGAGAAGTGACATAATAGAAAAAAAGAAAACTTTACAGGAGAGCCATTTGAAAATTACCTAAAATTGCCAATTTTTCATTGTATATCGCCAACTTAGAAATGTATCTAACTGTCACGTACATTAGTTATAAAGTACACCACAATTTATATATTTTTTATCATATATTTTGAGATGTGTCACTTTTTTTTGATAGAACGATGTATCAATTATTATATCTGTTAATGTTATTGCCCTCAATATCTACATCCTTACGAAGCTACCTTCTCCTTCAAAGTTTACACGCAATAGTGATTTATATTTCATCCTGACGAAGTTTAATGTAATGAATTGTTTATCAGAATTCAATCCAATTGTAACGAATCATTCAACACGTTCCTTTCCCGATAAAAATAACATTATTCTTGCAGACGTAAAGGAGCATACAGATCCTGTTTCTGTATTTCGATTCATTGTATCGAAAGTAGGAGAAATGAACGTCCTAATCAGCTTGAAGTTTCTTCAATTTATAGATCATTTATGAAATAATGTTTAATTGAAAATAATCACTGAACCGTGGATTCTCCGCATTTACAGCTCACCTGAATGGATGGCGCAGAAGGACGTAAGTAAAATTGCAATAAAATCTCATAAAGTTATACAGTCGGACCTCGATTAACCGGATCACGATTATAAACAAATATGCGTTTAAATATGATTATATTATGAAGAGGGAAGTAAATTTTCAAAAATAAACAATTTATATATTTTGGAATATAATGTACATTTTAATTATGCACACACACGTTTGTCTCCCGATGAAGCTTATTAATCGAGGTCCTACTGTACATGTATTTATTTTCATAAAATCTTTAGAAAAAAAACCTCTTGTTTTTTCCAATTATAATCGCAGGATTAATACGCGACGACGCGTGAAGAAAATACGAATTTTCTTAAATTTTACGGTGAAATGTGACATTTTTCATATTTTTTACTTTATTCGTTAGTAATTAACCTTTTAAAGCGTTGAATGTATTTTTTCAGGACGCCACTACGAACGTAATTTCTCGGAATGCGTCTGGTTCTCTAAAATACGTAATTGGAGAGCTCAGTCATAATGGGCCAAGCCCAGTTAACTTAATTTTGTGTAAATTGACTTTAGAGGGCAATTACAGTCATTTAATTCTAGACCTACATATGACGTACGAATGAATACGGTGAAATATCTGCATCTTTTTGCATATGTGGTTAAAGATTGATTCTGATTCAAACGTAATGACATCTATAATTACTTTACAGTTTACAACGATTGAAATTCTGATTGAAACGCGATTAAATCTATGTGTAATTACTTTGCAGTTCGCAACGAGTGAAATTCTGCATATTAAATAAAGCAACTCGTACATATTGAATAATTCAAATATATTTAGTCATGAATTCGCGGTATCATAATGTCATCTTCTTCATAAAAAATGTATATAATGAAACAAATTAATAGAAAGATGCATAAGTAGTACAAAAATGTAACAATAGCTTCTAAATAAAAATTAAGAAATGCTAATCAAAAGTGATAACAGATTTCTGTAACAACATTCTTTTCATTTCTATATAAAAGAAAAATTAATCTTCATAATATAAATAATAATAGAGTGCAGATGTACGTTTTAGAACAAATTACATTTAGAAATAAAGAATACGGTCGAAGTCACTTGTTTAATTTTATATATTGTACTAAAAGTAAAAAACACAATGAGTCAATTTTCCTACGGCCGTACGAGCTTCGCTCATTTCCAGTTTCTGTGCTTCGGTGTATAGATATTTTAAATAACGCGCACGAAGCGATCGCGTAAGATTCGGTTTAATCATACGCAAATATTCGTTCGGGTCTTACGGTGCAATTTACCGGAACCGTGGATCTCCCTTCACCGAAAGCTTCATCCGCGTAGTCCTTGAACTACTTTCGTATCAAAGGGAACCGAGTCCTTCGGCTGCCAGAGATGCAGACTGTCTGTTTGACCGTGCAATGACAATTCGATTCCATTCACTTCATCCCTGTCTTCTTAGGCTAAGTGGATCCTCGAGGCAAACGGAGCATGATAGAGCTATGGATCGTTTGAGACACGGCTAAAGGGTTCCGCTGTACGATCTACGGGATCTTGGCTTGCAACTGGCTATTGCAAGGAAGTCACTGGATAAAGAAGACAAAGATCGTTCTGGTCTATCAACGAATTGAAGTTCCGGCGAACAGGTGAAAATATACACTTCGTAAATATCCGGACATCTTGCTTTAAATTTTTATGAATTGTGTATTTATGCTACATGATTCTTTTTCAATCAAAATAGTAAGAGTGCTATAAGTATCAGATACATAAGGATTTTTAAAAATATATACAATTGTGCATGTATAAAATAATCGAAATCATCTCAGATAATATTATCCCTTTGCACTCGGAGCTATTCTAGTTCGAAAACCGAATTTTTCTTCAGGCCTGAAATATTTCCAAACTGATGTAATACCTCGTACAATTTCTTTACTGGTTTATTAAAATATTAAATACGTTTAGTAATTTATTGAATACGAAGTTAATAATGCAACAAGTGATTTGAATAATGCTATGAGAATTTTAGTGGCGCCTCCAAGTCATCGCTCGAGTGCAAAGGGTTAAGAAAGAAATAACGTGTCCCAAAATTCCTACGAGAGTAAATTTTAGAATAGGCTCGAGCATTTCTCTTAAAATCATACTAATTTTGGAAAACATGCCGATCACGCTTTTGCAATCATACTTGAGGTGGGCATTATTTGGCGAAACGAATATTTAAAATACCATTCAATATTTTAGATTTTATTTTGCTGTTATGAGCGATCGAAATGAACTTCTCTCATAGATAACTGCTTTGAGCGATCGAAACAGTTTTCCTTCATCGATAACAGTAACTTGTAACCAAAAAGTACAAAAATCGATATTTTTTAATCAGTTTGTTCTTCGAATTTTTTCTTTATATTTTATGTAGATTATATTAAACGCAAAACTACTAATCAATTACGATGCATTCAAGTTTTGTATAAGGTATTAGATCAATTTTTTATATCTATAAAAAGAAAACAATCGTATACGTAGAATGGAATTATTCTAGGTCGGATGAAATGTTTAATTTTCTTGTTAAAATAGCTCCGAGTGAAAAGGGTTAATAATTTGTTCCGCGGTACCGCAGGAATAGCGCGCGCAGGGTGATATGCCTTTTGCAAGGTCACAAACGCTCGACTTTATCAAAAGTACAAAGAGAGCAATCTGTATCACGATTACAACTTGAACCACTTCCATTTAGCTCGGGAACAAAACGTTTCATCCTTGAACGTCGATGTAACTTCGGCTCGGGCACGCAAAGTAATAAATTTACAGCGACCAGCTTACATTATATTACGTTGATTCGCTTCTGTGTACAACAATAGACCAGCACGAAAAGTTGCACCGGCAACACATCGCACCACGGTTAATTCATTGCATAGAAGTTCATTATGATGGAACGTTACGCTCGAATAAGCGATAAAGCGGCGCGGTTGGCGTTGCCGCGCGAAGTATCGTGTCTCTCGGAACGTTACAAAATGGTTGCTACCAGTGTGTACCAGTCAAAGACCTTTGAATCTTCTCGGTCTGTTTCTGTCTCCGCGGGAACCGGGTGCACGATGATCGAACGGAATTTTCAATTTAATAATTCAACTGATGAACCGATGACAAGTCGAGCCATCCAGTCACCGTGGACATAAGGTCGAAGTGCGCTCTCGAAGTTGAGCCACTCGAGACTAAGCGGATGACTGGCTCGTTTCATCAAAGGATATCGAGGCCCAGGTGCTCCTGCCTCTTCATTGAGCATCGTTGCACCGAAGGAGGACAAAGTAGTACTTGTACTTCTAGAAACTCGCTACTTAAACCTCGCTGATTCACTGACGTCGAATTGTACCGAGGAGCACTTTCGAATTTTACGATATTTTCGAGCCTCGTATTTTTAATGTACTCCAAAAATTCGCCCATTTTAATTGCTACGGATTCAATTTACACGGCGAGTTTAACTCTGCGCTCGGAGCTATTTTATCTTGAAAATTAAACATTTCTTCCGACCTAGAATAATTCCATTCTATATGACTTTTCTCGTTTCATAGATATGAAATTAATATAATATTTCTTACAAAATTTAAACGTTAAATTTAAACAATATTTTTAATAACGATAAAGCAATTTTTAATGATACTCCTTCCAAATATTTCTTAAATTGATTACACGACGATTTTATAAACCACAATATTTGAAAAAAGATGTTTCCGTACTTATCCCCATCTTAGATTTGTTTATATTTTAAACATAGATACTGGACAGAAAAAACACGTAAGTACAATAAATATGATCAAAATCGACATTTGTAGATTTGGTATTGTATATATGATTTATTTAACAATGTTTCTATTTCATACTTCACTCTTATTTCACATATATGTAAAAACATATCGTTTGCAATACAGACATTATTAATATCAAAAGTTCATTTTTATCAAAAAGCAACAATGGCTTGCATGGAAATTTGAACAGAATATGTTATGCGGTATTAAATGAAAATGGATATGGCCACATTTCACAAATAAGTAATAAATAGAATTCGTTACATCGATTATTTATAGCGCAAAGATAAACATGTCATATCCGTTTGTTTCGCCTTAATATTTTTTAATTTCTCGGTATTGTAATAGTTCTCATAAATTTAGCGGTTCAAGCTTAACTTTTTCGACCAAACAGCCTTTAATTCATTTCGTTCATACGTCGCGAGAATTATTTCTGTTAAACATGTGAATATGATTTTTTACTAGAATGCAAAGAAACAGTATTTACGAGCACGTACTATTTAATCCGTGATGGCTCCTGCAAAGCATAATTCTTCTTTTAACGCAACTTCGTAGCTTTCTAATGCACACGGAATTAAAAATCTTTTACAATTTTTCTTCTATATGCGAACTGTTTTTATAACTCCGAAACTTCATCATCTTCATTCCGTGTATATGAAAAGAACGAACAGAGTCAAGGATGTTATTTATGAATGTTATTACCAGCTCTTTTATCAACCTTTTTAAACGGAACGTGTAGAAACATTCGAGAATATTTCAATCGTTTATTTCAGAATATCTTAATGTCCTGTGTAAAAATATTTTGATCTAATATTCTAACAAACAAAAGTGCCTTCTAAGGAGATTCATAAAGGGAAGTACAGTAATGTCAAAAAATATGAACATATGTAGGATAAACTGTGCAATGTACAACGATTGGCATTCTGAGCCAAAATCGTAGTAAAAATGATTCTATCTTTTTTTGGAATGTTTAAACGAGCTTCACATTCTATTATAAGCTAATAGAGATTTTTCAGCAAATTTTTTAATCATTCCACAAACTTTCAACAAATTTTTTTACATATTCAACAAAAATAAATTCGAATCATTTGGTCTAGTTTTCGAAAACTTTTTGTAGGGTATCTACTCACTTTTGACCCGGACTGTTTAGTGTCAATATACAACCAATGGTAATTTCTAAATAATTTTTTTAAACATTCAACAAACTTTCAACAAATTTTTTTACGTATTCGAGAAAAATAAATTCGAGTTATTTGGTCCAATTTTCGAGCAGTTTTTGTAGGGTGTCTACTCACGTTTGACCCGGACTGTTTAGTGTCAATATACAACCAATGGTAATTTTTAAATAATTTTTTTAAGCATTCAACAAACTTTTAATAAATTTTTTTACGTATTCAACAACTACTTTTACGTATTCTACTCACGTTTGACCCGGACTGTTTAGTGTCAATATTAACATGACACTGAATTTCCTTGAATCGCAGCGATGTCTCGTCCCTCTAAAATTTACTCCTGTTTCCTGATCTCTCGTTTGAACGCCGCAAAACCGATGTTTCCACTTCCTAGTCGCCATCAACATTAACACAATATTCCGGTCACCGAAGGTAGACACGGATTCGCGGTAGAATATTAAAACCTAAGTTACGAGCAACGATGCAGATATCCGGGACAACGGTTGTGGAAGTTGCTGGCGGTACTTGGAATTGAAACTATGTGGGGTCGCTAGTATGAATTCGGTCGAAGAACGGTATTCGAAACGACAGGCGCTGCCGTATCGCTCGTAATTATGCATTATAGTTTGCTACGTAATTAGCGATTCCCGGAATTAATGAATTCCGGTGCAGTACCGGCTGATGTAAAATTCACGCCGAAATAAATTTACAATTGCTTACTTCGAAGAAAGACCCACGTTCAGCGGAACCTCGTTAATTTGTTCATTAATCAACGGAGTCGTCGAGTATATTTCAAACGTGTACAAAGCACCAAGGAAGTCGAGGATTAATGAAAAATTGACGGGTTTTTTGTTGCACGCGCAGTGACGAGTTTTATTAATTTTTGATGAACTCGGATGCACCGAGCTGCGGCCGAGAAGCGATTTAACGTCGGCCAAAGCTAGTTACGCTGCAAGTATCAGAATTTTTATTGCTCTTGCTCGTCGTATTGTAGTTCTTCTGGTCGTCTCGTGATATCATAGAAATAATTGGATGTCGTCTCGCTTGATTGCAGGAAAAATCGAGTTTCTCAAAATCATTACGTTGCGAGACTGTGTCAAACATTCTCGTCGGAGTATCGGCAGAGATTGCCTTTTTATTTTCTTATCGTTTACCGTTTCAAATCTACCGCGAAAGATAAACGGAATCGATCTGTTTTAATATTATCAACGGAGACATTCGACAGGAATATAAGTATGTTGTGCCATTTGATCTTTACACTGAAGATGTTTATGCATTTAGGAAGAAATTGGTTGGGTGAAAAGTTAAACAGCAAAGGATTAGAAAAATTTAAGAATATCGCAATGTTGTTTTCAATGTAACAAAGTCATGAAGGGATGAAATCAATTTTTATTTTATTCCTGCTTCCCAGAATCAATACGGAACATTTTTATTTTGCATGGAGATTCGCAGTCTATCGATCATTAATCGCACAAATACAACTAAAATCTTTATCTACACAAATAACTCGTTTGCGCAAATATCATTAGAATTTCAACAGTTTTCGAATAATTCAGATCAAATTAATATCCTTAATGACTTTATTCGTATTATAACCGTGGTTTCATTCAATAAATACGTTAATCCCGTAGACACTTATAATTACCGATGTTATTACAAAATTATACGCAGGAGTATCGTTCCAAAGTTAAATGGGAAAATGTAGTTTTAATGAACGCATTTATGTATAAATACGATCTAATAAATAAACGTTTACGTGTAACTCATTCAGCGCCACGTCATTCACACATGGGTCACAATCATTTTTGACCGGGTTTCGTTTATTTGTAGTGTGATACAATACGTGAAGGATGCACCGCGCAAGCGACCTTGCAATTTCCTGGTAATTTCCGTTAAAACAAGCGACGATCAGCATGAAATGAACAGATGAAAAAACGCAAAGCTACGCGCGGACAAATGAAAAAAGCTCAAAGCGACGAGCGAAAGATGAACGTTAGAAATAGCAGTCGTGTCCGGTCTTTGCGAGAGCGAATATCATCTTGTAACTCCATCCTCCCAAATATCGTTAAAATAAAGTCGCGTTTTTACCCACCCCTAGTTTTTAAGCCAACTTATTCCCAACTCGAACCTACATATATTCAGATAAAGCGAGTTTTATTACGATTTTCAGAACGGAAAATAGTGAAAACACATGACGAACATGATTTTGACAGTACAATTAAATTGATCCACTTGCAAATCATTGGATATCATTATTATAATATTGCACGTTTGAACAACTACCTGAAAACAAAAATTGTATATCTCTAAACTTATGGGATAACATAATATCGAGACATAATATTTTTGTCGACTCAATTTTTAGTAATAGAATTTTCATTTTTATGTAAATAGAATAGGCATGTAATTTTGTCATATAGTTTTTCTCTTAGTTAACAATCTCGATAAGATGAAGACGACGTAGCAATGATTTTAAATTCTTCTATTTTGTATATTACGGATATTCACTTTAGTTATTCCAAGTACAGTTTTTACCGAATCCTTGATCGTGTAAATCTGTGCATAAAATTGTAAATTTGCATCATCGACATCCGCCGGGTCCACTACTGTTAACTGCTTTTCAGTCGCTAGCGTTCAATTAATTTTTTCTGTACCTTTGTATGGGAATAAAACCACGTGATCGGAGCTAGTGGACCAGTCCCGCCTATCGCGAAGCATTGGGTTCATTGTTAATGGATTATGCAAATGTCGGGATGATATAATTATCTGCCAGTCATTATTTCATTAACGCCGTTGATCAAAGACTAATTTGATATTCAATTAGTTGACGATCTGTTGTGTGACTGGCTCGGGCTCGCCGGCCGAACAATCCAAAGAAGGAAATTGAAATGTCACCGAACTGCTCGTAACTTATCGGAAATATCGAAACTGGGTTGGTCGGCGCGCACGTCGAATCCGAAACTGTCGCCGCGGTTAATTATGAGTCAATCGTGCGAACGTTATTACCAGTTGTCGCCGAAAAGTGCTTCAAGTTTGGCCGTTCGGTGATTTTATGGGGTGCTCAACAATGACAACGGGCCCGGCTGGGCCTCAAACGAAAGGGAAATGGGATACCACGCGGCCGACGACGTGTCTAAAGGAATTTGACCTACCGAGCGCGATTGTAAACCTCAGATTTATAAACAGAATTACACGAAGTCGAAGACCCAACAAAATTTCGAAACTTAATTTGTCCTAAGCAATTCAATTATTCTCAACGCCGCCAAGGAATAGTAACGAACCCATTCACTTCATTGGCGCGGTTGACGTTGCAGCGACGCACGCAACACAAACCAATTTACGAATCGAACCAATGGATTTAAATCACGGGCGTGTTTATATTTCTCTTCAGAAAAGAAACGAACGTGTAGCTAGTTCCTTATCGCGGTAAAAATGTTCATGACATTTTTGAATAAATAAAAATGTGCACATTTGACTTTCACATGTGAAAATTAAGATTTAATATTTCCATGTTCTGTTATTTTTGTTCTAATTTTTTCATTTCGGTTGAGGGAAATTTAAAACTAACAATTTTAAATAAAACGTGTTCTTTTTCGAACTAATCAAAATCATTAGAATAGTTTGAATTGTATTTTTATAATTTTACACACAAATTGTAAGCAGAGATAACCTAAAATTGATTTAAGATAGTAACTATACAGTAGGCTATGTAGCTTAAGATTGTTTCATTGAATCCAAGTGGAAATAATATGTTTTAATTCTAACAATCGAATTATGGTTTGTTGCAAATTATGATTGATAAGACACCACTTTTGGTTATTACAATTAAAGATCCACTTTTAATAAGTAATTTGTATTATCGAGTCTCAGCTATAGGTACTTTACATAAATTTCATTAAGATAAAATAAAATAAAATTTGTTCACCTGAATTGCGACAAACTGGGGCGAGGTAGAAAGTTTTTTCTTTTTCATATTTGTGAATTAGCTGAAAATAATATATTAATATCTTTTTAAATTCTTGTAATATCTTTACTGCCTTAAATTGCACTTTTAAATGTCTCTTATTATATGTTATGAATAAGAAAAAGGTTTTTTAAATCAATTCAGAATTAGTATCGCGTGAAGTAGAAGAACCGTTGAATATCTTCTAGCAATTTGTCCAATCGTTACTGTTTCGTTTCTCCCTTCTTTCTCAAAAGAAACTCGTGTTTGATCTCGCACTCAACAATTTGGCCATACGGAACCACTTTTTTCCTCTTCCGTGTATTCGTAGACAATCCGATGAACAATGCCCGTTTGCAGATGTACATTATATGTTTACAAATGGACGCATGAAAAAGATATGAACCGCAAAGCTGCGAGCAGTAGCGGTTTGAAAAATATCTGCGTCGTTCTGTTTGTTTCCTTTCTTTTCATCTACCCGGGCTACCCGTGAATGTCGGGCAAACATTATTTATATTCAAGCGTCAAACGAAACGCATGCTCACATCGCCTGCATTGTTACGGTGCACCATGCCAGCAGCGAGTAATTTATGTTGACGACAGAACCGAAATTGTGCCGGTTGTGAGTAAATCTCTGTTTTATATTTCGAACGACGATTATTCCGAAATCCAAATGTTTCACGACACGCCTCTGACGTTAGTTGTTTCGATATTTTATATCCTATACGAGTCATTTAACGCTAGTTCTACGGAGCACCCAAAGTGACTATTTTACATTGCTTTATAAAAATAACAAGAATATATTTATCTAAATTATTGGTCATATTTTACAATATATATCGAAAGAAATAAATTAATAATTATTATAATTCCTTGTACAGTAAAGTCGCGTTGTTTCTCAGCGACAGCCCACCCAGAATTTGTCAAGTGCGATGATTGATCTCGGCTCGAATATATCGGTGTGAACTACCACTAATCCAATTACAAAACTTCTTTATTCTTCATTATTTTTTTATGGGACTTTCGCCGACTTATTTCTGGCATTTTTCTGATTAAAATTACACTAAACACGATATAATTTCAAGTGTATTTAGTGGTTCAATCGACGATGAAAGTTTTGGACGCAAGGAAGGGCAGCGTATGGGAAAGAATGTCCCATACGCTGTTCTAAATAAATTATAGTAAATTGCACACGATATAGAATATTTAAATAATTATAGAATATTTAAATAATACTAAATTGTCCAGACATTTGCGGATTAAATAGAGTGTCTGACCCATAGCCGATACACGGTCTATCGTTTGCACGACTGTACGTATTCGCGTACGAACACTAAACCGTTGTGCATATCAACAAACGTGCGGCACGCTCGTCTCTTAAAGTCGTGAGCTCGCTTTCCGCAGTGTCGAATTTCTAGCTCTCTGATCGGAACTTCAAAGAAGGACTATATCGTGTTTCCTTCGCGCGGTGGCGTCATCGGATCTATATAGCAAATTATCTAGGTACGCTCGAAGGGAGTCGTCTTGCAGGCTCTCGCTCGCCGAATTACCGAATCGCGATAACACGCGAGCTAGAAAGTTTCTCTCAAGTATCGCGAGAGACGTAAATGTTACATCTTCGCGAAATCAAGTCGGAACGACGAAACGAACTGGATTCAATATTTTCGTAACCGGAAAACTCTACTGTTCTCATTACTTATAAAAATATTTTTCACACAGACCGTGGAACATTTATACGAGTCGCTCGAACGGAAACTGCACGTCATCGTTTCACCATATCCAACTTCAAGCGAGTAATTAGCCACTAGTTGTATTAAATTTATTTTAACTTGATGAAAAACAAACAGCGGATGGTATGTACGGACCAGCTGAAACTTTAAAATCAATTTGTGGCTCGGTGGAAATCTGTGCTGGTTAAGACAGTAAAGGAACAGAGTGTTAACTTAAACTGTTAAGTAAGTTTAGAGGAAAGTAAATATACTATGTGTTGTACTTGCCCACTTTTTAAGAGACCTTTTTAAGAGTGCATCAAATTATTTGGACTTTTTCATAGAACAATTAATTTATTCGATGATATGGAGAAGAAATGTTGTACAGCTTTCAATTGATCAAAATTCGAGAGCAGATAATAAAGGTTGCTTTGTACATTTTTATGTAATGTAATAATTTTATTTACTATACTTAGCAAGCCTGCTACAATATCTATAACAAATCTCGTTCAATTTATAAATTCAACAAAACTATATCAAAGACTGTAGGCTATCAAATTTCCAGACATTGAAATATAAATATTTGAACAATTTTGCAGCATTGCCTCCGATGTTGAAGCAAAGTTAAAGCTTAATTTTTAATAATATTTATAACAGATCTCAGCCAATATATAAGTTCAACAAAACTAGATCAAAAACTGTAAGCTATCAAATTGCCAGACAATGATATAGAAATATTTTAACAATTTTGCAGCATTGCCTTCGATGTTGAAGCAAAGTTAAAGCATAATTTTTGATAATATCTATAACAGATCTCATCCAATTTATAAATTCAACAAAACTATATCAAAGACTGTAGGCTATCAAATTTCCAGACATTGAAATATAAATATTTGAACAATTTTGCAGCATTGCCTCCGATGTTGAAGCAAAGTTAAAGCTTAATTTTTAATAATATCTATAACAGATCTCAGCCAATATATAAGTTCAACAAAACTAGATCAAAAACTGTAAGCTATCAAATTGCCAGACAATGAAATATTTTAACAATTTTGCAGCATTGTCTTCGATGTTGAAGCAAAGTTAAAGCTTAATTTTTGATAATATCTATAACAGATCTCATCCAATTTATAAATTCTACAAAACTATATCAAAGACTGTAGGCTATGAAATTGCCAGACAATGAAATAGAAATATTTTAACAATTTTGCAGCATTGCCTTCGATGTTGAAGCAAAGTTAAAGCTTAATTTTTGTTGATATCTATAACAGATCTCAACCAATTTATAAGTTCAACAAAACTAGATCAAAAACTGTAAGCTGTCAAATTACCAGACAATGGAATAGATATATGTGATTAATTTCATAGCAAACATAGTAATGGAACTAATAGTGGGAAATCATAAGCTATTTGTCGTGTTTAGGTGAAGCTGACTTCCATTGACACCAGCTGGGGCGATCACCTTCTTCTCACGACATGACAGTCGGGGGTGGATTTCTACCCCTCATATTCGTGTGTCGGTCTCTAACATTTCTCGGCTCGTCGAAATTATTTTCTTCCGCGATGAAGGCACTTTCGGTTTGGCATCATTTGTTATAGGGACGAGCGACGATTTCTCAACGAGAGACAATTCATTTATTTCGATTCCTAAGGGATTTCGCGTACTTTCCGACGAGACTATTCCTGTACGCTGTCAAGAGATGTGTAAGGTAAATGTTAGTCCTTGATATGGTGCTCATTCTACCCTTTTTCATTCTTCCATGTCGCAAAGTTGGCAAAATCGATCTACTTTAAAATAATATATGAACAAGTAATATGTTCGTATTCCAGTTTGCATTGCGATAAAATATTATTTACAGTTAGATAGAATTAAGAGCTTGAAACCGAACGTATCGCAATTACACGAGCTGAGTTTGGTGAAACTTATGTGAGAGGTACTTCTTCGTAAAAATATTTTTTACACATTTTGGTAGACACAGTAATACAGTCTATTTTAAAATATCATTTGTTGTTCTTGAGATATTTCACAAAGAAGAATATAGTGAAATTTTTCCGAGGGTTGTATTAGGCATAATTTACTCTACTTGTGTGCAAGGTTTCATAATTTTTTGAATTTACGTGTTCAATAGCTTCCCTCGTTAGAAGAGTATTCTGCATATTTTCATTTTCCTTATTTGTCTTCCGATCGAAGAAGTGAAAACAGCTCATAAAAACAATTTTTTAATATCTTGAAAAGTAAAGAGAATGGAACAGTACCTTTTTTAAATTTTTTCTGTGAATGTTAACTGATGAATTGATGGTATACTATAAATATCGTAGAAAAAAAGTAAAAATTATTGACCACATTATTTATAAAAACGTCCAAGATCGATATTTTCATATAGGCGGTAATTTGGTTAAAACCCACATTTTCAGTAGTATAAAAAAGATATGTAGCAACCAACTTCGACAGGTAACTGTTGTTATTGTTATTGTTAAAATTAGTTATAAAAAGATTGTGAAACTTTCTTCAGTTTAATTCTTTCTGTATTATAATTTATGAGAAGGATCTTAGCTGGTAATTGCAAGGATACCCTGTGTAAAGTAATTCCTTAACAGTTGATGAATCAACATCTTGTGATTTGGAATTACTATAATATTAAGGCGCAGCGTGAGATTCAACGCGGTTTAAAAGGCCCGTATTTTCCATTCAAGGAAAAATGTAATGCGGGCATGAATTTGAAATACGGGACAGGCGATTATACATCGTAGCAAAGTTGTAAACTAGATTTGATGACGTCCTGAAATTTTGCTCATCTATGATACAGTCGTCGGAATGAATGCTGCGTCTTACGCTGGCGTAGTTGCCTCTTCGAACGCTGAAGTCGTCTTCCATCGATAACGTGGAAATATGGAATAGATTCGCGGCGAGAGTGCTCTCGATGATGCGAATTTTAATGGAATACCAGATGGTCTAATATTGATATCGAACGCGGGGAGTATCCTTGCAATATCACCGATGCAGATCACGTGAATAATAAAATAAAGATTAGACGACGACGACGCGACGCGAGAACGATTCCGTAAATTGACAGAAACGTTACATTGTGATCGTGACTTCGCGTAAATCACTTTTATGGAGCAACAAATTTCTAAATCGAGCTCGGGATCTCTGTGCACAATAAAACCATTCTACATCAAACGCAAAAGACAAGAGATAAATATTCTCTTTCTGCATTTAATCATTTCGATAAGTTGAAAATAATACAAGCTGTTTCAACTGGAATATTTTAAAATGGAATAACTCTTTTATTTTTTTATAAATGAATTTTAAATTGTTTATAGTAACTTTTTGGTCACTCTGCATACCGATACTTTTAAATTATTCTAATCTTTCTACTGTTTTTTAAATAGCACTCGCTCAATTTGATCACGAATGCAGAAAATTCATAGTCAAATTATCATTGTTGGTTAAATCCTTTCGTTTTCTAAAGAACACTTGAAATTAGCTTTAAATAATAAGTAGAAAGTCAATATTAAACATTTTTTATATCAGGTTTTTGTGAAAATTCCAACTCTTTATTACATAGCATTATTTTGTGCATGAATATTTATATAAATATTTTTGGAGTCATTAATATTGCGATTAAAGTAAGCGTTATGATTAGACTCCGGATTTTATGCATTTATAACAAAAATGAGCAAGTGCAATTTAAAACGGTCAACATATTAAAAGAGCTTAAGAGTATTAATATATTATTTTCACCAAATTAAAATCATTAACGAAGAATATAAATTTATATTTAGATCCTGCGACTTGCAATTGATGCACAAACTTTTAATTTTGCATAAACATCCGGAGTCTGGTTATGATAATACAATTCTTATATTATTTTGAATTTACTAAAACTCTATGTAAAGAACGTGAACTTTTATTGAAATATTGATCACCAGATATTATTTTAAAAAGACAATTAAATATGAATATGTAAAAGAACTGTTTAATGACCGATACACTTGTCAGACATGCATCTAAAATTTAAATGCATGTACTTACACGTGTAAATTTCGAAATGCATTTTTCAAACAGTACTATTAATGAAAGAACGTTTTGAGTGTACGAACAAACAGCCGGGAAGCGTTTTATTAAATTTTATTTTCACCTCGTATGTTTGCGTGTACGTACTTTAACATTGTTTTTTTGACATTCATTTATTATAGTATTATAAATTTCGGCACATCGAGGAATTAAATAATACAGATTAAAAGCAAGTATCGTTATTGTTTCTATTTACATATAAATGCGCACACCGCTTCTGCGCGATGCACGCGCCAATTTAATTTCCAGTCTACATGTTTCTTTCTCCCGCTTTGAATTCTCCATGACAGGCAAGAAGAACGTATTACAAAGAACCGTGCTAAGCAGGCAGAGGACACTGTCACTCGCAGGAGCATTTCCTCTAGAGGAAATAAAATACCTTGCTCTCAATTACTTATTTTCTCTCCTCAAGAATAACACAATTCCTCCGACTTCGCGAAACGGTGTAATCACATTATGCATTTATCAAATAAAGATCGCCAATAGGAAAAAAATGAAAGATTCTCGACGATGATCAAAGTGTATTTTATCTTTGGAGACGAGGAGATATCGGTTTAATTGAGGAAAAATATTTATATCCTTCCAGTGTTTGATAATGATTCTTTTTATGAAACATCTTTCTATTAACATATTTGTGGTATTTTTCTTATTAAAATGAGACTAAACACGATTCGACGTACAATTCGATAAACAATTCGACGCTACTCACTGGGACATGAGCGTTCGGATAATAGAGCAGTTACCTAAATACATAGATTTACGCTCTCAATCACAAATTCATATATGTCATGGACCGAAAAGTGGAAGACGGCGATTTTTCTGATGAAAAAAAATTTAATTTGGTCAGCCCAAATGGGTTTTAATGTTACTGGCACAATCTGCGTGATGGAAAAATGTAAAAATGACAAGAGTCCATGTGGGAGGATTTGTAATGGTTTGGGCTGCGTTCGGCTGGAACGGTAAGACTCCGATAATGTGGTTTCCTCCAAAAGCCAATGCTGAAGAATATCAGGAACTATTGGAATACGTATTGGATGAATATGGCGACAAGATTGGTGGATCTAATTTAATATTCCAACGCGATAATTCAGCAATACATCGTGCAAAAACAATTAAAAACTACTTTGATAGGGTAAAAGTTGAAGTTTTACCCTGGCCACACACACATCAAGGAGTCCGGACTTAAATCCGATTGAAAATCTTTGGGGAATATTAGCACGAAAAGTATACGACAATGGAAAACGGTATAGCAATCTCAAATTTTTCGGAATTGAAAAATGGGATTAGAAAGACGTGGTCTGAAATGAAATTAGAAACATCACGGAAATTAATTTAATCAATTCCACGCAGAATATTTGAAGTTATAAAACACAAAGGAGGTTCAACTGAGTATTGAATTATTTTTCTGTTCTTTTCTTTTTAATTTTTTATGTAAAAATACACAATGAACCTATGTTTATTTCGCAAATAATCTCAAGTTTTGTAATAGAAAATTTGCGATTGATATAAATTAACATTGTGTTATTCGATTGATCTGTGTATTTTATTAATTATATTAGAACGAATAAATAATAATAAGTGAAATCAAAACTACTGCATTAAACGTAACATTATGTCAACAACTTGAAGTGAACCTATCATTATTTCGGCCACTGTATTCTAACATCGTAAACCGTTTTATTTGTTACGAACAGAAAATTGTACGTTGTCACTGCGAAAGTAGATCTTTTTCATCGGTAGTGCAATCATTCTCTGCCCTTATAAATTGCTACCTGATGTTAGCGCATGCAGTTCTTCAATAAAATACCTTGCTCCCAGCAAGTTTTCTCAGTCGACAACACAGTTTCGCGTTCCGGATCTGGCAAATGGAGATCGTCGACAAGGAAAAAAAACGTAAACAGATGTCCGACGATGATCAAAGTGTATTTTACCTTCGGAGACGATGGGCGTCGGTTTAACCAGCCATGAAAGGAGGGGGAAATATCTGTATCCGCGTGGTGTTCAATAAATGAAAAAAAGAAGTTCGTTTACGCTCGGTGATAAAAGTTCCGAAGATTGGCGCCGCTTCGACGGTCCGTTTCAGAAATAATTATATACCGAAACGGGGAAAACCGTATCGACCACGATCACGAAGGTGTTAGAAAGCCGGTGAAAGAATACGAGGAACTGCTTCGCCGTCGGGCCAATCAATAAAACTCTGCTTCCACTCTACTTAACTTTGTATACTCGTAAAATTCTATTAAACCGTGCTCGATGAATAGCCGCAAAAGGGTGGCGGGGATAGAGTGAGAGAAAACACGAGAGAAGAAGCGAAATGGAGGAGGGGACGGGTGCTTTGAACCGTGAATTTCGAGCGAATTACTGGACGAGCGTTCCGGAAGATTCGCGCGACGAGAGAAATATAATTATGCTTGTCGCTCCTATTCGCCGCGCCCGCGGATTGTCGCAGATAATGGGGAATTAGGAACGGTAAATTCGGATCTGCATAATCGAATTGACTCTAATGAAATGTGACTCGATCGAACCCGCGCCCGGAACGGTTTCTCGCACGTCCACCTGCAGGCGTCCTCCACTTGTTAGGCTGTCTTTCGAATTTTGCCTGCATCGGCTCCGTCAAATTCGATCGGTCAGGCCCGTTTTCATTTCCCTAATTGCGCCGCCTCTCGACAAATTGCACGGCGCAACGGTTCCGGTGACATTGATCGCTCTGCTTGAAAGAGGGAATTAAGACGGGTCAACTGCACTGGACAGCATGCAATTTCAAAGAAGTTAGCGGCTCGTTCCCGGCGAAATCGATCACTTTTTGCCGAGGGTGACGGGAACTCGGAATGAAGTACGACGTGATCCAATTAAACGGGATAATCTATTATTCAGACATAGATGTTAGAAGAGAGCATGTTAAAGTTATGGTTCGTGTATTTAATTAACAAATTTTTGTTGTCTATAACTATTATTTTGGCTACCAGTAACCATTAGAAATTATCAGAATTTTTGTTAGTTACCAATAACAATTATCGATGACTGTAAATTTTTGTTTGAAGAAGAAAGAATCTTTGTTTCAGTTATCAGTGATCATTATCAATGAACGGAATTGTATTTTTAGGACAGTTTTTTGGTTACTGCATATACGATCAATATCGTCGGCAAAAATCATTATTTAATTTTTAACGTGAAAGAGGAATTAATGAAATAAATAGAGATCTTCATTTAACATGGTTATTCGTAATCAGAATATTAAACATTATATATTAATTAAGAATGGATTTATTTTGCGCTGATTAAATTTTTATTTTGCGTTGATTCACAGTTTTGTAACTAATAATTAGTATTTAGAACATTTTTGGCATTCAAGTATGAGTTTACTTAATGATGTTAATCTGTATGTATAGCATTGCACAGAATGATTCGATTATAAATGCACTCTGTCTACCATCGTGTTCTACGTGTAGACAGAGTCTATTATGTAAATTGGAGGAGTCTATACCCTCTATACATTTGGAAATGACTAGAACAGGTGTCCTCTGAATGGTGTGCTCTTGCACACTTGTTGTTAGACACTTGAACACCTAAATTGCTAGGGCCCTAGTCTCTGGACTCTTAGACGTCTGCGTGTATAGACATTAAGTACGTTTTATTTCCTAGAGGTTTAATTTCCCCAATTACGCGTTTAATATTTACCTTTACTACTTAAGAAAATTCGCAATCACTGTACAATCGCTGAATCCGGATTGAACGATGTAGTTTTACATCTATAAGTTCTTGACGTTTATCTTATTGCTGTCTAAATATTTACCATTGCGAGACAGTGTTAAAATTCTTATTCAATTTTATAATAGCAAAGAAAAGAACGTACGAATGAAAATACAATAATTACTGAATTAAGAATATTGATACACGTTATTATATTTATAGACAGTTATTTACAAATGTTTACGTTATAAAACTCATGATGTTCGTTAAGGAATTGAATGGTTAGAAAATTATAGAAAAATTCGATCAATTGAAAACAAGGAAAAATGACTAACAATAATAGACTCGTATCGACAATAAGTGCGTACATAAAATCAGTAGGCTAATTCTGACGTAATAGTAAAAATAAAATTCGTGAATCTATAAATCTACAAATGCAACTGTGTGTACCATTTTTTCATAATATACGTGTAATAGTGTAATATACGTGTAATAGTACTTTCAAGTCTACGAAAGCATCACATAAAGAAACAGTAACAGTAGCAACTGATTATAAGTATAAGAAGTACAACTAGACTTCGTATTGAGTATTACATTTTATTTCATGGCGTTCTAAAACGTCCAAAAATGGACATTGCAAAAATGTTTAGCACTGTACGGGACAATGGAAGATAAATATCCGAACAGTAGGTAAATCGAATGAAGCAATTACTACATTTCATTCACTTACTCTTCAGTTGACTCGCTTGTTCCCGAATACTGTCCAAATTGTTATCTTCTAATAACGTTTAAGCGTTTCTTACCTGAAATGAAAGGAATTACATGTTAAATAGAGTACAGTAGAGAATGTCAGAATAAAATTGTTAAATAAATGAGACAATGAAAATTCTCGAGCTTCTCTGAAATATAAGTGGAATAGCCATATAGGATTTTATAGTTTATGAAATTTCAAGTTTGATTACCAAGGAGACCATTTCATTATAAAGCGAATAAGAGTCTCGCAAAAGAAGCGGACAGTACCACGTTAATATCTGAAAGCGTGGAATTCACAGCATTTTCATCGTCTCTGCTTGTTAAACTATTATTCCCTTGCAATAACAAACCAAGCTAACCGTAACAAACGCCGAAGAAAGAGCCGGAAATTGCGCTATACGTAAAGCGAAATAAAAATTATATCGTCGAACGGTCTTTAAAACGGCGTTTCTTCTAATTTAAGCATGATATTGCATTCTCAAGACGCTATTGAAATTGGCATCAAGCGTTTTCTTCACGACCCACCGAAGAGTAGATTTCAAAGGATGCCTGACCCCGACAGCTTCGAGTTTCCCAACGAAATTCAAGCTGTGGGAACCGTTGAGTCTTAAGAATGCTCAATCATTTTTAATATATTGTTGCTTCATATACCGCATATAATTTAGACAAATAACAATCTTTCGTTTGACAGTTAAATTGAAATAGCGGACTTAGCAGATTTAGCAGACTTAGCATTCCTTTTCTTTTTTGTTTAATCATTAGAGATGGGCGGGATTCCGAAAATTTCAAAAAATTGTAATACGTGGTGACCCACCCTGTACAATAAAAAGACAAGATAATATAAGAAGTTTCTTTAAGCTTCGACAAGGTGCTTTCTATAAAAAAAATATACACAAATAAAGATCCCGGTAACTCGAGATTCAATCTGAAAGATAAGAAACGAAACAATAAAGATAAAGAAAAGGTGGGGAACACAGAAAGAAGATGGAGACCCTGCTTACAGAGAGCAGAGGATAAATGGAAAGGAAAAGAGAGGATAAGAACAGTCAAGATAACACAATGAATAAGCTAGAAATGGTGAAGTAAAATACGTTGCGGAATAGTGGAAGATAAGGCCAATGTTACTTTAGGCAATGTACAGACAGCCGCAAAAGTCCACAAGTGCACACCTGTTTAACGAAATGGAAACCAAAGGAAGTTAAGTAACAGAGAAAATAAGAAATAATATGAATATAATATTTCCGTGATTTTTTCATAAACTTTCGTTTCGATAACGTCAAAACCTACTCTTATTTTACGGTAGGATATTGCGAGCAAAATAACCAACTAATTAAAACCGTATACGAAATACAGGAGGAGAGGTAACATTCAATGTATGTTCATGTCCCGATTTTGTGGGGTTTAAAAGTCTCGTTACTTCAACTTTTTAACTGAGTGACTTTTCAATTATGAACACTGACATAGACCTAACAAAAGTAACATTGAAATAACGAAAATATTATTATTATCAACGTAAATGCGTTGGTGGGGCAATAACGTTGTCTATCTTGAATATTTTTGTTATTCGTAATCACATGAAAAAAATGATATATCAGATGATTGCATAAGTTCGTGCCCGATTTGAAAATAAAATATAATGGTTAAATTTTAAAGAATACAGTTTTATTAATCAATTATATAGTCACCATTCTTTTCTAATTGTAGAACATACATGTTGGAAATGTATGAATGTAATTCTAATTCTAGAGAAGAATGATGACTATCTGATTCATTTTACACTCCGCCGTGCAACGTATGCAATCATCTAATAGTAAAAGTTGCATGGTATAGAAGGGGAAATATTGTAATTGTATTGTTTTTTTGAGCGTGAAAATGCGGAGGAATTATTCCACGAATTAAGGAAAAATGAAGAGTATTTTAACGGTAACAACGAACACGAATAACAAGTTAACACGTCGTTCCCAGTAAAAAGTTTAAATTTTGGGCGACTTTTGGCCTGGTTGGAAGGAAGAGATAATATTACGCTTTCGTAAATTCGTTCTGAAAAACTTGAAAATAAATTGCTAGACGTCCGAAAATTGTCTCGTTTAATCTTCACGCACACCTACAAATTCTTTTACTCATATATTCTGCTTACACATATTATGAAATATGCAGGTCATGCAGCTTTTATCCCATTGAAAATATTTACAGAACTGTTAAGTGCATAGAATTATGGTTCGTTGAAATCCGTCTTACTCTTTTGCATAAAAATTAGAATACATTTAAAGACACTAAATAACGTTCCATATTTTATATTCGTAATGACATTTATCTCGAGTACACTTCTCGTATTTCAAAAGAATAATAATTATAATAACATTCACTTGTCAAAAGCTGGTGTTCATCTCAAATTTCAATAGTTGCTTCTATTTCAAAATTAGATGCCAAAATAGCCATTACAGTGTTCAATAATATTGTTATTAAAAGATTATGAATATTAAACAGCTAGAAATTAGATATTCATAAATGAAATTAGTTTCATGTAAAAACCCTCTTCAATATTCATACGTTTTAAATTGTTTTGTAACTAGAGTATTATTAGCATTTCCCATAAAATATTTAGGTAACAAAGTAGCCCAGGAAATGTTTAAAAATGTTGCTGATAGAAACATTGTAAGAAACATTAAATCGTTTTCTTTCATTCAATTTTATTATTAACATTCCTTTTACTTCCTCTCGTTAATTATCTCTTCAACTGTAGGTTAAATTCATTTGGTTTTCTTGTAATTTAAAATGAATTTCTACCTATTTTGATTACGCTTTAAATTCGTTACCTTTTCCGTACAGATTTACTGTTTGGGTTAGGTATGGAAACTTCGTCACTGCTTCCTATTTCTTTTAATTTCTTCTTGCGCTTTTCTACTTCCAGCTTACAGCCTTGTCGCTTTTTCTTGGATCATGCACTATTTTAATACATCTTGTTTAATCCTTGTATTATCTCTGTTTCTATTGCTCAGAAGCTACAGTCGTGTGCAGGGATTTAGGTTTAAAATTGGCACTCCCTTTTCAAAGGTCCCGCCAGTGCTCGCACGAAGTGGTGTCGCGAATGAGTACGGGTGTCCCATTTCCAAGATATCTGAAGCACTATTAGGATTTAAGTTTAAGTCGGTTGGATTTCTCTCTTTCTCTTAATTTTCTTTCACTTTGAAATCTTATATTTTTGGTAGTCTAATTTCAAAAGAATTCAGTGCAAGCTATCACAATCGTTTGTGGGATTCTGGATTCGAAATTAGGTTCAATCTCCTCCTATCCTATAACGTTTCATTCTCGTCCTTTCATCGCCCATAATGTAGCATAAACAAAATCGGACGTCTACTCGCGATATTAGCAGGTTTCAGCTTGACAATTATCTCTTTTAACAAATGACAAAATGTTATTGCACATTTTATTAACCATGTTTCATGTTCGATGTACAGTTGGCGGCCAGAATAATAGAACCACCTATAGTTGAGTCAAAATGGACGACTTTTTCTGTAGTTCCCCGTAATCCCACATGTAACGGTGGGACATTTTTTTATAAATTTATTAAATTTTATAATTAATTTTAGATTTTAAATAATTTTAAATTATATTTATTAGCTTACAGATTATTCCTTAAATTATTTATGTTTATATATATATATTATATAACTTTTAAATATATGAATTAAGTTCATTTCTAAAAAAAACTAGATATCTGAAAATTTTAATTACATTTCATATCAAATTAAATATTTATAATTTTTATGCAACAAAAAAAATTTAATTTAATTCGCTCATTCTCATCGACTGTATCGATCATTGTCAGTATGTTTCAAATTGCGAATCAAAACGCTATTATTTCGTCAACAAGGTGTTATTCATTCTTATTAGTGCATAAGATACGCGCTGTAACGAAATGTTATTGTTATTCAACTTAACCCGTAGCACTCGAGTGGCGCCACTGAGGCGTCACTAAAAATTACTGTACTATTATTTAAAATATTGTTTACATTATTAGATATGTCGGTATCCAACCAATCACTAAACATTTAACTATTGCATGAGCTATTATACCAATATCATATCTACCAAATTTAAAAAATCATAGAGAATGGAAATGATTCTCGGTCAGAAGAAACGTTTGATTTTCGAGTTAAAATAGCTCCGAGTGCAAAGGGTTAGTTTGCTGACCGTGCTCTATTATTTTGACCGCCACTGTACTTGTTAATTTAATTAATTGCTTATGTACAACTGAATAAATTTTTCTGCTCAGAGTCGCCAGATTTGAGGAATTGACTAGAATCGAGGAGAAAAAGTTACTCCTTCTCTGCCAGTACAGAAGCGTGGGGGAACAGCGTCGTAGAAGGGGAACATAGAACGGGGACACTGTTTGCATTATCATTTTGTTCTGTACTACGAAATTTACATTTGCAGTCGCGAAATGTTGTCGAAGTAAATATTCTGGACGATATTGAGCACGTTATACTTAAATCTGCAACGACATAAAGGAAAGAATTTTTACCAGCTTGCACTACAAAACCTTAAGAAATGTAATATCTTTTTGTCGCGTCTGGTGTAGCACGATGATGAAACTTGCCGGCAAACATTTCTACGAACGCGATATTTGCGGCACAATATAAGAACTTCCCGGCGCGGCTCGTCGGAATATTTGCTCGAACAATTTGTTGGGAAAGTTAAATTGAACGGTTCAGAAAATCCCCGAAGTTCGTTAATATTATTTTCACTCGCACGTTATGTTCGGGGAAAGTTTCCCGGCGTTAACGGGGAACTAATTACCTGGCTCGGGGAGAACCGATCGCCAATACCCCGACGGGACGGTCTATATTCGAGAATGATTGTTTTCATTGGAAGCGTTTCCCGTGCGAGCGGTGTGCGACAGGACGGAAATCGGTCGCGCGCGACACGTACCGGTCGGAATTCATTCCGGCATCAAGAAACTTCAGAAGTCCCGGGCCGGGCCCTCGGAGTCCACGAATTCAGATTTCATTGCACGTTTACCGTACTGTCGCCCCAGACAAATCGTATTTTTACCGTTCTGAAAGTTGGAGACGCGTGCAACCGCATGCACCGCGACTGCGACGACCCCGGACGGACAAATACGAGGATAAATGGAGGATATCGGGGACATGGGAAAGAGAAACCCCGCTCGGCGGAGACGTCACTGGCATTTGCATCGGTTTGCCTGAAAGCAGCCGTCTTCCGTGTCACGGCATCGTATCAGAGTCTTTGATGACTTCGACGATACTTTGCCAGTCTATCCCGCCGCTGGTTCTTCCCATCCCCGCGATTTTTCTTCCCTGTTTCAGAGTTGTTGCGACGAACTCGACTCTGACAGTCGATTACTTAACGATTAATAACGTTGATCGCGTGCCGACGCGATTTATAATCCCGTATGACCCGACACCGGTAATAGCTACAGTTAATCGACCTTTAATGCGACTTGTATTCGTGTGACACAGATTTTTTAAATTTCATATTCTGTTTTGCATTCACAGTCGGACATGCACATTAAATTCTAAGCCATACCTGCAGAATTTCTATTTCTTTTAACAATTTTTTAAAGAACGAGCAGGCTAAAGGTTGGGGATGGGATCACGTTCAATATGTACTCACGAATCAATTTCAATAACCAAGTTTCATTTCATGGGTTTCGATTACAACTTACGAGCAATAATGTTTCAATGATTATATTTGAAATGCATTCATTTTATACAAACTGATATCGAACCTCGGAATGAGTACTTAGAAGTTTCGTAAAGATACTTGCAAGTACTTCGATGTTGAAAGGAATCGAATCATTCGCAAGAAGTACTCGAATCTTGGAAATCAGAACTGCATAGTAGGTATTCATAAAAGTTTCGAATCTGTTCGACCAAGATTCGAGTATACTTGCAAGTATTGTTTCCGTTTACCAAAGTACTTGTAAAAGGTTCGAAACTGTCTGGCATAGGTTCGAATATACTTCGGAGTACTATTTGTGTTTTTCGAAGTACTTATAGAGAGTTCGAATTCGATCAATCAAAGTTCGAACCTGTTTGCGAGGTACTTGATCCCATCCCTAGTATTTATTCAACCAATGGCAACCTGCTTGAAGTTTGTTACTTGATTTACCTGTTACTTGATCCCATCCCTGCTAAACATGTAAAGAATTTAACCTTCTTTGTGGTAATGTTTACTCAGACTATGTAGTATTATACTGGGTTGTTTTTTAAATTCTGTGAAAATTTACTGAGACAGTATAATAATACATATTCTATCAAGTGTGTATGTATTTAGGATCGAAAACACCAAATGTTTCAAAATAGTTTAAGAAATTCCTCGATACCTTCTGCCACTTGATTTATCTTCCTGTTTCAAAGTTGTTGCTAGGAACTCGTCACGAACAGTCGATTATTTAACAAATTATGTTAGTCACGTGCCGACGCGATTTATCATCCTAAATGATCCTCCACCGGCAATAGGTATAGCTAATCGTCCTTTAATGCGATTTAAATTGATGTGACAAGGATTTTTCTTGTAACAATTCACTAACGGGTTTCTATGTTGTTTGTATAATTTCTGAAAGGACACGGATTGCAAATCTAGCGAACATAAAGTTCATTACACTAGAATAATAACAGTGCAATAATATCAATTTAATATTAAATTGTCTCCTTATTTAAAATTGTGTGCACCAGAACAAGAAATTATCTTCGTTGAAAGAAACAATACGAGTGATCTAAATAAACAAACGATAATAACAATAGCAGACGAAGTGAAACAGAATTGGTAGGAATATTATTATTACGAGTTATTAGAACAATATAGGTCATTCAAGGTCTATTAAACAGATGTATGAAGTATGATGTTGAATCTTGAATAAACATTGGTAGATCACGGATTAAACGTATTAGTTGTACCTATGAATATTTAGTTGGAAATTAAATAAAGTCAATTGGAAGATTATTCGTGAAATATTCGCCGACGAAAATGGTCGATAATAGCCAACAAATAGAATGAGTTTATGGAAAGCATTAATCGCATTTATACGACGGACACACAACAACGTTTCGCGAGGCCCGGCCGTTCCGAGCGCGATTAAACGTCGGGGAAATATTTGCAGGGCTGCGAAGAAAATAAATTGCCGGGCATGCGTCCGCGAACAGCGCGTTAACGAAAATGTTTCCGCACACAGATAGCACTTTCCGCAACCGTATGCGGCGAGTCTCTATTTCGCGAGACTAGGCGAGCACCCTTGTTTTCCAACATAATAACGATAAAATAGGAACTTTTAAATTGAGAAACAACGTTACTGCGGATCTTTAAGTGACATAAAAATTTTCAGAATTGCAACAAGCTGGGCTGGAAAAAATTTTTAACTTCTTGCTGAATTTGCTTAAGGGTTGAAAGTAATACAGTAAAGTTGCGATTCTTGGCAAACGGCTGTGTTCTGCACGGACAGCGATCGCATGCGGACATTATTTTTTTATGACTGCGTCTAACCTCGCCGACCGCGCCGAACGTAGAAAAGGACAGCATGTAAATACGGATCACGCGGCCGAAGCGTATCGGTGTGAATCGCTACTAATCGAATTACAAAACTTCTTTATTTTTCATTATTTTTTTACGGGACTTTTATCAACATATTTCTCGCATTTTTCTAATTAAAATGACACCAAACGCGATATAATTTCAACTGTATTTAGTGGTTTGATCGACGATGAAAGTTTCGGGCGCAAGGAAGGACAGTATATGGGAAAGAAAGAGACGCGGATAGTCGCCGTCGACGGCACAGTTCGAAGGCCTGCGTGTTCGCTGTCCTTCCTTGCGCTCGAAACTTTCATCGTCGGTAAACCACTAAATACAGTTGAAATTATATCGTGTTTGGTGCGATTTTAATCAGAAATATGCCAGAAATAAGTTAGCGAGAGTCCCATAAAAAAATAATTCAAAATAAAGAAGTTTTGTAATTTGAGTAGTAGTGGTTCACACCGATGTACCCGAGCCGAGATCAATTATCGGAGTGGAGTGGGTAGGTACCTGACTACCATCGCGTACGCGGGCGCTGACAGAGAACGCGACTTTACTGTATAGTAGTATTATACCCTTATGTCAACAACTGTTTAGTGTAATTTTTTAGAACTTCTCTTTTCCTTCTGTCGATACATAGCAAAATTGTTTGAGATTTTTATGCTCTTAGATGGTCACAGATGAATTTACATTCGAGGTATCAAAATACGCGTTGAAACTATAGAGTGCAACATCATTGAACATCGTCTAAAAATTTTGTTATTGACATAACAGATAAATTCATCAAATGTTTTTAATGTCTTCAATTAAACCTACCCATTTTTATCACAACTGCGTGAAACCCATAGTCTAAAATTTCCCAAAATTGTTCAAATGGAGACGCGTGAATTTACTGGATTTGGAGTTAAGGAGAAAAGTGAAGTGTTATATCCACAGTTTTAGGGTAAGCAGGACTTTGTGGAAAATAGCATGCACGATTCGCAATTGCCAACGCATACATAGATCGACGTTCTGACAAGGAGATTATGTCACTCAAACGAAAAAATGCTGACTGTGTGCCCGTCTACCGAAAACTGGTACCAGTGGCTTCGAGCCAGTCAAAACTTTTTATACGTTCCCTGTCGTTCCATTGATCCACGTCATCGCAATAGACCGAAGGATATTCGGGGATCAGAACGAATTAGATCCGAGAACGGTTTGGCGAAGGTATATTCTGGTCGTTCGATGAAATTTGCACAGTGGAGGTACATGTTCATGCTCATGTCTATGTCACGGCCGAAATATAATTGAAAATTTTTTTTGATGGCCGCCTAACTGCTGCATTCGCTGACACAATGTTAGCTAAAGTAGCATATCGGAATTTTTAATTCAACCATCATATCGTTTTACACAATTTAAATGTTTACAATTAATACAGTGCGCTTTATTAAACGATTGAAACATAACGAAAAGACTCGAGGTTGTGAAAAGCATGACAAAAATATATTCAAAGAATTAATTAATACTAACGGATATGCCAAAATAACGGAAATTAACTACCTTAAATTTGGTTCCGCTTAACCCAAACCTTGCTCCTTTCTTGCTGAACATTTTCGTTAAAAAGTTGTTATTCATTGCTCACGCGGGTACGCGGATATTAAGGCGGATTAAAAAAGAATTCAATTACTTAATGAGAAAGAAGATTGAATCGCGGAAATTAGGGAAACAGGTTGCCAGCTGTCCCATATTTTACGTCGCATCATTTTCTTTCTCTTTTTTTTTAAAGAGCTCAAAATGAAACAGAATATGAGGTCGATCGGCGATGCGAGAGTTACGACCTCCTTATGCACACGAATGGAATATCTTTTCCTCTCCATGGACTGCTCGATGTACCGTGATTCATTTTGTCGCACTGCTCAGACAGGTTTACATTAAAAAATGAAGGAAATGCCTGGAATGCAAAAATTATGTGCTGTTCTTTTTACGAAGTTAGTGTTTCACTGATTTTGATTTACGCTTTTAACACTGAATTCACGGAACGCTAAAACTGACTATTCTACATTATTTTGTGAAAATAACGAGATCGTGCCTATCCAAATGATTAGCTGTTTTTGTTTAAATATGTACCGAAGGAGATAAATTTTTTGAGTAGTTCCTCATGCATGTTTATTTATTACTTATTATTATTACTTATTATTAGATATTTCTTTAGATATTGCGTGAAATATGAATTTTTTCATTAACTATATGTTTCTAAATATACGTTTTTTATTAGGGGAGGTACTATATTTTTCCGTGTATCCACGCACCCCTATTTTTTTTATTAACAAAATTAAAATTTGTGAACAATCACTGATATTCTCAATCTCATAATATTAACTTGAAGCAGCCAAAATATAATTGATTAATGTTATTTTGAAATAGCACAATTAGCAATGCGATAACGTATCACACATTACAAACACATAAATATTGATTGTATTAGTGATTTGTATCTCGCAGTAAATAAATGAGCCCAGTCTTCTTAAATCAAAATTAATGAAAATAATTCGTGTACATTATCGAAAGATGAAATCATAAAGAACAGAAAGATGAACAGATTCAAATTATCGGTCGGACGTATGTATGTTACGGATCGTTGCAGATACATTAATTTTTCATGCGAATCACTGTTGCTTTTATTATCTGAAAATGTACCTCGCGAAATCGGTTTAGCAATGTGGTACTAATACCACGGTAGTCCTGCATATTATGCGCAACAAGCACGTCAGGTATTACAAAGGTAATTCTCTAATCGATGGACTGCACGTGGCGGACAAATTTCATGACCCGCTCGTTCCCCAGACTTGGCACCGCTTGATTATGATCTTTAGAGCTATCTAAAAAGAATTATGTTTGCTGGATTCGCCGGCAACATTTCAAACGAAGATTAATATACAGGGTATCCCATGTGAAGATTCGCGCACAACTATTTTCAACATTGTAGCTTGTAAAAAATATTTTAAATAAACTTACTTAATTGTGCTTACCTTACAAGGTGTCTCTTGTTTTCTTTTAATACGAAACTGTATATTTTTATTTATTATTAAGTTATTTAGTGTCGTTTGATATTTAAATTAACTAAATGTAAGCACGTTCATCTAGATAAGATTTGTGATCACCAGACTGCGGATCATTATGCATTTATGGCTCATGGAAATTTTCAAAAAATGCCAGAATATAAAGATAAATTCGACAGAAATTCAGTACGACTTTTATTTGTTTCGGATCTAGTTTCAAAAAAATTTGTCTATAAAAATTGGAAATTGCATAAACATCCGTAGTCCAGTGAACACCATAAGATGTCCACCGAGACAGAATAGATTTTATTTGAAATATCTTTTTACAACGATTCATAGTTTCGGAAGCGTGTGAAACTTAAAATAGGACACCCAGTAAATTAGAAATTAATTGCAATGTTCCACTCCGCAGAAGAGTTCAGGTAATTATATTTATTTGTTGAAAAAGGTAGCGATTGCGTGCATCCCATAAAAAAAATGTTTAGAACGCGAACGTTTTCTGGAAACTGTGATTCCTAGCAGACGATTTCCGGAATGAAATTTTTCGAGGGCAGATTCGGCTGTACCTCCACCTCTCAGAGAAGCAAGATTTAATTCAATTGTCCTGAACCGTCGTCATAAAATATACAATTGAATCTGTCGGCTGCTCCATGCGAAGAATAACGAGAAAAACGAATCAAGCGGGATGCGAGCTTGGTAAAATTGACCCGACAAATCACAATTTCACCGTGGCATACACGTATGTATCGCTTTCGGTAATACCGGTTAATTGAACTTCGACAATACCGCTTGAAATACGGCTCCCAATATTGATACATTTTCATAGCGCTCTGCAATTATTTAAATATTCCAAATGTTTGTACTAATTGGCCGTCTCCTCCCACAACGCAATATTACCTTAAAACAATGCGTCAAACAGGAATCGACGATTTAAAATCGAAAACGCTTTTTAATTGCGATAACACGATTGCTCCATATTAATAACGCATCGGTTAAAACAAATGCCTTCAATAACTTTATGTAGTAGAGAAATATTCCGAAAAAGTGATTATTTGATATACCTAACCGGACCAAAAAAGTTGCAACATTTCTATCAAATATAGGGAACGTCAAGTATTATTTTATGCGATGTAATAGAGAATTGCGATTTTAATAGGTGATGAGACAATCTTGCACGACGAGACACGTGTAAATATTAATACAAGTTTTCTCTTGAAAATGGTACCATTTGCAGCGTCTCTAAAAACACCGATATTTTTTTGTTCGTCAATGAATCTTCCGTAGATTTGAAGATTGAAGTCCCCTCTTTACAACAACGCAAAGAAATATGGTGCATGATTTTTTTTCGTCATTTCATCGGTTAAAACAAATGCCTTCAATAACTTCATGTAGTAGAGAAATATTCCGAAAAAGTGATTATTTGATATACCTAACCGGACCAAAAAAGTTGCAACATTTCTATCGAATATAGGGAACGTCAAGTATTATTTTATGCGATGTAATAGAGAATTATGATTTTAATAGGTGATGAGACAATCTTGCACGACGAGACACGTGTAAATATTAATTTCAAGTTTTCTCTTGAAAATGGTACCATTTGCAGCGTCTCTGAAAACACCGATATTTTTTCGTTCGTCAATGAATCTTCCGTAGATTTGAAGATTGAAGTCCCCTTTTTACAACAACGCAAAGAAACATGGTGTATGACTTTTTCCCGTCATTTCATCAAAGTTTAAATGGTGTCCAGCCAACTTTACAGTGTCATAAGGCACCGGGCTTTACACCACCAAACTAGCACCGCTTTTTCTTCCATCAAACAGTGAAAAAAAATCGTACACCAATTTCTGAGCTGTCGTTGTAAAGGGAAGACTCCAATCTTCAAATCTGTGAAAACTTCGTTCTCGAACAAAATCTTTTAAATATTTTACAGACGTAACATTTATACAACTTTTTTTTGGAAAGTGGGTCTTCAGTTTATCATCTGCTAGATAATATAAAAATGGGTTTGAGGAAATTGAATAATGGTGTACGAAAGTAGAATTCTGTAAAATGAGTCCAAATTTATTACTAGGCAGTGGATTTTATGCATAGAAGGAATTAAAAACAATGGAAAGATTAAAGAGATTAGGGGAAAGCGATATGTAATTTAAAATGTTTTTAAATTATTAAAACAAAACAAAATTCCTAAGTGGCTTCTGCGTTTTGCAAATGATGCAGACAATTTTTATTGTGCACAAAGATCCGCAGTCTATTTATTATTGTACGATTGTTTTGTTACGAAATTGAAACTGGTTAAATATCCTCAATTTCTCGAGAATCAGAAATTTCATGTTCAAATACTTTTTGAATCCACTGTGTACGAGTATATTGTATATCGTATATTGAATATATAATTTGTCCTTGTGCTCGTTGGCAGCGAGCGACGCGGAGATCGCGGCAAAGATGGCGATTTCATCGGCATTAGCGGCACCGAGAAACGGTCCATTGGTGAGCAATTTAAGGGCGCGTGAGCTGATGAGAAACTTCCACCGATAGCGTATGACGTTCACTCCCCGAGGGATATTTAATCTGTCGTTTAATTTCGATAAAAGCTGGGCCGCCGGTGAACCCATCGACCGAGCAGACCGATGATATCGAGGCATGCGATGTTTGTGCTAATGTACATCGAGCCTTGATGAACCTGAACGGAAATGGGCGACCTGGGGAGCGTTGGATCGAACCGAATAGATGTTTTTTTTTTGCCTCCCTTTCCCTTTCTCCCACTTTTTCCCAGGATTAGAAAACTCTCCGCCTTGTAACCTATATTCCCCGCGAACATATAGACCGCAACGTCGGCCTGTTTTCCACCTCGACCAACCGGCAATCGTACACGGAAACTGTCTCCAATGCCCTTCCCCCGGCGAGTCTTTGTTCAACCATTTACACCCGGAAGACGATTTAAAGTGCCATTTTCATTAAAATTCTGCGGCGAAATAAACGTGCTCACATTTTTGTTTTTAAATGAGAAACGGTCCTGGAAGTAATTGTCTAAAACAGTTGGCATTAACAGTTACGAATAGACTGCGGATTTTAATAAAATTGTAAAGG
Organism: Lasioglossum figueresi; assembly: GCA_028455805.1. NCBI lineage: Eukaryota > Metazoa > Arthropoda > Insecta > Hymenoptera > Halictidae > Lasioglossum > Lasioglossum figueresi. Next base: position 17,849,893 of record CM052200.1, on the reverse strand, counting down.
ATTAGAAACATGTCAGAATATTTTGTTTTCATTGCATCCAAATTGTTGAAGGATGAAATCAATTTTAGTTTAACTCCTACGCAATTAATGCAGAACATTTTTATTTTGGATGAAGATTCAGTCTAGTTGTGGAGAAACTTTATTACGAGTGATTGTTATGAAGATTTAAAACTAACTGTTATTTATTTTCTGCATTAAAGGCATCATAAAAAATATAAAAAGCACTGGTAAATAAGAATATAAAAAAAAGATAAATAAGTATTTATTTTTATAAATGTTTGTCAGTATATTCCATGGGTTACTTTCTAAATAAGAAAAGAACGTTTAATGTTGTAATGTTATTAAACGAGGGAACATATTTTCATTTTAGTTCTGTATTTCTCAATTGACTAAGATATTGTTTGTTTCGCATAAAGATTCTCAGTTTTTTTAGTTGCAAATATAAAGGCTTGCGAGATATAGTGTGTTTCCAAAACTCCGTTCGAGTTTTAATTATTTAATAACCATCAATTTCACTTCTCGCAGTTGAAGAGAATTAGATTACACGATCCGGTGGATTGAAATTCAAACTGGGATCTTCCATTTGCCAGATGTCTGTCCTGACCAAGTCATCTATCTAGGCCAGCGACATATTTCTTTTCCCTAGGCTTAATATCTGAAATGGACATGGCTTCAGCCACTTGATAAATGTGGTAATCCTGGATCACGTGAAAAACTGGGAATTAGGAACAAGCAAAAACATTCAAATCATATCTCGTTTCCTGCAATTTTTGTGACACGCATCCTTTCAAATTTATAATTGAACCACGAGCCATTATATAAATGTTGGTTTCTCAATGTTGTTCTGTAAAAACGAAAATTAAACACATTATTTTTCTGTTTAAAATTTCGAGAACTAATGCAAGAACTAAGTGCTCTATTTAATGGATATTAAAGCATTTATTTGTCTACATTTTACACACTTCATTATTATTGACACTTACACTAAATTATAATTTAAATGTTACCACATTTATAGCCACTATAAATAGGAGAAAAACTTGAAATGAAATGTCAGACAAAATGCAAACCACAAACGGAGAATATTCGGTTCTAAAAAATTAGTAATACACCTCGCAGCAAGTTTTGAAAATAAGAAAGGTATGCTAGTTAGGAATAAATAATCGCCCACGTTTATTGCATTTGGAAAACTTCCAAAGACCGTGTTGCATAATACCGAGGTAATACATATTTATGCCAAATGGTTTAAAAACTCTACCTTACCGTAACCATGCCAAATGTGGAATCTACATATGCCATTCACGCAAAATAAGATTGTTTGGCTGAACAGAAATGCAAATAGAGAATATAGAATGTGTATTACACAAGGGCGGGGAATAACTATGTCCACTTTGAATATTGCCGTTATTTGTAATAATATGAACAAATGTTGTATACAAAACTTACACGGTATAGAGAGGGGCATATTGCGACATAAACATTTTCTGCGTGAGTGGAGGCATAGAGGAGATTTCAAGGTCACCTTGATTTTTTAAAATGAAAAGACCAACTTTCTGTATCATAGATCGATAAACTATCGAATTCTGAGTAAAAATGTATTGATCTCCATATGACCTAAATCTAATAGTTATCGAGATATTATCGAAATAATATTCTTTCTTCTTTGGATAATATCTCGGTAACTATTAGGTTTAGGACATATGAAGGTCAAGACTTTTATATCCAGAATTGGATACTCTATCGATCTATGATATAAAAAATACAACATTTCATTAAAAGAAATCAAGGTGACCTTGAAATCTCCTCTATGCCTCTACTCACGCAGAAAATGTTTCTGTCACAATATGCCCCCCTCTATATCGTGTAAGTTTTGTATACAACATTTTTTCATATGATTGCAAATAACGGCAATATTCAAAGTGGGCATAGTTATTGTCCTATTCTGTATTAATATTGAATTAAATATTTAAAATACAGTCAAATAGTTGTTCTTATATTACAAGTGCGAAATAGCAAATTTTTAATAATTAGTTATACACATATGAAAATACCTTAAGAATGTATTTTCCGTAACAATGATTTTACGAAGAAAGTTAATGTTATATTACGTTTTCTATTTACATTTACACAAAAGGCTATAAATAATTAAAAAACTGTTGATTTTCTTTAACATTATTATAATGAAAAAATATCGTTCATCAAGTGGATTATACTTGGAGTTGTTATGTAGTATTTTCAACGAATTTGTAACGGAATTTAATTAATTGATTTACTGAATTACGTATGTCATTTAGAATGTGAATATTAAACCACGAAATGCTGGTTTATCCCCGATTCATCGACGAGAATGATGTGAAGATATTTAAGAGGAATTTGGAAATGACGGAAGTTTCATGATCAAAAGACAGAAAATAAAATTTAATTTCCTTCCTTAGTCGGTCCTTCAATGCTGATGAAAGTGGATCGTTTGAAAGGACTCCTTTCATTGCTAATATATTTCAGGTTAATCGATATTGGGTTTACATTAAAAATGCAAAAATCATGTCTCTTGAGAAATGAGCTACTTACGACGGAAAGGGTAGAACAATGGAATATTGAAACGCGACGATTAATTTCGCGGGAACGTTGGTAAGACTTCGTATTCGCTATGAGAACTTCGCTATTGATCATCAATATTTTTTAATTATTTTCTGAATGTGATTAAAGGGTTTTTTGCACTTTAGAGATTAAATGCTACAGGACATGTATGCAATATGTTGAACATACACTGTCAAAGTTTGCGAAATATGTTCCCTTTTTATTGTAAATGTTTGCAAACTCTACGAACGGATAAAATCAGATTATATTGACTTCCACCGACCTTACGTATAGGCGATAAAAATTCCTGAACACGAATCTTGATTTACCGCTTGGGTTGACAATAATATTGATCAAAAACAATTTTTAGAGATTCTGCATTAGTTCGAATATTGCTTTGTCTTATACATATCACTCGTTGGCATTTGATTCAATTAATGCATTTGAATAATTTATCTTAATGCAATACTGTGATAATTATATGAAAAATGTTTTGTCAATGCTAAATGTTTGTGTTATACATTATCAGAAATGGAAATAAACTAAAAATTTTTATTAGAACTTATACACTACGAAATATAGAAATTTTGAATCTGTAGAATATTTAATTGAGAGCATACTCGTACTAATTCAACAGACTTAAAAATTTTACCACAGACGGTGGTTCATGAAATCCTAGTTGTAGCTGAACCGGTTTTCCTTATTGGCATATATTTATCGCCAGGCACTAAAATAAACACTAATCTTTCGTTTAGAAAAAGAAATATGCTCGAATTTATGTCTTCTTCAAAATTTATATCTATGGATTTTTCATGGAGTCTTAGGAACATTTTTAAAATGTATTCTCATGTGGAACTTTAACTCATAGAATTTTAAAATCAAACACAGATTTATTTTAAACCGGAAATATAATGGAAATGTAAAGAAATCTTGAAAGATGGTTAGTCCTTTTAGACTGTGAACGACTCGTACGTTGAATTAAACAATGATCTGGACTTCAATGTAAACCTTCATTTCACCAACTCGATAATAAGAGCGCATCATTTAGTTCGAAGACGAAGAAATCTTTCGCCTCTAGAATAATACATTTCTTTCGATTTCTATCCTGCGGAAGTAAAGCGGACTGAATGGTGTCGGCGAAAGATCCATAGACACAGCTCTCTGGCGGCCCCTTCTGTTTTGTTAATAGTATAGCACTATTAGCGTGACTAAGATAGAGAGGCGCGATGCTGGAGGAGCTCAGGAGGGTTTGAATGACGGGCAACGACTCTCCCTTTCATCGGTGCGTCGCCCGGCCATCATCTTTGTTTACCTAGTATCACAATGCGTGGAGGAGGAACGCCCTCGAGATTCTAATTTGAGTGCAAACACGCGAGGGTGTCTGCCCCGGGCTCGTCCAGACTTGTCTGGAACAAGGACAGATGGGAGACTCGAAACGCTCCACGAAAACCGTCGAGTTGAAGAGGACCATCAGACGAAAGCTGGCAAGAGTGGAGGGTGAGAGAAGCCACCTCCAGCGAATCTTATTGGGCTGCTGCACGGATACGAGCTCGTTTGCAGGGAATCCTTGCCGGATAGAAAGAACCGTTGACAAAGTTCAAAATAATCTTCGGCTGGTGATCACAGCGTCAATAAGGTTTCATGAAACCGTCTGCGACGCAAGCTAAACATCTTCGTTCACTTGTTTATATGACAGTCACAAAGTAGCAATCAAAAAGTAGTCACTCATCGATAGACAATTTTATGACGGATTTTATGCATTTGTTTAAAACATTGGTAGGTGCAATTTATAACAGTGGAAAGATTAAACAACTTTAGGAATATTAACCCTTATTTAATAATTGCTGTACTATTATTTCAAATATTATTTAAATTATTAGATCTGTCGGTATCTAATCAATTACTCAACATTTAAGTATTGTACGAGGTATTACATCAATTTCATATCTACCAAAATTAAAAAATCATACAGAATGGAAATATTCTAGATCGAAAGAAATGTTTAATTTTGCAGTTAAAATAGCTCCGAGTGCAAAGGGTTAATATATTATTTTCACTACGTTCAAATGATTAGTGTAACGTATACATTTGTACGTAGTTCCTGTGTCTTGCAATTGATGCACAAACTCTTTATATTGTGTAAAGATCCAAAGTCTACTCGTTAATGATAACAATAGGGTGAAACAATTGAGAATAATGAGACTAAATCTACAGAAATCGATAGACCTATAGGACTATGTATTCAGAGAAATTGATATAATTACTAGTTCATGCGACTGAACAATCGAAAAATTAATTCGCTCATTAATGATAAGAATGGAGAGGAATAGTTGAGAATAATGAGACAATGCACAGAAATCGATAGACCTATGGGAATATATTTTGAGAGAAATTAAGCGTATTTTTCTGTACCATAGAAATATGTTATATCAGATATCAGTCGATTAAATACTAACACGTAGAAACGGATTTCATGTAGTGTCCCAGAACGTAACCCGCTTAATAATTACATGTTGCATTAAATGTTACTATTCGTCAGAAAAGAAGAACTGGTACATATCTAGTCGGGCAAGTAGAATTGGTGTATATGCAATCAGACAAGTAGAATTTGTACATATCTAGTCAGGCAAGTAGAATTGGTGTATATACAATCAAACAAGTAGAATTTGTACATATCTAGTCAGGCAAGTAGAATTGGTGTATATGCAATCAGACAAGTAGAATATGTACATATCTAGTCACACAAATAGAATTGGTGTATATGCAATCAGACAAGTAGAATTTGTTCGTATCTATTCAGACAAGTAGAATTGGTACGTATCTATTCAAACAAGTAAAATTGGTACGTATCTATTCAGACAAGTAATCAGGCAAGAAAAATAGAATTACGTTGGTCACAGGTAATAGGAGAATTGTATTGTATAAAATAGAATGTTATATGCATAAAACTACAAAATTTATTTATTTATTTGTTTGTTAAAGACTACAATACACTTGTTTTAAATCTCTTTCGTATTTTAATAAATGACATAATGATTATGGTTCGTACAAAGTAATTCTGCATTCTCTCAGACGACGATTAACACGGACTACGATGAGTCAACTTTATCCCCTATTTAAGGCTTCTTAGCGTTGCCAGATTTGGCTTACTAATTCAGACCATATTATGCAACTTGTACGTAAGTAACTTATATTATTAATACTCTTATGGAGCTTACAATGTAATGTCTTAGTAATTCCGAAAACTTTAAGCTATTAAGCCCTGCCTTTGTTTCTGTCTCGCTTACTGCAACTTTACCGAAAATACACGTCTTTAATATTTGAAACACGTGTATAAATACGATTAAAGAAGTTATTCCAATAATAAAAATGAACATTGTTCTAGTGTAAATTTCACTGGATAGTAAACTCTTTAGTTAACTTAAGGTTCAAAATGGAGAAGATATATTTCCTTTAACAACTCCAAGACACAAAAAAATTTATTATATTAACGAGAGTTGGAAACAACTGCAGTTTTAAATTTCATTTATAATTATATGTATCGATGATACACATATTAAAATACTATTTTATTTAAGTCCGGTTTTTCATGATTTATCTAGAAAGACGCAATATGGTGGTTAGAATTAATTTTTTACCTGTGCATGTATTATACGAATTCGTTCGTGGGCTGCATGGAAAACGGATAGTCCGAAATTAGGACGAGGAAAAAAGTAATACGTAGGAACGGAAGACGGAAGGATCCTTAATAAGACTGATTTACTAAATTGGAACGCGAATACCCTGCCACGCGAGACCACTGAAGAAATTTGGGACAAGAACTGATAGCGACTGCAGTCCTCGGAGCAGAAATTCCTCTTCGGTTTTTCTGACTTAGGAGATTGAAGTCCGTGAAGAAATAAACGTCGAGCTCCGACTGGAAGGTATTTTGAGGATCGCGAATGAAATGAAAAAGCAGGTAACGTTTTCGAATGAAATAAATGAATCACATATATCCGTGGTTTCGAGAAGAACCGGTTTGAATATAATGCAGTCGTCGGCAGGTAGAATATTCTTATAGCGCGTTGAACGAAAGGTGTAAGGAGCGCGTAAACAGCGGAAGTTAGAGTTATTTGATCGACCTAATGAGAATATACGCAAACCTATAAAACATGAAATCTCGTATATATAGAAATCCTGTAAAAAAGTATACAATCAAGTTGTTCTATAAAATGTGTCAGATATTCCTGAATGTTTAAAACGAATTTATGTTGTAAATGACTTATATACATATGCCATACATTGGTTTCACATTTCATATCTGGAAAAATACATTTTCCATATAAAATAAGACACAGAAATGAAAATAAACATGTTCTTTTACATTTTACGCTCGATTCATATGTTCGTGTAGATTCTAATTACGCATGTTCTCAAAGCTTTGATAACATTGTTACTCGCCCGGTATGTTAAGAGCAATGTTGGACTTCTTTCTCGAGCATAATCAAATAAGAAATTTCAAGCTGAACAATGGCACACCTCGTCCTACGGCTGCAAAATTAATCACCGGAAAGGAAGTGAATGCAACGGGGATCAAAAGAGATTTTAACTGATAAAAGAGCGAAAGCTACGCTTTACGCGATTTGTCGGGAGGTCGCTGGGAATAATACAGGGGATGGATAAAGCAAATATGGTGAATCGCGGAGTAATTCGACGCGACGGGGAATGTAATTCGATTGACTGATGCAGGAATCAAACACGAGAAAGTAATAAAGTCGGGTAGTTTCGAGGGAAGCATGACGGATGTGGGAAAGTGAAGAGGAGTCGCGTGAAGTGGCGGAAGAGAAATCTTGGTACGGTAAAAATCTAGCAAATGGCTGGAGGGTAACGAGAAGGGGGAGAGGGTAGCGCCGTTTGTTAACACCGGTACGGAGGTTTCGCGAGCACGAAAAGCAAATCTTTGGTGGGAGCGAGTACGTGACAGGCAAGTGTATTTATTACTCCCTTCTAAAGTCTAATTTGTTGGGCGGCGTTAACTTAAATGGGGGAGATAGGTGAGGGGGCAGGAAAAGTCGGAAATATATCAAGCGACACGCATGCCTGACAATGAGCACCGCCTCCCCTTTAAGCATCGCGAAATGTTTCCCCTGCGAAGAGTACGAACCTTCGAATGGAACCTATCCTTAGCAACTTGTCTCCGTCGTCTCCTGTCATCTTCTGGTGATATTTTGTCATTATTTATTCCCACTAAGATTACCGAGTCCGTCAAAATGACGCACTTCAGATGTTTTCCTATACAATTGAATTGTATAATGCTGCAAATCAAAACATTAATGGATAATGAGCTGACTACGGATCTTTATGCATAACAAAAATTTTTTACTTGAATCTCAACAAACTCGAATGAAATAAAAATTTATTTTCTTCCCTAATATGTTTAGTAGATTGAAAATGATATAATAGCATGTTTAGATTTCCCTAATATTTTTGCTATTTTAAATTACACCTATTCAATTTTCACAAAAAACAAAAATTTCTTACCTGTATTTCAACAAACTGGAATGAAATAGAAATTTATTTTCTTCCCTATTAAATTTAGAAGGTTGAAAATGATATAATGGTATGTTTAAATTTCCCTAATATATTTGCTATTTTAAATTACACCTATTCAATTTTCACAAAAAACAAAAATTTCTTACCTGTATTTCAACAAACTGGAATGAAATAGAAATTTATTCTCTTCCCTATTATGTTTAGAAGGTTGAAAATGATATAATAGTATGTTTAAATTTCCCTAATAGTTTTGCTATTTTAAATTAAACCTACTCATTTTTGTCGTAAATGCATAAAATCCGCAGTCTGACGCATCTATTTAATGCGAAAAACACATTTTATAACAAGTTTAAGACTTTAGCATTATAAAATTTGCAGTACAGAACAAAGCACATAAGTTTATTTAAGTATACAATAATTAATAATTACATATAATGATTCACTTTGTTTGAAGCAAGGAAACGGTGAAAATCGCTGAATTTTAAACAGGCATAAGTATTGAACTACTGAATTTCTAAGATTGAAATTTGGATTTCTACTAATATCAATCTATCACTACTACTTGGAAAATGTACGTACACTATATAAAAAACGTGAAAAATTTGTGGTCTCTTAAACCGGAGCCAATGAAAGAATAAACTATTGAAACAGTGAAAGTTCATAAATGGAAATTGCTTTCCAACAAAGACAAAAAACAATTGAAAAACAAAAACTGTTATCTGCACATATTTATCTATTCCTTCGTTCGTTGAAATTTACTTCAAATGACCCCAGGATTCACCTCAAACGAAACATTATACTTTCCTCGACTTAAATTTTGATGTAGATTCACTTCCTTCTAGTTTATACCGTCAGATCGATCACACCCTGTATACGATTCCATGTGTATGTTTAGAAAATTATAAATTCTTCTAACTTTAAAGTATCTGTTCTTTTACAATTACAGTGTAAATCCTAGAGTGTGTACAATGAAGAATTTCAAATTAATACAGTAAAATATATAATTATATTTAATATATATTAAACGTGGTAATCCTTACTGGAACAATAAAGTATTTATATTTAACGAAAGTATACAATGTTTATAGAAAATATCGCACTACTTGTACTAAATCGAAACACGCGTATACAGAGTATTTGAACAGAATAATTATATTCGTAGCACCTATCTGTACCTACACGAGTACATATTTTCGCGATTATAATAAAGACCTTCACAGAAATGTACATTATCGATATTAATATCAGCTCTCGTTACGTCACAGAACTAATAAATGACCTAATATTCATGCCCGAGAGCGTAAATATCTCGTAGATCTTTCAAACGAGTTGATTATTATCATTAATTGGTACATAGCAGACTATTACTACTCAGATGTATTGTTTGCTCGTTTAGAAATTATTAATGAATCAAAATTCCAATAACAGAACTAATAATTATTAACACTGTGTATCTTCTCTTTGATAAATGTTATTAAACAAGAAGAATTTATATTAGTTCAAACCTATTTGCAATATTCTTTTCCAACCTGAATATTTATATTTCAATATCCAATTATATTAATAACATAACGAGAAGCATTTATATTCGTTCAAACCGGTTTGCTACATTCTTTTTCAAGTTGAATATTTATATTTCTATATCCACTTTAAATAAACATATAGCAAATAATTAACCTGACCCACTGTACGTAAAATATCAACTCGACTATCGCGACAATGTATGTCACACTGAATAATAATTGCGTTCTCTACAATGCTTTGTAAAACATTCTGAAAAATCCTTTTTCCTGTATCCATAAAGGTTAACCGAGAACAATGTTTCACCGGTATAAAGAGTTTTGTAATTCTCCCTCGTTTTTATAAATTACTGCACACGACTGCAACACACACTTCGAACGGTTTATCAAAAGCTAAAATTTTAATTGAAATTCATTAAACAAGCACGCTGTTTACAACGTCAATTTTGTACTCGCACGGAACATTTGCTGAAAGATTTATTATCCATCTTTCAACTCCTAGCTAGTTGAAAGGTTTAGTTCAGGAAAAATGAAACTAACCATTCAGCAATTAATCTTTAAAAACGTGACTTTACACCTTCGGCATGTTTGTCCGAGACGCTCGGATCTAAGTAGATCCATGTTACAATATCTGACGTATAATCGATTTTCAATATTCTTCTTCTTCCATGTTTTGCGTCTTTCGTTTTTAATCAATTCTATCCCGAAAATTAAAACGTTGTATTAAATCTGATTGGATGGCACGTTGGATTTGATCAAAATTTTTCGTTCGGTTTGAACACCGACAGGTCAAAGATTTCTAGAAAATTGAAAAGCCGCATAAAGGATCCGGAGAAGAATTCAAAGGACACTATTAAAGCTGCAAACGGGTCAAAGAATTTTCAATCTTTCTCCACGGTAATAGGAATGCCACAAGTGGTAATAACGCCGGTAGACATTGCAAGAGAAAAACGATCCTAGATAAAAAGCAATGGCGAAAACGCTACAGATAAATGCGATAAATATCTCTGACCTAGTTTTTAAATAATTAAACTCTGTGATTTAATTTTTCAGATAACTATATCTTGAACCAATAAATTCGATTCCATCCTTATGTATTTTCTAGAATTTATGATATACAGGATAACCCCCAGACTATCTTCTTGAATTTTGACGAAGTAAAAAGTTTTTTATGTGTAATTTGAATGGTATCAAGTGGTCAGTATCCCGCAGGGGTTAATTCTGCTCGTAGTTTTCGAGGTCATCGATTTTCTTTTTAAATAACTACTTTTCGCGTTTCATCGCAAAGCCCATAAAAGAGTACATTCAAACATGTACTGTGACGCGACTTTCAAATGACCTTGAACTCCGGAGATGTAGGTCAAACTTAAATTTCGCTAACTTTACTAAAAGTTGCTACAACTATTATTAAGGGGACCTTACACTTTCTCGGGTCGGAAAAATCGATTTTTTAGAAAGTGTCATATTTCAACAATATTCGCTGAAAATTTCAGAGGAAAATTAGAAATATTTGCCATGTTATAGACGATTATAGCAGGCATATCTGATTGAACGTAAGTAGATTTTATACGTGAACATTCGTTTGTCAAAACTTTAAACGCGTTTTTCTCAAATTAACGTTTCCGTAATCGGCGTGCATGATAACTTAAATATCATTTGACCGATCGGTCTGAAATTTTAATAGGTTCTTCTACACAACAGTAGCCTCGGAAGAATAGAATAAATAAGATTGGTTTACTTGTTTCCTCAATTTTTAACGTTTTTTTACAAAGAAAATGCTACATTTCAGACCACCAACTTTGGAGATCCGTCATTTAGTGAATTTTTGCTAGAACAAAATAATCAGTTTATACTGGGGCCATACTCTTACTTTTCTCAGGACAATATTTTTTTCAAACGTTTTAGTAAGCTGCAATCGTGCTCGCCAGCAGATCAAAATTTTTTTAACGACTTCCACGAGGCTGCAAAAAATCCCTATAAAAAATCATTTACAAAATGATGTAAAAATTTTTCTTTCATTTGAAGGATTAAGATATACGTCAAGAAAATTACGGACTCAAAAAATGTGTTTTCATTACTTTGTTAATCCCATAAAAATTATTAAAATTTCCGGCCGAGAAAGTGTAAGGTCCACGTAAATGTTCCGAGCTTATTGATTCATCGTTGTTTGATAAATGAAATATTTGTTTGTGAAATCAAATCAATCGTTGGTTGTTGAATGTAAACTGTTTGCAATTTCGAAACTGATTTACAAATCGGAAGGAATCAAATGAAAATCGCAATAAAATATAGAGGAAGGAATGTCGTAGACTAAAATACAGTACTCGAGTTCATGAATTTGAAATTATATGTTACGAGGGTGCGTGAATATTCAATGCAACTGATACGTTGCAGCTGGAGAAACAAAATATTCAATTTCGATGGCAAGCGTGACTGTTGGTTCAAGATCAGTGCGATTCTGATTGCAGCGAAGAGCAGGAACTCGAATCTGCGGTTTGGCAAGAAGCAAAAGTCGATAACGGAGGTTGCTTACGTTTTCGGCATAGAAAACCGTTCGACCCCGAATGCATCCGGAATGGCGGAATCTAATTTTCTCATATTTCCTCCGGGCAGCCTATGCCAAGGAATTACTTGCCAATAACGCCTGCACATACCTAACCGTGCTTCCCGTAAACCGAAAGTTACAACCAAATATTCTCAAATATTTGTCGACGCCATTATCCTGTACATTAAGTAATGATCATATTTTTTAAAACTGATATTTGAAAATTGATCGGTAGTAAAATGAGGATTTAATGCATTTTCGACAAAAATGAGTAGATCAGACCAGTAAAAACGATTCAAGAATTTAAGAATACCATTATTATTATTTTTCGCACAATAAAAGCATTATGAAAAGAAATGAATGTCTACGTAGCTCCTGTTTCTTGCAATTAAGGCGGTAGACTCGTTTCCAGGATTGCAAGGGTGCGGGATTCGCGTTCTCATTTCTCGATAATACAAACACGGGGTTCTTCGATAGTCAAAACAGGTAGATAAAAGATCGATCTAGTGCTCTATCTTCTTCAAAAGACCTACTTTTTCGTTTACGAGGCGTAATTTGCAATATTCGCCAGCATGGAGCTATGAAAATAGCTACATGCGCAGTTCTATGCTTCCGAATAATGCAAATTACGCTGCCGAATAATGCAAATTACGCCTCGTAAACGAAAATATAGGACTTTTGAGGGTGATCGCGCTCTAGATCGATTTTTTATCCAGCGTTTACGACTACTGAAAAAAATTATTGCATTATCGAGAAATGAGAACGCAAATCCTGCACCCTTGCAAACCTGGAAAAAGGAGTCTACTCCCTTAATACAAACAATTTTTAGTTTACATACAAATCTGCTCTAATTAATAATCCTTAGATTAGATGTAATAACGTAATAATCTTTAGATTTATTGCAGTTAGAGGCCGAAAATCGTGAGTATCTACAATTTTTATCATATTTAAACGATTGTAGCTCGTTGCAACGTCGACAGATTTTGACGAAATTTTCAGAATATTCTTAAATGACTCAGATCTACGAAACGCATTTTTTAAATTTTCAATATAGGCCATCATAAAAAAAATGTAAAATGGAAGTTTTAGTATTTTTTCTACAACTCCGATCAATTGCAATTTATGACAAAATTTCTTTTCACATCCTGTCGTAAACTAATTACTTCAGCTGTCTAAGAAAGTTCAAATCGTATAGTACAATATTAAAAAGGTGTTACGAAAGGTGTATGCGAAATATACGCGAAGTATGATACGCGAAATTGTAAGAGTCCAGTGGAAGATGGCTATTGTTACTCGATTTGTTATGAAATTGTGCATAGTTCAAAGTTCAAACATCCGAATCTCGTTGACACCAGGCGACTGCGCGAAAGCGTTTGTTGCATTCAAGCCAATAGCGCGTAAAGGTAGATACAATGTGTCTACCTTAGGCCGCAAAAAACCTCGATTTCGGAGTTTTTCTCACATGAAGGTTTATTAGCGAGCACGGAAAACCGAAAGGTGAATCCGGGGCCGCCAGGCTACAATGGGTCGCGAGGATCGGAAAACGAGAAAAAGTGTGCTTGTAAATTTAATAGAAATCAACCGTCTAGCGAAAGTCATTACGCATGTTGGTGGCATGCAAGGACGAGCTCAGGAATTTATATACCTGGGACGGCGGTTAAAGTAAATAAACACTGAGCAATTGCTCTAGCCATTTTTTCCACGAATCTCAGGTAGTTGATAAGAGTAGGAGAACTGTATAAATAGCGGCGAAGCGAATATTTCAGGATCTTTTCCTACTCGACATAACAAGGTACCTTACGAATAAACGAACTGTCTTGACGGGTGAGAGTAAAGTTCTGTGTCTATAACAAAAGGTTATCGTCTTTTTTAGAGCGTCCGAATGTTAACCCGGTCCACTGTATTAGAAATGAATAATTCATGTTGACACATAAAGAATTCAATTTTACAACTCAACTCTCTCTCTCTCGTGTCAACTCCTTGAAGCGAGTTATTCTTCAAGGTACGTGACGAAAGGAGGAACTGTACGACTGTTAATCTTCATTCAGCAGAATGATATTCATTCATATTTAAAACAGGACGTGCGTTTCCAAGGACATGGCTCCGTTTCATTAATGTTAAGAACTATTCGTTCTCCTTTATTTTACGGCGTATATTTCATATTGCCTTCGCTTTTGTTCTACCTGGAAAAATCTCACTTTGTAGCACTCGTTCTTTGTCAAATACTTCGGAATCCCCCTGTGCACTATAATTTCTTTACAGAAGCGACCTCAAACGGTTCCTCGTCGATTGATCCACGTCGGCAAAGGGTGAATTATCTCATTAAATTCGCCTCGCAATCCAAAAAATGGAAGAAGTTCTAAAAAATTGAGATCAAACGAAATGAATTGGCATCGTTTGATAACTGTCCTCGTGATTCTTGTTTATTAGGACGGCGCACAGTGTGGCAAATGGCCATTTTAGCGGGACAAAATTCTAAATTCGGCTATTTCTCTATATTTATTGTCACGAGCGTGAACGTTAAACGAAGGAACATCATTGTAAAAATTAGTTATAGGAAATTTAAATACTCCTTAGTAAATTTTTAAATATTTCTAACGCGTATGGAAATGTGGTTATTCATTTACAGGTTAACCGTCCGTCTTTAAGGTGAAGTTTACACGCTCTGTAAACATTCAACAAAAGAATTTTAAGTTTTTAGTTATTTCAGATTATATTGGCACAGTTAGTTTTTGTTTACTTGAAAGTGAATTTTGTCCAGCTAAAATGGCCATTTGTCACACTGCGCGGCGTTGTGCCGAACATTTGATTACCGAAGTATTGTTTACGAGAGAATTATAAATTACCCGAAACTTAATATGGGATCAGCGTCGAGCCATAAACGAATGCATTACTCGATGATTATCAATCTAGTTAAACTTCATAAACTCATAAATTAAAGTTGTTTATTGTACATATAAACACGAGAAATTAGCAATTATAGCATTCGTAATAGACTATAATAATGTTACATGTGTCGACAGAATGCAGAGGCTCGTGCGAGCCATTTCAAACAAATCCAAATTAACTTTAAATAAGAAACATATTTTACGCATTTATGACAAAAATGAGTAGACGCACAATTTGAAACAGTGAATAGTTCAAAAAACTTTAAGAGCATCGACATATTATTTTCATTACAAGAAAATTATTGCTGAAAAATATAATCTTGTTCGAAGCGGTGAAAATATTCCAAGAATTAAAACATACTGTTACATTGTTTTTGACTTGTTAAAAATTAAAAAACGGAATAATTGTAGCTCCTGTATTTTGCTGGATTATTGTATTAGTTAAGCGAACAAATGAAATACAGAATTGAGGATACAATAATGTAGGAATATTATTACATTATTTCTACCTTACAAAAATTATTAAGAGGAAGAATATATTTTTATGTAACTCCATTTATTATATGTAAAACTGTGCACTGCTAGGTTATAGGAAGAATTTGATCTGGTATCCGGAGGAGAATTAATATTCGACAATATTGTTAATGACGGAGTCGCTAGTAATTCGCAACTATGTTAAAGGAACCGACTAAAATTAGAGCGGAAGAAATTGAAATTTTGCGAATATGGTGAACGTTACACGCGAAGACCGGCTGCAAAAGCTATTGGCGAGCGGAGCAGCAACGCGGTAATGATAATAACGCGCGTTATCGGATATATCGAACTAACGTAATGAAATATTAACCGGTCGTAACACGAGTGCAGAGAAGCGTGCACCGTTTCGCAAATTAAGGTAATCGCAAACGGGTCGAGTACACGTGTAATCACCGAGCCAATCTCGCGCAAGAAGTTTAATTAATAATTACGCTACTACTTCTTTTTGCCAAGACATCTCTCCATTTTATTGTTGTGTACCAGTACGTCCATTGCAAATGTACATAATAATTATACTTTCAAAAAAGTATTTTTCTCCAAAGTTACACGTGCATCTTCTAGTTGAAATATAAAATTTGCTAGTTGTGTAATTGATAGAGGTGTGCGTGACCGGGACGGGACGTAATCTCGAACCCTTCGGATATTCCCAAAAAATGTTCGGGATTTCTTAAAATGCTGGAATTCGAAAACGTGTCTTGTTTTCTTGAATATGACCGTACTGTTAGATTTATCTAAATAAAACGTCATGTTTGATTTAACTTGATAATTTCTAACTAGACGGCGGATGTTTATGGAAATGCATATTTTTATAGAAAGTAGGTAAAGTTATGGGACCTGGACAGAAATTTACGTTATCTGTAGAGGATTTTGAAAATATAGTTTGTAATAAATAACCATTGACATTATGCTTACTGTTTTCGCGATGGCAACTGTACGCGTGACTTCTCTTTACGCGATATTTGAAAACGAAATTATGTAGAAGACTCTTGTGGCATAGATAAAGACTAAAAGACAATATTAAAAGATTCCGTACAGTATCAGAAATCCCGAAAAAATTTACGGGAAACCAGAACACCCCCGGGAATCCCGAATATTCTCGGAATCCCGTTCCGACATGATACGAGTCTTCCCATCCCGTTCCCGGCATCGGGATTCGGGAATTCCCAGGTCCCCGCACACCTCTAGTAATTGAAGACAATAGGTTGGAGAGAGAAGTTGAAAAATTCAAAGGGAACAGCACTTTGAGACTATATTTTATTTATACGTGTGATGGTGCACGTGCATCAGATTCTGCACATCGAATGATGGTGCATGTGCATCAAAGTGCTGGAGTGCAAAAGATTAGGGGTATAGTTATTTTGTGTTTTGATTTGAAATATTTCGGAAGTCGATCGTGTCACTGAATACTTTTCGCGAAATATAATAAAGATATTGATTCGATGCAAACGAAATTCGAAATTATACATATACCCGTTAAATGCAGTTGCATCGTTGTAGCTGTAAATAAGACAAGATATAAGATAAACCTTGAATTACATTTCATTTAAAAAAATGATATTTTTTATCTTACACTTCTTTCCAAATTCTAGTTTCTCCTTATCAATTTTTCAAGATCTTATCGAAAGTCCATAATGCATAAGCTGATCTGTGTTACGTGCTTTTCTTTCATTCATGCATTGACTCGCACGAATTTATACAGTAGAATCGATACGTCGATAATTGAGATTCTACTATTGAATTGATGGAAAAGGAATGTTAATTTTAATTAGGTTGGAGATCTACCAACCAGATCCAATTTGTTCTCGAATTAAGTAAATGATTTAATTTATAATGAACTTCCGTACTAAATCGTCTTGCAGTTAATCAATTTGTATATATGTTGGTATAGAATTTTAAGAATAATTTGAGAGATAACCTCACAGACCAACGATGAGTCCTGTAATTATCGAATAAGTAAATTGGATTAAAAATGAAGCATGCAAATTACATTATTGAATACCGCCAGTAACATGTTACTGTAGGAAGTCGAGCCTAGAGATTCGAACGACGACGGTTGAACCATGTAACAACACGTTTTTTCGATCTAACTGGTCGACGGTTGACCGCCGACAGTTAGATACGAAAAGGTAAATACGCGATGGGTGAACGACCGAGCAAGCGAGCGCGAATGATAAATAAGAAAGAGATCACAATAAGATATATATTTTGCGAGGTAGGTCAGTCAGGGCAGTCTTCGGAGAAATTGACGAGTAGAGACAGTTTTTTAAAAGAGAACACGAGACAAGATTTTCTGATTATAAGAGTTAAAGAGTTTTTAGATTAAGAGAACACGAGTACACGAGACGCGAAGTAAGACGAGACAGCGCGATATACCAAATTGAATGTATTTCTTTAATATTTAATAAAGGATTCTCAATCAAATCCACATTGAACCTTCCTGACTCTGCATTACATATGTTATATTTGTGGTTGTCAGGAAGAACGCCACATGCCACATACTTTCATTTTGATCAATTATGACAAAAATTGGTAGGTGCAATTCAAAATGAAAACCAATTAGTAACAAATTAATTTTCAACTCGCAAAAGTGATTAAAGAAAGAATGAGATTATTGACAGACTTCTATTTGTTGCAATTGAATAAAAAAAATTTTATTTTCCATAATTATCCGCAGTCTGGTTATCACATTATTTTAAGTAGCCGCTAGAATAGTATTTCATTAGATCTATACATTATTTCCAATCATAATTAGTAAAATTCCGATACTTCCTCTACATTCTCTTCTCATTTTCCACTTCGAAATTTCTCTTACTTTTTTCAGCAACACTTCCCGTTTCTAATGTTATTTCTGGGGAACTCGCTATCTGTGGTGCACGTCTACCGACCCAATCCACACGACCACTGCAGTCTCTCTCTTTATTGTTTTACCACCTTTTCTGAGTTTCCCAGCGTGATCTTGTGTCTGTTTTCTTTATCAGCTATCTCGTTGCGCTACATTTTCGTTCTTTCTTACTTTGGTTACACAAGCACTATAAAAATTTTATAAAATTCGAATCAAATATTTACACAACTTTATTATTACTACATACATGATAAATGTAGGAAGGAAATGAAAACCATGATATCATCTCAAGAATCTCCGCTAATACGAGATAAATATATAAAATAATCTGTTTCACTAATTTATCTCGGAAATTTACATTTTTCTAAGTACAGTAAAGTCGCGTTATTTCTCAGCGACCGCCTACCCAGAATTTGTCAAGTGCCTACCCCTCCACTGAGGGGCAACAACGCCGCATGGGCCGCGAAGCTCGAGCTGTCTCAGTCTCGGCTCGGGTATATCGGGGTGAACCACTACTAATCCAATTACAAAACTACTTTATTATTCATTATTTTTTACGGGACTTTCGCCAACTAATTTGTGGCATTTTTCTGATTAAAATGACGCTAAACACGATATAATTTCGACTGTATTTAGTGGTTTAATCGACGATAAAATTTTCGGGCGCAAGGAAGGACAGCGCGGTCCGTGTTTGTATGCTGTCCTTTTCTACGTTCGGCTTCGTTTGCACTTTCGGCGCGGTCGGCACGGTAGACTCAATCATAAAAAAATAACTCGACGTTACTGTAGATCCACGCGGAGCAACAACATTTCAGTTTTGTCAACTGAATGGAATAAATAAAAACAGCGCGGTATACACCTGAAATTTCATGTCTAGTAAACGAAATGTAACAAATTAATAGGGTGTCCCACCATTTTGTTCCGGAGTATGCGAAACTGGGGGCTCGTCGGGCCGCTTATGACCCCTTTTCCCGTCCTAAACACCATGAAAACGGCGAGTGACAAGCAAACGTAATTTTCCATGACGAACGAGAGGACCCGTCACCGGCTCGCAGGTCAGCTCCGAGCGAAAAAGGTTTGTCCCGCGAAGCTTCCTGCGGCTAAAAGCCGGGCGATTCGACGAGAAACGGTAACAGGTTGCCGTTGCGAGGCAATCAAAGTGCCGTCCCGTGGAAATGGCCCTGGCCATGATAAAATACGCGAAGATAAACGCGCAATTAACGGCACAATTTCGGAACGAATGGATCCGCTCAGCCGTGGAACACGCGGCACGAGATAACATACGAATCCGTATGAATGTTTGAATATGCAAATGGGATGCTCAGCAGGTTGGCTGGTTATTAAATTGCACGAATATGAGAATAGCTAGCCCTGTGTGCGATGATGTTCCGAGGAAAAATGAAAACTATTTAAATGAACAGTAAATGAGAAGACTTTGATGCGGCCAGCTACGTCGGGAAACGCGGTGGTTGGCTGTGGTAGTGCAGTAATGTCGCGACATGGGATGACCTGTCCAGTGAATGAACATGATTCGTATAAAAGAGAAGAATAGCGATCGCGAGTCCAATTATTTACGTGCACATTCAGTAATTAGGGTAAACTGTAACATAATTGGCACCCTAAACCAAAATCGTAGTAAAAATCTTTTTATCTTTTTTTGAGATGTTTAAACGAGCTTCACTTGCTATTATTACAAGCTGATAGAGATTTTTCTGCAAAATCAAACAGTTTTACGAGTTATAAATCGTTTATTATAAAATATATTCTGCGAAT
This sequence comes from Lasioglossum figueresi, assembly GCA_028455805.1. NCBI lineage: Eukaryota > Metazoa > Arthropoda > Insecta > Hymenoptera > Halictidae > Lasioglossum > Lasioglossum figueresi. The sequence continues at coordinate 17,829,682 of CM052200.1, read as the reverse complement.
AACAATCGTCAGACGAACAGTACAGTCATTGGCACATTTGGTACAGTTATTGACACAACATGTACCAGTTACTGGCACTGAAGAACTGAAAAGGAAAGATTAACTTAATAAAGAAAAATAATGAAAATAGTTTGTACCGCATGTAGACTTAAATTCTGCATAATTTATAATTTACGTCTGAACTAATATCATCAGTTTAATATGTAGGAATAACTTAAGAGACAAAGAGAATGATCAAAGAAAAAATAAAATAAAAATATTTTAAAGTTTACAACCGCACAATAGTGACTGATAACTGAAGATTGATGACTGATCATTTAAACTAACTAATGATTAATCATAACTAGTAAGCAATAATTAAAGATTACTTAGAGCTGTGTCTAACTAGTGCTATGTAGTTATGACTAAAAAAATTTAACTAATGACTATTTTGCTATGACTAACATTCAATCAGACTGCTAGTCATTTTTAATTATCAGTTGATTTAAATACGTATCAAATAAAACGCTATTTACTCTTACTGGATGTCCTCCAGCGTTGCTAACAGTCATATGCGGAACTCTGTTATGAAAACTTACAAAGTTGCTTTTAAATATAAATAAGAAGCAATAATAAAATGATTTTCTATTCCAGAAATTCTTAAGTGCTAGCAATAGCACAGTTTCCCCTAACGGTAGAGATAATGTTATTAAAAACGATTATTTAAATTTCCTACGCACTGTAGTATAGCATCGATACAAGTTCGGCTGGCTAAAATTTTGTAGTCTCTTCAAGGAAGTTATGCAAATCGACCTAAACTATTTGCATCAGCTGGCTGTAATAGCCGGATTAAACACACTTCTTTTTCTGGTATGTTTGGACAGGAAAATTGCATTGCACGAGAAATTAAACATAGCATAGTCCTTTTTTTCACCGAAGTATGTAACCTTTATTAGTCGCAGTGCCTTTTGTGCATACATTCTTCTTAATAAAACTTGAACCAATGTAAATGTGCCAGCTTGAGCAAAATTTTTCGAAAAATGTAATAAACATTCATTTAAAAGCACATGTATTTTAGCTTGAAAATATTACACAGTCCGAGAGCATATATTTAAATAACAGTAGTATAATTTGTCCTAATAAAATGGCGTTGCCACAACCAAAGCAATATTCTTTTCATTTATTTTCGTAATGCAGCATCAAACAGCGGAAACAGCAAATGCAATAGCAACAACAGTTTTGATGAAACTGAACATTCATTTTATTTCGCGTGCGTTAAACATATATTTAAAATAAATCTGTTGCCGGAAATACGTTAATAACAAGAAAAAGACAGGAAACGAGTTAATTCACGTGAATCACGAATTTTCTAATTCGTTTCAATTTTTTCGAGTGTATTTCTACACTCCATCGAAATGGAACTTTCGGTCCAGCCTGTAGACTTTCGAAAACGCTTATACTGAAATAATATTCTTGATATCGGTTGAAAAACCCGGAACCGCTAAACGACTTCAATTTTCATGGACCGCATAATTTTCCGGCGAACTCCATTTATCCGGCGTCGGAAAAGTTATTTCGCACGGCCGCGCGTACTCTGCCGCGTCCCAAAACCTACTCAAACCGGCTGTCACGGAGGCAAGAAAAATTTATCGGCCGTTGGGAGCGTTAACACGATGTTTCGTGCAAGTTGCTTGCCATACGTCACTGATAACGCCGCGTGGACTGCGGGTTAAAACTGAAGGGGGCGAAAGGGGTTTACACGGCTGACGTGTAATCACGACGTATGGGCCTGCAGCTTTGCAACAAAGGCGCCCCGTTAAATGCTGCGATTTTGAGACGGACGTGTAATTAATAAGACGGATTATTTTGAGGTGTAGGAAACTCTTGATCGATGGCCTCTCGCCTAGATGCGTTCTCTTCCGCGCACTTCTTGAGCGTGTAGCGACACGTTAATGGAAGACGAAGAGTACGCAGAGTGGAAGGAAAGTGGAGCATGTGATTATTAGCTTCTTAATGCAGGCTCCCCTATATCATTATAGAGGCTGTTTTAAGTTATGCGCTAGGCAAAACGGTAAGCTATGAACATCGTAAAGAGGACGCTAAAGGACAAAGTACTGTACCCATTATAACAGCTGCTGGGATGAAGTGGATAGAACAATACAGTGCTGGACTAAATAATAGCGTTACATATTTGTAAAGGGCTTTCCATTAAGTGGTGTAATTTTAACGTATATAATTGTAAAATGTATATAATTATATGTAATTGTAAAAAATTATAAATTGTAACAAATGGTTCATTGTGAAAAGGAACAACGTTGTTTTATAATTTAAAATAACACTTCTTAATGGAAGACCCTATACGCGTACAGTAAGGAGCATAACTGTTTCCACGCAATTTAAATCGGAATAACTTTTTTATGAATGGATCGAACGACTTCAATTTCTCTGTAAGGCTAGAAGAATTAGTTTGGTAAATAACGTCTAAAAAATATGTTGAAAAAATACATTTGGTCGGAATTGCGATAAACAATAGTAAAGATTGATTTTCATAACTTTCTTAGCTGGGCCAATAACGAAAATTTAAAAAATTTGATTTGTAAACTCGTATGAATTATATACGTTCTGAAAATATCATTGAAATTGATTGATTGGTTTACGAATTATGGTAAACTGTACAGTGATTGGCACCCTAAGCCAAAATCGTAGTAAAAATCTTTTTATCTTTTCTTGAGATGATTAAACGAGCTTAACTTTCTATTATTATAAGCTAATAGAGTTTATCAACAAAATCAAACAGTTTTAGGAGTCATAAATCTTTTATTATAAAATAGATTCAGTGAATAACAATCGTAGGACAAATGGTACAGTCATTGGCATATTTGATAACAGTCAGATGTGGAACTCTTATGAAAACTTACAACGTTGCTAAAGATGCAATAAAAAAATGATTTTCTATATCAGGAATTCTTAATATTTGCCGTCTAAATCAAAATTTCCAATAACTATTGCAGTGCCAGTAGTTATAAACGACTAAAAGTGGTAAAGAGACCGAAAATTATGAAAAATTGCAAATTGTACAACCAATTAATCAATTTCAATGTAATTTTCAAAACACATCTTTTAAATTCTCGTTTTTGGTCCAGCTAAAATAGTAGTAAAAATCAATTTTTACTATTGTTTATCACAATTCCGACCAAATGCATTTTTTCAACTTATATATTGGTCGTCCTTTACTAAACTATTTCTTCTATCCTTTCAGAGAACTTGAAGTCGTTTGGTCCATTAATAAAAAAGGTATTCTGATTTAAAGTGTGTGGAATGGAAACAGTTATGGTCTTTACTGTATGTATTTCGTACATTTCATGGTAGAATATGTACATTTTATACCCCGTACGTTCTGATAACTATGTCTAATTATACCGTTTGTTGGGCGAAGCATTCGGTATAGGTATAAATTCGTTAGAAAATCATTATAGCTATTAATTATAAGTCAAAAGGTATTTGCAAACAATCAATCTCCCCATTAAACCTGCCCCGCGACGTAGTCGCCAACGAACGATTCCCATCGCCGTACTAGGCTAATCGTAATCAACCGTCGACCCGCAACTAATTAATTCGAATCGTCGAGAACGGTACGTGATCTAATTTCAAAGTTAATTTGCATCGATGTTTGTCGATCATCTTGCCCGTTCCGATGAACAATAGCGGCGCAATTTTCACGATCATGCGGTGGGACGTGTGCGTATGTGTACAGCCAGCCCACGGCTGTTCGCCGGAAATAAAAATACCCACCCCGGTGGATAAATGTCGGCGGAACGGCCGCGAAGTCGCAAATTGCCGCACACTTTTCGATGTGTACACTAGCAGGCCATTCGAAGCCGCCCATCGGCGGTGGTTCGCTCGGAGCCGATTTAACGACTATAATTTCATTTCATCGAGCGAACCCGTGTGCGCTTGAAAAACCTTCTCTGTACAGGGTGTTCAGGAAATAATTGTCGTCCGAAGTAGATTCGCTACAGCTACGAATAGAACGCTTTGCTCACAGTTAAACCTAATTACATTTTTATGAGCCGCATGTCGAATGACTGCTGTAAAATCAACTTATAGTACTTCTGTCTCGAGATCTTTTCCGAAGATCCACTCCGATAATAGCGCAGTAAACAATTATCGCTAAAATGAAAGAATTTATAATTTTATTCTGTGATAAATGCAAAGGAAATAAATTTAGGTACACAGAATAATAATTTTAACACGGAAATGATAACGAAAAATCAACTTATGTTTGTGAGCTTTAAGAAATTATGGTGACTAATGTGAATGGTAAGAAACAGTTGCAGAGTTGTGCAGAATTACAATTGAACTATTCCAGGGGAATTATAATTACACAGTAATTGAATTACATCGAAATTCAGTAATATCGTGATTTATAATTCAGATCTTCGTTCAGTTAAATTACAATGTAATTCGTAATTGCAATTGGAGTACAATTTTTAAATACTTTGTATTAAATTAAATTAATAACGAATTACGAGGACGGGGAATAGAAAATACGCCGCATAGACAGCAAACAAGTATATGAAAGAAAAACAAAAAAATATATCGCCCTTCTTCAAAGTGGGCTATAATTTGGATCTGATTAAATTAATTAATAATCGAATTAACCGAAAGGTTTGAATAATGTAATTCGGTTACGACGAAGTTGAATTACAATATAATTAAAATAGATTGTAATTCAATTACGTAATTGAATTAGCACAACTCTGCATAGTTGTCGCTCTCCGAAATACATTTTGTTTTGTGCGAATACTATTTGACCTACACTACACTGTAAGGAGTGTAATTGTAAGGACAAAGAAGTTATCGCCGTTAATACGCGCAGAAGGTAGAATTATTTACAATGCGTTTTATCTCATGTCGATATCTCAATCCGTACCCGAGACATAACCATTCAAAGTTTGCGCTGAAAATGAATTGGTAGTGGAGGGTTCCATTCGTAAATACCAATAGTATACACTCACCTGCACACAACTGTGTATAGTAAGACCTGACCTGCCCTAACTTACAGCGCGTGGGGGTAGGTCAGTACCAAATTATAGAGTGAAATGCTAGAAAACACATTTGTCTTTACACGGCGATATCTCGGGAACTAAGTGTCGCATCGTAATGCGACGATCGTATACGAGAAATACCTTTCTCGTGTAAATAAAGTTTATCCTGGCACATTAGTAGACTGCATTTTAGACGAATTTTAAGGAAGTGGAATCAAATTAAATTTTATTTTCAGTGATAGTAGTATTTGTAGAGATCTGAAATAAATCAAACAAAACCCGTTTGAAAGCACAGGCTTCACGCTCTCCAACGCCCTAAGGTTTGTTAAAACAGTGTTAATAGTTTCGAATTTACAATCATTTAAATACCGACTAATTTCAATTCGATAAATATGCTTTATTTAATTAATTATACGCGTTTATGAAATGCAGTTTTCAAATTTTCAATAGAAACCCAGATAAGGAAGTTTTAAAAAGTAACCTCTAAAATTTTCTTCACACGATTCCGACCAATCGCAATTTAAAAAACAAATTTTTTAACGTAGGCTAGAAAGTTGGAAAATCATTTGGTCCAATCTTAAGGAAGGTATCGTCTTTTCAAAAATATCTCAATATTACTGTGACAGACTACATGGAAACATAAGTCGTTCGTATTTTGAAATTTCGAAAATAGAAACCGCTATAATAGAAAATTAGAGAACAAATTCGGTTCATAGTTGACCACCCACGGTCGTATTTTCGGATCTTGAATTCCAGCACGGTGGTTTATAACTTTGTTGACACCTTGTACAATCGTAGAGGTCCGCGCTCTGGTGGACGCGCTATTCGCAATTGTGCTTTTATGGGCGAGCAAGCGATTAACAAGCACGGGGCACAGCACACGAAAATGTTTAACATATCGGTCAGTGGGCGAGCGTACAATTATCACAGCCCCATACGGCCGGAGGCAGCTAGGGGACGCGATGTATGACCCTCGTCTTGGTTTTACGGTGAGATCGAACGACAGATAATTTTGGTTAATGACCGCAATCAATTTCCCGCGGTATCGGCACTGAAGTGTTAATCGATGTCTCCGTATTGGAGCAAATTGATTTTCAAACGATCTCGGGCTGTGCCAGATAATTTTCCGGAAAGTAAGTACCGAGCCGTAATCCACCATGTACAAGAAACTGTTGCGTGTTTGTATCATACTTGCAAATCGCTCGTAAATGGAAATGTTCGTGTACAATCGACTGATGTAATCGCCGGGTTGGACGGGAAGTTTATTTAATCGCTTCGTGGTGCTGGTAACGCTCGTACAGTGATCTTTAAAGTTTGCGTTCGCTGAACTTTGTGAAACAAAGGGATCGTGTAACGTTCGTTGTGGCTCTGTGCGTGCAATTGATGCACATGATAATAATTATAACAATAGCAATGTTTGGATTCTGCAGTTTCTGCTTCAGAAGGAACGGTAATGTAGAACAACAGTTAATTAAACTACAAAAGCAGAAACGAGAGCGAATTATACCGAGAACTGGAAGATTGGAATATAATGTTGACGAAAAGAAAATGTTCTACACGTCAAAAAACATGTAATAAAAATTTAACTTTCCTTCATTTTCAAATGTAGAAGATAATTGTTTCAACATTATTTTCACTAACGGTACTCTTCGAAACTCAACTTCGATGTTGGATATTTAAGACAAAAAATCTTTCTCGTGTAAATAAAGTTTATCCTAACACATTAGTAGATTGCATTTTAGACGAATTTTAAGAAAGGGGAATGAAATTAAATTTGATTTTCAGTGATAGCAGTCTTTGTAGAGATCTGAAATAAATTAGAATCGCACTAGATTCTGTCGAATTTTATATTCTACCTTTTTTTTTATTTTCAGAAGCCAAAATTACATAAAGATCCAGTCTATACATTAGCAATAGTTTTTAGACTACTTTTGTTCCGAATAAATCGTTTATAAATCAATCAAAACAATTTATGCGCCATTCTTTATCTTTCCTTACATTAAGAGTCTACCTTGTACCATCGATTATTAAACAATCTGCTTGAAAGACCAATTTCAAAATCACGCAACACGTAAACATGAATCCGTGATCACGGGAAATTAGAATACGGAAGGTGCATTGGAAGAACAGTAAAAATTCCCGCGAAATTAAAGTCCTCCCAGTTATTAAACTCGAGTTCGTTTTTCACGGAACTCCCGATCTTTCTCCGTTCACCATCAATCACCGTTACTCCTGCTTCCTTAATCAACTCAATCACGGTAAAATTCCCGTGCAATATCTAATAATCTTTGACGCGCACTTTCAGACTCGTCAGTCTTCGCGTGAAGCGTTTTTCAACATCGTAGTCGCGTATTTTCTTTGCGTTTACCGTGACCCTCCTGCGCGAGATCCTTTTCTTTCACTTTTCTTAACCTGAAAACCCCGTGCACCTTTAGAGTTTTCTTCATGTGCACTTAAAACTACTCGAAACTCTCAACGTTTCTCGAGTGTGAACATGAAGCACACTTAAAAAGTATTTCATAATTGTATGTCCCGTTTGAATGTACATACCTGTTCGTTTTCTGAGGAAGATTCCATGCTGTACAATGTTCGGATTCTGTTTCAAAGTCATTTTCAAGTTACAGTAATTCTTCTATAGTCGCAAAAAGGTCGGATAAGTTGAAGGCAAACAAAATATCCCCTTCACTGTAGTAATCTGATCTCGGCTCGAGTATATCGGTGTGAACCACTACTATTCCAATTACAAAACTTCTTTATTTTTCATTATTTTATTATGGGACTTTCGTCAATTTATTTCTGGTATATTTCTGATTAAAATGACACTAAACACGACATAATTTCGACTGTATTTAGTGGTTTAAGTGACGATGAAAGTTTCGGGCGCAAGGAATGACAGCGCGGTCCGTGTTTATATGCTGTCCTTTTCTACGTTCGGCTTCCTTTGTACTTTCGGTGCGGTCGGCACGGTAAACTCAATCATAAAAAAATATCGCGACGTTACTGTAGATCCACGGGGAGCAAGAACATTTCAGTTTTGTCAACTGAATGAAATAAATAAAAATGGGCAAGAGCGCCATTAGGTTTAAAAATGCATTCAAACCGTGTTTCATGTGCAACGGTCCAAGAGCAGAATTATTAACAAGCTTGCTATAAAATGCTTTATTGCATTTTATTGCGTTAAATTAGGAAAACACCTTTATTTTTCGGCGACATCTATGTCTAATAGTTCATTAATAAATACAAGCTAGAGAAATTTCGATCATATTATAATAAAAATAACCAATTCATGCACTTGCTCCGTTTACGAACATACCCCACTCCACCTTACCAATATAAAAACTTTTTTATTATTACTTATTTTTTTTATTAAACTTTCATCAATATATTTGTAGCATTTTTCTGATTAAAGTGATGCCAAACACGATATAATTTCAACTGTATTTAGTGGTTTAATTAACGATCAAAGTTTCGGGCGCAAGAAAGGACAGCGTATTGGAAAGAAAGAGACGCGGAGAGACGACCTCGCGCGGTCTCTCTTTACACGCGCTGTCCTTTTCTACGTTCGGCTCGGTCTTTGAAGCTCAAAAAAATAGTGTCTATCAACGAACTGTGCAAACAAACCTCCCCGAGGCTCTTGCGATTATAGAGGATTTACTGTATTTCGATTTTCCAGCAAGCTACAGCGATTCGCGTGATTATTCGAACACTGAAAAATCAGAATACATTGTTTAAAAGTGAGCCAAACGACTTCAGTTCTATTGCTGAGCTAGGAGGATTAATTTACCAGATGACGTGTAATGAAAATTTTGAAAAAACATATTCTTTGTAGATTCGTGTCAGTTATATGCGTACTGAAACATGGATTCATAAATTGGTTAATGTTGCTGTGAGCTGCAAACGATTAAAAATAGTAAACGAGCAACAAAATTATCACAAAAATTTAAAAGGTTGAAAATATTTTATGCACTTACGACAAAAAAGATTAGGTGTAATTCGTGACATTAAAAAAATTAAATCAGTTTAACTATGTCGATATACTATTTTTAACATATAAAAATAATTAATGAGGAAAATAAATTGTTACTTAGCTTCAATGAATCATAATTGATGTATACAAATTTTAATTTTGCAGTCTAGTAATTGATATCATTTATTTTTCGAGCATCTGTGCTGTTTCTACTCCAATTAGTTGAAAGTTTTTTATATTTTTAATTTGTAGTTCTGTTTCAAAACGAATGTTAAAAAATTTAGTTAGAAAATATATGTCAAGATCATTCAATCATATTTCAGCACAGCAGCGTTCGCAGCGTCAGATCTTAAATATTTCTCTCGCGTGTTGAATGAATAAAGTTCAATTTCGTCTCAATCTGCCCGCGTTGCAACTTTGTTTCATCAACTTTGTATCCTTGCCAGCCAAATAAATAATTGAGCACTACATCTGTAATTGTAAAGAAAAACTCCATCTCACTTTCAGAAAATTATCGTGCAAAGTTATTAACAACCTATAAAAACTCTGGAATCAATTTTCCATGATCGAATCTATGATACTTAATGATTTTGCTAGGATTGTAACATATTCTAAGTACATCGAGAAAAAAATGTTTGACCGTTTACTTTGAAAGTGGTGCAAATCCATTTTTTGTTTTTTCCAGAAAATTAAAGGTTAGCATATTAGTAAATTCAAAAGTTGATTGTTGAAACGAAATTCTCTCGTTTCATTTCGTGTAAAATAAATTTATTATTTTGTCTACATTGTTTTATAACATCATAATAATCCTGTTCGGTGTAATTGGATTTACACCACTTTCATAATCAATCGCCACGCAATTTCTGTTATTGGTCAATTTTAAATTGAACAAAGCATTGGCATTTTTAAGATATTAAATATTAACTAGTTATAAATAAAAAGTTTACGCTAAATGAGTCATAAATTATGTGACATCTCATTTTTCTTTAAAATCGAGTTACGCCACTTTCAAAATAAACGGTTCATATTTTTCAATTTTTAGATGCATTTTATTGCTAAACGTCGAAGCTTGAGAACCAGTACAGGTTTATTATTGTCATGTGATCCTTTTGCAAGATTCTAACAAATATCGGCAATTGTTCGAAGCCCGGAAATTTAGTGTTCCAATACTTTTCGAAGCCAAGGTATTTAGTAGAAAGGCGCAGCATATTCTCTCACCCTCCTAGTGCGAGCCCCACTTTTCCCGCTAGCTAAACACATGTTCGCCGAATTTCGCATGGTTTTCGGCCCCGGCACCGGTGACGCTCCTGGCACGGAATCCCTCTGTTATCGTTTACAATGCACCCTATATCGAAAGTTCCCGAGTGCTCGTCGGCATGTGCGCCCTGATCCGGCGACACAGTTTCCCTCGGAACCATTTTGCTCTGCATATCTCATGTCCGAAGTTCACCAACTTCGGATTTACTTCTGCAGCGACGAGCGCGAGGGCACGGGACAGAAAGGACAAAGTCATCTGCGCGAAACAGCTCTTACGATCGTTCGATCGTTCGATCGTTCGAGATCCAGAGCCACGATGCTCTGATCCTTCGGGGTTCATTCTCGCCATTGCATGTCGGCTGACCGATTTTAACGCGGGTAACAGACCGAATCCGGTGATTTATCTCCGCAAGGTCCGAATCCGATCGTGCGAGAATGTTTTCGCACGAGTATATATTATTACCCTTAAGGGATTAGGTTAGGTTAGGACACAGTAACAAGTGGGGAATGATCGATTAATACAACATTTTGTATTTCAGTTTACTGTATTACGAACTCTATAAAAGAATGCTTGTGATGTTTAAAAAATAATTTGTTCAAATGCTTTTCGTCGTCTTTGCTCGGAATATCTTTTCTTACAGATGGCCGACTGGTGTACAGGATTCCTACAAATCGAATTAACTATATCAAAAATCCCAAAAATGTCATAAACTGTGATATATTCTCTAGACATCGACGATCCCACATTTCAATTTCTGTAAATATTAACAAAATTGCAGATGTTTTAAATTCAATGACTGAATTTCGATAGAATATTTGTTAATTTTTCATCTATATTTAACAAAATAATGGGAAAATGAGAAAAAATTGACCGTCAATGCCTAATAGATATTATAATGATGACAACTGTAAAATTTTAATGTACATGCTAAGGTAGAACTCGAAAATTTATTTCAGTTCCGAAACTGATTTCAGTATTTTTCCCACTTTGTTTTTCAACTTGTTTCATTGTCACAAATAAACTATTAATTTTCTACCCCTTTCTGCAGTTCTCTTGTTTCCGAACAACTCGTTTTCAAAAAATTCATTGCCGTTTTAAAATAAAAATACATGTGTGAACTATTTTTTGTGCATCAGTATATGCACTTTTGAAATGAGCATCATCTAAAGTTTCAGATGCTCTATAAACAAAAAAACCACCGAATATTTTGATAAGTCACGCCGAATAAATGTGGTGCGGGGTTGAACCTCTTCCGCGCGTTTAATTGTGATTTAATTACCGACTGGCATCGAATTCCGCTGCGGAAATTAATGACCGTTGCGGAACCGAGTGAAATGTTTTTGTGGTTTCATTTAAAAACAACTCATTTGTAACGGTTTACTTTCAACGATAGCTATATCTCCCAATCATGTTATTCAGAAATGTAAACAATTCTTGAAAGTTTATAATTCATCTCGGTAAATTGTATTTCCACAAAACGGCGTAACTAAATTCTGAAAAAAACAATTCATTCGTATGGAAATAGAATATTTGCGCAATTGTAGAAGTCGAGGTTTCGATTACAACATTTGCGGTGCACCGCGAAGGGTGCGTTATTTTATTTGAAATTCAATTTTTTAGGTGAAACTTCGTTTAAAAAAAATTCTTTTTGCATGTCGTTGAAATAGTAGAATACCGTCGAGAGATCGTGCGCAGATTATTAATTTTGACTTGTATCGATGCTTCTCAATTGTTAGCTCTTCGGTTGAAGCGATATATAATTATTGTAGTGGACATTTTAAGTATTTGGTGTCGCGATATCTTTTTACATAATCGACATTGGTCAGAATTACTTTAACCGACGCATCCGAAGTCGTAAGCACAATTACTTACTGCAATATGTAATTTCATTACAATTAGAGAGATTGCAAAATTTATTCGAAATAAAATTCCTCAGCTGTTATTTACAAAGACTAGATTAAAACTGAAATTTCTTTCCCGCCTGTGGTTTGATTTTTCGTTAAATAAATTACAATGGGATAGTTAAGATGTATACAATTATGAAAAAAATGGTAAAAACGATAACATTGATATGAAAACAATACTGAATATAATTGTGTCCGCTTTACGTTTTATAGTGTTCCCCACATTCATATTTAATATAAATACGTAACGGATTACGAGCGCGATGTTAAGAGTTCTTTGCCAGCGGATTCCAACCATAAAGGATTAAGATATCTCCATAATCGCAATAAAAAATGCATGCTTTAGTATGTACATATCTTTCATTTCTGAAGATTAACGTTTGTACAAAGGTAAGCTGCATTTCGTCATTAAAAAGTGGTCATAGTTAATTGCGAACAAATTGCTAAACCGTTTCGTTAAATTTCTCTCGCACTTCAAAGGTCCGAATCTTCTACACAAAAGATCTGCGAGCATTAAAGAAAGTATCTCTTCATCTGTTGCCATAGACGATAAATTATGACTATACTGCGGTCTTTATGCAAAAAAATGTCCTGCATCGATTGTGGAAAGTAACAGTTACATAAAAATTAATTCAATCGTCCCTTGATTCGTCAGTTAAAAATCACGCCTTAATAATTTTGGTATATTGTAAACAACATAATAATAGTCTGTGGTGTAGAGATAGAAGTTGACTCGAATTGAGGGGAAAAAGTCCGAAAAAGTTACGCTCTCCTTGCAAAAATTTCACTTTTGTAAAAAAAAATAAAATTTGACACAAATTTCTCTTACCTGTCATTGTAAATTAAAACAGGCATTCTCTGCACCATTTTAACACACAAACAATATGTCAATAAACTGACGGAACTCTACTAGCCTTCTTTTTAACGTGTGTAGAATACATGTAATACAGGATTATCGATTACGCTGTCCAACAAATTAACTTAATAACTTATAGCTTCGTAACTTTCTTAAATAACATCTTTAGAAAATTAAACACGTTTAAACATTCATAACGTATTAATATTGGATATCATTGTATTCAGGAAAGTCCACTCGGCGTTGGACAGTGTTATCAGCAGCGTTTAGAATTTTGCACTCCTAAATGTGGGGACACAAGTCTTAATCTGGCACTTTGATGCCAATCAAACTAATCCTCCGTCACACACGATCAATTGTATTAGCCTAATTTCGACGGCATTTCTATCGGCACAAACAATGTTCCTAAAATATCGTACACGTAGACCGTGACGTTTCTGTCGAATTTCGGAGCGAAGAGGCGCCCTTCACCGGAGCAATTAATTATTCAGTCGGGATCGATCGGGGTAGAAATATGAAGGGGCGCGTGGAGGGTACGCGGGTTTCGTTTATGGTTGATTCAACGATTCGCGGGCCGTATTTTCGTCGAGTCATGCCGCCTAATCGAGCGTGTGGGTGCCGTTGGTAGTGTCAACGTCAGGAAGCGTGCTCGACAAGCCCGGGAAAGACGCACGGAAAATAGTAGCTCTCGGCAAATCGACCGTTCGACATAGCGGATTCCGATGCGATCGCATTGTTTGCATCTCGCCAGGACGATGATTCGACACAGTTCGAAGGACTCGGAACCATTTCGGGGGGGAGGTGTAGCCGCACCCACACCCGCATCCGCACGGATACGGCCACAGTAAAAGCGCCAGAGGCCGGTGAAAAGTTGGTCAATATCGATGTGTATAGATTTCTCTTTTCACTTCGATTTGTCAACATGCACGCGGTCGTCGAGTTTTCTTTTATCCCGGCCGCCTCGTCTAAAATCGAACTGTTTGCGATTCGTTCCCCCAGCTCGGTCTCCGTGCCATGCCGGTCAGAGAGAAAAAAGAGTGCTCGAAGTTTGGCGCGAATACACAGATGGAGGAACAAGACGCCCGGAAGATAGAACGGTGCCGACAGAAAATTTCCGTTGTTTTGCTGGCGAACTGGATCCTCTCCTTTCCGCGAGACCGCAGGATTTCGCTTCTCGAGCAACTTTTAAATCCTCAACATTTCACCGGCACGGTGGCGGTGCGCTGCTGCTGGTGAAACGACTTTTTCCGGCCGTTTGCTCACTTTTCAAGCACGCGGTGCTCGATCGGATCGTAGGGCGCCGCGCGATACGTCGACATTCATTTTCCAGAGGCTCGAAAAATGTGCTGTTCCTCCGTTTGCTGCTCCAAGGTAAACGACCTCTTCTGTCGTGCAAGCACGCGGCGAGGAATAAGGGGCCGCGCGCACCTCTGGTAAACTTAGAAAAATTGATTTTTCGGAAACGACCTTTGTTATACATTCAAATAAATGTTAAGTGACGCCTTTACTAGTTGACGTAGCAAAAACAATCGTTGATTCTGTTAACGTTTATTGGGTAAATTCTGACTTATGGTTGCATGGCGTCTTTCGAGTGTGACTCGACATCAGAGACAGAAAAATGTAAATGAAACGGGTTTTTATCTTCCTTTATTTGATTTCTTATTTTTTAGTTGAAAACAAATATAAGTTCCACGAATATATAAATTACAACAAAGTTTGAGAGCTGTATTTAATATAATTAGTAAACAAAATTGTTTAAAATAAGTAGCAGTCAAGGAACTGTCCTTTGAAGTGAATTTCAAATGAAACACTTAAATTAGTAGAGAGTTGTTGACAATAAAATTGAAAAATAATTCGGAGTGCAAAGGGTTAATATGTTTAATGGGTTGAAAATAAAATAATAGTATTTTTAAATCCTTCTAATATCTGAAGTGCATAAAATAGCGTTCAACAGTCGCTGCTGCGAATTTATACCAAATTCGAGGCTCGAAGAATTCGCGTTCCTTCTTCCGCGGCTTTAAGGTAAACGACCTCTTCTGTCATGCTAGCATGTGACGTAGTTAAGGCGTTCCCACCTCTCGCAAAATAAGAAAAATTGATTACTTAAAGATAGTGTAGGTATTTTATTATATATTCCAAAGGAGTATTGATTATTTATATTTTTCGTTCCTTTTCGAATACCATCCTGAAGTTTTATTTAGAAATTCGTGAAACTGATGGGTTTGCAGTTTCGAAAGTGAACCAAAAATATCTAGCGCTCGACAAAGAGAATTCTTTATTTGATTGATCATTTCTCTTTGTTTCGCGAACAAAGTAAACCAAAAATGTAGACCAGCCTCCTGTAATCGTTTAAAAACGGCTGTCTGCGTCATACTACCTCCGCAAACGTATTTTTCTTGAAATTACTTTTTTCACTATTTTTTCAATGCGTCTCTATGACGTTTCGTACAAATTGCAAAACGAATTTTTATTTACATTTTGCACAGATCCCCGGTTTACATGCCGACAGATATCTTCCTGTAAAACCATGAAAGTCCAACGATTACTATTTTTAGAAGCTCGAAAAATAATTTCGAATAGAATTTCGAATCAAAAATCTGTAGTTCTGACACGTTCACACCGTCATTATTTCTACTATTGCAGAATTGATTGAGCCCTCAAATAATTTTCGTACTCGTTTAATTTACACGCGAAAAATTGCTACAAAAATAATTGAACTCGGAGAGAGAGAGCCAGCTACAATTAACGATTTAAATGTTTCACGTGTCATTTAGTAATAAATTTCTATTCATCTCCAGCATTCGGTAACCGACGCACGCATTTTACTTTTTACATAGATTTTATTGTGCACGAAGATGAACAGTTTCTTCGTCCGTTCGATAGGACGACTGTTCGTTCGAACAAAAGTAACGTCACGTATTTTCGCCGATGGAGGTGTCCGATGGGGTCGAGTATTGCATAAACATCTATCCGTAGAGATAATTTCTCGTCCTGTTTCCTGCTTCAAACTAGCGGGCGTCATCTATCCAAGCTTTCGGTTTGGTCGAGCGAGGTGAACCTTGCGGAAGGGGGTTGGGGAGCTCGAAATCCGGTGGCGTTTAGTCGCGCCTGGAAACGGCAGCTCACCGTTTCCGACGTTTGTCTCCTATTTCATCCTTCCGCGTTGCGAGCGAGGCTTTAACCTGTACCCGTAGTGTTCCGCCCACGACTTTAAACCGTCTTCTCAACGATTCGACAACTCTTACTTCTCATTTTTCCCTTTTCCTCTCTTCGTCCATGCTCGCCAGGTTGCGAGATATTACGCGTGTTATACAGGATGTCTCACCCGATTCTTAGATCTTGATTTTCTCGCTGGTATTACTGGTAGCAAAATATATTTCAGAGTGAGTGGTATTTTTATTAGCGGACACGTAAAGGTCACGTGAAGATCAAATGAAGATCAACTTCGTTTTCTTAATGGAACAATGTATTTTTTAATACATCGATGAACGCAGCATCACATTTGGTACATAAACTAGTAACCTATTTATGTCGAGAAGTTAATAGTTCGGGCGATATTTCAATTTAAATAATTGTCATTTGTATTTAAATAGCTGTAAATAGTTGTGTATAATAGTTGTATTTGAATAGTTGTACATCATTACTGTCATATTCAGGCTTTTATTTATCGCAAACTACGTGCAACATAACAACCATCTACATTACGTCACTTTTAAAGTCGATAGAGTAATTATTGCTCTACTTTGTTTAATGCATCGGCTGGTATTTTTAATACTGGTGGGTTAGAATTACTTAAATTGAAATATCTCCGAAACTATTAAGATTTCGACATAAGTAGGCATATGGTTGTTTATGACGAATGTTGAGCTACATTCATTACAGTATTAAAATACATCGTTACATTAAAAAAAAATGAAGTTGACCTTTACGCGTGTACTCACGAAACGCGGCACAATGGAATACAACTACGACTCTTCTTTTCCTTGTAACTTTCTAGCTTGTCGAGGCTGTTCCAAAACATCACATCTTCGAATAGTACAAGAAATATAATAATTTATCTTATCTAGTAAATAAAAATTAACAAATTAATAGGATGACTATCTTTTTGCGCCGGACTGTAATAACTACTGAAGATTAAAAATTTATTTGTATACGATGAACAGACTGCGGATTTTATGCATTTATGGCGAAAATTAGTGGAATACAAAATGGAAGATGCACCAAACAAATCCAATATTACCGGTACATTATTTGCAACCCATTAAAATGATTGGGACAGGAAATCATTTTTCATGCAACTCTTATTTCTTGTAATTCAGGCAGACAATTTGAACAATTGACGAACATTGAAACATATGTGTATCTCGTCACTCTACAACCCCTGTAAACCCGGAATTTCTTGCTAATTAATTATCCTTAAAAAAATTTAGGACATGTTTCAGTTTAGATAATTGTAAGACACCATTTCTGTCGCGTTCAGGCGTTTGCTTTTATTGCAGAACATGTTCAACGTAACAAACATTTACAGCATATATCTATCACTGTGAAAAACGGAATTTCTCGCTAAATAATTATTCTTTTTAAGAAATGCCGAGAACATATCACATTTTTAGATAGCGAAGGTGACGTACCCGCTTAACCTCGACCCGCACCGTTCCGTCTACGATTTCAAACCGTCTTTTCAACGCTTCGACAACTCTAGCTCCCTATTTCTCTCTCCTCTTTCCTCCAGATCTCCGTCTCCCTTCGTCGATGTTCGCCAGGTTGAGGCATGTTATACGAGAAAGCGGGTTTTCACGGTGTATACACGAAGCCCGTCGTCCACTTAATTCGAGATGTGGCTCGTCGTTGCGACGCGCGACGCGCGACGCGGTGTGGGGGCTGTGAAGTTTCACGATCGGAGCCCCCATTTCTTCGCCTACTTCACCTTCGTAGTGTACGCCGGGGATATTAGAAACTTTCGTTCGTTCCCCCCGTAACAACGGAACGCCGTTCGAGGGTAACCAACAATGGTCGTAGGCAGAGAACTCGGCTGGAAATTATATTCCGTCGCTTTCATCGATCGTTTGCGATTCGCGACACTGCGCCCGGGATCCCGCCTAGGTGTGTGGATCCCTCGAGTGAGCGACAGCTTGGATTTCCGTGGCTGGTCTGGTAATCACGATTATGCGGGACGGCTCGTGGTAACTGAGTTGGAATTTTTGCCGTCCCTTTGACCCAGTTCCTCGATGATTTATGGTGTAACGTTCAACCGGCGACGAGTTAGTCAGTTTGATTGCCAAGAATTGCGCAGCTACGCGGAAACCGACGAACAATTAGGTATCCACTTAGAGGATTTAATAAGCTATGCGAACGGGAAACTCTAACAGAGCCCTCTTAGGGGACTCTCACATCCTCCGAAAAATTCGAACTTGTATGTTCTCTTCGGAAAAATATCTAGTTTCATGGGAAGGAATTCTGCCTTCGAGAACTCCTTTAAACCTGGATAACTAAACTATACCTTACAAAGAAGTAGGATGCATGATATGGACATAGAACTTCTTCCAGTTAGAGGATTTAATAAGTTATGGGAACAAATAACTCTAACAGAGCCCTCTTACGTCCTCCAAAAAATTCGAATTTCTATGTTCTCATTGGAAAAATATCTAGTTTCATGGAAAGGAATTCTGCCTTCGAGAACTCCTTTAAACCTGGATAACTAAACTATACCTTACAAAGAAGTAGGATGTATGATATGGACATAGAACTTCTTCCACTTAGAGGATTTAATAAGTTATGGGAACAAATAACTCTAACAGAGCCCTCTTACGTCCTTCAAAAAATTCGAATTTCTATGTTCTCATTGGAAAAATATCTAGTTTCATGGAAAAGAATTCTGCCTTCGAGAACTCCTTTAAACCTAGATAACTAAACTATACTTTACAAAGAAGTAGGATGTATGATATGGACATAGAACTTTTTCCACTTAGAGGATTTAATAAGTTATGGAAACAAATAACTCTAACAGAGCCCTATTACGTCCTACAAAATATTCGAGAATTCCTTTAGATAACTAAACTGTGTTAGAGTCTATTAACACGAACAAATTTGTATAGTAATACTTTACAAAGAAGTAAAATGTATGTATGAAATTAACATTTCTAGGTAGATTGAAACATTTGTCGGATCGGCTGATATCACAAGATTGAGATCTTTCTATCGTCGTGTGTACGAAAGGTTAAACAATAATTTTGTTAAATAGATCTTTTTCAATCTGCATAATAAAAGTTCCATGAAGACGAATTATTTCAGGACGACAAATCGCGAAGATAATTTTTCACAAGCTCATACAGCGGATCGAAATAGTATTCGATAATTTTGTAAAGATAGATGAGCTGATTGTTTCACCCAAAATGTGAACCCGCCAATTAACGCTAAACCTACCGGGCACTAAAACGATTAAACTGTTTTAGCTTACAAAAATAGCAAGGCTCTATTTATTTAGATTTTATGGAATTTTAATTACACTATGTGCTTGGATAAAGAAATTTATCGTATCAATTTCCATGCAAGCAACTTCATAATATCAATAACATATTGTGTATAGTTGTAAGATGAAAAATAAATACCAGGTTATTTGACCTGCAGTGGCAGGTTTAGTGTTAACAGATTACGGAAGACGAGTTAATGGAGAGAGAAAGAGAGATTAACTATTTTCTACTTGGATACATGAAAATGTCCATCTCCGATCATCACAGACTCAAAAGATATAACGCAGAATAAACCAGGATCAAGAGAATTTAGATGTTAAAAATCATGATTCAGCTAGAAAATCGAGATGTCCGAAAATCTCGAACATCTGGAGACCTCAAAATTCTCTAAAACGTTGAACCTTCTATTGGAAGTTACTCAATACCTGAATCCTTTCTAAAACCTCAAGAGTCCTCTATAGAACCGGAATTGATCTAAATTCGATCTAAACTCGGTCCACAATGGCTCTCTTGCGATCTGGACAGTTTGTATCGACTTCGTTAAGTCCTGCACGATATATACGAGGTTTTTTGGGTAAGAGATCGTCTACATCATGTCCCTGGTGTCCAAGGTAGTCTGTGTCATGTCTCTTCAGCCAGGGACGGTCGCTATCATGTCTCTTGAGTCCTAGACGGCCTGCGGCAAGTCTGCTGGATCCGGTATGATCAATACACGTTCTCTTGAGAGCCGGATATCCTGTATCAAGTTTTTGATTTCACGATGATCGTTTAGCCTCTTGAGTTCAGGGCATGTCGGTTAAATTTAAAACGATATACACGGTGTTCGTTTCAAAGTTTTCCAGCCGAATATCTCGAAAAGTATGAATGATATTAAAAAAGTGTTAAACACGTGTCCAAGGATTTCGAGGGGAAAGAGGGGGCAGTATCAGTTTTTTATTTGGGTGGCGTTTTCAGTCATTTGAAGGTCAACTTTGTTTTTTCAAACGGAAACCTATATTTTTTGATATGGGATCTTATTGTACGTTAAAAAACCAGCAATTTTTGTAGGATACTTCTTTTTATCTGCGCACTAGTTTCGGAGATATTTAAAGAGAAGTAGAGCGAGGCATACTTATACTGCGAGAAAGTTTGTAATTTCTTTGTAACTATAACAAATTTTCACAATGTTCTCCGTTGTTTTCTAAACAATAATACAGACGATTCTCAAATTCTGAATAGCTCTACATTCCTGTACAATACTGCGACGCAAATTGTTGACGCTTTCCGGCTGTACTTTATAAACAACAGACTTTAAGTGTCCCCACAAAAAGAAGTCGACTGGAGTTAGATCTGACGATCTCGGTGGCCACTCAAAAGTTTCGAGATAATCGGCTGGAAAGTTTTCAAATGAACACCCTGTATATCATTTTATAATAGTTTAGAATTATTCCTGTTATAATTATCGATTCTGTAATCGTTTTGATTATTCTACAGATAGTTTGCATTATTATGTTTTTAAATTTAGAATATCTGCAGCCTTCGTCTTCATTAAAAAAGTTGGTGCAAGCTATTGCATTTCATCATTTTTTATAATTTTATTAGTATTATTGCAGAACATGTTCCGCGGGTTTCTCTATGTTTTTCTGAGATATCATAAAGTGTAATTACCTAAACTACTGGACTTAAGCTAGTGCGTGACGAATACTAATTCAAAACGTGCTTTCACCGGTTGCAGCACGATTTATTTTGCAACCAGGTTCCAGTTCCTTTAATAATAGACAGTAGTTTATATAATTTCCTTCAATTAAATTTAAATAGCATTTATTAAACGAATGAAGAATACATCATTTTTTAATCATACTGTAGATATGATAATGTATTGAATTGTATATGTAGTGGAAGATAAGGATACTTGACTAATTTTTAACGTGTCTAATTTTCATAAATAAATTATTCGATTGAACTGTTGAATATCAAAAGTAGTCAAATTTACTTTAGTATGCAGGCTTAATATTAGTATGCACATTTATCTTGGTGCGGATAGTTGTCTTGTCGAGTTAACAAAAATTAATAATACGATTTTAACAGAAACATTAACTTTAATTCGTCTCTAACTTTGCTTATACATTTCTTTAGCATATATTTCTTGTAATATCGAATTTTATTTAAAATCATCACGACTCCGCGTATTTTGGTCGTCTGTGACGGAACATATTGTATGTTTCGGATCACTTTCGTCACCGCCGATACATCGCAAGCGCTCAATATGCGTAAGTTGTGCATGAAAACCGCGGAGAATTACACTCCATCCAATTATCTACAGCTGTAAACAGTTTCCGCACGCTTTATATATATTTCAGGCAACCCCTTGGCAAGGGTGCAACGCGTTGAGTTGGCTCTCGCCTTCAGAATCGAATATTTGCCGATACACACGATGCTCGTCGACGGGAAACATGAAAGTGCCGGCGAAATTGTTTACGCGCGACCACAGTAAAAAATGCACGAGCGCCTGAGAAGGGAAAAAGTTCCGGCGAGATATCGATTTATTGATAAAACGAGGACGCGGTTTATACTCTCGTAAAGATGAAATCCTTCGTCGAAACCAGCAGTGGAAACGCTGTTCGGTACGAGGCGACGCGCGACCCGCTGCGCGTGATTATACATACGTGAAGCATGCGTTCTGTCATTCCTGGCCGCGCCACCAACTTCCGTTTTACTAAAGAGCCCGCAATAAATATTCTGGCATCCGCACTCGGAGGTAATAAAATGTCACATTTGCGATTCTTTTCTCGCCCCCGCGATTTTATAGCGCGAAATCGTCGATGCATCCATTCGCGCGCTAGTGAATCCATTTTCACGTTAAGGAGATGTTCTACTTTGCCGGGTCCAACATATCGAGCTTTTGCTTTTTATTTCTCGTGCTTGGAGCTACGGAACTCGTAAAGAATTTTGTCGAAAACCGAATGTGTAGAACGTTCATGGGTTTTATATTGAATGTGTCAAGGATTCGAATGTAAGGTGAGATTGGACATTTAATTTTCTGAATTTTTAGTGATGTAGGATTTGGTAATGTTAGAATGTAAGGCGAGATTGAACATTTAATTTTGTGAATTTTTAGTGATGATGTAGGATTTGGTAATCTATATTTTGTATGTTGCACATCGAAATTTGAAACATGGGATATTTCGATCATTTCAATCGATGCAGACAATTTGCATAAAGAAATGTTATCCATTCATTGTATAAATATATTTTTTTCTTACATAAATGAATAAATTAGGTGATAAATGTAACGAACTCCTAAGGTTACATTTTGATAGTTCAAATTGTTGGTCTTTTACATTTTTAATAGGGTCTTTAAATAACCAGAATTTTTCTATTGTACACAAATATAGAACAGTTTCGTTAACATATTCAATGAGTGCACCGTATATTTCTTAAAATGAGCACTCACAAACTTCATACTTTGCGCTCGTCAATTAGGGTTTCTCTCTGTAAGGACATGCCCTACTTTGTCAAGCACAAACAGACGAAATTTTCTGTTTATATTTCCTGAATATTCAAATTCATGGAAACATACTCTAACAAATAAAAGTTTCAAACAAGGAACATATTCGTGTAAGTATAACTGCAAGCTTCAACTTTTGACCTCAAATAAACTAAAAGATTAGCTTTGTAAAAATTTTCATTAGAGCTACCATATTTTTTAATAATTTACCAAGGAAGAAAGGGACGAAGAATTAAAAATAAAATTTGTATAAATTCACGTTTTTTATAATAATAGGGGTGGAGGTATGATTTTATGCATTTTAAAGTTGCTACGAGAATTTTGTCAACAGTACATTTCTTCACAGCAATTGAAACTAACCGTTCGTGTGATGTCGATGTGAAAATGGTCGCGCATAGATAAAATTGTAAAGAATTTTTACAATGTATTTTTTCACCTCTGTTTATTACCTTACGAATCCAATTAACAATTTGGGCAATGGCTTAGACCAGAGAGGGAGAGCTAAAAAATGCCAAGGTGCTTGAAATTATGAAGACGTTAATGGAATAATAAGCAACTAAGCTCTTTCATCTCAACCGCTAAACCCTTTCAGCTCACTCTTTCAGGAATCTTTTCCAACTTATTAACCGCATTTGCATTCATTAAAATCAGTTTTCCTCAAAAAAAACCACAGCATGAAGCTATAGAAACTTTTATATATGTACTTGGCTGCTCGAGCATATTTTTATTCGAACAAAGGATCGGCTTACGTATATTAAACTAATTTGTCTACTGCTTTAAATTGCATCTGAAATGCTACCCGGAATAATATCACGGAAAAGGTGACACAACAATTCGTTTAGACTCGTTTTAAAATACAGTAGGACCTCGATTAACCGGATCCCGATTACAAACAAATATGCGTTTAAATATCATTATATCATGAAGGGAAATAATTTTCAAAAATAATATATTTATTTATCTACGAGGTGTGATCAAAAAGTAAGGCGACTTTTTATTTTTATCAAAAAATATTTATTTATTCATCAATATTTATGTTGTCTCCTTCAAAGTAACCTCCCTCAGATACAATACACTTGTGCCAGTGCTGAAAACATCAATTTTTACCGCTGAGGCCTATCTTAATTATTGGTTTTACTATAAAAACCCAATTGTCCAGATTTAGGCATCACTGTTGGCTTGTCCACACTTGGGGCATTTCACCTTACAATGTACATTTTAATTATGGCACCCCCGAGTCTCGATCATCCATCGGTCCTCAATTTGTCCGGGTTGTTGGTCTCCCGATCAAGTCGGATAATCGAGGACCTACCGCACTTACCATCTCACAGCCCGAGGCTCCTTTCCTTCGGCAACGGATTTAATTATTTCAAATGTATTCGCAGCAAATCTGATCGACCGTGGTAATAAATCTCCCGATACAATGCACAAAACGCGGGGACAAGCGAAACATGATTTACCGTATCAAAGATATGCCTACGGCTTTGAATCCTAACATATGCGCACGCACACAGCTCGATGATTCTTTCCGCACACGCGGCCGGTCTGGTTCGCACGACATCTTTCATTCCCTCGTGAATATTAATTGAAGCAGCGGGCGTCAGTATTTAAACGATTCATTGAGTTGAAACGAAAGTAGAGCGGGTAGCATTTTAAGCGGTCATGATTCCAGATTTCCAGCCCGGTACGCCGG
Organism: Lasioglossum figueresi; assembly: GCA_028455805.1. Taxonomy (NCBI): domain Eukaryota; kingdom Metazoa; phylum Arthropoda; class Insecta; order Hymenoptera; family Halictidae; genus Lasioglossum; species Lasioglossum figueresi. Next base: position 17,805,020 of record CM052200.1, on the reverse strand, counting down.
AGTAGTTTCGAGAACAGGAGTTTCTACGGTCGGCGGGCCGGTGCTTCACTTCCAGCCGAGTTAAATTTACAGCATCGGAATTGCTGTTACTGCGTCTCCAGTTTTCCTCGCAACAGGAAGATAATTACTCGCGCCGGGGCTGATAATTTAAACAGAACGTTCAAAGGAACGTAAAAATTGTAACGGACGGCTGCGAGTCCGAGGGATAATCATATTCCTCCGTTCGACGAGGAACGTCGACGAACAAAACGGCAAGGTGGGGTTGCGTTATACCAATAGTTATCGTATCCACGGCTCAAGCGTGTGCATCTGTACAAATTGAAGCTCGCAGATGAAATTTCTCAGACACTGGAACCGAGTGCAGCCGACTTGCCGAGTGTATTCGACGTCCCCGGCCGTCTTCGCCAAGTTTCATTCGCGTCGGCTTCCAATTGCTTCGACGGCAACCGTGTAAAATCAGATTGTAAGTCGGCGTGGCTAATTTTATTCTAAACTTATTACTAGTCCTCGTAATATTCCGCATATCCGACGCCGCTCGGAACGACGCACGTTCTCCATTAACGTGCACGAAGGCAGTTCTAAGATCCGCTTTCTCTCAGTCAGTGATAGACTGCTAACAGCACTTTGAACAATGATAAAGTACGCGATGCACTTTGGCGTGTGTACAGAGGAAAAATTTTTTCTCGTGCATGAAACCACCATAGATTTCAAGATTGAAGCCTCCTCTTTTAAACGACACTTTAAACATTGATGTACCATTTTTCATAGCCGTTTTGTCGACCTCGAAAGATGTGCCAACTAGTGATGGGCATACAATACTCTGTCTCGCAAGTTTTCGAACAAATCAATCAATTCGATATTTATTCTAAGCCAGAATGTCTTGAATTCTTGTTAATTTTAAAAGTCTTAATAATATTAATAATTGATCTAATTTTTATAATATTGGTACGTTCATACTGTTATTCATCCCAATGCTGACGTGACGTAATCATTGTTTCGTGACAGATGTAACATTTCAAGAGTTTCAATTCTTACAGACCTTCCAAAGTTTTAAGGCTTTCAAGATTTTCAAGACGTCGAAGAGTTTCAAGAGTTCTAAGATTTGAATTATGTTGCAAGTGATTCGAATTTTTTGCCGTAAATATATAATCGAAGCGATTCGAAGTGATTCAGATCCCATCGCCAGGGGAAATTGAAGAGAATACAGTTAGTCCCTCTCTGCCATTACCGTGTTAGTCGCGACGCAGACGCAACGCGAATTGGGTGGTACGGCGTTGTGGAAGGGGTAAGGTGGAGTGGGTGACAAATCTCAATCTAGCGACAATGCCGCTAATATTAGCATAAGTTACAGAGGGCTTTTTAAAAGAGTCGTTGTAGAAGGTTGCAATCTTAAAACGTACAACGTCATACACGAGAAAAGTTTTCAAAAGCTTTCGGAGTTTCCGGTTGATTCGAAAAATCTGTTGAAAGTACAGTCTCGTGTATTAACCCTTCGCGCTCGGAGCTATTTTAAATGGAAAATTGAACTTTTCTTCCAATATAAAGTATTTCCATTCTCTATGATTTTTGAAATTTTATGGATATGAAATTGATATAATACCTCGAACAATACCTAAATGTTTAGTAATTGATTAGATGCCGATTTATTTAATAATGTAAACAATATTTTGGATAATGGTACTGAAATTTTTAGCGGTGCCTCAGAGGAGACAACCGAGTGCAAAGGGTTAATTCGTTCACAACATAAATTTCATATGAAAAAGTGAATTCAAGAAAATTTTCTGTCGAAGCATACAAAGTCTGACAAAAATGGTAACAATTTTTCGAATAACTCTGTGCACCGGAGGATGTACAGAAAAAGGATGGGACCACCGGAGATACCGAGATTTCTCGAGGAAATGCAAGTGGCAAAGTTCTTTGCCATTTAGCAAGTCGTGGCTCTGTTCCCGACATATTAACAGACGAGATTTAATGTTTCGACTTTCGGACGCGGTATTTGTATGGCAGATAGCTGGGGCACTCGACCACACGACGCGCTCACAAAGTCAAAAAAAAAAAAAACAGAGGGCGATGCCTTCGCGGACCTTTCCCTTGAGCGCACCGCTGCCATTTTTCTGCAGCTTTTAACGGGCTTTTGCCTTTGAGGGACTCGCATCTGGGGCATCGGCCTCTGTTTTTTAACTGTGCGACGTACGTACGTGTGGTTGACTTCAAACAACGCGCCACGGAAGTGGAAATTCCAATTTTCGGTTCTATACCTCGGAAACAAAAGTTTTATCTCAAAAAGTACTAGACACGTCGCGAGATTGAATCTCCTCAACATCGAAAGGTCAAATAGTCCTGGTAAGGTATTTTCAGAATTAAACTATAAATCAAAATGAACCCCTTAACACGCGAATTAAATGGAACTTGATACGATCGAAAGAACCATTTATTTTTTAAACTATCATTTGAGTCAACAATCAGCTTTCGCATGAATTCAATACAGATACGTTGGTGATAACATTCACCGTTCATATTGAATGAAATTTTTTTAGTGAATAATTCTAGAGAAATAATATTATTTAGTGAAAGGGTTTAACAGAATATTATTCTAGAATTTAATAGATTTAGTGGATATTAATGGAGACACACTACAGTTAACAATAATATGTTTGTGAATGATATATATGATATTATATAAAGGCCAAGCTAAGTACAAAAATACAAATTAACAATATTTTACAACATAATGACAGTGCGCCATTTTGCAGCCTAGAATCTTGGCATTTCTAAGACTTGATCCATATTTCTGTGAATGCAGGGAACAAATGGCTACAAAAAATGTACTCAGCTTCGCCATCGTCTTCCTTTCAAGAATCTTCGTTCCTTTTGTGTTGAAAAATGGTTTTCTTTTGTTTCTCCTTGCTCTGCTTGAGGTCCAGTTTTCTTTTGCAAGAAATGACGTGCAATTTTGTTTGAAAATTACTGTTTCTATAAATGTCCTCGTTTTGTCGCAAGCCTAGTTTCCTTGTTTCTTTATCTGTACGTTTTCTTTATTTGCCAGTATATTTATTTGTGTGCTTCCTACACTTGTTTACATATTTATTGGAATTTGTGACCAAATCTCAAATTGGGGTTGCTAAATTTTTTATACAGACGGATGCTTTATTTACCGAGTAGTGTTATTCCGGAACTCATTTGTTGATTAATTATTTTTAAACCATCGCAAATAAGGCGAAAACTTTAAGAAAGAATGCGATATGAACGCAAAAGCATTTCTATTCGGATCATCTAAATAATAACCATTTAATTTGATTGCGAATAACCTCCGCGAACATAAAATTAAATGCGCCAAAAAAACTGTTACATCGATAATACGAATTTATCGATAACTGTACGAAGTTAAACAAATGAACAAATTCCATGAAAAATAAATATTGAACCTGTACCGCGCTAAACATTCATATCTTATTCCTTTCTGCAACGTGAGAAGTTTATTATAAATGATGAGACGCACTGTAATCATGGCATTGCTATCCACAATGAATATATTAGAAACTCCAGAGCTCCAATAGTTTTTGTTATAAATCGGATCAGCATAATAAACTTTATTCATGCATTCGCAAGTGAAGTGCGCAACTGCTCAATCCAGTGCCCGAGGAGTTAGTCTACAGGGTGTTCTATTATTTGGAACGGATGTTTGGCAAATAGTTTCGACAGTTTCAAATAGACAATGTGGTTCAAAATTAAACAATTAACCACCGTCGTACATATAATATCGTCTAATTATTTACGCAAATAGATAATGTTGCCCCAGCTATCGTTGGTCGTTGATAACTGGAAAACGAAGCTCTGCAATTTTGTCGCTGCACATTTTTTTCTATCTTGAATCGTAAAAACACCTCATAAAATATCTGCCACACGTGCTCGGACACCCTGTACATTTGCGAAAGGTAGGATGCGATCAACTAACTGCCAAGGGCGGTGCTGGCAAGAACCAACCATTGCAAAAACAGGACGTTAAAGGATCGAAGATTTGACTTTTCTGGCCGCAAGAAATTCTTCTCTTGGCCATTTTCATCGCTCATATGGATTATCTGAACTCCATCCAACGGGATTGGCCCGTCATAAATATCCACATTGATTGTATTTACGGTCGGACAGTAACCTTAGGAATACCTCAGGCTATCATCCCTAGTTTCAATTAGGAAAGATCGAAGACGAAACTACTGGCGTGGTTCGGCAATTTCGATAAATTACACTCTACCTGTCAGTTGGTTTAATCAGCCGAGGTATATGAAAACTTCTGGATTATTTAAACTGATTTTTGATAAAAGGAAAATTTTCGCATACTGGATTCGTTATTGAACTGTGTTACAATTAATATTAGATTATTGCATGTAAAATGTCCAATTTTTTCAAAATAACTATTTCATATTATTTTATGATCATAGAAAGCATGTGTCTATCCAAATTTTTGGTCATTTTTCTAATAATATATACCCAAAGAAATAAATTTGCTAAATAATTTCTTAGTGATTATCGCAAGAATTTTTAGAAATCTATGGTACATTGCTAAACACTTTTTAATGGAAGCTTCAATAGCAACAGCAATTTTCAAAATGAACTAACAAGTCACCCTGAATAACGTCATCAGATAGTTTCATTTAAGATTGCAATGTAAAAGAAAATCTCCATGCTTTCTTTTGGTACAGCACAATTGTTGAAAATCCTAAGAATATTAGAACCCGTCGTTTTGACGAGTCCCGTAAACCTAGTGTTAAACGAGCAAGATTTGTTTTCTGACTAAACCTTCGTGACCAGAATAAGCACTGCTGTAATCAACATATTTTATCAACGAATAGTTTCTTGATTATATTACGTTATAATTGAATTTTTTGATCGTTCACCTTCTTCATATACATGACTGTCATCTCCCTTTTGGATTTTATTCTGCCACTGGCAATTAGTGTGTTCATTTATCACGATATTCTGTGGACCTCTCTTTTATTCAGCGTGCACCCATGGTGGGGACGGTTTTGTCTGAATTGAGGCAAATGTGCCCAGCCCTGCTGTCGACTAATTTATACAAAGACAACAAACTGATACAAAGATTAATAGTAATAATCAATCTTATTAATTTTCAGAGCTTCAGCACACCGCCGCAGAAATGAATTTTTCATTCTCATGAAATAATATCATCTCCCAACAATGGGTGACATGCTCGTCAACGTGTTCAACGGAACTCATGAAAAAATACAATAACCCTCTCGCTCTATCCATCACCGCAGAATTTTTAATTCTCGAGAAGTAATTCCGCCTCCGAAATGTTTGTGGCATAGTAGTGGAATTTATAAAAAAAATTTCATAACACTTTCAATCTATGGTGTCGAGATGCAAGCGAATGAGGAATCTTCATTCATGTCACAAACAATGCATTCCAGGCTGCACCGCGTGGACACCGAAGGGAGCATGTAGCATTCACGGACTGAAATGACTAGGAAGCATAACGAATTTAATTTACGATCATAAATCATGCAACCTTCTCCCGCGATCTTCCCTTCGCGCATAGAATCGCCTCAGTTATTCGGCTGCAAGGTGTGCGCAAGAGGAGGAAGAGAGAGAGAGAAAAAAAAACTGTGCATCGTGCAAACAGTTTCCACGTTCTGCACCGTGCGCGAAAGGGTTTTGCGACTCTGTCCTTATTTTTTTCATTGCGGCGTCTTTATCGGGCGTGCGGGGGAGTAAGCGGTACGAAAGGATATTACAAAGGTGGGATTCGGCGGAGTGGTCTTGGCTCTGTGCGACTGGAAACGGCAAGGCGTTTTTTCGCTTTTTACTTCTGCCGTTTCGCTTCTATTTCGCCCTTCTGCTTCGTGCCGTGCCACACTGCCTTCTTCTCCCCGGCTCGAAAGCATGCGACTGCTTTGAGAGGATCCGCTGCTTTGCCCGCGTTCCTGATATCATGATTCTTCCTCTTAACTTAGCAGATCTACATCCAAACCCGAGATCCGGTAACGAATTACTGGATCTGTTCGAAATGCTCGGGGACGTCGCGTGTGCAACGCGATAGATGATAGTCTGGGATCTGGGATTTATAAAAGGAATTATTTAATGTAGGGTGCTTCGGTAACTTTCGCGGCTGCTCTTTACTTTACCGGACACAAAATGTTTGCATTTCTCCTGTAAATTATTATGTATTTGGTATGTAATTCGGTAGATTTGTACCCGGGGAACCTGCAGATCGTAGTTTCGATCCTGTAGAATCAATGGTTCAGAAGTTATGGTCGATTAAAGTTGAGCAATTAGCAGTTTTTTTGACAGGTAAGCGTGCCGTCATATTGTTTGAATTTTCGAAGACATGGCCACGATGTTGCGTTTAACTAGAAAGAAAGTTGGGTCTGGGTTAGGTTTTTGTAAATATTTTCCACGACATTTCTTCTAAAACATTTTCTGAGATATTTTCTCTATGTTACCGATGTTACTGTGTGCCCGTGCTGCCATCTAGCGGTTTTGCTCGGTAAGTGGCGCGCGACGGTTACTACAAACCAATATGGCGGCGCCCATACCTGTCAAAAACTCTGCAAATTGCTCAACTTTAAGCGACCAAAACTCCTAAAACATTGATCCTACAGGATCGAAACTAATACTTCGATGTTTCGTTTTAAACATCTTCTATTATTACCCATATTTATTGGAAAATGCAGCGAAGGAATTATGGTGACCTCCAAGTTTTGATTTAAATATTATTAATCGTGTTTGGGATTTTTTGGACACAGCACAAAAAAATTCCAAACCAGCTAATTAACACTAAACCTACCACGAGGGGTGAAATGAACCATTTTAGATTTTTTGTTTGAGAATTATTCAAATTGTAAAGGTGTTTTTATGGGAATTTATTGAATATATTTTTTGACTCAATATATATTATAGTAAAAATCGCACAAAATATAATAAATAAATTTAATCTTGTTATTTATATAATACTATACACATCAGTCACTTTTGATGGTCGATAGGTTTAGTGTATTGAATTATACGAAAGACTGAAGAGCTCCCAAAAATTTTTAGTGGCCTCTCTGCACAAGAGGCATTGTTATCAAATTTAATAAAACTGATCGACATGATTCGCATCAATAATTGACCAAGTATCGCTAGTAAATCGCACGTTTATTAACCCCTTGATTGATTAACGTTCAATTCATAAACATTCAACTCGACGAGGAAAACAAAACCACATCAATCATTAATATCCATATATTTCATCGAACAATGCTTGTCACAAAACAATCGCGTCCTATAAAACATAGATAAAGGGATTGTTTACCTTATTCTCTTAGAAAACAATACCACAAGTACAATAATATCGTGTATTCTCATTTACGTATTCCCAGCTCCGAAGAAATATGCGGAAAAACTTGCCCGTTTCCTGTGACGTTACAGAATTCAAAGAGCCGATGAGAAGTTTCGAGACTGCGAGATCGGCAGAAAATATTCAGATTAAACGGAGGGAGCTTGAGACGTAAATTGTCTCTAGCAGACATTTGAATATATGCGCGAAGCTGAAACACCGTTAAAACAACAGCCTACGAGAGAACGTCGTATCTGCCAAAGACACGCTTCCATAGCTCGCATACGATTTCAAAGTATTATGACGTTGGAGAAAAAGATCCTCGAAGGAAATCGCGGCGGGAGCGAGCAACGTTTCATAACTTTCTCTCTCCTCTATCTCTCTCTCTTTCTCTCTTTCTTCTGCGCAACAGAGAAGTATTTAGCGATCACGCGCTGCCTCGCGGAGACGATCAATCCGTTTAAATGTAGCGGCGATTAAACGTGCTCGTTCCCAAAGAAGAGGTCCGCATTCAGAACGAACTTCGATGAAGCACACTTATTGCTGAAACGAACGAAACGAAGTCGATGAAACCGGAGATGTAAAGCGTCCGGGGATAATTGTCACCGAAAGGAGGCGCAATCGCGTCGGTGTGACGATTGAATCGCAATATTGGGACGCGGATTGGTTCTTTGCCCCGATAAATCGCGACGGGATTATACAACTGAATTGCGAGCAAATGACAGTTGGGTCGAGCGGTTCCATTAACGCGCGATTTTTCGCACTACAGCCTGTTAACCTTGCCAGACCTTGTGCCTTTTGCGCGTTTCAAATGGTCTACAGATAACACGATTTATCTTGACCTTGAATTTCAAAGTGAAAAGGTCAACGACTTCTTTTTTATTGCATCGTGTTCTACTCGTCGCAAGGATAAAACATGCAAAACGAATCATACGGTAAATTTTTTCCATTATCGAACCGATTTTATTTATATTTTCGATACGTTTCACGTGCCAACAGAAATCATTTTGTAATAGCTTCGTCAATACCAATATAAACTCCATCCGACTGAGGAATGAAAATATAATATAAACATATTTCAGTTTGATAACGAACAAACTTTACCATAATTTTTTAAGAGATTGAGTTTTTACCAATGGCCCCTTTTGCACTTTTCATTCTTGTGGTGAGTAGAAAACGATGCGATAGAAAAGAAATTATTGACCTTAAAAAGACCTGTGAAACGAAAGGTATTCAAATTTGATAAAAACAAAATAGCCAAAAATCAGAAAAACGGGAAAACAGTGAAAAATTAAAGAAGAAATGCGAGGAAAGATAGCAAAAAGGAAACTAACATAAAAATAATGAAAACGAATTGCAAGCGGCGAAAACAGTGGCCAAGAAAATATCTAATATCTAATTATTATCTATATTTTCGATGTGCTCATCAAATTCAGAAATTTCGATCATTAAATTTTTACTTTTCTTTGTGAAGAAGGAACGGAAATATATCTCGACCTACTTTCGAAACGCATCGGAACTTCAGCAGGTGTTATGAATGTTAGTTGAAAATAATCGAAAATATTCCGTGCATTCCATGGCGAACGGCATGCTGTCCAGAAGGAATGCATATGCAATTTGTACAGACGATAGTCAAATTCCAAGTAGTAAGTCTATTGGATTAAGAAGCATACCTCTGAAATTAATATGCGCATACGTGGAAAGAAATGTTAATCTTAAAACCTCAATTTCGTATCAGAATGTCTTTATTAAAATTAAATTACATGAATACTGTACTCAGAAATACTGATCTTAATTGTCTTATTCTATCTCGTGCCTTAAATGTTTTAAAAAACCTTCAACGGAATAAAAATATATATGAAAATAAATAGTTGCATATTGTACATTAAAAAGAATTATAATATACATTTTGATAATATACATTATGGAACAATTTATTCAAATTCTGTCATGTCATCATGAACTTGCAAATTTTTAAATACAAATTCAAAGGAGAAAGTAATCAACTTATACCAAGATTTAATTATTTAATATATTAATTGTTTAAATATATTAAATAATTAAATCTGGGTATAAGTTCATTACCATCAATCAATGCAGATAGACCATAGTCAACAATTTAATTGTATTTGTTTACATTAAAGTCTTTAATGATTCAAAATGTAAATGTAACAGTGCAATTTAATTACAAAATATATTGCGTGGCAGTAACATCATTCATATTATACATATAAAATTATTATAATTAGGCAAAAGCAAACATTCAATTATCATTCAGCGTAGATGTACGTGCAATTACCGCCCGCATATAAAAAACGTTTCTCCTTATTCAAATAAGTGCTTACAGTTCTCTAAAAAATACTTAAAAATTCAATATATATTCAATATACTTTATTAGTATAGTTGAAATGAATTGTATTCAAAATTTCAGATGCTTGAAGAAAAATAAGAACTTTCATATCTGTATACAGAGACAATTATTATTTTGCGATTAACAATTTAGGTATTCGTGTGCATGGAAAATGCACGTGGAACCCGTATAGAATTAATAATTAATACTGCTTCGTTAATGAGCATGGTCGTCAACTCCTGTAATCAAGATGGTCGAGGAATTCAAAATGTCGCCTAATTTCAGCGGGACGCCCCGTTTTCCCGAAATTCGTGAACTCGAGTTAGGAACACCGGAGACACGGTGTTCCGGTGTTCAGTGTCGTTACTATTGTAAGCGTTAATAAGTTTCTCGCACGCGCGTTATTAGTGCCCGCTCCGCAGACTACTTAATTGAAAATATCGGCAAGCGCTTGGGACGAAGCCGAGGAAAATTATGCTCGTAACTCTGCACTCACAGATAATATTGACATAATATTTGAATATTGCCGCAGTAAATGGAAAAACGAAAGCTTCGTTACCGCGGAGAACGTTTCAACCATACTGAAACAATACCTTCGAACATTTTCGAATGAGAAGCAACTCATTAACCTCGTTAACGCATTAAATATCCACGTGGTCGAAACTATAATTACTGATCATTAGATCGTGGATTTGATGCATTTATAACGTACAGGAGAAGATCAAATGAAAAATGGTAAAAACATTGAGGGAATTAAAAAATGTACTATTTTCAACTGGCCGATGATTATATTTAATAGTAATAATTTAACAGTAATAAATGCAGATAGTCTTCATTTTGCTGAAGAATTCGCAGTCCACTGATCGTCGAGATTGTCAGATCAGTTCGTCAAAATAAATTTAAGAAATAGTTGAATTAAAAATGGGTTCTCGAAAGGAGGAAATTAATTTTTGAAGACTGATTCGTGATAAATATGTTGCTCAGATGATTTTGTATCTGAAAATATTACAGATACTAGTAACATTTATAAAGAAGTGGCATAAACACTATTCATATATTATTCACAATTCAGCATGATCAATACATACATGTTCAAATGCAACAGATTAAGTTAGTTTTGTAGGAAATATTTAATATTTTAGATGTTTATTACATATAAATTACCTATAGGAAAATTTTATGCAATCTATAATGTTGTTCATCGTGAATGACATTCGCGTATGTCATACGTTTTTTTCCAAAAATAAATCACACTATAAATCGTTCAGCCGATGATAAAACATTCTGTAAAAGAAATGAAAATGGCAAAAGAGCTCGAGGACCTGATGGAGGAATAAACATGAATAATAAACAAGAATTCTATAACACATCTATACATATTTGCGCGAAACAAAATTTCGTGAAAAATATTAAAATAGAACGGGAATAATATTAGCCTTGCGTCTGGTCAAAACTCGCAACTTGAAAATACACGGTTGTAGAATAACAAACGTAGAAACAGTATCTTTGAAAGAATAATTTCCGTCGCGGGGTCTCGGGATTCCTCGCCGCTTTTTACATAGTAAACTGCGCTGATGTTCCGTCCTGGAATATGCAAATAAAATTGCACTCGCGAATGCACAGTGTTGCTTTTCGAATAGCTCGTAACTTATTTTTTCTGCGTGGCACGGGAAATTCCAGGTCGACAGAGACGAAGACCAATTTTTGTTTACGCAAAATTTAAGATGAAACAATGAAACTACAGTAAAGTCGCGTTTACTGTCCAACAGCCTGTGTTCTGCACGGACAGTGATTGCATACCGACAATATTTTTCTTATGACTGCTTCTACCACGCCGATCGCGCCGATAGTTCAAAAGAAAGCCGAACGTAGAGAAGTGGATTGCACCATTGAACGACAAAATTTTTTTAACGCGGATTTCATTATTGCAACGATATACATTAGAGTAAGGAGTTAATCGGAATGACTTCCTAAATAAATTATTTAATGGTGTTAATCTGTATTATTTGGGAAATTTATTATAAACAAAAAAGTTACGACCGAACCAAGTGCTTTGACACTTAAATTTAAAATATTTCAAAAAGTGGAGTTAATCGATTCGGTCTGTGAACGGCTCATATAATCATTAATATATATAATCGTCAATGATAATAAAAGGAAAAATTTTCTGGAAATATCCATCAGATTAACGAATGCAGCTGTAACGTTGCAATGTACGAGAATATTAAGCGATTATTCGAAAACTTTAGTCGCTGGTATATCGGATGGTCGTCGTCTGAGGCTAAAAATCCCTATACCGGAGCACAATGCAGAACGATCGAACTGCAGACCAATATATTCCATTCGATTCTGGAGTGCAGCGTATCGAAACGGCTCGTTATCAGTTGCAATTTCGGATGCATCAGGACTCGTCATAAATAAACCGTAGCTGATTCCGTTCACTTAGGTTTCCGAAGTGCATCGGAAGTATATACAGCGGGACAGCGACACATCTACAGTGTATTGTCTGTCTTGGGGAATCTCTACGGCTCCATTGTGGATCCATTGTTGGTCATAACCATTTGTTGAGTCCAGCAGCGTTGTTCCTTCCCACACAATGCCGACCAAAAGGCAATATACTAGGTACGTCTCGGTGGGTTTGATTCTGAAGGTAGGACTCTACGAGATCGATTCGATCGAATCGATTCCGATTGGTCGATTGGACTTACAGCGAGGCTATGCAATATGACTGGCTTAACGAAACTCCCATGAATTTCATTCTGAAAATTGATAACGCTGTCGGTAAACACCAATAATTGCGATATCCTATACACAATCTAATGCAGTGGTTGCAAGCGCGTGCGATATGAACCGCCCTCGATGCATTAGGGCAGTAGTCGGCAAACTTATTAGCCAAAAGAGCCAATATCAAATATCAGCAGTGCAACGATTTAGATTTCTTTGCAGAACTAAATTTCTTTACAAGAACTCTGTTTTTAGAAGCCGGTTAAAACGAAGTACACCGAATAAAACTAGATATTGATCAAAATACAGTTGAAACTGTTCTTTATTCGAATTTACGTGTAACACACTGACCGATTGAAAATCGTATTAAAATACTATTAAATTGAAATAAGATAAATTTATTTTAAACACGTCGTTCGTGGAAGAGCCGCACTCAAGTAGCAGAAGAGCCGCGGTTTGCCGACCACTGCATTTGGGAGACACCCATATCAATAGGTTTCGACATTACCGAAGAGGTACTATTGTCAATGCGCTTCTATTTCATGCTATGTCGCATGACAATGTCGGAAAATTGCCGCGATCTAAGCATATTAGATCCAGTTGATATAAATTTCCCGCGTGCCTGCACAACCAATTTATTGTAAAAGGGCAATCGAACGGCCATCATCAAAGGTACCGCCAGGGGTGTCGCCTTTTGTTGTATCCCTACTTTTTGCCAATATCAGACGAATGGGCGGGAAACACGATCCCGCGAAACGAGGCACGCGGCCCAAAACCGCTATACATAGAGGGCGCAGCGATCACATTCAACACTATATGGACACATTCCCCACAATTTATAAATGCATTGTCCTTTATTTATAGCGATTGCGGTCAAAGCCCCTTTACTGTTCGGGGTCATCGGCACGATCACTGTCCAGTGCCTACTCGCTCCACTGTCGGTGTGAACACCACTACATTGACACCATGAATCGAATGTTCAAACTTCTTAATTTGCATTATTTTTTATGGGACTTGTACTGGCTTATTTCAGGGATTTTTCTGATTAAAACAAGACCAAACACGATATAATTTCAATTGTATTTAGTGGTTTAATCGACGGTGAAAGTTTCGGTCGCAAGGAAGGACAGCGTATGGGAAAGAAAGGGACACTCATTCTGTCCTTCTCTATGTTCGGCTCTCCATTGAAATCTCGACGCGGTAGACGCAGTCATGGAAAAATAGTGTCCCAGTACGATCACTGTCCGTGCAGAACACGGCTGTTGGACGGTAAAGGGGCTTTTACTGTATTTGGCCTGAGGACTTCGATAGCCATTAATAAATAAATGAGTAACATTTCTAAAGGTAACATTTCTTTCCAGAAAAATTCCACAAGAATGTTTCTTAAATCAATGGAAATTGTTTGAGTCTAGAGGTGTCCTAAGATTCGCCAAGATTTAAAATTTCGTGACACGCAGCGTCAATGCCGATCTTCATTCCGCGATATTAATATGCAGCCAATAATTTATCGACAATCGGGAGCAGCGGCTCTATTCCGAACACGTTGATCCGGCCCGGATGCATCTCTCATTAAATCGAATGAACGCGATATTAAAATTTTACAGGACGAAAGAATGGGAAAATGTCCGGTAAGAAGATTACGCTCGGTATTCCGGGGCTGTAGACTTTGCGCCGTCCAATGAAAACCGCGTGTATCATATGAAAAGAAGGTGCCGTTTTCCACCGCGGAAACCAACGCCAGACAAAACCGCGCGACAGGTGCAAATATTGTTCCGGTTTAGTCGGATGCCGAAGAAAGAAAAAGAAACGACAACATACGTTCTTTCTTTCCGTCGGTGAAATGTCTTTGCCTCGGTGTTTATTCGCAATTAGACCGGATCGCTGACTTTTCGGTGACATTCACGTTGCTCTTTATGTTTCTACGTGAAATCGCGGTATAAATGTAGCAGTACACATGTTAATTTTAACTCGAGCATCTAAATTATTTCCTAACTATAATTAAGTAAGCAAAAATGACGAAATATTAGGTGATCGCATAAATTCGTGCCGACTTTTGCGTATATTGGACCGTTTATTTTGAAAATGGTATAACTAACCTTTAATTTTCTCGAAAAAACAAAAAATGGACTTGCACCGCTTTCAAAATAAACGATCACGAATATAAAATTCGAGACTTTGCACGGAAATCACGAAGTTCATCGGTTGAGGAGATGTCAGATGTTCTGAAAGTACCTAAAAACAAACTTAAAGGCATGTTTACAAAATTAACATATGCAATCGCTCGAGAAACGACACGAACTTATGGGACGACCTAATAGAACGTACATGTATTACTGTTCAGTAACAAAATACACAGTATAGTGCGAAGTTCTAAGCTTTTCGAAGTTCTAGTGTGATCTGTACTGCAAGAAATTCTAATTTAATCAGACCTGATCAAAGTCTTAATTGAACATGCTGGCTCGATGTAGTTCTCACGTTTCCGTCGCGCAATCCTCCACCAAAGAAGTAGTTAAAGTTCATGTTCTTGTAGTGGTAGGAGTTGGATGAGTCTGTGATTTAGATCATGGCTCTGACTTCTGCGAAGACTCCAGTAATGACTCGATGCATGGTAAAGAGATGTGTACAATATTTGTGACTCCATCCCCACTACTTCCTCTTGAGACGATACTAAAGTCCAATGACAGAACTTTTTAACCATATTTTCACGAAACTTTTGCCAACATATTTGTGACCACAGTAATGACTCGATACATGGTAAAGTGATGTGTACAATACTTGTGACTTCATCCCCACTACTTTCTCTTGAGACGATACTAAAATCCAATGACTGAACTTTTTAACTATATTTTCACGAAACTTTTGCCAACATATTTGTGACTACAGTAATGACTCGATACATGGTAAAGAGATGTGTACAATACTTGTGACTTCATCCCCACTACTTCCTCTTGAGACGATACTAAAATCCAACGGCAGAACTTTTTAACTATATTTTCACGAAACTTTTGCTAACATATTTGTGACATTTTTCTGATTAAAATGAGTCCAAACATGACGCGGTGCGGAGTATATTTGCCCGTACAATTGACGATTCGGTGGAACCTCGATTATTCGAATCGATAGCGGAGAATTCAGATATTAGATAATCAGATAATGCGTGAGCAAAGTTGCCCAAGAAATGGCGTTCTGCATCAAGCATACCTGGACTGCAAACTTGATCATTGGATATTTCCATAGAATAACACCGTCGTTCCGCGACGTTGTCCAAAGCAACCCAGCGGGTACTTTCTTTGTAAACAGAATCTGCTTCCGCGGAGTTTGTTTAAAGTTTACCGGAACTGCGCCAAGTCAACAGAAGTTGTTCGGTTGATTCACGGCCTATGCGCGTCACGGCACAAAAGTCTCGTTAGCTCAAAGTGTTATGTGTTCCGTGAAGAGGGAAATACAACGGGCCCCGCTAACGAAAATGGAAAGAATCATGGACGTGGAAGAAAAGAACCCTGCACCGAGATGGCCGTGCAGGAAAAGAACCAGTCAAAGCTGATGGGGAACGGAGGAAAATCAAGAGGGGCAAGAAGTGCATTAACAAGCCGTGGAACGAGATACGGACCGGATGAAGAAACGGAGATGGGCTGCAATGCCAACATCATTAACATTGACGGTCAACGATGTACGCCCACAGGCACCATGCTGTCGACGAGGTAACGGAGGAGCACAAATTCGTTACCTAAATAACGCGAAGTCTGAAGCAACCTCCTTACCCTGTTCTTACATAATATATTAATTGTGTTTAAGCTACGCAATGAAAATCGTGCAGTAATGTTAACAATAAAATTAATCAAGCATTAATTTATCCTCTTGCCGTAGGAGGACGCACACGATTATGTTCTGTTCCATCGACACGCTCAGGCGGATTATAGTACAGTAAAGTCGCGACATTCTACCCAGAATTTCACTAGTGCCTACCTTTTACTGCTTTACTGATTAAAACGGCACCACACACGATATAATATCAACTGTATTTAGTGGTTTAATCGACGATGAAATCACTAAATACAGTTGAAATTATATCGTGTTTGGTGTCATTTCAATCAGAAAAATGCCAGAAATAAATTGGTGAAAGTCCCATAAAAAGAATAATGAAAAATAAAGAAGTTTTGTAATTTTATTAGCAGCGCGATCCGTATTTACATGTTGTCCTTTTCTACGTTCGGCTTCGTTTGTACTGTCGGCGCGGTCACCTCGGTAGACGCAGTCATAAAAAAATAGTGTTCCTACACGACATTTTTCCGAGCAGAACACACAGCCGTTGGCAAAATATCGCGACTTTGCTGTAGTTGGCTTTTGTTTATACGTATAACTATAGACAATCAAATTTTGCAGAAACTTTAACAGCTTATATCTGAATAACCATTTGTTTGCGACATATACCAACCAACTTTAAGATCAATTTGAGGTGTAGATTCATTCCTACGACGGATGGCAATTACTTTTTGTACACCCTGTACAGAGTACTATGAAAAAATTAATAAATGATGAAAAGAGTAAAGTGTCACAAAAGGTGATTTGCCACAGCGATACCAGCTGAAGTAATTACGATCAGAAACTACTAGAAATACGTAGAAAGAAAGCCATATGTTCAAGACGATAACGTAGAAAGAACATGCAATTTCTGACAACAATAGACCGCATACCGAATGCATATAAGGGGTTCTGATGATAGCACATGTTGTCTTCTATCTGAGACAATATGCACCGAACAACGTGATAATAGCCGAAATAATACAAAAGCTTGTAGCGTATAAATAGGTAGAGACAGAGGAAGACAGAACATATACTACAAACATAATACGTGCCGAGAACCGTATTTGAAAACAAAGAAGAAACGCTCTACTGAGATTTGAACGTACACAAAAATAAACAAACATACACGAAAGATATCAGTTTGAAATATAGAGAATAATATAGTATAATAAAATAACACGATAGGAATGTGTACAACGAAAAATAGATGAAATTATATAATCGAAAGTTACAACTAATCAAAATATAGTCACTGTTTGGGGAATATTTTTCACAATTAGTTTAAACAGTCATATTCCGAAAAGTTTGCGGCTAAAAAGTCGTCAAACTGATCATTCAGAGATCTGAGATTCTATATCGATTTCAAATGCAAAATTAATCAGTCGCAGCTTTAACAGTGACAATGCTTGCTCATGGTTAACTGTAAGAGAATGAGGACTTCACGGTAACAAGGACTATGCGCAATGACTTGTCAGCTTCCGGATACTGTTACCGTAGGAGCGACAAAACAAACCCGCATAATTGAGGGCAAACATTAGCACAATTCGCCGTTTGAGGTGAAGCCAACGTGCCAGATCATATCAGCCCACATAGGGATATAACTTATTCTAGCAAATATTCTCGAATACGCTATACCTTATTTAATCGATGCGCCTTAGCGCGATGGCGAGATCCCCTTCAATATCATCAAAGTATAAAATTACTGAGTCAGTGAATATGTAAATGAGCGTATACTGATATAGCGGACGGTCCTGCAACGATCCAGAATCTGGATTCAATATAGACTATGATCGGTGAGAGTCTATTGTGCTGGTGTCTGTAGAACAAATATAGAGTAAACCAATAAAAAGAGGAGATTATTAACGGTTCAGCAGTGATTTCATAGAACCCAAGTATCTGGAACGGGAAAGAGATATGTATTGAGGCTTCAGGACTGCCAGAATTTAGGGCTTAGAGCAGCCTAAGAGCAGACTTTAGGGTCGAGTCTAGCTAAAGTCTCCTCCAAAACTAAAGTCCTCAGCGAGCCAATCAATGAAATTATCGATAGTATACCGATGTATATTGATGATACAGACGTATTTTTACAAATGAGGATATTCTACTAATTTGTTTGGAAGAATATCAGTGATAATTATGTAGTTGTATTACAACTAGACTGTAGATTTTAACACTTTACCTACCGGAAGCCTATTAATAGGATTTTCAATAATTGTGCTGTACCAAAAGAGAGCATAGAAATTTTCTTTTACATTGCAATCTTAAATGAAACTATCAGATGACGTTATTCAGGGTGATTTGTTAGTTCACTTTGAAAATTGCTGTTGCTATTGAAGGTTCCATTAAAAAGTGTTTAGCCATGTACACTGTACTGATTTTTCAAAATTATGCAATAATCACCGGTCGGTAATGTGTTGAGCATTGAGAAAAACGAACAGACCAACTGCAAAATAGTAAAAACATTTCACGTATTTACAAATAACTTAATTTCCAACTCATTCAAATTATTGAGGAAAGAAATTAATGTCTGCGTTGCATTTGTATCTCGAAACGAATGCCGACGTTTCTTTGTTTCGCATGAATAGCCACAGTCTAATTACAGGATTCCTATTATCATAGAGCAGAAGCATATCATGTGATCATCTCTCTTCAATGTCTACTCTTCGTGCATGCATGCACCAATTTTCGCGTGACTTTTACCCGAATAAACAATTTCAAGGGATAGAAATAGAAGATGGAAGTCGTGTTCGATGCAATATCATATCACGTGAACGCATCTCCCTGGACTGTCTGTCCCCCGTGCATGCATGCACCAATTTTCGTCTGACTTTCACCGAAATAAACAATTTCAAGGAATAGGAAGATGGAAGTGGCTTTTTATTGTACATCAATTCGTATGAATTTATCGATTCGTATGATTTTTACGAAATAGGAAAACTAAATCAATCAAGACAGAGGATCGAAATTGCTTTCGAATATCATATACCTCTCGAACGTACGTCCATTCACAGACGTCCCCATTTTCGTGTGATTTCAATTCGAATAAACAATTTGAAGCACGCATGGAAACGTGTATAATTAAGAGGAAAAGTTATCCCCTCTCTGCTAGCTGTCTAGCGTCGTAGAGGGGAAAGGTAGATTGGGGACACAAGTTTTCTGTCGACTCTGACCTGTTATAATATTTTCAAAGCTCTTTACAGTAGTCTTCTGCTGACTGCGTTCTGGTATATTTTCAAAGCTCTTTTCAGTATGTAATCTCTGCAAAAGAAGTCATGCAAAATGTGACGTAATCTCTTCGCAGTTCTAGGAAAGCAGATCGCTTATGCAGTCTGCCAGTTGCATTATTCTGCAAAGCAAATTCGAAGTCTCGATTATAGGAACGGTTGTGCGAAGCAGATTGCACAAAAGTTCTGTAACATACAAATCACAGCGATGGCGTACGAGCGGGATTCGTTTCTTAAACGTCGCGACAAGTTTCATCGGAAATGGATAATCCGAGGTGATTGATTCGCCGATCGAATAAACAACGCGTTTGTTGTTCACTACCAAAAGTTTACCCCTTCGATCAATAATCCATGCGACGTGTTCGCTGGATTTCTTCTTTCCTCCGTAGTTTCTGCGATCGATAACAGCGCCGCTGTTCGTTTTGAATATCCCATGAAGCCTTAACGGCAACAAAAAGGAACGATAATACGGCGCACGGAGATAGAGCTCGGAAGCAAGATGCAGATTTGCATCTTGCTTTCGGTGATTCGCTTAGGAGCTGGTCTACCGAGAACAGACTTTTCTACCGGTTAACGTTGTTACCACTTTTGAATGCTTAATCCTCTTCCTCCAGTATGGCGATCAACTCTGTGCTCCTTGAAAATTTTTAAAGTGTCGCGAAGGAGTTTGAAGAGGAAAGGAAGTTGTTCTTTTTGAACGGTCGATGAGAGGCTGCATTTTGTAAGCGGTAAGTGAGACGGGACGTTGTCGAGGAAAAAGATTCAGTTTTGAAGTGCCAATAATGGTACCTTCGAGATTAATTTTCTGAAAATTTCATTAGGCTACCACGAAAATCCTACGTATGCTTTATGGCAACGAATAATAATATTGTGACAGTCACAACTCTACTTATGATGATAATTGAAGATTGGAATTAAAAAAGGCTGTGACATTTTTTCAAAAATTGTTTTGTCGGAAAAATGGATGTAAGTTCCAACGCCAATGCAATGAAGTAAGGCTGAAAGTTCTTCGACAATTAGTTACAAGATTATTTACAAGCCGATTTTACAAGTTTTACATGGATTTTCAGCTTTACAGCCTTTTTAAATTGCAGTGTTCAATTAGACTGCGGATATCACGCTTTTATAACAAAACATGAAGCGGCGAAGCTTGAAACAGTACATAGATTAATACATGAAATGGACATTATTTACACAACGTCAATATTACTGAAAAAAGATATGCATATAAAATTTTTCTGACAATCTAGTGCTGTTGATTCTTTTGATTTCAAGAACGGTAAACATTATGAAAGACTCATTATGAAAGCAACCCGAGGCTGTCGATGTTTTTTAAGGAAATGAAAAACTGCATTTATGCGGAGCTGTTATGGTTCTTGCAATTGAGAGGCATGTAGTCTGAATGGTAAGAATCGTTCAAGTATTCATTCGCGGAAAAACTGACTGCGGCTTCTAAATGTAGGGTACGCGCACTTGTGAATCGCAAACGTGATTCACAGCTCTCGAATGAGTCTACTTTGCCTGTTAGTTAGGTCTCTCGTGTCTTATTAATGTCGCCTAATGTGCGTACTTTCTTTCTACTTTGGAAATGAGAAAACAACAATTCTCGAACGATTATTCTCCAGAGCAATCTTCAACTGAAGTTCTTCTCGCTTTGCATTGGTAGTTCTCAGAATTTCCCATGACATTATGCAGATGCGATAAAAAAAACTGTGCAAGAATTTGTATTTTTATTTCATGAAAGGCAATCTATACGTACTTTAACCAAAGATACGTTATATATAAAATTTTCATTGATCGTTTGGTCGTGATAGATAATTCTAAAAATCTTTTTGCATTCTTTCTAGGAAAAGTATTCACCATTATCGTTGTTATTGTATAGTAATAATTGTGTGTAAACATAATTTACTTATATAATAATTAAACTTATATAAACTATGTATAACATCTACTAATCGTTTTAACAAGTGGTTCTAAATAAAATTGTCTTATAGAAGCTGCACATGGTTTGAAAAGTACTATTATACAGAGAAAAAAAATATAAATTACACTTTTACGAGAAATTCAACGATCGCACTTCATTTTGCAATTCACATAAATTTAATAGCAAGTAATATCACGCTAAATCGTTCACTTTTTGAACGAAAATACGATGTATTGCGCGTGAAATGGCGGTAGAGATTAAGCATCATTTATATGACATTCCGAATTAGTTCATTTGGACTTCCAAATTTTACGTTCCTTGCGTACCTGCGTGGAAATAAATTATATTTCTTGAATTTTTATGACGTTAATAAGTATTTGATCGTTAACCGTAATTAACGACTAAACTAGGAGATTAATTGTTAATTGCGATTAACGATTGAAGTAGAAATTTATTCGTCAATCGTTGATTAAATTTTCGCCCAACAAATGGCCTGGTACAAAAAAATTTTATTCTACATTTTCGATTTATTTTTTAATATAGAATCGGCCCCTGTTCTGTTGTACCGTCCAGTTACCGATCACTCTGTAGAAATGTAAATTGTTACCGTTTCGCCTCAGTCATGGAACGGAATCACTCGCCAAGACTGATATTTCGCCTCTTGCGAAATGATTTCGATGTTCCGCGCAGTTTTTCGCAAAAGGGGAACTGAAGCGGCATAATTTCACCAGATGGAGGCGCACTTATGTAGACAGCCGTTATATTAGAGTAGCGAGGCGTTCCGGACGACTAATGTCTTCGCCAATTCAGACGCAGCCGTAGGATGCGTGATTCATTATAACACGAGCACATTGTTTCATCAGGATGGCGTGAAATTGTGTACTCTCGTTTCTCGAAAATTATGATGGACTTCCGAGAATATTTTCGCCAGCGAAAGTAATTAAAACGTTCGTTTTGGTCTTTTTCTGAACGTCTACCATCAGCGGAGTGATATAATTGATGAACTTTGACGAAGTTTTGGTCGTTTGAAGTTTGCTTGATCGCGTGAAAGAACGCGAAAAAGAGAGAACGAAAGAGAGAGAACTCTGTTGAAGTTTCGGTGTTCAAATTCCACATAAAACGAGCATGGTAGTACGATGTTCTAAGTGTTTTCATTCCACCGATAGGGCGAAGCAGTGCAGGAACCCAGCCAAAAGCTATTACAATTGTTTTTTATCTGTTGCTAGCACGCCAGAAGAACTTATTCGCTGATGGAAAATTGTTTTTCTGTGGGTGCACACGCCAAATCGTGAGATACGTGATGGAATATAAATATTGTAAAAAGTTACACTGTTATATTTAACCAGGGGTATTAATTTCTACAAAGAACAAGGTAACTGCGTGTGTTTATAAAGCCTTCCGTTGAATAATTAGAATGTACACGAGTCGATATTACTAATTCTAAAATTGACGTCTACCTAAGGAACACAGTGAAACATCAAAGATTATTTATAAAGAAAAATGTTCTTTAACATGCTTTCGACATCAGTTTCATGCAATTTCTTCTGACTTTGTTATATTTATCCTGCGTTAGAGATTCTTTAGAACGTATATTGAAAAATAATCCGTTGCTACGCGAGCTTCAGTTACTTTATACTTTAAAGAAAATTCTGGATTTTCCTAACGAGAATGTTCGGTTCCCTTTTAGAGTATGATGGTTTCAAATAATCTCTGTTCCTACGAAACTTTAGAGTTGGCAGAAATGTATTAGACACGTTCTAATTTGTAAATGGACACTGACGGAGCTTACAAAATGAATTTAGTTTCACAGACGATGTGCAAGAGACAAATTATCCTGCTATGTAGTTCTTCGAAGAGGTATTTCACCCATCAGTTTTTAAATACACAACATCATTGTCTTTCCGTCTTTCATTCGTCTCACTTGTATCGAGTGAAACTGAGAGCACATCAAACGTTATTTTAAATGAAGATCGATCAAAATATATTTCAGTAATTATTTAAACGTGGTTATTTTAACCCAGTACACCTCAGTTTTTTTTAATTCGGCATTCAGTACAGGTTCCCAAGACCAAATAAAAAGTTATGGTACGAGAAACTGGAGACCATCTCTGTGCGTTGACAGTATAATTAACAAATACATAAATTTAGGTGGGACAGTGATATGACTCACCTTGTACAATCAGCCGAGCCAGACTGACTAACAGGAATAGTGAGCCAGCGATTCAACGTGAAAGTTGTTGCCGACGGTGCTGAAGCGACTATGATGAAAAATTAACAGGATCGTTAGTCGGTAGTGCGGCGACCGCGGCATTAACAGTATCCATACATCTCCGTTTATCTGGACAGTTCGCGAAAGACAATAACGTTGCCGGCAATTTGTGAAACGTAGGTATACGATGCGTTATGGCTATGGTGATAGATTTAATTTAGTGAGCACTAAATCATTACGGGGGACGGGACACTGAAAGCACAATACGCTTGCCATGATTTTCCGAAGAACAGAGAAAAATATTAGATCGTTGCGTATGAAATGTCCGATTTTAGAGTGCGACTCTTATAAAACGTTTCGATCAAGAAATGCTGTTACAGTCTATAGTTTTACTATGCATAAAACTGTTTGAGCAAGGAAGGTCGTAATAGTTCTTCGGATAAACAATTTGACGTGAAATTATTTTTACAAGAAACTGAAATATTAGGTTGTTGAATAGGAAATGTCCCATTTTAGAATGCGACTCTTATAAAACGTTTCGATCAAGAAATGCTGTTACAGTCTATAGTTTTACTATGCATAAAACTGTTTGAGCAAGGAAGGTCGCAATAGTTTTTCGGCGAACGACCGACGTGCATCAATATTAACAATTCGAATCAATAAACAATTTCACGTGAAATTGTTTTTACAAGAAACTAAAACATTAGGTTGTTGAATAGGAAATGTCAGATTTTAGAATGCGACTCTTATAAAACGTTTCTATCAAAAAATGCTGTTACAGTCTACAGGTTTATTATATAAAACTTTGATATGCAAAGCTAATCCATAACCTACACGTACCAACACGTCAAATGACCGGTTCTAGATTTATTTATTTCACAATTAATGAAATTGTAAGTATGCTTTCATAAGAAATGATTTAATAAATATCTTTATTAGAGCACATATTATAATAAGAACCGCGCGAAGTCTAAATTAATTGATTCTTGCCATCTTCATAAGCTAACTACGTGTCTGTTGCTTTTATAGCTCGGTACGGTTAGTGTTAATATTCTGCGTTCAATTTTAATTCAGATGTATAATTTTACTTTTAAATAAAGTTTATTTCAACGTCACCCAACGCGACTGTCATGTATTCCTTTTATATATCTGGTAAAATAACTTTCATGTGATTTTTGGTCAAAATGTGGTGATCAATTAACTTACTAATCGTTGATGGTAAAAAAGAACTACAAAATCAAGATAACAATCTTGTGAATGAAAAACATGAATGACCGTAATATCTTAATTTTATTGTAATACAATCATAGATAGAATACATTGGGTACAAAATTACGTTTTTTTAACGTCATTGCTAAAAAATCGGACATTTCATATGCAACAACCTAATACAATCGTTGCGAGAAATTCCGCTTTGCATTATTTCGAAAGTCACTATAAAATGGAAGCTAAAGGAGCGGAGGTGATTCTGTTTTCACCATTGAAATATTATGCAGCTTTGGAGATTAAAATTTCCTAGATATTTATAATAGCAATCTTTACGGAATATAAAACCATGGTTTCGTGAAAAAATCCAGATTTGATGTCAGATTATAGTAGTTTAATCAGGGCATTTGACTAAAAATGTGCCACAACTTGTGGAATAATGTGAACCACAGGGAAACCAGCAAAAAGTTTTAGTCTTTATGATTGTGGCTATTGTCTGAACTAGAACAAATGAGCGACGGTGGAGAACTTTTTAAAAGCAGCAGCAGAGACAAAATTTTCTTTCGAAATTACGAGCACAGTGAAAATTTTGCTTTTAATAATGAATAAAATTGCATGAAATTACAAATGTCATATTCGACATGAAGTTATGATAGCATTGCAGGTGTAGAAAAATGTACTAATAAGATTAAACACTCACGGGTCATTTGGAACTCATTTATAGGTGGTAGGAATATACTCTATCGACGCGAAAAATGTACCAGAAAAATGGGCGACAGTAAAAAACAGAATTTGCGTACGCGCCGGGGTAATGCTGTTGAATGCACAATTAAATGCGGAATTGCAATCGCCGCGTGTGTTCAGAAGAGATTGGTGCATTCTAAATTAAAAATATTTAATGTTTCGCGAGGAACAGTGTACCTCGAAATACTGCGCAGTCAGCGGGATATTACCAAGCATAACTTCCGCGTTCCGTGGGGTGTGTGCGTGTTCATTATAATAATTATAATCTAATATGAAATCGAACACCGATTTCACCTGAAATACAACTTTCTTGTTGCGGAGAAGATAGCGTTTAATATTAGACTGCAGACAGTTATGCAAACCAAACATTTTGTGAATCAATTTTCATTCGTCGTAAACAAAAACGTACATTTACCAACGAATTAATTTATCGATAATCCTTTGAACAATCGACTCTTTAAGTGTGACGTAAAATATTGAAGAGGATTTCAAATCCATTGAATCGTTGTGCACACGTACCAAAAATATTCATCATCATTCATTATTCATCAATTACTCATCAGCTCGCAGTAGAATGTGGTACAGTTCCTTTCTACTTTCGAATTAATTTATCAATATTTCTTTAAATAAAAATAATTGCTTTTCCGGAATCCAAATAACGAAACCCAACGTTTTCGACGGCTAAAAAGTCGCTCGGTACCAACAGTGTACTTACTGAATGAGCAGCAGATTTATGCTGCGCGTTTCAATCATTTCTTCTATACCGTGGACTTCGGTGATATTCAAACTCAATCAATGGTTTCAAATTTAATTAGCCCGGATCCGTTTCCGAACCATCGCCATTCGATACTAAAGAGTTCCACTACGCAGCTACTTAAAACGATGGATATACGTATATACATTACTATAGATGGTCACAATAATTCTCCGACGAGGAACACATTTTAATATTGCATTTAGCGAACTGTATCGGGCGAGCTAATTAACCTATATAACTTAGATCAATGGTAGCTCGTTAAATGATAGCAAAGGTGAAGCGGCGTGCTTCAACATGCCGTGATAATTAACTGCATTGAAAACGATATTCGGTGGGGCCGGCGATTTTCTACGGTAACCGTACATGCTAGGTATCCCGGTGAACATTGTAAACGTACGTAACATCAGATAACAAGACAGCACACGGTGTATGTACACGGTGAACATGCCGGATTAACTTCTCTGGCCATAAGACACCCCGTGACCGTATCGGCCGGCGCGGCGTATTTACTGCGCCGACCACCCCTGGAGAACAGAAACGCGGTTACGTTCTCGAAGGTCAGAGTTAATCGAAGTTTCCACACCATCTAATACCGCCTAACCGTTTTCCAGTGGCTGTGCCGGATACGGGGCCGTACCTTCTCTCCGTATCAGCTGCAACCATGCCCCTGGACTGCCACCCGGTTAAGCATTGAGTTACCTGCTTTTAGATGCAATCGGATTGCCGTTTGTTTGACCCCCGATTGTCCGCTAACTTCTGGACGTGCATCGCGTCCTGCATAATTGACCGCATCGGTCCGAGGATAAGAACACCACGGGAATCTTTTACCGCGAAGAAAATCGTTTTACCGACTTTGTGGAATAACAATCTTCCTGCAGATATCACTGATATTCAGATGTACGGTAAAGTCGATATTACTGTCCAACAGCCGTACAGTAAAGTCGCGTTTACCGTCCGCGATCGTGTACGCGATCGCTGTCCAGTCCCTACCCCCTCCACTGTAATGCTGTCCTTCTCTACGTTCGGCTTTCTTTTGAACTTTCGGCGCAATCGGCGCGGTAGACACAGTCATAAAAATATAATATCGGTGTGCGATCACTGTCGGACAGTAAACGCGACTTTACTGTATTATGGTGGACAGTAAGGTTGGTATGTTTGATCGTATTTTTGTTACTTCGAAGGAGAGTCCGAACACAGAGAAGAACAGAATGAAATTCGAAGGAGAAGCCGAACATAAAGAAGGACAGAATGAAATTCAAAGGAGAAGCCGAACATAGAGAAGGACAGAATGAGTGTCTCTTTCTTTCCAATACGTTGTCCTTCCTTGCGACCGAAACTTGAATCGTCGAATTAACCACTAAATACAAATGGAATTAGATCGTGTTGGGTCTTATATTAATGAGAAGAATGCCAGAAATACGATAGTAAAATTCCATTAAAAAAATAATGAAAATTAAGAAAGTTGAACATTTCGCGGCATCGGCGCGTCGGCCGCCAGTGGAGTGAGAAGGCACTGGACATTGAACGTGGTATAAACAAAGGACAGTAATGTCGACTTTACTGTACCACCAGGATTAACGGTCTGAGTAATTTTATATTATGTTGGGGAAAAGGTTTCTCCGTATTCTCTCGATAAATGGTGTTACCGTGTGATAACTCTGTTGATATTAATCGGATCTGGCATCGTTTGAACGCGTCCGAAAGGTAATGTATCATAGAGTAATTACAAACAAGAAATTTTGGTTTGTTCGCGGTAATTATCCGAAATATGAAAGAATCGTTCAACCGCGTGCGCTTTTCCGTTTTAATATACTGCATTTCGGAGAACGAACATTCACGCATATCGATCCGAATATTAAGAAAATTTGAAGCGCGAAATTTTCGAGGTGAGGTTATCTCGATTCTTCCAATGTTTCAAAAATTCGACACCTTTAATTATTCGGAAACCTATTAACCAGTTAATTGCGTTCGACGCGTATACACGTCAATCCAGAACTCTATTGCGGTGCAATAACAATAACCTTTTAAAGAATGAATTGTTAATTTTTTATCAAATAAAAATGTAATCCTTCCTCGTTTTCCGTAAAACTTATAGTAGGGCCATTTGCTCTGCGTTCGACGTGTATACTTGTCATTGGTTGATTTTAATTCCGCAATCAGTCGGGGATTTTTGAAACTAAATTCCGCAGTTAAGAGGTTAATACGGGTGTCACCGTAATGCGACAGGCGCAGTTCATACAGTACACTTCTGAGTTGGTTCAAGAACTATGGCCGTCACGGGAAGCGACATGCGCAACCGGAAAAAGTGGGCGTAGCCCTCGAAAAACGGCCGAAAAGGGCAAAACTTGCCGGCCGCTGTTCTACGCTGTTATTTTTTGGTCGCCCGTTAAATTCTTTTGAACAGTTTTATTTTTTCTTTCCCTTTCGCGTTTTTGTGCTGTCCTCCCTTTTGTATTATTTTCCACATCTCCTCTTCCTTTGTCTGCCGGTTTTTCTATCGCGGAAAACACGAAGTAATAAATCAGCTAGTCGAACTCTAATTCAATAATCTTTTAAAGCCGGCTGAAAATACCGTTCCTGAAAAAGTAGGGGAATTTGTTTTTCAGTACATGATTATATTTTTATTCATATCGTATTCGATTAGAGAATTCGAAGAAAATGCTATCTATACTGGTATACAGAATATCTAAAAGATCGCTAAAAAAAAATAAAAATACTTTTGTTAAAAACTCGTCCACTCGTCTGCATCACAAATTTAACTCTGCAAAACTGAGTTAAGGATATTTGTTTGCTTTACAATATATATCTCAGTTTTGCAGTGTTAAATTTGTGATGCAGACGAGTGGACGAGTTTTT
>CM052200.1:17750914-17775792 GCA_028455805.1 Lasioglossum figueresi | reverse complement strand
GTTAAATTTGTGATGCAGACGAGTGGACGAGTTTTTAACAAAAGTATTTTTATTTTTTATAGCGATCTTTTATACAGCATAGTTATTGTCGTCCCCCACAAAAGTTCGTCGAGGGTGATCTCTGGAAATTAAATCGAACAATCAAACAAAAAAGAAACATTGAATGATGCTAACAAAATGAAAACGAACAAGAGAAGTGAATGTAACAAAATACGAAGTCCATAATGTTCTTCAACAAACAAGTAATAAACAAATTTTTGAAAGACAATTCAAATGAGCCACTCTGACGACCAGGAATTAATTAGTGTACCTTATAATATTTGAGTACATGTAACGCATTTCTTCTAATTGAATATTTTTGGCGAACGTGACGAGTCCGGCGGTCAACGAAATGGCTAACATCGTAGAAGACTCATTTTTCAGAATCTGTAAGCTTTCGCAGGGCGGCTGTGGAAACTGCCTACTGACAAGAATGATAATATGATGAGAAGAGAAACGAGAGTAGAATGACTCGGTACTTTATGATCGTATTCACGCCTCATAAGAAGGAAACTCAGCTCTGACCGCCGAACCAACGTATTCACCAAACATCCAGGCCAAGGGGTTGAATGCGAAATTCCGCGCGATTCAAGACGGATGTGTATGAAAATACACTCGCTACTTCAGAAACTGCATTTCCAGTTCTTGGAAGAGGTCAGGTGCAGTGGGATCTCGTGCGTGGTCTGCTTCATCAAGCTAAAATAAAGATTCTGTCTTTTCTCAGGAAGAAGATATCACCGAATCCCTTGGGACACAGCAAAATGTCGGACAAATAAATGTTACACACTTTATTCACAAATAACAAAAGAAAACTACGCACAAACGTAAAAGAAATTTAAATTAAAAAAAAATGTCGAATATACCACGTTTTTAAGACGGACTAAAACGGATAAAATAATTTTTCCTAGCCCCATACGGATAGTCCTGAAAATTCGTGATTGTGTATTTCGAATAGCTACGAAAATACTTGTAAGATTTGAAACGAAAAACGTGGGGCGCATGGAATAGATAATTGATGCACGAATTGTTCACCTTAGTCACCAACAATTTTGTTGCACTGCAAACGATATGAACTGTTGCGTGAGTTTTCTCAACGGCAGCTACTCTCTA
This sequence comes from Lasioglossum figueresi, assembly GCA_028455805.1. Classification (NCBI taxonomy): domain Eukaryota; kingdom Metazoa; phylum Arthropoda; class Insecta; order Hymenoptera; family Halictidae; genus Lasioglossum; species Lasioglossum figueresi. The sequence continues at coordinate 17,774,643 of CM052200.1, read as the reverse complement.
CACTTCTTACTATTATCTTGTGCCCCAAGTATTTTCATAGCTATTAAAAATTCACAATCCTAAATTTTCAGGACTATCTGTATGGAGTTAGGAATCTGTATGTTGCTAGGAAAAATTATTTTATACTTTTTAGTCCGTCTTAAAAACGTGGTATATTAAAAAAAAAATTTATTTAAATGTTTTCTCCTAGACACACAGTTTTTTTAAAAATTTGTTGTTTGAATATTGCATTGTCATCCAGTTCTGAGCTATGTTTACAGTTTCAAGTCTCTAGCTCATCGGGAAGCTAGTTTAAAATCAATTGCAAAATTTATACCGAACAGACAAACAGACAGACAAGAAAGCGAGCTATTTGAAACGTAGTAAAAATTAGAATTACTGTTGAATTAAGTGTTGGTGGAATTCAACAGTGAAAGATATTCCGAATATGCCATTATCCTGCTTTAGAACATCTACAAACAACATTAGATTTATGTTTTCAAACATAAAAATAGAAAAATATTTATTATACGGGACGACGGAACTTACTGAAATATGTAACTGAGAATATTTAGTTTAGGGAAGGCATCTCTGTTGACATTGATAATCACATTATATTATCAAGGACACTCTTCCTCAAGATTGAATATCAGGGCGCGTTCCCATTCGTCAAACTTGATCAAAATTGATCGCATGCGTCTGCGCTATAAGTTACCACGAATTGAGTATAAATCGCAAAACGCAGCGACGTGACGCGTGTATAAAGTCCCAGCTTTAAACACTATTACCTTAAGAGGTAATACGAATTCGCGTAACGCGTTTTATAATTTATAACCGGAGATTTACAACTCCCGTAGACCCGTGGCCGGTCTCAACGTTATTTTCACTTAATTCTTATACTATTTATACCATAGTATCCATATTGGTGCTAACTACATTGTTTTAGCGTGCACAGAGTCGCCAGATCAGGAAAATTTACTTGAATTTAGGGGAAAAAATTTCCCCCTCACTGCTACTACCGGATTAGTCACGTGACGTATGTAGAGTGGGGAGACAAGTCTTAACATTGAACCTACCACGAGATTTTAGATTTTTTATTTGACCATTATTGACATTGTAAAGGTGTTTTCATGGGAATTTATTGAATATATTTTCTGACTCCAGTATATATTATAGTAAAAATTACACAAAATATAAGCAAATTAAAGCTCGTTATTTTTATGATACTATACACATCAGTCACTTTTGATGGTCGGTGGGTGTAATGTTAATCTGGCGACTCTAAACGTGCATTGTGTTACGTTAATTATAATAAAATTTACTCGTCTTTCATTGTGTCTTCTTGGCAATTCATGATTAAAAAGGTGATCCAGTATAAAGGTCAATATGTATACAAACATAATCTAAGAAGCTAGAATCCAATTACGAGTAAAATGAAAATGCTATTGGTCATTGTTAAGACATTTATTAAATTGCTCTTTCATTTTCACGCTATTTATGCTGAAGCGATAATACTCTCTTGATTGGAATTCTTCTGTTATGAAAGCCAGCTCGTCCCTCCATCTCGGTTTATTTCTGGTCTTACAAATGAAGGCTGGATTACCGGGATGCATACAGCAAAACTGTAATATCAGTCGTCCACGTTGAAATTCGCGCAATGCGTTTAATCAAATACTTGAAGAAGGTAGCCAGTAGTTGCCAGTGCGCAATTTTATTTGCGTAACCGGGAAACCTATGCTGCTCCGGTACTTTAACGACAATGTTTCAACTCCGTGGCTCCTACATTCCACTGTTGTCCTCTTCCTACCGAGGGCCCGCGTACCTCGATATTTTTAACGAGTCACAATCGGGTAATACGATCCGGCCATTTCACGCCAAAGGAATCACTTTGTGCTCTCGTCTCTCGGGGATTCTAATGAAAATTAAATATGCTGCCCATGTGAAATTAAGAAGGCTGCTTCAGCATAGAACTCCGTGGAGAACTGCCGTTTGAAATTATTTTTAATAATAACAGACAGTGTTCTCTTGTTTTACACGTAGACGTCCCGATGTCTAGTAACTGGTCACAATATAATTAAGCCTGTGGATAAAAAGATGGAGGTAGATTCAATTTAATGTCATTGCTTTAAATTGTCTCTCGAAACTGTGTTATCTGGGACAGATAAGTCCCAGACGTTATTACTTAATTTATTCGTTGAAACTAAATAAGTTTTTATATTCAGTCTTTTTATTTTGAATCCATTCAGTTTTCATGATTAGAAAGTGTGCAAAATTTATTTGTTATTATTATTATAGTTATCGCATTAACAGAGGACACATTCTTATTCTTTTAAAAGATATCTATATCTATAATGTATTTCTTTATACGGAACTTTATGTAAATCAGATTATTGTGAATCGCAGTAAATTATATCTTATATTAAGTTTTTACAGTTTATACTCATGTTCAATATGATTGTGATATATTAAGTGTATGAAAATGTTATTTTTTTAATTGTTTTAAACGCACAAGGATTTTATTTGAATTTTACAATCCAGTGAACAATATACAAAGCAGACGAAACGTAACTTATTTAAGTGATTATCTTGCTAATGAATAATTTTATTATTTTTTCTTCCATCAAACGACTGTAGTTTCAGTGCCTCGTTAATTGATCCTACGACAGATCCAGATATTCAATCGCTGGGCCATCAAATTTCAGTGCTTTTGTCCTAATGTCCTCATTAATGTCAATTCAATTGAATAAGAGCAGACAGTAACCCTTTAATGAAATATCGAAGCTTCGGTCCATAATCAGATGCTGCATTCAATAATGTTTGATATTACCTATCTATGAGCTGCAAGTTTTATACATATATGAGAATAATATAATATATGAATGGGAAAAATACAAAATACTAAAAATATTATTTTGCACTGATTAAAATTGTAAAGAGAGGAAAGAAGTTTCTTCTGCTCGACACAGAAAAATTTTATTTCGTATAAAAATCCGCAGTCTACTCATCGACTGTTAATTAATATTGATATTGCAATCGCCGCACCGTTCTTGCTCTGCAATTGGTAAAAATCACAACGGAGTTTTTACAAGAAATTATTACATGTGCTACAATATTTCTCGCTCATGTGCTTACCAAGAAACGTCTGACCATATTAGTTTATGCTGTGAATAAATGCAATCATGCACATTGTGGCTAACAAATTTCAACCAGTACACTTTTGTAATTTTTATACAAAATCAACCTCGTAGCTACGGTACGCCATTACAGTGATTTATCATCATTAGACAGCGGATCTTTATGCATTTATAGCAAAATTGAGTAGATGAAATTCAAAATTGTTGAAAAATTTTACAAATTCAAGATGTTAATATATAATTTCTCCTCTATTCAAATCATTAAGGGAAGAAATAACGTTCAATCTGGTTTCTATTTCTCGCGAACCATGCAAATTATTTTTATTTTGCATAAAGATCCGCTGTTTAGCCATCATTTTAGACCAGTCCTTCCCTCACCAACTTCTCTTTCGTGCAGCATTGAGACAAACGTGCCCAGCCCTGTTTTATACAGCACTACCCTAATATGGTTCACTTTATCTCCTGTTTAAACTATTAATTACTAAAATATTTATGCAAACTATATTATTCAAACTTTTAAATGCAAAATATATTAAAATGTTAAGTCCTATTCAACTATACGTGTATTTTAACTGAAGAGTGATGAAATGTACCGGAAACGGTCAAACACTGATTTTGGTACTAATATCCTTTTTGCAAATTTCACGTTTAGTATTGTCGCAGCTCTGTGTGAGAGGCTGCGTTTCCTAGACAGACAACACTCTCGCGTGACTATGTGGTACACTCAAACCGCAAGGGCCCGGGATTGCACTGCAGATTTCTCAATAATGCAAAGACGGGGTTTCTTAGTGGTCAAAATCGTTAGACGAAAGGTCAATCTATGGTGCTATTAGCCTCAAAAATCCTACTTTTACGTTTACGGCGCGTAATTTTCATTATTCGGCAGCATGAGTGTATCACTTGAGAGCCGCGATAGGCGGCAGCACTGTCGTCTGTCACACTGCTTCTCGCGGCTCCACCAAATGCTACCGAATAATGAGAATTACGCGTCGTAAACGTAAAAGTAGAACTTTTGAGGCAAATAGCCCCCTAGATTAATCTTTCATCTAGCGATTTTGTCTACTAAGAAACCCTGTCTTTGCATTATTGAGAAACCAGGAGTGGAATCCCGGACCCTTGGAATCCTCGCGTACGTGGTGTAGCGGCGTGTGAGTGTACCACATAGTCCTTAAAAATGAATTGCTAAATACTACAATGCTAGTATAGGGTCTTCCATTAAGAAGTGTTATTTTAATATTTTTAAATCTAAAGAACGCTGTTCTTTTACAACTAACAATTATTTACAAGTTGTCCAACCGCGGGTCGAAGAGTGACAACTCTAATTTTCACAAACTCTTAATGTCCTTGTAAAAAGAGACGCGCTGTCTTAGACACGTCTCCTTGTCCGTTCCCATCGTTAGCGCGAAGCTGTCATTTCGATCGAAATCATCCGGCCGAGGCAGACGGTCAGCGCCAATACAATTTCATGAAAAAATGAGGAACGGATCGGTACGAAAGGAAGAAATACCGGACGAATGACAGGATGAAGGAAGCCAAGGCTGGATCTCATCGAGAACACCGATGTCACGGAAGAGCCCGCAAATCTGTGCCACGACGCGCGGGCGAAACAATAAATTTCGCACGGTGCTCGATATTTTACCAAGTGATATGCAAAAGCCGTGAATAACGTTGGCTGTCCGTGGGAGCATTTTTCAGCCTACGTGAAAGGCGAGCCGGTTGATCACGCGCTCGCGCGAGAAACCTATCAACTGAAATAATTTACGTGGCCGACGAGTATCGCGAGCGTTCGAGTGTCGCTAAGACGCTGCATCTGATTTTCTCTCGAGACGAAGCACAATCTTCCTTGGATGGGGGCTATAATTTTTAACCGTCGACGCGTCCACCCGATTTATGGATCGCCAACGCCAGGTGTACCGGGAAACGGAGTTTACATGCTATTGCTCCTCCGCTCTTAATGATCGAAGGTAATTCGATAAATTGGTTCGACCTAGACTAACGCGGAGATACAGTCGGCAGCAAAATTAAGTGGTTCACCCTATAGAAACTTTTTTAAAATTGCATCAAACGACTTCAGCTTTTCTGACAGATTAGATGCATTTGTTTACCGAACAACGAGTAAACAAAATTTTGAAAAAATTGAATGATGGAAATCTGCGATTTTTCACCCTCAAGCTTTCATCTTGAAAGATTTGTAGTTCAAAGCAACATTTACAATGAAAAGTTGTACGTGTGTATAATTTGATTTAGATTTAGGCATGTTTTAAATTTTTAAATTTTCTTTATGGGTACAGTTAAAAATGTTAAAAAAGAGAAATTCTGAGCAATAGCAATTTCAAAAATATGTTTACTTTACACGTTACCTAATTTTTCTAGCATATATAAAAACTCATCTTATTTTGTACAATTTTAAAATAGTTAGTATCTTTTAAAAGCTAACATGCTGAATTTGCTACCCTTGTCTTCGTTAAAATTTCTTGCGGATCCTAGGAAAGGATCCATATTTGTTCTATGTTTCACTTTAGTAGTACAAAACATGAACAACTATAAATCGTAATTAGGCTGTAGATTGTTATGCTCTTGTATCAAATATCAAAATAAAACGTGCTATAAAATATGATTATAGAATATATTTTTCTATTGACACGAGCAATAATCTTTTATTTAACTTAGATTTGTATATATTGACCCTAGAAAAGCTGAGTTCGTATAAAATTCTACTGTCTAAAGTAATAAATAAAACAAAATGTTTCTTGTCAATTGTGGGAAACATTAATGAAATCAAAAAAGGGTTTCAGCAATTTTACAAAATTGAAAATGGTGTAACAATTTTCCTACATTCTTCTAATATCATAGTTTCGAATTTCATTTCGAATTTCCACATCGTGTTCGTTTCACTCTCCTTCTTGAAATGACATCGCGATTACGTGACGGTTGATGAGATGTAGTGCAGACACGTGCAAATGCGTATGTGCACAGTGCATATGCGATTTGTTAAGCTGCTAATGGCTGCTGGCAGACGTAGAAAGTGCCGAGAGGATTGCTCTCACGCAAGTTCTCAAATCATTTTTCCGATACGCCGCAGCATTCGCAAACGAGTGAAAATGAATTTTCAATGATAAAATAGTTACACGAAACACGGATTTTAAGACTGTACATTCTCCAAGTGGATTTAACGATTCTCAATTTGATGCTACAGAATTATCTCGACGAACAGGTTTACGAGAACAAGCAATCTTGCAACAGATAAAACATTACCTCCGAAATGCGCAGTTTACCATCGGACCCTTTACTAGGTCACTCGTGAAAAGTAGCATTAGAAGGGCAATGAACATCTCGACAAACGAACGGATGGTCATTTACGAAACATAAGTTTTCATTCGTGCACATAAAAAATTTTACAGAATAGTAAAATACTTCCGTGATGGTGGAGTGCTGTCATAAAAGACCTATTATTCGAAAAGTTATTAGAAACGAGTTTAACAAAATTTTATCACGTCTTTTTGTTGTAGAGTTCGTTCCATTTTTCGGGCGAAGTGGATGCACGTTTTGCGCATAAACCAGCTCGCGGTACGACCACAGTAACCGAAAATGTGTATCGTGTGTAAACTGGTAAAGTAGAGGGGAGTTGGGTGAATTACGTAGTAGTTTACAGAGGGGGTTATGTGTTTATGTATGTATTTTTATCACTTCGTTGAAAATGGAATTATTCTTGAAACTTTCCTTGAAATATCTTAAAAATCCTTTTGACTGAAAATCGCATAAACAAGAATTCATTGTTTCATATTAATTAATAAATCATGTGAGATTCATATTGTAATCGATTCATATTAAGTATTAGACATTATAATTAATAAGGGGAAGACGAAAAAGAGTAATAAAATGATTAAGAAAAGTAAAATAGTAAATAATGAAATATGTGTCAGATTGCGAGCTGATTAGTAAAAAAATTCTAAGTAATAGTTTAAGCGTTATAAATAGGAAAATAGAAACAACGTTATTCTTAAATTTGTCTAATCTTTTGCTGTTCTAATTACTAGACTGCGGATTTTATGCATTTATGACAAAAATGGGCACGTACAATTTAAAGCAGCGGACACGTTACAAATATTTAAGGACATCATTATGTATTATCATTATACTCGTTTCAGCTATAATTTTTATTTGGCTTCTCTGCCCTGCAATCAATGCGAACATTATTTTATTTTGCATCAAGATCCGCAGTTTAATAATTACAAATAACAGATAATCATAATTGTAGCATTTGCGAGGAAATTCAGCTACTTTCCTTCCTATTTTAATGTCAAAACTTAAGACAACTAGTAGGTTTAATGTAGCACGCAACTTTAGAAGTATGTGATATTTAAGGACATTGTAGACAAGTGGATTTTGTCGCTCGTTATAGCAGTGCACCGAGTTATATGAGAAGCTGTAAGAGAGTACATAACGAGGGTGATGTTAACATATTTCTTGGAGCAGTTACATTCCACTGAAATTACTATTATTATTTTAACACGCGTGTTACGTTGGGTTGGTACGTCGAGGGCAGCAAATTTGGTTAGGACGTGTGAGACGTAGGAAACTCGAAAGAGTATAACTTTATAATAAATTTATAACTTTATAACTTTTTAAATTCGTTCTTGATTTTTCTTATCGTTCCTTCCGTGAATATATTTCGCAGAGATTACGAAATACCGATACCATTCATCAATGTTGCGTCAAATATTTCATTTGATTTTTCAAGCTTACAAGATCTGGGAGCACGATTCTTCGAAAAATTTATATGTAAACCAGTTTTATATTGACGTGGATTTAGAGTCGTTCCAGCTAAATTTTTATGTGAAATAATAAAACATTAAATACATACACAATAAATAATAAAATAAAACAAATATTACATTATAGAATTTGTACTTTATAAAAATTTGTTGTCTAACCCTTTTTATACTCCTGTGTCAAATGTAACAAATATGTATTATATTTTATGATACTAATTCTTTTTACTTAGGTACGTAATGCTCATGCACGTATTAAAAATATTTAAGGACATCAGTGTATTGATGTCAACTTAATAAGTTAATTAAAAGAAGAAAGCAATTTTTAGTTCGCCACTGTGTCTTGCAACCAATGCAAACAGTTGTTACTTTGCATACAGATCCACCAGAGTAGGGCACAAATCAACTAATAATTAAAAATGACTAATAGTCCGATTGATTGTTAGTCATAGCAAAATAGTAATTGCCTAAAACTTTTTGATTTGTTAGTCATAACTACATGGCACTTAATCGCAAAATAGTGACTGATAACTAAAGATTGATGACTGATTGTTTAAACTAACTAATGAGTGACTGACTAGTGGCATGTAGTTATGACTAACTAATCAAAAAGTTTTAACTAATTACTATTTTGCTATGACAAACAATCAATCAGACTATTAATCATTTTTAATTATTAGTTGATTTGTGATATCCACAACTCTGATATCCACAGCTACTTCCAATACAATTAGTAAAAAAATCATTTAAAACTAGTACCAATCAAGAAATTGTCTTACACTTTAAAACACTTAAAACAATAGACAATTGTTGGGTACAAAAATGAAAAAGAAATTCCAGTGCAAAGGGTGAAATCATCGGAATTTACACAGAAAACAATGCTTGTTTGTATCGTCTGTTGCAACTATTTACAACAAACGTTTCGTGATAGTGTATTAATTTCAAAAAATCCCGCCATCCAAGTTGACGGTGCTCCTTTGTTGGCCCACTAAAAGCACAATGAGCGCAATCGCGTTCGTGACAGACACAGCGTCATGTAGAAATTGTTATTGTGCCGGCCGTTCGAAATAAACACAATGCGTAAAGCTACCGGACCCCCACCTGTCAATTGTTCGACAGTGATTGATTTTCTACGCATTCGCCCCGTGCATAGCGCAGCTGGACCATGGTCCGGAAGATGCAGCACGTTGTTTTTCCTACTGTTTGAATATCTATGCGCGTTGCTGAATTAAATTCCCCGCCTGTTTCTTTCGAGGTGACACATTAGCTGAATAAAATTAGACCGGGTTATTAACGCGACAGTTAGGGGCGCGGAAAACATTTTCACAAAACCGAACGCATGAATGCATGCTGTGAAAAGCCGGTTCACGGGATGCGAGCCAGATAGATGCTGGGCGGAGATAGATGCGATGTAAATAACCAAGAGGACGGCTATCCGGGTCTAACCGTGGGAAGAGTGAATAGAATACAAAACGAAACGGACTGAATTTAAATGGAAAAAATTAGTTCAACGTGTAAAGGGATATTTTTCTATGGAGCTTCTTTCGACACATCAATGTCGAAATGTTAAACATTTTTCAAATGCTGGATAGAATTCAAATCTTGTATTTCAGTAAACTTTACGAAGTTATCTTGATCAGACTGATTTTGCAGCTTATTGAGACAACTACGACGAACGTAATTGTAGATATAGATTATAGATTGTCAGACAATATTAAAGAACAAGGTACATTCTGTATCTCCCTACGTACAAGTTATAGTACATATTACAAATTAGAGTGCATACAAGTCATATTTTATATACAATTATTTACACATAATTTATATACAAAGTGTAAATTATAATTTTGGTTGCCATTATTTCTGTAAAAAATAATAAGCTTGAATAAGAGTAAGTGTAACCCGCCAAATATCAATTTTATCGAGTACGAAAAACTTATGCATTACAAATTATATTTATATCATCTATGCACATTTCGTACGTAAGATTATATTTGTGTTATTTATGCATAATTCGCATACAAGATGTAACTTGTCTTCGTGTAATTATTCTTGTGGGAAATCCCTTCTGTGAAAAAGAATGGGCCCTACGGTCTCATAATTGATGGCACACACTATAAATCAGAATAACTTTTTTATAAATAGACCAATCGACTTCAGTTTTTTCCGGCAAGCTAGATGGATTAGTTTACTAGATATGTAACGTAAATTTTAGAAAAATTTCGTTTAGTTCGAATTACGAGAGAAATAATAAAAGTTTCTTCCTATAACTTGTTTATTTGGACTAACGAAAATTAAAAATTTTTGTTGTATATTTATTACACCATTTCAAATCGTTTATAACTCGTAACGCAATTTCCCAATTGCAATGAAATCTTCAGCATGTATATATCTTATACGAATCTACAAAACACATTTTAAAAATTTTCGTTACCGGCACAAATAAACAACATGCAAAAAGCAATTTGTCTAAAATTGCTAAATATAATTCTTCTAGCTTGGAAAGAAAACTGCAGTAGTTTGGGTAAATTCTAAAAAAGTTATTCTGATTTATAGTGTCATAAGTTATGAGATTGACTGTAGCGGTAATCCGCGGATAATAAAATCAATTTTATCGAGCATGAAAAGTCTGATGGAAAAGTTTCATTTAATATTTTCCTTTTACGTCTTCCTGTAAATTTAATCCATTTTGAACGGTACCATCGAATTGGAGACACCGTGTATACAAAAATCTGCCAGCTGCTAGCTCCGTTCTAATCACATACCGTTACCAACGTGGTCCACGAACATCGATGTAGCTGTACGCGCAAACCAATCACATTTCGCTGCTTCATAACGTGGGCTACGTGTGTAAATACGAATGTGCTGCACTCGAGGTACCTCAGTTTCCGGTTAATCTTCTGTTAAAGCGCTGTTTCCGCGATACCTCAATGGAACTGGGTTAGCGTGTGAATTATTGTATGGCAGCGTCGACTAATATCCATTTTCATTTTTAAATTATTTATTCAAAATACGTGTGTTTTGTATGTACCACAACATAATTATTAATATTAGTCATATTAGTCATAAAGTAATGGAGTATTTACTTACAATTTCGTTTCGAGATTTATTTAACAATAAAATTACTGATTTCAGATTTCTACGTTCGCAATTATTGGAATTATAAAGTTTCCGCCATGAGAAATTGTTAATCGAGTTTCTCCACTCAAACGCACATTATAATAAAAATTTAGTAACATTAATTAAATATTGGGTTGGAACGAAAGTTCGTAGCGTTTGTAAATTAAGATTGAAAGTTAAAATTCAGATATTCATTTAATAACATATTTTCCATACTGTTCTATTACTTTTTGCCATTTTCGTGGTAATTTCTCGTGTTATCGAATAAACATACGAATAAATACCTTAATTTGATCTTCGATTCTTAATTTGAGAATCCTACGAACTTTCTTTCCATCCCAATAAATTAAATCTTGTAATTTTTAGAAGGCAATTGCTCATAACGCTCGGTAGGTTTATTGTTATTGTTGATAAAATTTCTATGGACCTCTACTTTCTTGGATAATTATAAATTGATTTTGATTTATGCGAGGTATACACTTCGACAGAAAATTTTGGGTGTTGACGCAAGGGTTCAACGAAAGACTAGCGACGTATTCGCTATTCGTTAGAACCCTAACGCTGTCAACCCTCATATTTAAAATGCGTCCCTTACGCTTCGTTACTCGCCATGCACACCCTCAGAGTTCGTTCTTAAGCCTAAACGTGGTCACCCTCGTTGTCAATTGATAAGATAAAGTGTTCCTCGAGACTGGGTCGCAGTGTTTACGCTTACAGTGTCTCCAAAAAGTCTTGGCACACAGATCAGTCAAAATATTCGTTTTCGATATTAATTAATCCTCTGCTTATCTCCATAACTGCTCGACACCGAATATTATAATAGTGCGCCTATTAAAAATAATATTAATTATGACGGTTCATATTGGAAAGAAAATATTTTATTATTGTTACCCAGAAATAATAACAATACAGTGTAATAAACAACGATGGCGTAATAGTGTATTATACTTTTGAAAATTTTATTTTGCATGCGAGATAAATAGTAAGATGGAAATAGTACATAAATCGATATTCTCATATGTTTGAACACCTACTTATTTCGATCACAAATGCATCAAATCCACAGACTGGTAATCATTGATAAATTAATTATTCGATTTTTAGAATTGTCATCCGGTCATCCCATAAATTAGTGATAAGATTTTTCACATTTTTGGACGGTAAAATACTAAAACATGATCGCGACAGTATTACAGGAATATCAATGGAATTCTATACAGAAAACTAATGACTGATTACTTTCCGTGTTTCATCTTGAAAAATCGCATTATTTATAGGATGTGCTTCGAAGTACGGAAACCACTTTACAAAATGCACAATACTTCCAGACGGATCTACCAGCACAAGATCCATCTTCGAAGCGCATTAATTTGTTCGAATAATTCTGAGCTCATCTGAACGTGCAGTGATCCTCAGTTCGGCTAGCAAAGCATCCGTGTTTCATTAATTTCACGCACGTCGGGCCGTTCGATATGATCGCTTAGCGGAATCGGTGTCACAACCGGGTAGATTCATTCAACAACTGAAAATTGTAGTTGTTAGATTCCGTTGAAATGTGTCCGGAGATAAGAAACAGTGATCGTGCCGTCAATCCGAATAACTTTCTATTAAATAGCGGTACAGCAATTTTGTCACATTAACGTGAAATACTCTACTTACGGTGGGATGCAACCCTCTTGGATGCGGAGACCGGCTTATTACGTGCTCGAAGATTTATGTAGTCGGATGGCAGACCCGAGCCAACGGAGATCCATTGTGGACACTCCGCACGAAAATTGTTTGGACTGCATCGACGTGCATTGTGGAAATCTGGGTCGCCTTGAGTGGACTGGTAAAGCAAGAAAGTCACCGTTTGCAAAGCACCAGGCGTTGTCGGGAATCGTTTCTCGGCGAATGAGAAAACGGGGATTCGAACGCCGACGAACGCGAAGTAAGAAAGGACGAGGACTAATAACAATCTTACGAAAAATCTAATACTTTTTTTGCACTTTTCACTTCGACATTTAAAGAATGTGCAGCTGAAAGGAAATTTCGAATCTTTATAAGAATTACCAGAGCAATAACCCCTCGAGCGTCAACTTTAAAGAAAACTTGAAAAAGTCAAGACAAAAATAATATCTATCCTGAAAGTATCAGAGACAGGATTAAAATTCAATTTTTTGGTCCTTTTTGTTTGAGATTTAGAGTCCGGGAGTTGGTCGCCCTGGGGGTGACTCTGCATATCAAAATAAATCGGGAAAAAGGAACAAAATTTTTTCGTTCGACGCCTCGTTTTCGGGAAAATCGAGTTTAGAAATCAGACAGCTTCGCGTGGTTGAATATACATATATGGAGAAAGTAGAATTGGTTTGACTATGATCAGACGGTTCCCATCTACATGTAATAATAGCACGCGTATTCGCTGCATTTTCAAACTCGATTTTCTCGAAAACGAAGCTGCGAATAAAAAAATGTTGCACTGAAATTTTTTCTTATTTTTTTATGTAGAATCACTCCCTGCCGGTTTGTACTACGATTTCCTGCCCACCATGTACATAACAAACTCTGAAAGTCACAGAGTGTTATGTTTGTATATTTATTTGATCCCTTACGGGTTACAAAGGGATTCCCTTTACAATTCGTATCTCTCAGTTTTTCTTTTCTTTTCTTCACCTCTTTTCTCATTCACACTTCCATCCTGCTTTTCCTTTCTCTCCCTCTCTACCTAACTTTGTCATCCAGCCCTCTCCCTCTCCGCCATCGGCTAATATCTTTTTCAACTTCCCCTGTATCCCTTCTTCCACTCCTTCTTCTTCCCTGCATCTTTCCAATATGTGCTCCCATGTTTCTGCTTCGTGTCCACACCTCCTGCACCGTCTGTCATTTTCTTCCTCCCAATATCTCCCTCCCCTTATTTCATTTCCTAATCTATCGGGTCGGCAAGAAACTAATTTCGGTATTTTTCAAGGTGAAATAGAGCCCAATTTTTTATTCAAATAATGAACTTTAACGAATAAGATATTTTCCCTTCTGTTCGACGATGTTTTGCCAAAAAGAATAAATAAGGAAATATTTGATTGATTAAAGTTCATCGCTTGAAGAAAAGAAAATTCGGCTTTTTACTTCACCTTGAAGTCGGAAATTACTTTCTTGCCAACCAAATATTCTATTCTACTTCGGTTCTTTTCTTTACCCTTATTTCTTTATACCACTTGTTATACCTCGACTCTATAGCCTTTCTCCAGTTCTCTCCTTTCCGTATTCTCTTCTCCCTGTTTTCAATCATTTTTCATTCCTCTTCTTTCTCTTCCTTGTCCCCCACATCTAATTTTCTTCTATTCCTTCTCTCTTCTATAAATCTCTTTCTTCCCTCCTCCCATTTGGATAAATTCTTTTCTTCCCGTGTCCTAGCTTCTATCTCTTTTAAGCACTGCCTTTTGCCCATTCACGTCCCCATTCTTATTCCTCACTTTCTTCTCTTTTCTTATTCTCTCTCTCTATTTTCTGTTTTTGTTTAGTCACTGCCCTAGATTTTTCATTTTCGGCAAACTGTTGCTCTCCCTCTTCCCAGTATTTCCACCTCCATTATCACTTTCACTATCTTTTTTCTTTCCTTGCAGTTTCTCGTTCCTTTCTTTCCTATATATTCTATTTTCATCCTGTATTTCTCCTTGCTCTGTCTACTTTATTTGACTTCCTGTCCTCTTGTTCTTGACCTTCCTTCCTTTCACACACGATGGTGCTTTCTTCTCCGCTTCTTTTGTCTCTTCTTGCCCTTCCCGCCTTTCTCTCGCTGCACTTCTGTCCTCACTTTTCCTCTCACTTATATCTTTTTCTGCTCCTCTTTTCTCAAGCACCCTTTCACCTCTTTATTTTCAGCCTCGCCTCTGTATCTTTTCCTCCGACGTTGCTATCCGGCTTCACTCTCTGCAGTTTTCTCTTACTAAACTCTCCTATTTATCGTCGACTTACCATACACTTCAACTTGTCGCCATATTTATTTTGATAAAGAAAAATCATAAAAATAATCAATCCGTTAGCTTCCTAGACCTGAGCCACTCCTTAAGGAGGTATTCTGATTTAGAAGATTTAAAAATACAATTTTTTGCATTTTCTTTAAGTGTGCTTGAACGTGTGTGCAAAAGAATTTCTATGAACATATTTTCCTTGGAGCAACAGATTACGTAACAAAGTTATAGATAATTGAAAAAATGATTACTATCGTTGTGTTCATCATTGAATTAGATGTTTGCAATCCCAAGAATTATCATTGAACGTATTAATTTACTGAGATTGTAATCTCTAAATATTTATGAAGATTAGCAACTAATTACAGTGTAAACAATTCTGAATGCTATTTTGCTCCTTAATATCTAAACAATATTATGAATATAATAATAAATTAATCATTTTGCTGAAATTTTGCATAAATGCTAAATAAACCACTCGGTTTAAAGCATTCATAAGTTACCTACAATTAGCACTGCATATTTGTTGGAGTAAAACTGAATCATAGATATCTAGAAGAATAGAGAACGTCTTTATTATTTTCACTTGTGTTTTTATCGTTTATGCTTGAAATGTTCTGACTATTTAAAACCTTTAAACCACACTCGATGCAGTACTCGCGATAAAGAAGACAGAGAGAATTGTTAAACTGCACAATAAACGTTAGTTTATCTGCTTCACGTAATTTCTGTTCTGAACGTAAAATTACTTGAAAGTTTTAGTTGCGATTAATCCGGTGACTCTAGTTTAGAAAAGCAATATCTTGTGTATACGACACGGAATAATCTTACGTGCAATTATTCCAGATAAGAATGATGAGTTTTTTAAATTCTAAACTTGTGGTAATTATACGGGGGGGGGGGGGCAAGTAGGATTGTTAAGTTGTGCCGAGGGAATTTTCATGAGACTTTCCTTGGATTTAACGTGGAAAGATAAGGCTCGAGTTACTGTATTTTATTACGCGGTAGAAGGTAATTCATCGGGCAGGAGGATTTGCATATCAAAATAAGAGCTGCGGGGACGAGCTGGGTAAATTCATAAACCAAGCGGCACTTTTTACAACTGTCGGTTTTCCTTCTTACGGCGCCCTGGTGAATTTACGAGAACGGGTTATAATTCAATTGGTTGGTCTTCGTCTCGCCTGTGATTTTTCGAACACACATTACTTTTCTCGCGTCGCTTCCCATTTTTACGCCAAGCAGAAGACAAACCACATTTATTAAGTATTGAATTTATGCGTTTCGTTGCATTTACCCACAATAACTAACAACGCCAAATGCCATCTAACGGAACGGAATAAATGAAACGTGAAAATTATATTTACACAAAAGAGCCGAATATCGATCACAAAAATCTCCAAAATGTCAAAGCAATGTAATTAATGAAACGGAGAAAAGGAGGTTAAAATTTATCACAGTGGATGCTGCATCAACCCAATGCACGAACTTATGCAATTATGTGATACATAATTCTTGATCAATATTACAGTAAAAGTGGCTTAGAAGATTCATTACGATAAAGATACATAGATAGAATTAACTATTGTCTTTGGAAAACATACTTATTTATTATTACCTTCTTCATTATTGAATACGAACGTCGCACTTTTAAAATAAAATCTATTTACGATATTCCAAACACATTGTTTTGTATTATCTTTTATTTATATTCATTATATTATATTTAATTAATTGCAATCTATAAAGACTGCTCCAATAAAATAACACAGAAATGAATATAAAACATTGACAGAAGTATTTTGTATCGCGACAGCTCTGATCTTGTAACTACAATTGAATGCCTGCATTAATTGTGCATATTGTTAAATATCTCTTGCACAATGCATTTTGGTAGTTGGTATCAATATGAGAATTACTTTTACGTAAACATTCAACATAAAGTTGAATGAAATCCCCCGCTTCCTGAATAAGTTCGAATGTAAATTTGGAAATTCCGGGAAATGTTTTGTATCAAATAACTGAGGCTGGTTAGTCAAATGTTTGTATTTTCGTATATTATTTAAGTAATATTTGTGAGTATTCGATGAGTCTTCGTCTTGCCACACTTTTGCATAGCACGATGTATGCGCGAAAAAGGATTTTAGACATGTTCATACCAGGATACAATTTCACCGTTCCAACGAGAAGGGACTGAAGACGATAGCGTGCTAGATTTTACCGTCCTGCATAAAATATCCTTCCGACTGACGTAATTTACATCCGGGACGAGATCTGTGGCGACACTAGCACGTGATACCGATGCAACTGGCTTAGAAGAACTCGAAGCATAAGTTTCACTCGTTTCCTTCGTATTTTTATTCGCATAGATCCAATATATAGAAAACAAGGCTCCACCTCAATAAACATTTAATTAAGTAAAACGAGAAAATTCACAAGGTTTATTTGCAAAGTAATTTTTTATGTTACGCATTTTAAGCCATTTTTTAATGTTATACTCTAGTTCTTCATTAGCTCGCTCTTTGATTAAACAAAGTTATTTAGTTGAGTGACAGCGTGTTTAATTTCTTACGATCTAATTTTAGAATCTACAGGCTTTGTAGTTTTTACCAGTGAGGTTAAATTTCCATGGTCACGAAAGTTTACTTAGTCAAGAAAAGTTCAACTTCTTCTTTTCGAACTTTTAACAACCTCGAAACAAAGACGTACTGTTTTAAATTTAATTTACCATTGAATGACGAGCTTGACGTCACTGAAACAAACACAGCCACTTGGAAAGTAATACTGCATTTGTAACAATATTTTATTAACCAATGTATCTTCATAATTATGTTGAATAGATTGATTCAAAATTGATCTCTTCTCTTAATAATTTTACTAGGTTGTAAATAATGTGCCGGTACTGTTAAATTCATTTGATGTTGATCTGTTTTGTATTTCAGTCTAACAATGATTAAATCTATAAATGTAATTATTAGACTGCTGGTTTTATGCATTTATGACAAAAACGAGTAGTTGAAATACAACACTGTGAATACAGTTAAAGAATTTAAGAATTGTAATTACAAGAATAGAGAACACATTTTTATTTTATACGAAGTACCACAGTCTAGCAGTTATATAATATAAAATAATAATAACAAAATTTTCATCTCAGCCTAAAAAATGCAGTAAAGTTTACGATGTTCGTATAGTAGGAATATCATAAAATATTTTGAAAGTGAAAACATATCGACATACGAAATGTGTATGAAAATTGGCATATTATCGAACAATTGAGGTGATCTAGAAAGTCTACTCACAACTACTATTAATCATTTTTAACAATCTTGTTTCATCAACTTATTAAAATAGTTAAAGGAAGAAATAAATATTGATTTAGGTTCCAGTAGCTTGCAATTGGTGCAAAATGTTTCATTATGGAATACTACCTTTGTTGATTACGTTTTACAACTTTATCCAAGTGAAACTATTTATTAATTCGTGTAAGTGTTGGTTACCCAATGGCTCTGTTTCATAGATAACATTGTTTGATACAAATATGAAGCCTTTATCCGAAAGTTTAGGGTAGTTTTATGATGTCGAATAGTATAGTACAATCGATGACTGCCAGAAGAGATATCCATTCTACTTTGAAACTAATTAACAGTGTATCCCAGAGGTGACAGCGCACGTGGCCAGGAAACTTGGACGCACTGTACACATTGTTCAACAGTACTTAATGCGTCAGGTGTAATTTCGTCAGCAAACATCTCAGCCCAAGCTGCTTAAATCAGTTTGATTGCCTCCTTGATGCAGCGCATCACTGTAATGGGATTCTAAGGTGTTAATAGCGCTCTGTCCTTATGCTTATGTAAACATAATCAGCATTGCGGCTTCTGAGATGATTCAACCTATCGCGTGCTCAAGTTTACCGGTCCATGTTTCGCAACTCGAATTGTTTCGAATCAGTTACCGTACAGAATTTCCTCGCGAAATTCACGGAAAAGTCTGCGACAAGGGATCAAGATCAGACAGCTTTTATTCTGATCGGATAACATTTTTTATAACTGGCTTAGACGTTCCGCGTGTCCGCCATCTGATAAAAGCTGAACGCGAGACAATGAGGGTGGATAAAATAAAGCACCGGCGAAAAAACCGGTCGCACAATAGTCCAGAAAGTGGTATTTCGCGGTCTAAGTTCGAATAAAAAGTACTTCACGTCGACGTACAATTATTCGGATTTATTTTAAGGAGCAATTATCGTTGACCGAAATTTTCGTGTGACCCATTTCAACAAATTTTATTTTCTTAATCAAATTTGATTGTCCACGTTAGCTCAATACAGAGGAGAACGAATCGAACCGTTTTTGATACTCGTACAGGTGAACACTGAGAAAAACATTAAAAAATGTCCAGCTTTTATTGAAGTAATTGAACACTTGGATTTAGATTAGATTTCTTAGATTTAGATTTTATACAGACTACAGCAACGAGTCAGAATTATAATTTAAGTCGGATAGATGTAGTGTTTGTATGGATTAAAATTAACAGTAAGATGAAGGCACGCTTGACACGCTGTAACGAGTACCAATTATGTCTTTAGAAGATTATCTTTGGTCACAGAATTAAGTTATATACATACTGATCGTCCATCAGGGAATGGCAGTGAGAAAATTTTAGGGACCACATTGACATCTAACAATACTTATCAACAATACGTTAATAATATGATAATTTTAACAATACTTGTTAAGAGTAATAGTGGGGCCCGAAGATTGCTGTTAAAGTAGCTCGGTCGAAATCACTGCCATCTCCTGATGGACGATCAATACTGGAATTTTGAATTTTCAAAAGGTTCCCGAACTAAATGAACGAATATTATATTAATCATTGAAATCGAGAAATTAGATTGGTATGATACAATAAATCCTCTATAGTCGCAATAGCCTCGGGGAGGTTCGTTTGCACAGTTCGTTGACAGACACTGTTTTTTTGATCTTCAAAGACCGAGCCGAACGTAGAAAAGGACAGCGCGTTTAAAGAGAGTCATACGCTGTCCTTCCGAAACTTTCATCGTCAATTAAACCACTAAATACAATTGAACTTATATCGTGTTTGGTGTCATTTTAATCAAAAAAATGCCAGTAATTACTTGGCGAAAGTCCCATACAAAAAATAATGAAAAATAAAGAAGTTTTGTAATTGAATTGGTAGTTGTTCACGCCGAATACCCGAGCCGAGATCAGATTACTACAGTGGAGGGGATATTTTTTAGCCCCGTATTTTTTAGTACCGTATACAGAATTTTTGATATACCCGATGTTTATCACGTCTTTCTTAAATAAATTGCACATGATTTCATGATTCACAGCTTTTAACGTTAATTTATTATTTCATCATAGATCAAACTGCATGATTTTATATTTCACCGTAGAATGCACTTAATTTATTCATTTTGAATGACGAAGTGACTCGTTAGGATACTAGCGAAACTTGGGTTTAAAGAAACGAATCACGATCTCGAACGAAGTAGCAAATCAGTTTCCGTTAAACGAATACATTTTTGCGGCTACGTAATTAACGTTTTCGCATATTGACGCGCGGAGCGTTTGAAAATTGATCCGGGACAAGCTGAGGTAAGCCCCTGCAAACAACCAGCCAGCGTAGCGGCCTTATCGTTAATATATGCATTAGCGGTTTTATCTGAGCAACGGTGAAAATTACAATCCGCGCTGCCCGCTTTATTCAGTCGTTAATCTTCCGTGTCACGGTCTCGCTGCGCTATGAAGCGTTGTTCATCAGGAAACGAACAAGGAAAAATTCGTTTTTAACGAAGTTATGTCAGCACAAAGCACGTGCCAAGAGTGTATAATTAAACGGGAGTATAGGGTGCTCTCTTTCTCTCTCTCTCTCTCTCTCTCTCTCTCATATCGAATAATGAGTACAAAAATAGGCTGAAGTCGATTGCATGAAACATTATACGTACAGGGTGGAAATTATAAAGCGTTACAGACGAATATCTCCAAAAATATTGATTATACGCAAAAATGTTTCAGATGAAAGTTGTTCAGCACCGAGGGGGACATCATGTGGTCGGATTTTTATTTTTCCCGGTGGACACTCCAAGGTGAGGTGAAGGTCAACTTTCTTTTTTTAAATGGAACAATATGTTTTTTCGTCCAACATCGAACAGTGCGTTTTAAGATGAGTTCAATGACCTATGACTGAAGGTCATTCAAGATTAAACTTGCACGGAAATGCAGAAAAGGTGAGATCGATTTATTCGTACTTTAGTTTAGTATGTGTTCAGAATGATCTCCTCTTACTTCAATTATCCTCTTACTTAACAAATCTTTGTTTAAATGATTCTCTAACTTTGAAATGATTGAGAAAATGATTCTCTAATTTTCATCGGAAAGCTAGCAAGTAGTTTTCTTACCAGCATAAATTGCAATTATTTTTCGGTTATGTATTCCTAAATTTCAAAATATTCTTAATTTTTAAAAAATATTTTTACAGGCGCATCATAAATTGCACAGACGTGCACATATCCACAGATGGAATTATCTATGTTTTCTAAATATTTTATGCACAGATCATACAGAATGATAAGATTGCATTGTTTATATACATATAATATTATTTGAAATATGATTTTCTTAAGACTGATTTTCTTATGTTTTTATTTATATTTTTCATTAGAGAATACGTTCTATTTAATAACAAGTTATAACTCGCTAAATTTTGTGCAAAATGTTTTTTATATCATTGCAACTAAATAACCGTACTAATCATTCGAATTAGATATCGTTTACTTTCTGAAAAATGTATAGTTAGCAACCACCTCCAAACGCATTAAAAACTGCAACAACGAAACCAATTTAATCAACTCCGTGGTGGTTTAATACACCTAAGTCTCAGAGTAGCAAATCACTCACGTCTAGCACTTCGTGCACCACGCATTCGCGTATTGTACGTAGGGTGTAACATAACTGAAACGATAATCGAACATAATTTGCTAAACACTTAATTGAGTGAACAGTTATGCGTCACTTCTCTCACTCGGATTACTAATGGAACGCGTTGCAGCAATTCGATCATTTCAATCGAGGGTACGTTGCATTTAGTGCGATGTAAGTCAATTATGAACTGCGACGTGATTGAAATTACGCTAGAACGCAATTAGAAAGTAAAGTAGCTAAATCCGTGTGAATTTGTAAAATTAATGCACTCTATATAGTATGAATACATATTGAAATTAAACCGTAGCACAGTTTCACGCGTGCTTGGTCAAGTATTCTCTCTCGCAATAGTAACTCCGTAAATTCGGTCTTAAAAATGATGATAATCTCAGAATATTTCGCCTTTCAGAAATTACATTTTATTTTATTATTGTATGGATTCAGCATTGGATTTACTTTAACTGTGCTGCTTAAATTAAGTAAAAGTTTTACAAGGTTTTTCATTAATAAGTGTTATCTCTTTATACAGACTCTTTATAAAACAATAATATCGAAAGCTGTTACGTTGGACTTGTGCAAGTCACGCTATAATTATATTGCAATTATTTTGTTTAATATTAAACCCTTAAGATAACTTACACCAACCTTGCGTTAAACGTCGCAATTACAGAGAAGGATCAGTTTTATTTCTATCGAAGAAAACTTACAAATTTTCTTGTGCACGTCGCGCTATAATTATATTGCAATTATTTTGTTTAATAATAATTAAATCCTTAAGATGTGGTATTAAACATACAAATATTGACTTACACCACTCGTGCGTTACACGTCACAATTACAGACGAGGAGACAGAATCAGCTTTATCTCGCCAAAAGAAAAATCACGAATTTTAGAAACTCGAAATTTTCTCTCCGGTTACACGAACCTTTGCAATTTTTATGTGAGAAAAAAGGTCCCAGCTACATTCGAGATAAGCAAGATAAACGAGACACGATGTGCGCGACAAGAGAACTTTTCCGTTCTAGTTAATGGACTAAGAAGGCAATGAAAATCGCAATAAGAAACGTCGTCATGCAGCTGTAATCGTGCGACGTCTCGAGGAAAAGTGGGCCCAAGATTTTAATAAAAAGGCACATCCGGTATAAATATTTCCCCGACCGAAGATGAGCTTCCTTGTGTACACGGTTTGCGGAGGGAAATAAGGACAGCGCGGAAACTCCGCAAGCATAGCAATTTTATATTACGAATGCCTGCAAACAAGCTGAATCGAGATAAACAAACAAGAATTACGAAACGCTGCGCCCGCGATGCGGTGTCTCGATGTTTTGTCTTGCCAGTGGACAAGTTTACCGACGCCGGTGCTGGTTGCAAATAAGACTTCAACGAAAAGTAGCCGCGTAACAAGTGCAAAGAGAGAATTATTGTCATGCTCTGCTTGATAATCGCGCGTGCACGCCATAATCCACCGCGAAATAAGCACGAACTTCCTGGGAATTGTAAGAAGATAAAATATGATGAAGAAACTTGGCCACGGCAGCATAGACAACTTTTTAATACTTCATTTTACATTGAGATTCCCCCTTTCATTCTTTTCACTTAATCCTACGTGTAAGAGACGCCGAGGACTTCGCCGCTGTAAAAACTTCTTATTACATGAACGAGAAGCTCGCGGTAATTGATGAATTAATGGAAAGTTTCGGTAGATATCGCTGAACTTTCTGTATCGTTTCATTTGTGTTTCTTAATGGCATGTACATTATCTTTTACAACTTTGTATTAATCTAGAATTTCTGTGGATCCAGAATTGCAACAGCAGAACTTCATGCAATTCCCCC
>CM052200.1:17697910-17745616 GCA_028455805.1 Lasioglossum figueresi | reverse complement strand
CTCAAAGCTATACCGAAAAGTGCTTATCAGAAGTGCTTCGAGGATTGGAAAAAGCGCTGGCACAAGTGTATTATATCTGAGGGGGATTACTTTGAAGGGGACAACATGAATATTTTTTGATAAAAATAAAAAGTCATCTTTCTATTTGATCACACCTCGTATTGTTTTTCCGACAATTATTTCGTTCGCGGTATCTGTTCACGGTCTCCGTTTCCGGGACAAGTGTCCACGGCTTTCGAAGGGCCGAAATGAAATTTGAGAATGGAACTGTAATCTGCGCGATAGCAGAATCGAAGAAACAAGGGGAGTAATCCGCGAGGGGATATCGGACTTTTTTTTAAAGCCTCGAGTACGAAACGCTTCACACAAGAGCGAACAGCGACAGACCTATAGGCAGGCCCGGTACCTCGTTCGCATCCTTTGTACACGCCGACGCATGTATTCGTTCCATTGATCCGAAAACGCGATTTTACTTAATCGATTTCCCGCTGCGATTACGGGGAATTTCTGGGGACCTTGGCAGCTGTCCGAAACGGAACGAGTTATTGGAGTTAACATGTGGACAGATAGATAAACGTATCACGACATTTTTCTTCGAACTTTAATATTTCAGTTTTTGCTCATTAGATTAATAGGTCGTTGCTTCGTGTAGAGACGGTGAAATAAAAAGCCTTTCCGCATTTCAACTATTTAAAAAATTGTAAAATGTTAAATTGTTCCAAAATGTTTCGTCAAGCGTACTCTGGCGTAGTTTTGTTAGCAACGATTTTAGAAATCACAAAATACTTGTTGAATAGCTTTTCGAATGCTAGATCATAGTTAAAATAATTCTGTCACTTTTCCAGTTAGGTTTTTAAAGTTATTTTCATCTTGTTAAGTAGTTCTTGAGATAATATATCACTTTTCTGCTTACCGTGCCACTTACACTGCTTGTATCGCGATATAATCCTCTTATACTCCTTGTCTGACTAAATCTTGTTTTGCCTTCATACCACTTCTCGAACTCATTGCCACATATCTTTATGGTTCTTGTCAAATCAGATGTATACCTATGGCATTTGTCCTTGAAATTCTGCGTTTCCTAAGCTGTTTATCTGTGGATGTATAATTTATTTATATAAGCACGTTAATTCATGTATACAGTGTACTAGTGTGCTGTTTCCTGCTGATTTGTCAAAACGATTTGTGACTACTTGCCTGGCTAGGATGCTTCTAATACTATTAGGTTGTCCCAAAAGTTTCTTTCGGAGTGTTTTCCTTTAATATTGCTAAATAAATGCAAACAATGCGATAGTAAATAAGGAACGGAGTTTGGTCCGTGAATGTTAAATTATGGATATATAATTTAACACTCTTTCGTTCTCGATAGCCAATTTACATTGTAATTGTTTGTCGCATAAAGCATGCAATGCTCGGTTACAATTAGTAAACTGTAATTTACAACAAAAAAAGCTGAATCGCCGAACGCCCCCAAAACGATCGCCATATTCGCCGCGGTATTTCACGGGCGTATGCCTAAACATTACAATAAACAAATGAATCATAAACCTGGCAGCTGTACCGGAAGGCCGATGGTTCGCGCGAATAAATGTTCCCGTGTATTGATCATAGATCACTGCAGCCACTTACAACGTTATTTACTGCAGTATCTCCAGCGCATACAATGCACATCTGTGCAATAAATAACCCGGGGACCGAATAGATTCTGCATCTTCGAATAAACCCACCGACATTCAGCCCGTATATTTACGATCGCGACGAATATTATAAAACTGTACTGCACACCTATAGATCTCTGTCTTTCGCGACCTTCATTCCCGTAAACACTAGTTTCTACTATGAAACTATTGTGTGTGCCTTGACGGACTTGCTTGTCGCCTCATTTTCGGCCATTCTTTCTGTTCCCCGCTCATTTTCCTTTGCATGTAGCATCCAAGGGAATCACTGGCCCGGAAATATTTATTTTCGTGCCCATTGACTCATTTCTTGCCTGCTCGTCGATTCCACAATACGGGCATGATGAACCAGTGTAGCTGAAATTCGTATCGAATATTATTCTGGATCTTTGCCAGCTGTCCTACCGTGCTCGTACCTGCGAGGTCAGTCGTTTTCTACACCCCCGCGCTTATTTACGTTCCATTATGCGTCTATTAACACTTTACCTATCGGCCGTTGTTTAATAATCGCTTAAAAATTAACGATCAACAGCTGCACGTTTATTTGCACGTTCGACACCACCGTTTCGACAACATTCTCTGTAATAATTTCTTGATCTATTCAGGGATGAATCGTGCAATGTGAAAACGAAATTATTCAATGTTTTGTTGGACTAATTAGGATATTATTAGACAGCGAATCGGTATGCAATATACAAATTGCCTACCTGAATTGCAACAAACTGGTGTGAAATAGAAATTTATTTTCTATTTTAATGTGCTTATTAGGTTGAAAATAATGTCAGAGTATTTTTAAATTCTTCCAATACTGTTTTAAATTACACCTACTTATTTTTGTTGTGAATTAATAAAATCCGATGTCTAGATATAATCGATACTTTTTGTTTCTACTATTGCGAGATTCTGTAATGAAAATAAGTGATCCCACAGACTTTAATATATTCTAGATAGAATAATTTTAATTTAAAAAATACTAAACGTACATAATGTACAAATGTGTGTCGGTGTTTTTAATGAGACTAATGTTACAAACAGAGTTTTAAATTACAGCGCGTAATTACCAGACTGCGGATTTTTATGCAAAACAAATAGATGAAAATGTTTTTCTTCTTTCAATAATTTTAATGAATTGAATGCTCTACAACAACATCCTTCTAATATATTTTCCGCTCTGCTTTTCGCAGTCTAATAATTACAGTGAGTCAAAGCCGCTTGCTATTTATTATAAAAGTCAACGACATTTTATGAATGGAATGAAGTATTTTGATTACCCAATAGTACTGCGAATAAAGTGTAATAAAGAATTTCGTGAAAGAGTATATTCGAATGATGGAATCAAACATGCTCTTGAGCCAAATGTAATCGACCATGAGCCAACAAAAAAATACCTTCGAAGTTTCAACCTTCTATCTCGACTGGTAGTGTAGTTACAGAGTAAAATCGAATTACCCATTTTTGTTCCATTTTTTGGTCACTCGCATGTGAAAATTCTGGGGAAAAAATCTGCCATACGGCGACTATCGAGATGAGAATTTTTGCAACGTTTGATTGAAAATCTCGATCCGAAAAATTTAGAATCGATCCGTAGAAGATCAAGACTGGTCGGGATTTCTGGCAGACCAGAAAAAAGTAGTAATTATCATCGTACATACTCGAAAGTATAATTCTAATCCAATAATTTCGACCCAGTTAATCGAGTGTCTGCTACATTCGCAGAAATGGCAAGCAAATGTCATATAAATGTGAATTAAAAACCATTTGAATAAATTTCGGGGACAAAACAATAATTTTATAAAGGCTACCGCATTAATTTAACACATACAGTCAATCCCCAAAAAGTATTTGAACATTATTGTCGAAAAGTTGCTGACATTTAAATTATGATAATTTCGTAAAAAGGAACAGTACAACCATAATCTTGGACTCATTTTAAAGCTTGGAACTATTTTGGCAAAGCAGTGTTCAATTTTCTTGGATATATTTCAACATGATGTGGTAGGTGGGGTGCTGAAGATGCATTTTTACTCAAAAATGCAGCGAATTGAAACGTTTCCAGGATTTTGAAATATCTTTCTCGTAAGTAAAACTACTGAGAAATGGGAGTTCTTTTTGACTGTTTTGTGGAACAGAAACGAGAAACAAGTTCGGTCGTGTAAAGCCCTAGTAGTATAAACTACCGTAAAGTTGGCGACACGCCTCTCACTCAAAGCACGATAAAACGACCAAAAAAAATCGTACATCAATTTTTAAGGTATATTCGTAAAGAGAAAGCTTCAATCTTCGAATCTGTGGCGGTTTTAATCGCGAAAAAAATGTTTCACATTGTTCACAGACGCGTGGATATGTAGCATATTCGAGAATAAACGCGTCTTCTGTTTCTCGACTACTACATCGTGGAACAAAATCTACGAATAAAATGACTGACGAATTATGAAAGTAGAAGCTTCCAGCTTTAAAATGAGTACAAGTGCATTGTCGTACGATTATTGTTTACAAAATTATCACAGCTTAAATATCAGCAACTTTTTGGGATTCGAAAATTTAGTGTTCAAATACTTCTTTGGTCCATGTAACTTTTGTAATTGCTAATTTTAATGAAAAAAAAATAGATTTCTTTGCATATTCGTATGGATTCGACCAACGGTGTGAAAAAGAATACGCTTTTCCTTACCATCGTCGTTCTCTTCGTTGTGAAATGGGTAAAGCATGCTCGGTATTCATCCTATTAAAGTTAAATTAAAATTCTGAAGGCAACTAGATCGGATGCTGTCTCGGAGAATCTTGGTTGGAAGAGCCATAAAAACGTAAGGAGAGAACTACGAACGTGCAGATGCAATTTTAATAACTCGGGCTTCACTGATTTTGCAGAACAACCTCCTAAAAGATTTATATTACGCAAAGGGCGCATGCAAGAACAGAAATCTCATTTTTTGGCGAATACATTTGTCTCTCGATGAACTTGATTCATGCTTCCTGGTGGAGCAGCACGGACTTATAATTTGGTCGTCGCTTTAATATTTAAAGTGGCTGACTCTCTGCAATAGAGTTTCCCAAGCTTCTGACCTAATTTCTCTGCTCACCTTCAACGCAAATCATGTCAAATGGATCTTAGAAAACACGCAACAATGTGAGCACCAAAAAGTTGAACATTCTTTTCAATTTGTTTTGTTATATTGTGGTAGAAGGACTTTCTGGAATACTCAAAAATGCCAATGCCACCATACTGAAAACAGCTGCACGTCTCGTTCTATCACTTCTAAAAGGAATTATTCGCATAATTTTAGAAAAGCCACCATTTATGAAAACTACTATTTAAGTTATATTAACAGAGTTAAAATTGAAACATAATTGTATTTGTGATCGAACGAATTCATGTTACAAGAAAAACTTCCAAAGTATGCATTGTATGAAAAAACTGTTTCTAGAAAAGACTCTTTTCAAGAAACAAAGTGAAATTATTCGTTAACTATTAAGTTTACGGCTCATAAATATCAGTACTTTTATACTCGAAATTTAAAGCTCTTCGTTATTTCGGCATAAAAAATATAGCATTCCATTTTAAAAACGAAGTTAGCCTTTAAATCTCCGAAACGCCTCCACTTTCAAAAATGTATAAGAATTACATAATGTATCCCTTCAAACCATACAACTTTTCTAGAAAAAGTTTTTCCATACATGCATACTTTAGAAGTTATTGAGGGTGAACAAGTTGCGTGGACCACCCTTATATTTTACATAAAGATTAGCAGCTTATTCGTTGTCCAAATCAGTTTGTGTAGCAGCTGCAAAAAGTTACGAGGCTCGGGTCTGACTCCTTACGTTCTTGTACTACTAGCAGTGGATACACGGGTCGCAATGGTGACGTGCAGTGAGAAATGGCTGATCCATACAGTCTCCTTCCACTGCAACTTAGCTGCGCCGTTACCAGTCCTGATGTACAGCCCTCTCGGCTGATCCATGCGATCCGTTACAACTACTTCTACTGTTCGTATTCGTGTATACATGAACGTTCGTTCCGGGCCGCTCCCGTTTACACGTGTACGATTTTACGTAAGCACGCGAAGATAACGGCGAGCCGTATATGAAAACTGCAGGATCTAGCGAAAGACTGAAGAGCACGAAGATCACCCATATACAGGGTGTCCCGCAGAACTTCCCGCATTCGAAATTTCGCGACCGAGTTTCACAGATGAACTAATTATAGTCAACGCAATTCTCTCAAAACCACTTTTTCGACATTTCGAGGACCACACAGTGTTTTCTCAGCTGTGCAAATAAGTTCTTTCCCTCTTTTTCTTCCAAATTTAACATTTTATTACATTTTATGTGCGTAAAATTCTTCTTCAAACTCTAAAAACCCTCATCAAACTTTCTCGATGCACCCAGAGATGGGAAAAGATTTAATCAACGATTGGCGAATAAATTTCTAGTTCAATCGTTAATTGCAATTAACAATTCATCTCCTAGTTTAGTCGTTAATTGCGGTTAACGATTAAATACTTATTAATCGTTAATTGGAAATAACGGTTGAATTTCTACTTTAGTCGTTAATTGCGATTAACGAACACATTTCTTTCATTTCTTTTTCTTTCCTTTTCACAATGTTACCAACGTTCTCGTTATTCACTATATTCTGTAATACTTTGTAATGTACTTTATGTCGTAATAAATCTCATAAGAGATTTCTTTTAAAAAAACCATTGAAAATAAACATGTTTTTGTTGAAATATATTATTATTTCTGTCGATTCTCCAACCTCAATCTGTCAATCTTATGGATAGACCGTATTATGATTAACTTCAACAATTGATTAAATCAGTCTCCGATTTTTCGATGCTTTCTTATTTTAATCAACGATTAACCATTAACTTCATCAATCGATTGAACCAATCGTCGATTTTTCGATGGTTTCTTGTTTTAATCAACGATTGACGTTTAACTTCATCAAATCTTTAATTTACTATAATAAATGGTTAAGATGACGTACACCAATATTAATATATCTTTGTAAAAGTTCAAAGTTAATGATCATTATTTTAGACATTTATGAGATAAATAATATGATACCTTGAGAAAATGTCATTGCTTCTCCTATTATAAGAAATATAGCGAGATATTTACGGTGCTCGAGTTAAGTGTGACACCAAGTATGTGCCATTCATACCTTCAACGCTCTGCAGTTCTTGAAATTCAAACCGCGCTGTGATAACTGAGCCGCGCACGTTCTGCACGTTCCCCGTTTTTGAAAACCGTAGATCGACATCGAGAGGAAGTTTATTTTCTTTGTAAAGAATGTCTGTGTATGTATAAGAAATGTAGGTGTAACCCACAATACAGTCCGCTGAATATTATGACTCAAATATTCCGTGAGTGCATCAGCATGGTACGATACGAAAATGAATAATAGAAAAATAATCTTGAAGTAAGCAAATATGTGAACGATGAAGGTAAGGAACGAGAAACAGCGATAAGATATTGATTTTAATACTTGTTCAAAGAAATAAATTTTCTATGTAAAATAAAGTAATGCCATCAAAGAGGATTTTTAAAAAAGACTATATCATTTCCACAATCTGTATTTCAATCTTCTTATATAAATTGCACATTATTTTAGATAGATAACAATATATTATTCGTTAGTTAACTATTGGGACAATAAAGTCATTAAAAGCTATAATTTCTTGACAACTTTAGTTCGTCTGCCTATCAGAATCTCCACGTGTATCATTGTACAAGAAAAATAAGTGAAAAATATTAAACAGAATATTATTTACATAATTTCAATATCATAATATTTGTACAGAATATTCATTCATTTACATAATATAATTTTATGTTATAACATTAGAAAGACACATACAATGCACATAATAAGTAATGTGCAATAAATAATTGAACAAAGATATTAGTCACGACTTCGCAAGAAATTATTAATTGAATAACTAAAGGAACTCTCGGATATAATTCATTGAACTGTCGAGATCTTTTATAAAAATTAACCTAATTTACTTGTCTGCTATTGAACGGCCGACTTTCACTTGGTTGTACTACTTGTCTGGCGAGGTACGCTCGAAGTACCACTTGTCTGACCAATGATGTGTCTCTATACTGTTCGCCCGACTAAACACACGTTTAAACCACTTCACCCCTAAATCTTGAACACACTCCCTGTCGCGTCAATCACCGGATACAAACGTAGACATTTCTGACGACACACACGTAGCGAAATGCAAATTCCCGTTTTCGTAGATCAATTTTACGAAAATATGGTTCGAAAATAGCGTTTTAAAATCATTCATCATCTGTAAACGTATGAATTTCTGTCGTCGTGTTAACATACAGTGAGTGTAAAAACTATTCGTACGCCCTTTAAAATAGAATAACTTTTTTATAATTGTACCAAACGACTTGATTTTTTATAAACAATTAGAAGCATTGGTTTGCGAAATGATATGCTAAAAAGATTTTCCAAATAAATATAATTGACAAGGTTACATAGAAAAATAAAAAAGGCATTTTTTAAAACTTTTTTATTTGGGCCTCGCTGCATGTATAATGATCTAAGTACAATAATAAAGACTAAAAAAGTTGCAAATATTGTTCCAGTTAAAAAATTATAAGTGTGCATTTCAAAAATGCGCATTTTTCTTCAAATCATATATTTACAGTTTGCGGAGAGTTAATAACGTACAATTTAGATAGTTTCTTCGTTAATGACATACAATGGAAGTACTTTTCCCCTTTTATAAATTTCAGCTTTGAAATAATCTCCAAAAAGAATATTTTTCAACAGTATTGGTGCACGTGCACTTAATTCTGTTATGCGCCACCATGCATTAAACATATCCACAACCATTCTTAAAATCGCGCGACCGATAATGGAATCTAAACATTCGCTTAATCCTCTTTCGCGCCGTTCCAAACACTTGTTTACAATAACAGTCGTCCGTGCCGTACTAGCCAAAACGTTTATCCATTCCCGTATCCTCGCAATGCTACAACGTGGAACATAAATTTCTACTTTCGCGTGTAAAGTAATCTTTGAAAACGTGAATATTCTTCATAATCTACTCTTAACTGATTCGAACATTTTTGTACATACACTACCGTGCAAAAGAAATAAACACCCAGTATAATTATAAGATATAATGAAAAACAATATCTGTATGTAGAAATTGTATTGTACATTCATTGATTTATTGCATTTAAAGTATTAGCTAATCCGCAATAACACATATTCTCAGAACTATTCGATTGAACAGCGGAATCCCTTTTCAAAACTTACTGTGTTCTTATTTCATTTTTTACGCTTTTCTATTAAATATAAATATTAAATATTCTATTCAATAAAGTGATTTGGCAGTAAAATATCAAAAATCCGGAACCGTGGTTGATCGATTTAGCTTGTGACGAATGATTCCTGTTCGAATCAACGTTTATTAAAATCTGTAAGAATTGTCCGGTTATCGAGACGTTAAAAAAAGAGTTAAAAATTGTTAGAGAGTTGTCTCGCAGCAATGATCGAGATGCTACTGTCAGTTCGGGCATTCTCTTTACCCTATCTCTCGATTACAAGCGACAGGCTGATAAGTGTCTCTGGACGATTAAATGGCAAGCCTCCGGCGTTGATTAAAACGATGTCGCCTACAGTTCCATATTTTACCATCAGTCTATTACTGTCGACTATAAAATGCAATCGGGCCGGCACTAACTGACAGGAAAAACTGACAGGATTTACGTTTCGGCAGTTCCCCGTCGGTAATAAACGGTGTCAAATAAAATCTTTGGAGAATTCTTTGCCTTTATCGGCGCATAAAAACGTCCAACTAGCTGAATAACGATTATTGCGTGTGCACGGTTACTTTGTTCGCCGTTAAAACAGTGCCACGCGAGTTGCATAGCAATTGCACACGCGCAATTACATCGCGTCTCGTCAACGCTTTAAACGCCCCTATAAAATATCCAACGGCCGAACATCATAAAATTCAGCTTTCTTCGGGCATGCGTACACGCGATACCCATCTGCAGCGTATAAAATTATGTTACACGTCGCTGTTATCAGGGTACAACAAACGAAAGGGGAGATCCCCGGAAAAGATAAGTCATATTTGCGGAATGTAATTCTTGCATATCGCATTGCTTGCGATTGATCTATAAATGCAAGATTTTCGCTCGCCAAGGTGCAGACCTAATGTTTCCTCTTGTTGTAATTGTAAAGGAACATTTTTATCATCTAAAATAACACTTCTTAATGGTTAGCCCCATATTTCATTTTAATTGCAATTTTTGGTCTATTTCTTACTTCTTATGGTTTCGAAATGGCTTTTAAATGGAAAAGAAATTTTTAACGGGTTAGGACACAGTAACAAGTGGGGAAAATATAAGATTTTTAAACAACAGTACAGAATAAAGCGAATGATCGATTAATATAAGATTTTGTATTTCCAAATAATTGGAGAAGGAAAAAAAATCAATCGTCCATGCCTAATAGATATTATAATAAAGATAACTTTAAAATTTTAATGTAATTGCTAAGGTAGAACTCGAAATATTTATATATATATCTTGTACACCGTTTTGAAAAACGCAATTCTGAGAAAGACGCGTTCAAAGTTTACGAATGTAATGTTTTCATAAAAAGAAAATTTCGATTTTTTCCAAATATTACTGTGTCCTAACCCCTTCATTGAAATATCGTATTTAATTTGATTCAATTGAAATGACCATTTGAATTATTTGATTTTATGTTTTGGACTGCAAAACTCTGATTTCTTTCCGTTTATGTTCCAAGACATATTTCTTCAGAATGTTATAAATAAAACGTAATTTGCCGATTTAAAGTTTAAGACAAAAATGGGCAAAGTATTATCTCAGAATGTATTGTACAATTTATTGTTTCTGACTGACGTATTAGAAGTTAACTTATTTTAAATAATCTTGAACCAATTTTATCATCGATACAATAAACCTAAAATACAAATAGTATTTCATACAAAAACGAAGGTTATGATTTAAAATGCCTGACTAAACGAGAAGATAATAAAAAAACGGTTTTCACAATTACGCTTAAATGCAATATAAAAACTGCTATCGGCAACAATTTCAAAAATTCGTATCGTTAAAATTGCTTCATTGCGTTTTACATTCAATCGTGAATTCTCTGATACGAAGGGAAATGCGAGGCATCGTTTCGAGAAAAAGAACTTTGAAAATTCGTCGAACGTTAACTTTTATGCTTCACATTTTTGCAGGCGAGCCTGGTGAAATTATTATTAAATAAAAACTATTGGATACATGACTGGTTCCAGCCAATTAACCACAAAATGAATCTTGCAATCGCTCAAGCTTGTGTTTGATAACACTGAAGATTTTTACATCGTATAAATGTTTGAAATTCTACAGTATTTCTATAGTCCAGTGATGTCTGTTTGGTAAAGATTGACTCGTCGCTCGGAAAATTCTCCGTTGCTAGTTTGCGTATTTGATGTTGGAGGCGGTGGGAAAAGAAGTAGAAGGGAAATGGGTAAATGATAGGAAAATACTGAAGATACCGACTTGAATTTTCGTTTTCGCTGCACGCTATTCTGGATGGAAAAACTCTTGAAAACTGAATGAAGAATCCTCTCGCGTCTAAACCCAAGAGCGTTCCGCACTTTGCTTGATTTACAACCCTGGCTGAGAGTGGTTAAGTTAACTGGATTTAGTGTCACGTTTACCGGCAATACTGCAACTATTTATTCAGATTAAAAAGTGAATTGTTCTGTTGACAGGCGCAGAACGTAAATAAATGTTTGACGTACCAAATTTAGGATCTGAAAATGCAAAACAATTCAATTCGTTGTAATAACTCTTCACTGTTTGGTTTCTATTTCATTGAAAAATTTTATATTCATTGGAGCCTCTTCGAAACTCGTACAACATCGCATAACGAAAATGCATTTGATTTACGCTCTTGTTTAATCATTCTTATGAGGGAAACGAAGCTGTTAAACGGAAGCTGTTATCAGAAAACAACTCAAAGCGTAATCTTTCCAATGATAGACTGGCGTTTTTAGTTTTTCTATAGGTGGCCTCGTCAAAGACTTTTGAAGGTTAACTTTGATTTTTTAAACGGACTCGAATATTTTTTACCAATCAATGCAGTTTTTTATTCTCTTTCAAAAGAGGAATTAAAGTATGTTGGCAAACGATTAGTTTAGGAGCTATTTTAATTTAAACATTACAAAGAATACCTTGGATAAAGAATAAAGTTTGCATTCTTCTTAGCAATAATTCAAATAACATAACTCTCAAACTAATCATTTCTCGACGTACATAGGTTAATGCTATTTTATAAACAATAAAAGTTGCATCGATTGGTGCATAAAAAATATACGGTACTTATATTATTCCTAATTTATCATGATAAATAATATGAGTAAGTATTTTATGGGACAATGA
Source organism: Lasioglossum figueresi (assembly GCA_028455805.1). NCBI lineage: Eukaryota > Metazoa > Arthropoda > Insecta > Hymenoptera > Halictidae > Lasioglossum > Lasioglossum figueresi. The sequence continues at coordinate 17,733,500 of CM052200.1, read as the reverse complement.
TGTGTTCTGTTACAAGAAAAATTGGTAGCTCGCAACACCAAATACTACATAAGAAAATTTTGTGCGCATTACCACGGACGAAAAAAAGTACTGGCAATCAAAAAACAAATTTCACAGTTCGGAATTGGTCTTCTGATTCGCTTATACACATTTACCTTATGGTATAGAAAGTTCTGTACCAATTAACCCTTTGCACTTCGAATTATTTTTCACAATTTTGTTGGCAACAACTCCCTACTACTTTAAGTGTTTCATTTGAAATTTACTTCGAAGTACAGTTACTAGACTGCCGCTTATTTTAAACGATTTCGTTCAATAATTATATTAAATATAGCTCTCGAACTTTGTTGCAATCTACATTTGCGGAATTTGTATTTGATTTTAACTGAAAAATAAGAAATTAGATACATAAAGGAAGACTCAAATACGTACGAAAACGTAGTAAAACATTCTCCTTTCTCCGATGTCGAGTCGCACTTCGACAAAGGAGTGCAAAGGGTTAAAATAATGGTACCGATAGACGCGTTGAACGTGTTCCCATGGCCAGGAGACGAAAGATTTCGCGTGGATAGTCCTTAAGGTTAAGAATCGCTGGCGCAAATACTTTCTTAATGATCGGAGTGGTCCGGATACTGCTCAGGGACAAGGAGACTGATGAAAATGGCTCCCTGGAGATAGGAATGAAGGACGACGGGTTCCGGTTAGAATAGGACAGGCTGCGATAGGAGGTCGGGAAGACCGATACAGCCGAGGAGGATATCGAGAATTCCCTTTAATGACTAATCGATCTCTGGCCGTGATCCCCCTTGTTTCTAACCAGCAGCCAATAACGGTCGAAGATCAACGTTTTCGTATTCAAATCACCGCGAAGTTCACGTAATCCTAATAAACATTATCTCAGCCATCTATTTCGGGCTCCCGAGTTCGTTTCGGTTCAACAGAGGGGAAGGGGCCGCGATTCCTATGACTTATCGAGTATTTATCGAGCGTTCCACTTAGGTGTACACGAACAGATACGGCAAAGGGGGCACAGTTTCTCTTTCTCTGTTTCACTGGAACGCGGATTTCCCATTCCGTGTCGGATCGAAGTTTGTTCGGGAATTCGCATTTTGCCAACGGTCGTTAAGATTTATAAACGATCGAACGTGGACAACATTACCGTAGAACTCCGATTATCCAAATTAATCGAGGAACACGGACGTATGGATTAGCAAGTTTTCGGTCAACAGGCCACTGATTTCCCCCGAATACTAATTGTCACATTATCCGAACGAGTAAGTACATAAACATACCGTGATCTACATTTCGAAAATAACGCACGCGACGGTGTGAAATATTCGAAAGTATTAATGCGACGCGAGGGAACGAATTCGGATGCATGCTGCGATCGCTGAATGAGCGAGATCGAAGGTTTATACATAAATACGGAAGATGGATGTATTTGGCAACGATGAAAATAGCGAGTCTGCGCGAACGTTGAGAACGTTGAAAGCGTGCATGCAACCTTTTGGCCAGATGTACAGTAAAACGAATTAATATTCGGACGCTGCAAAAAAGATGAACTAATTTCTTTAGCTGCCTAAAAAAGTTCAAATCGTATAGTACAATATTTAAAAAGTTTTCTACTATACGATTTGAACTTCTTTGGGCAGCTAGAACAATTAGTTTTAGGCTGTGAAAAGAAATTTTTTCAAAAATTGCAATTGATCGGAATTCTAAAAGAAATACTCAAAATTGCATTTTACAACTTTGTGTGTGTGTGTGTGGGCCTATATTGAAAATTTAAAAAATACGTTTTGTAGATCTGTGTCAATTATATGCACCGTGAAAATTTCATAGAAATTTTCTAGTCGATTTTTTGAACTTTGGTTGGAAGGTGTACTGCCATTTTCATGTTGGCCTTACAGGACCAAACTTGTTCCTCAATTAAATTCTATAAACCATCCAAAAACAATCATACAACAATTTTTAAGCAGTCGTTGGAAAAAGGGAAGATTCAATCTTCAAATCTGTAGAAGATTCAGTCAGGAAAATAATGGTATGATGCATTTACAGACGATTGAATTTGTATCATTTTCTAAAAAAATATCGTGCAAAAATATCCTAGAAAAATTGCATAACGCTCTGCGAAATTAGAGGCTGCGAGCTTTAAAATGAGTCCCAATTAATTATTCTACCATTTTTCAAACGACATTGTAATAAAATATTTTGGAGAAAATATGAATGCACTTACGAAAGAGCTTATGAAATTACCTAATACATAGAACACGCTATACGGACTCTGGTGGCAACGCTTAAACGGTTTCCACCATGAACGATAAAAAAAAATCCGGAGCTTATTAACCGCGGCCGCTTTGTCATATCTTGCCCGAAATAAAAGAGACCGATCCTCTCTCTCTTCTCCGAGAACCCGCGTAACACATTGTGTTTAATAACCAAGCCGGATGTACGTATCCGATGACGTAGAACGTAATTACAGTCTGTTGGGGTCATTACCCGGCGACTTAAGGCGACCGTTTAGCCGAGCGTCGGTATGAAAGGGTGTGAAAAGTAATTTTGAACATTTCGCGATTAACCCACGGGATCACGGCCGCTATTACCCGCCCCGTAAAATCCCATTCAGTGTTTATTAATTGCGGAATTAGTTGGAGGGTGCTTATTTAACGGGATTGCCCGGTGCTATTTAATGCAAAGAGAGAGGTGAATCTTCATACCAGCTCGTAAAGGCTGTTGGGAGAATCTCGAGCGTCTGGAGCGAGGCATTATTTCATTTCAAGGAATTAGATAAGGTAAGAACTCCGAACTGAGGTGAAAATATTGAATCGCCTCTTTCCTGGGCGGTGAAGGGTTAAAAAGATTTTTAATAACGCAAATAATGCCAATAAATTCGTTTTGAAAATTTTATCAAAGCCTGAAAAATTAATAAATTGTAAGAAAGTTTCTTTTTCACTGTACATAGAGTTCAGGTCCTAATAACTCCGAACTGAGGAGAAAATATTGAATCGACTCTTTCCCGGACGGTGAAGGGTTAAAAAGATTTTTAATAACGCTAATAATGCCAATAAATTCGTTTTGAAAATTTTATCAAAGCCTGAAAAATTAATAAATTGTAACAAACTTTCTTTTTCACTGTACGTACAGTTCAGGTCCTAATTATTTTTTATACTTTACACCGCTAATCTACCACTAAAATTCAAGATTGAATCTTCCCCGTTGGAAGTATCCTTCAAAAATTGATATACGATTTTCTTTCGCTGTTTTACGGAGTGAAAATAAGGAACAAATTCGGTGATGTGAAGTCGTCGTGGGGGACCTTATATCAGGTCCATCGATCATTATTTCGATCATTTAGGGGAATTTAATTTCGAAATTGAAATGATTCTTTAATAGATCTTTTAACAGCGATAGAGAGCGCGATTTCAATCGTGAAATAATAATTTCGTTTGGGATTATTATGTAAAAAGAAACGTTTTTTTGGTATAGCATAATTATTTAAAATCCTATTAACCCTTTGCAGTCCTTTGTGGCTTCTTATATGTATTTGGTTTTTCCTTTATTTATTTATTAGTTAAAAACAAATACAAGTTCCACAAATATAAATTACAACACAGTCTGAGAGCTATATATAATATAATCAGTACACAGAATTGTTTAAAATAAGTAGCAATCAAGGAACACTCCTTTGAACTAAATTACAAATGAGACACTTCAAATAGTAGGGTGTTTGTTGGCGACAAAATTGAAAAATAATTCGGAGTGCAAAGAGTTAATGAAACGCCACCAAAAAATCATGCATGAAGTTATTTGACGTCGTTGTAAAGGTGAAGCAACAATCTTCGAATATACCGTTGATTCGTTTACGGAAAGAATTTTTTAATATTTCCAGAAACACTTGAATGGGTAGCGTTCTCAAAGAACATAATCGTGCGAAACTGTCTTAGGCAGCTGTAAATGATAGTTCGTGAAAATATAATCTCCAAGCTTCGAAATATCAACAATTTCTCGAGAAAAGAAAATTTAGTATATTAATTTAAATATTTAGTTGTTTTCTGAATATCTGTACTAGAATAAAAAACCTATAAGACAAGTTCAGTTAAGAATTCGGCTTCGCTTTTGCGCGGCGTGTCGTATAATGTTTGTTCATTACGTAGCCAATTAAAACCAACTTATTCAGTTAAACACTGTCCCCTAGAACTATCAACGGAACACGATACGGAAGGTAAAGCCGGTCCCCATTTAAACGGTAAAACATTCTTGCCTGTTGTAGTATTTCTGTGACAGTCATTTAGTACGAAATGTATTGGTACGTATTATTAATTTTAGAGAATCCCTTTTCGCGAAATACGGATATAAACGAATAAAACAATACCGATTCACATTTTCGAAAGGATTTAATTGCGAGGGTAATTACGACAGATCCGTTTAATTTAAAAATGCATTTTCCCGCGCGCGCGTGCTATAGAAACTGTTGAAAATGTATTTCCCCTTTTCAGTTAATCATTAAACTGTTTAAACCTGGGTAAATGTCTCGAAATTCCTACAACAGTACAGATAATCGCGACAGAAACATTTAAATCACGGAACGAATAGCTATAACATGTTATACTCCCCGGTATTTCGTCGCGAAAAATGAACTTAATGTAATAATGTAATCTTCAGACGGGGAAGCAATTGAATTAATTATGAAATTAATTACGCGTATAATACCGAACATTAATTCGCCGTTTAACTCAACTAACGTGTATCTGACATTGTTTCCTACTTTATAATTTGTTGGATGGGTAATGCGTTCTATATCAATTATACAGAAATTTAGGATGATCGTATACTTGAGTTTTTATTGCATGTATAGTTGCGAATGTTCAAATTTATTTATTTTGCTAAGAAAAATAACGTGTACAAGAACTAAATCTAATCATTCGAACAGCAATAATTTTTGAACAGATAGACCACACCAATTAACATAATTTATTGATAAATTGATGGCAATAAAAATTTCGTATCAGGATTTTATACTTTGAAGAACATATGTGTGCAATCGATAAAGAAAAACTTTGCAAATTTTCAAATGGTATTTTAACGGTCAGGTAAGAGTCAAGTTTCTCGTTCAAACATGTCAATGACATGAAAAGATTTTTATTTTTCTACGAGTAAGTCATTGTTTCTAAAATTATTCACAGGATCACGTGTATAAATAAGTATTGGTTTTCCTAGCTGACACTAAAGTGGAGCTACACGGATAGGAAAAGCTGCACATTATAGCGCACATTCCAGTTTTATTATGCTTCACTTGTTCTTCTTTAAAGCGACTGCAAGCCTCATTAAAAAAAGCCATAAGCAACTTTGTAGTGCTCTTAAGGTCCCTCTTAACGAACTTTTTTCACAGTGATGTCATAATGCTCTCCACAGGCTAGTATAACACTTCCCCAACTGTTTTAACTGAACATGTTCTCGGCGATGCATGCACTCATAAATTAAAACGAGGCCACGAGATGGGAACAAGAATTGTTCGCATATAATCGGGCGTTATTACCATGCGTATTCTACGTTATTGCTAGTTAGGACGGGTTTCCAATTGTTTGGAATCGTGTTGAGAGAGAGAGAGAGAGAGAGAGAGAGAGAGAGAGAGAGAGAGAGAGAGAGAGAGAGAGAGAGTCACTCGTCAATCAATCTATCGATCTAGACCGTAGTTATACCGTAGTTATCTTATACTTGTCCTAAAAGTGTCGAACCTCAAAGGGCTGATATTTTTGCTGTTTCATCGAGCATTGAATTGGAGTCGTGCCACTAAATTTACAGCAAAATGAAAAATGTCTACCTCAATTATAACAAACTGGAGCAAAATAAAAACTGATTTCCTTTCCGACTAGATTCGATAAATTGAAAACGGTATAACGCTAGTTCGAAATTCTTTTAATGTTTTTACCGTTTCGCGTTTTTCTTGCCCATTGTTGTCATAAATCCACAGAGGCCGCAGTCTAATTAGAACATGTTCCTCATTTTTGTTCTATAAAACAGTGAAAAGATCGTATATCAATTTTTATGAAGTCGTTGTAAAGAGAATGCTTCGATCTTCAAATCAATGGTTTTCTTAATTTTTTGGAGACGTTCGAATTTCGAAGTGTTCTTGAAGACAAACGGGTCTTCAGTTTCCCATCTGCTACATCGTATAAAAGTATCTTAGAGAAAAATGATTGAACGAGTGATTTCAATATCGACAATTTTTCGAGAATCGGAATATAGTGTTCCAATACTTTCTGGACAAACTGTACGGAAAATTTGTTATCACCCATCTGTTATTTGAAACTCTACATCTAGATAATGTATTGACCCGATCCATATTGTGCAGAATGTGTTGTGAAAAATATTGTGTTTACGATAATGTTTTCCGCGTTTTTGTTCGCGTAATAAAAATTGGGGCGGAAAATAATTTATATGTTACACGAGAGTTACGCGAACGGTATATATACGAGTATGAAATAAAATTGGGTTGCGTGTATGGGTTAGAAGAGAAAAAAAGACTGCGGGAAGAAGTGGCTTCGCAAGCACTTCTTTCGACCGAATGAAACTGCTTATTCGACATATTGCGGAATGACTTCATGAAGTCGAATGATCAATTCGACTGGGAGCTCGGGATATGGCCTGTAGCAATCGTCTTCCATTTCCGCGTTGCTCATCCGCCGTCAGATGATAATTCAAACTTGATGATCACCGGAGGAAGCGCAACGCGTTTATTAGAAATATAACACCGTTCGAATACAGGAAATTTGATTGTAATTAATTCGAAAATAAATCGATTAAGCACCAGCGTCGTTAATTAAAATCGAGTTTCGTCACCGACTGTTAAACGACTTTGGAGGCACTGCTACAAGTTAATTAGCGGCGACTGGACGATTTAAAAGGATTGGATTTCTCCTTCTGTGCTGTCGACGTAAAATGAATTTCATTTCCTCCCCTCCTTCTGTTACGTTGCAACGATTGCGCACTTTATTATCGGTATAAATTATTGGTAAAATGATCTTTTGTTATTATAATAACCGCGACAGTCACGAATTCAATTTCAAATTGAAAAATCGCAATGTTCCACTTGGAAGCAACATGCTCAGAGTATTCGGTATTGTCTACTTAATTTACTATAGAACATTTGTTTAAATCCACAATTGGGAACGGTATGCAATAGAGGGTTAACTTGTAAAAAAATTTACGATCAGTATGTTTTACATTTTGTATTATTTTTTTTTATCAAGGAATGCGTATTTTTCTTCAAATTGCTCTTTCATTAAAAAACCGCCTTTATTTTTTATAATAGCCTAACGTATTTAGGGCATTCTGGCAATTAGTTTTTCGAATGTTTCTAGTTTTGTATTTTTCCATGCTTCTTGTTGAAGTTACCAAAGATGTCCCTTTAGAAAAGTACATTCCGAACATTGTCTTACGCTAAACAAGATAATAAACTATACGAAAGCATTATGGACATAAGAATATGCTGAAATCTGTTTCGAAATATTATTCAACTAGTTAATATTTGATATTAATAACGATGGATCGTTTCAAAATTTATCGATATATTCGATTTTTATAAAAATCAGCAAGTGATTCCAAACTTTTGGCCGACAGTGTCGAATCTTCTCAATTAAAATTTGTTATTGAACATTTTCTTTTCAGAATATGAATGAAAAATTAATAATAATTAATCATCGATTTTGATTAAATTTAAAGCTCAGTAAAACGTTTCGATTAGTTAATTCACACGATAATAGTTTCTAACATATTGTTTAATCGCAATGATTAAACCCAATCCTATCGAAATTTTTTTAAATATTTGTTTATAAATCAACTAGTAAACTGTAAAACGTGGAATTTAAATAGCTCCGAGGCTTCTCGCATTGAAGGGGTGAGATCAGCCCTTGAAAAATTTCAATATTTTCATTATCGCGTCAACCAATCTATGTAAAAAGAAATTTTTTAAATGCTTCCTTTTTTGAGAAATGCTTTTAAAAATATTCCAATGTATATGTTTTCAAGATTCGTCTCGAAATTCCTGTGTTTGAGAATCCGTCGTATCTTTAAAATTTAAAACAATGAACAAACAAAGAAACGTGCTCACGCGTAAGAGCCAAAGTCCAGTCGCGGGTCAGGTTACCGCGAGGAATACTCGAGACGGTATTAGTTTAACGAAGCAACAAGAACAATTTGTTCGTATGAATAAAAAGAACTGATTAGAGAGAAAGAGTCGAATATATCTCGGCGGAACAGCAAAATTTAATTTAACCCGGAGGAAAGATCGTCGGATTTGTTAACGCAAATTGAAACGAAGGAAAAAAAAAAGTTGGCGAAGCGGCTTATGCATAAAACATGACCGGATGAATAAAATAAGACTTCCATCTTTCACACGGATCATTTCAACTACAAAGGAATTATTCTTAGGCTATTCTTGTCGAGCATAGGCGCCGAAAATTATAGTTTATAGCTTGCTAATGCTGATGGAACTAATTTCATTCGCGTCTCTTTCGGATCTCGTCCTTAATGCCAGTTTGTAGGTACTCAAAGTTAGTTGAATATTTAGCATGCATCTTACGTGGAACTTGATGCGCTATCGACGGGAAGCTTAAAACGACTGTATGGTTTTCCACAAAATTATGTCACGTTACAAATTTTCTCTTCGAAACTAATGTTTGTAGAAACAGCAACTGCACGTTAGTTCGGAGTTTTCAATAAATTCATGGAAATGCTTGTGGCGGATCTAAGTAGTTTATCAATTTCCGAGAATCCATTTCCACGAATTTGACTTTGGTTTAGTTGAGAGTGTGAATGTGGAATACGGATCGCGAAGAAGAAAAATGTTCAGCGAGTTTATTTCGTAAATAACCTACAATAAATACAAGGTTATTAGTAAATGTTCGTGCAATAAGAATGTTCGAAGAATTTCAAAAAGTTGTTACGTCATTTTCGACTTATTAATAGACAGCGGATCTTTATGCAAAATAAAAATTGTTTATCTGAATTGCAACAAACTGGAGTGAAACAGGAGTTTACTTTCTTCAGTAATATGTTTCATACAACAGATTGATAAGAATATAATAGAATTTTAAAATTCTTCTAATGCTTTTACTGTTTTAAATTACACCTACTCGTTTTTGTCACAAATGCATAAAATCCGCTGTCTATTTATTACACTCAATTTGTTGTAATCGAAGTAGAACATTTTTATTTTGCATAACGATCTGCAGTCTAGTTGTTATATTTTTATTAACAGCTTCATTTCAGATACTCTCGGTTGTTTAAAAATTCACTGTGTTACACATGTGTACAAGCATTAACAATCATATATATAGCTGATGAGAAACGATACCTTTAATGTTGTAATAGTAATCTCCAACAGCAATAATAATAATAATAATAGTAATGAAACCTTTGTAGCACAGATTAAAATTACAATATTAATTAAGGGTCGAATTACAGTAAAACAAAACGATTTGCGAGAACGAGGTTCAAGATAACAATGACGCTTATGCATTTTACAAAACTTGTACTCCACGTCCATCGATTAATATTACCACAAATTGACAGGGGATTTTATGCATTTACGACAAAAAATTAGTAGAAGCAGTTTAAAACAATAAAACCACTAGAAGAATTTTAAAATACTATTATATTATTTTCGAACTGTTAAACATATTAAGACAGAAAATAAATTCCTGTTTTACTCCAATTTGTTGCAATTCTGGTAATAAACGTTACAAATGAACATGGAAAACACGTTTGAAAAATACAACCATTTAAGATTGAAACTACCGAAGCAATTTCCATTAAAATCTATATAGACTTTCACAAAAAAGTATTTACGAAAGGGTAACAATCTGCCCGTTATTTTCCTTTTCAATACTGCGCACAATATATTTTTCGAATCCACCGTAAACAAAAAAAAATGAAAACGTAAAATCGATTGGTGGATTTAAATTGCAAAGACTCGAATCAAAAACCGGGGAAGAGTGGAGCGAAGAAGCGATCTTGGCTGATTACCAATTCAATTTCGATGGCAAATTTATCCGGCAAAAGAAGATAACGTTATTTAACTGATTTTAATAGCGCGTGCAATACGTTCTTCCGTTAATATCGAGCAGGGGTTTTAAAAAACACACACACAGTGGGAAAAAAGAAGGTTAAAACGTTCACGGTTGAAACTAGGCGAGTCGAATCTAAAATTCGAATGCGATCCGGGGGGACCAAGCGTTGTCTGATTTCCAATACGAGTTTAACGCAGAATTTATTCGGCGAAAGAGATAACGTTGTTTACCGGCGGTTGATAACATATGTACGAAACGATTCCCGGTTTCCCGCGGATTTTCGCAGCTCACAAAGGATTATAATGACGCGCGCATTGTCGTTTCATTTTTTTTTATTTTGCCGGTTAGCCCGGGGAACAGAGCCGGGGCCGTCTAGCAAACATGCGCTAGATTTTCTGCACATTGCCGTGCGTGCAATGTGTTATCTTAATGCGCGGTTTCGACACGGAGTTCCCACTATCGACAAGTTTATCGGTGTTTAACCGCAATGTATAGTGTGTGTAAAGTTGCTATAAACAACCGGGAATTGTTCGTCCACTTGCACAAAGCTTGTTAAAAAGAGACGCGGTACGTTAATCGGCACGTTAATGGTTAATCGATAATCGCCGTGCGCGAAAGTCCCCGGCGAAATCTCTCGCAGGAAATATTTTAATCGAGCATCCCCGAACAGGAAATTTACTACAGCTTCCTTTTCTCCGGTAGACATCGGGAGCTTTACAGTTTACGTACCGGTAGTAAATTGATAGAATTTTCATTAATTGCACTCTACCAAAAGGAAACTTCAAAATAATACGTAATAATCCTAAACGATTTTATTAGATTACATGATGACTTGTTGGTTCAGGATTACAGATGTATAATATAAAATTGCTATTACTGTCGAAAGGTACTTGGGACTCAGTTAAGCGTAAAAATTATGTCACATTCAAGAATTTATTTGTTACCATTAATATATTTTCTTAACCTTCCAAAAATTATTCATCGAAACAAAAATTAGATAAGCTAACACCTTTACAGAGAATGATTTATTATAATATTCTGGGAAAATTAAATTCCTTTGACAAAATTCTGGGATCATTATGTATTTTTTAATCAGTAGTGTATACCGATCATAAACTGTCTTAAACTACAAACAAAGATGAATTCAATGGTGTATTGAAATGCTTCGTTTTTTATTATTTAGTGCTAGAAAAGGTTTACACATGACTCATATATGATTCGTGACATCTCAATATATGATTTCTCCTCTATTAAAATCATTAATATTATGATATTAGACATATTATGTAATAATATATAGTATATATTAGCAATATTGGGGATATTAGTCATGTTCTCTACATTAGCCATAATAATCTTACTAAGCATATTAGTCATATTAGAAATAAATTAAAATAGTGCACGAAAATTACCAAACATTATAATCATAATTTATTATAAAATAGAACGATGGTGAAGATAAACAGAGAAAAAGATGTCGGATATGTACAGTAGAACTTCTATTATCCGAATTAAACAAAGAAACAAAAATGACAGCTCGGATAATAGTTGCTCCGTTGTAACACTAAATTCAATTTTTAGTATTATAATTTAATGTTACAGTAGGACCTCGATTAAAAGGATCCCGATTATAAACAAATATGCGTTTAAATATGATTATATTATGAAGGGAAATAAATTTTCAAAAATAAATAATTTATTTTGGATTAGAGTGTACATTTTAATTATGTCCCTCGGGTCCTGATTATCCATCGGGCCTTAATTTGTCCGGGTTGTTTGTCTCCCGATCAAGCAGGTTAATCGACGTCCTGCTGTACTTATATATGATTAATTTAATTAATTTGATGGTAAATAGTATTGCGTATGGATCGCCTTAGATGTTACGATACGAATGATTTCGGAAGTTCGGATAATCGAGGTCCACGTATATCTATCGATAGTAGAAATATTTCCGATAATAAGTGTAAGTGAAACACCCTGTACGCGAGGGGTGTGCAATTTACAAGATTCAATGAGTTTCCGGCTTCTCCGGAAGAAGGCGAGAGGTTCCTCGGAGCAAAATTTCCTTCGACGAAAAATGTAAGAGCAGAAGTAGGTTAGCGGGACATTCGGAAAACCAATAATGAATTTAGGGCGGCTTCCTAATCACTCAACGCTCACGAGGCTCCTCCGTTTAACCTGCAAACTGGTCCGACAGCCAGAGAGATTGGGATAAAGTATATTGTAAGCAGGTTCGAGTCTGATTGGACAGTTTCGAAGCACTTCATCGGTATTTCGAAAAAGAAAAGCAATTCTTTAAAGTAAACTTGAATCTGGACGCGATAGACTCGAACTCTCCACAATTACTCCCGAGAAATGTAAGCGATACTTTCGACCGTAATCGAGCCTTGATAGATTCAAACTTTTTACGAGCACTTCAACCGGAAGAAAACAATGAACTCCATCGCGGTGCGCTACTTTTGCAATATTCGACTCTTTGAAACGTTAAAAGCATCGAATCGTTCCATAAATAATGTCGTTTTTAGATATAACAACTTCCAATGCGAATTATCCACACTCCGATTCGTGTTTAATCGTCGCGACCATTGTTTCGCACAATAATTTTCAATCCCGCATGTAATATACATGACAGAGAGAATAAATATAAATTGAAAAAAATCATTTGATATCCAAATAATTACGTTATCTGGAGAAAAATCGTTTCCATGTAAGAATGAATTATACGTGCAATATTATTTCAAAATAAAATCCACTTATAGAGTATTATTCAAAACTATATTTTTCCAACGGTCGACGTAACCGTCTGCATACAAAATTTTATCTTGAATTAAATTCCATGACTATCAATCTCGATTATAATTATTAACGTATCAGAATTGGTCCAGCTGTACTAGCTAGTAAAGTGTATAGAGACTTAATTATTTAATCCATTATGTTGTTAAGCGCAACATTAGGTATGACAAAAATACTGCTATTCTAATATATAAATTTTGTAGGATTTGCCACCTGTCGATTCATCGTATGTAATAATTAGACAGCGGATTTTTATGCAAAATAAGAATTTTCTGCATTAATTGCAAGATACAAGAGCAACATATATATATATATATATATAGGCATTCATTTCTTCTCTAAATAATTTTAGAATTATTCTTGGAAATAATGCATCAGCATTTTAAAATGTTTCTACTGTTTCGAATTCAATCTACACATTTTTCGTATGAATGCATAAAAATCGTAGTCTAATAATAATATGAATTTCTCTTGACACCCGCTCTCATAATAAAAAATATAAATATAAAAGATACTTATACAGGATTATACAGGTAACTGGTAATAACCAAAAAGAGGATGATTCTCTACATAAAATAATATATCAATAGAATAACATGTTTTTTCATTCGAGATTTTGTTTTCAAGAATATCGACTTGGAAAATCTGTCACATTCCTGTGCTTCATATTTGCACTTTTGCATTTAGATATTTAGGTGGCCTTGCTTAAAAGGATCACCCTGTATACGTAACGTTTCAATATTTCTGGCTGAGGATTATTGAAGGCCCCCTCCTTCGACGTTTCGGTTTGCCATATCCAGAAATATTGTGATCCTTACATTTCGCGAGAGCATCTGGAGATATATACGCGTTGTTTTGCCAGGGACCACGATGTGATGGATGCTCAGTGGTTGACCCTAATCCGTTGGGGGTCGCTGTTCGCTCCAAGGGGAGGAAGTTGTTCGTGCTCGGGCAGAATAGCCAAATGGCAGTTAATAAAGTTGAAGTAAACGCTTCTGTCTCGTTGCTGCGTTGACAGGGGTCCAGGTGACGTTCAGCGCATTAAACTTTTTCCTCGTCGCTCCTACGAGGTAACTACGTTTCGCAACACCGAACATATTCCTTAAGTTGCATTCGAACGATTGCGTTAGGCTTCTAAGTAGTTTTAAATAGTTTCCATTAATCTTCGGAAGAGTCTTCTATGAAATTTTAAACGAAACTGTCATCGGGACTCGGCAATCTTCCTTGGAAAGCATTCAGTTATGTTTCGATTAAAATTTGATTGGATTTTATTCGATTAGATGTAACGAATTTCGTTTCGATTCTCTGACGACGACGAAATGAACGAAGTATTTGTTCAGATAGCGATATTATGTTTCATCTTTTTCCATTATAGACATTTTTCACCGAACTGAGACTTAGACATAGTAATCTGTCCAGTAAATACTTAAGTCGCGCGACTCTTTTAAACTTAATACGATCACAAATTTATACATCAATACAGTCACAATTTACAGTTCAATACAATCACTGTACAATCAATTTACAATTCATTTTACTGCATGTTTCTTTGTTAAATAGTCTTTTCTTTATTCATCTGAACACTCATTTAAATTGACCATAAACATATTTGTGTCCCTCATACATATACATCTCGGACTTATATACTTTCAAACTAAAGAATAAATAATTTATTGTATTAATTTTCAAATATGAAATTACAAAGCACAATTAATTGAATTGAAATTTAAGACAGTAATGGATGAAATAATATGTTTTTGAAATCTGTAGTTTATTTCAACAGTAAATGTAATCATTAGACTGCAGATATTTATGCATTTATGGCGTATAACAGTTTTTAAAAAATCCTGGTGTATTCAATTCAACAGAATTTAGTACGATTTGTATTTATTTTGAATCTACAAATGCTATTGCCACACAATGAAAATAGAATTTTATTTGGTACCACTTTCCTAAAATTTTTCAACAAAAATTGAAAATTGCATAAACATCCGCAGTCTAGTAATCAGGAAATTTCTAAAATATTATTCAATATTATATTATAGAATAAAGTAAAATGAATTAAATCGTAGTCAAATGTTTCAACAGCAGACGTTTGCAGATTTTGTTTAGTGAAATTTAATAAAATTATTTTCCGTTCTAACTATTTGCGTAAAGGAATTCCAATTTCTAAAGAAAATTTACAGTACGACAAAGTTTACAATATGGATAGAATTGAAAGGTGGTTTCCATTCGACGGTTACACTTCTACGATTCATAGAAATCATTCGTGTTCTTCGTGAAAAGCGCCCGTTGCATAATAAATATTCCGATACTTTGTTCCCGCATCTCATCGGGTCCTCCAGAACTATCGATAAATTTATAATGAACGTTCAAGTACTTTGGCTACCGAACAAATCGATGTAACGAAAGCTCTCACCTACTTTGAAACCCCAAGGTCCATTTCGTAATGCGGTCCCGAAGTAAGATTGAATTCGAAATTTCTTTTTGAAATCGATAACGAATTTCGTTCGTCATTTTTCCGTTTACAATAATTTGTTTTGATATTGATTATGTCCTTTGATTACAATATTACGTTTTTTTCTAACGATTAACCGTTGATCGACGAAGATGATTTTGATAACATCATGGAAGTTATAACTAGATCATTATCTGAATCTACTACTAGGGGATAACAATTTTATTGGACTTATTATAAAAGTCATTAATTTTTAGTGGTTCTTAAAAAATTAGAATTTAGATTGGATATTTATACCTCTGAATCAGCAGTCACCCAACGTACGTCATTCCAAACAATAAAATTCATAGATAAAACCAGGATCTACAATAAAACTACAAACTATAATTTTAGTGAATTTACATTATAAATGCAAATGTATAAATATCATAAATAGCAAATGATAAATACTTTTTTGTGTGATGAATGTGCTCATTACTTTGTTCTCACATTTATATGTAGTTCATGTACGTAAACAGAGAATTATTTAACCAAATTGAGAATTCATCCCAAATAACAATTTCGTCAAAATATGTCGCAATATTATTAATATTAATGAATCCTTTATTATTCTATCGAGTACAAATTTGCTTAAATTATTCGCAATTAACAAGTAGCAAAGCCAACGATTCAAAGTCGACTCGTTTGGTTCTTTTATCGACTGGTATCGGATCGGATCGGTGTACATTTCACAGACAAATATCTCTCACACGATTTCCATAGAATTAATGTCGTATTTATAGGATTAACGTCCTGCAAAATTAATGTAGACCGGTGATTCTGTATTTATTTGATATTATACATGTCTTTAACGAGCGATATTGTTAACTACAATTTGCTCATTGTTAGTTACACTTAATGAGTTGTCGTCAACTTTACGATTATTTCACTATCTTTCATGGAAATATTAGACGTATCGTAGACATGTAAAATCTAAGTATTTGCTCTTTATATAATTTTCAACATGAAAATAATTAACATATTTTCGTTGAAATCGTATATACATTAACATAGTGTTATTGTATAGGATCTTCCATTAAGAAGCGTTGTTTTAAATTATAAAAATATTCTTTGGAATTTACAATTTTTTACAATTTTACAATTTTCCAAAATTACAGTTTTACAATTTTCCAAAATTACAATTTCACGATTTTACAATTTTACACGTTTACAATTTAAAAATTTATAATTTTACATTTACACAATTTTACAATTTTACTAATCATGTATTAAAGAGTGACATCTCTAACCTTTACAATAAAAAACAGCATAGGACTTAAAGGGACACCTCTTAATGGAAGACCCTTTACTATAAATAATTGTAGAAGGAAATTGAGTGTGGGTCTCAATTTCTTTAGAGAAGTACAGATACAACTATTTTCCTCTGCGCACAATATTTCAACAAAACTCGACAAATTCTGTCCGAACAGGAAGTATCGATAACCCATAGACCTGCCACGTCTATCGACGTCCCTCTCCAACTGTTTGAAAGTAGCGATGTTTCATGCACAGCACTTGAGAATCCGACCGAAACTGTCACTGATACTTCCGTTATCAGCAGGATTTGTTCCGTTCCCTTTAGTTGCATAATATCTCGAATACAAGAATTGAATATACAGGATGATTCACGCAATTGTAACAAAATATATGTTGGTTTTGGTTGTAGTTAGAAAAAAATGTTGAAGGAAGTAGATAAATGGCTTGTAACAAGATGGTGTAAATCATTTTTCCCTAGCTAATTGATATTTCTTAAAATGGACATCTACATTTTTTTAAATGACCACTTACATCTTTTCTATACATATCGATTCCCCTATTACGTAAGCGAAGTACTAGGAACATATGGCCGCAAAATTGACAGGTAACAGGATATTTCGAAAAATAAGTACCCTCATTCGCAGTACGTGGAAAGCCGTCTCGAGCCATCGCCGTAAAACGAAAAAAATAATTTGAACGCGCCGGAAATTGATATTTCTACCAACTTTTAATCTTGATATTGTATAACGATGTCATACATTCATCAAGTCTCTTCAAAAGCAGACTATGTTCCATCTTTTAATCAACCCCTGAAATCAATTTCCCTTCAAATCCAATTCAATTCCAATTCAATTCGAATTCAGAATGCTCTTCGCAGAAGGGAACTCGCGAGAACGTCCGTTATTGGAATTCCCGGCGAATTGTAAGAACAAGAATGTAAAATAAATCCCGTGTAAAAATAATTTCTGTGAAAAAATACCCCATAAAGAAAAGATCCAGGAATACTAATCACAAGACATAGTAATCTGCAACAATCCCTGCATGTGCATACGCTTTACATCGACAGATACGAATTCGCAAGAATCCTTGCATCTTTACATCGACAAAAACGAAAGCCCCAAAGTGCATCTTCGAGTAACCGCAAAAATGGGTCAAGATGATAAGGGATCGATGCGTAACTCCCGCGCTTATGGGAACGCATCGTTCCCGCTGAGATTAGGTATCGTTCCGGTAATGCGTAAGCGATTGGAAGCTGCGCAACAGCTTTGGGAAATCGTTTGCGCAGCTCACGGAGAGAAAAACCGAAGAACACGCAGGATCAGGGGAGCTTGGTAAAGAAACGAAGCGTGGAGAGAGGGAAGAGTCGAAACAGCAAGTAAAAGGAAACACGGGAACGTTTTACATTTCCGATACCGGAAGCCAAGGTAGACTGCGTAACGGTCGAATAAATAAAGTTAACTGCACCTTCGACTATCCGTGGCAGTTCCAGGCCATTTCTAGTCGACGGCCGTGCGCCGGTGAATGGTAAACAACGCCTATCGAAATCCTCGTAATCCAGCGGCGTCGGCGTCGGCGTCGACGTCGACGTCGCCATCGTCTGCCACGGAAAGCTCACCGCAACATTAGCGACAGTGCATCATACCAGGGAGTAGAGTTGCGAACAAGTAAAGGAGAACTAGGTTCGAATCTTACTTGATAGTTCCGAACGTGCCATAAATAGACTGGGAGCTTCATGCATTTATAGCAAAATTGAGAAGATGAAATTCAAATATGTTGAAAAATTTTTAAAATTGAAGATGTCAATATACGATTTCTCCTCTATTAAAATCATTAAGGGAAGAAATAACGTTTAATTTACTTTCTATATCTTGCAATCGACGCAGACAATGTTTATTTTTCATAATGTTCCGCAGTCTAGCCATCGGTACTTCGGAAATGGAAAACGGGATCTTCAAGCGCACACGCTTCGCTTAGCGAAATTAATAAAATGCGTATTCTAGCAACGGAACCAGACATGGGTTTTTGTGGGCTGCATAAAAATAATTTAAATGAAAAACTTAAGTGAAAATAAATTATAGACAAATATTTGGTAGTCGAGTTTATTTGGATTAATTGGATAAACCAACTTCTAGTTAGACTTTTGCAATTACTTTATTTCGAATGTAATTATTTGTAAATCATACATTTTATTTTACCTTACATTTATATTGTGTAGTAGAGTGGCCCTTAGCTGCAGGTGTCAAAAGTATTTTTTGAGATTTTTTGTGTCCCACCCCGTCACCTCTGCACAATTATAACAATTATAACAATTCATCCCTTGAAATGTGTGCAACATTTTTGCGATAACTACGTCCTCCCAAAGTTTCATTGCCATCTGGAGATGTCACCTTTTAATGTCTCTTGTCACTATGTTTCTAAATATCGTATGAATCTTGGGTCTCTTCTAACACCCCGTATATTGGCAGAGACACTTCTCTGCGGTGAAAGGAATGTGCAGTCAACTCACGGACCTGATTTACGTGACGACACTGCAAAAGGGCGGGCGCAAGTACGCACGTGACGATAAACGCTTTAAACTCGTTCGTTACGAGAGGAACGCCACGGTGGCAACGGCAGAACGAAACGGTTAACCGTAAATTCTCCTATTCCTGCATTATCCGGCTCGTTATCATTTTAATGCCCGGCGCGGGACCGTCCGGAAGTTCGGCTGCAGTCAGATATTCCGGCAAGGTGACGAATTCATGAATATAAAGCAAGTTGGCCCGTTCAATTTTGGGACCGCCGCCTGCGACGATCACCACCGACAAATTTTATTATGTAATACGCGCGAGCTTACGCCAATACACTTGCCGTATGTTGACAAACCTCGGAATTTCTTCATTTGCGCTTTTGCGCACGTAATGTTTTCTCGTACGCCAACGAAGTGAAACGCCCTAAGCCTGGACAGCATTTGTTGCTACCTTTAATTTTATCAGTTTAGATAAACGAAAATAATTTTTTAACAGTTTGTAATATAAAATTCAGATTTTGTAAAGTAATTTAAAATCCCAAAATCATTGTTTAGATTTATATTTTGATTGTATTAATAAGAATAATTTTAACATATAGTTGGACATATTAAATCCGATCTAAACTAGTACCTGGACAGAAGTAAAGCCTAACGAGTATACCGGGACAAATTGAATTTACGTATAATTATATCTATTTTATTCGATTTACATATGAAAATATTATTACATTAAATTCTATCCTGTTTAATTTTCATGTTTTGTTGTAAAGCATTTCAAGCATTGCATCTTTCAAGCGAGTGCATAATTTCGCTTTCTCTTCTTTAATTTCATCTTTATTTTCATTAGTTGCTTTAGACCTTATTTTTCAGATTTATCATTGATTTTTAACTGAATATCTTTAATTTTTTGTGTAATTATCTTTTTTCTTTCGTGTAAATTTTTATCGATTTCTTGTTCTTTTTCTTTTTAAATTTTGTTTCTCTAGTTTTTCCTGCTTTTTTGACAAATGGTCTTCTTCTATAAAACTAATTATATAAATCTCCTACAATGGAATCTTGAAGTGCCATCTACTGCCATCGCGGCCCAATATGAAATTAGATATACACGTTAGGCGTAAGGTTGATGTTATTAAATATTTTTAACATGTCGATTGCTTTTGTCATAATCGCATAAAATCGGCAGTCTAATAATAAGACTGCCGATTGTTATGCGAAATAAAAATTGTTGGCATTAATTGGAAGACACAGGAGGTGCCTAGATATTTATTTCCTTTTCAATCATTAAATGAGTTGTAAATAATGCAACGGTATCTTTAAATACTTCAAACGTTTTTACTGTTTGACATTTCTGTCATAACCGCATAAAATCCGCAGTCTTGCGATAACCAATAAAATATTTTTCAAACGCATTTTAACTGAAACAACGCGAATTAAGATGAAATAACAGATTAAATAACGAACCGAACGTGTTTGTACAAAATTCTGTTCGAATAATTATCCGAACGAAGCTTTATATCGATAACACAGAGATGCATCGATAATTCTCTCAGCTGTTCAGTCGAGGACCATTGTTCTTCGGTGAAACTGAATCTACATGTAGCACGCGAACAAGAAGAACCAAAAATGAACAAAGAGTAAAGGCGAGCGAACATGTACCAACGGTAATGGCGAGCACAAACGGACATGAACAAACGCTGGCTAAACCAGATCCATTGCTTGTCGGTACATCAAAGGGGAACATTCATTTGTGTCCGTATTATGTGGACGTAACTTCGTGTATATTTGCGGGAACGACGGAACACCTGCTTCCCCGCAAACACGCGAAAATAGTATAATTAGTTCTTAAGAAACAAAATATGCTAAGTTGTGACACTTCTCCTCTTTCCTAATCTCGCATTACAATATTCACTCTTTGCAAACGACTACAAAAAACTAGTAAAACCATTTCAATATTCTACACACGCGCTGATCAGAAAACTTGATTTTTATGCAAAATAATAATTGTGTGCATCGATTGCAATATTTATCAATAATTATTAATATTTATTAATAATTCTAACAAATTACAAATAATATAATCGATTTCTCAAATTTTTCTGATGTTCTCACAGTCCACTGATTAAACAGCAACTTGTAGTCGATTTAAAAATTTATATATTTATTTTATTTATTTATTATTGCTTTAAACCAAACGGTTTATATAGCAAATACAGTATTATTACGTTTGGTTTACATTAAGTTGATGTTACATTGTTTTTAAATTTTTACGGAACATCTTCTGAGAAAATTATAAATTATTTTCAGACATTCTATATCAGGTTTACATACGAAGCAACTAAGACAAAGAGGGAAAAAGTACTTATATTTCGTTATTATCAAGGTTTCATTAAAATTTCGTATTTCATTGAATTTTAATGGTTATTAATAATGGATTCCGATATCTTGAACTTTTTGAATGCGATTAAACAATATCCACGGAAATTGTATCTCGGGCTGTTTTGTTGATTTCATTTTGATGGCACGTTTATGCATACATACGTTTTGTTCTGGAACATCTAAAGAATAATTTTATATAACACAGCGATTGCATAGTTAGGGCGTTGAAAGTATTATCATATTCATTGCTTTTCATTCAGCCGTCAAGAGGCATCGCGTATCCATCACTGATACGCGACTATACAACTCAGCTGTTGACGTTATTGATTTTTTTCTTCGTCGAGGATTACGGAGCACAAAATATATTAAAAAATAATTTAAAAATAATTTCGCGTAAACGGAGCGCGATCGTCACTACAAACCAATATGGCGGTGCCCTTACCTGTCAAAAACACTGCAAATTGCTCAACTTTAAGCAACCGTAACTCCTGAACCATCGATCCTGCAGGATCGAAACTTCGATCTGCAGCTTCTCCGGGTACAAATCTGCTAAATTACATACCAAATGCATAATAATTTATAGGAGAAAAGCAAAAATTTCGAGTCCGGTAAAGTAAACTTTACCCCAATGAATTAATAATGATCATACATAAAGTTAAACATTAAATTGATCGTGCGCCATTAAATCGAAACCCATTAAAAGCGATGCTTGTGCTAATATAAACATTGTTCGAAAACAACGCTCCTGTTCAGAAACTTCGTTGGCATCCTCATAAAAGACAACGATAATCATTTCCGGTGAAATACTTAAAGCTAACGATGTAAATTTTGTTTGTCGAAAGACATCGATAATCATTTCCGGTGAAATAGTTGAAGCTAACGATGTAAATTCTGTTTGTCGAAAGTAATCCCGTTGGAAACGGTAATTTCGGGAACACGAAGCCAATATTGATTATCGGCAACTTGAAATATTAAATTGCATCTTGACCTATTAATTTCACGACCGCGAAGTTTCTTTCGTTTGGAATCCCGTGTGCCTTTCTCGATTGCCTCTGAAATTTCACTTAATTAGCAGAGCATCGTGTGTAACGAGTAACCGAGCCACCAGCAACGCCGGGAAAGACATAGAAAATGGAGAGTTCGTTACCCGACGCTTCCAGGTCCATACGAGCACGCGTTCCAGAAATGGAAGTAGCACCATAGATCTTTATCTGTGGAATTCTATGAGCTCGCCGCAGCCTCATCCGCAGATAAAAATGCAGTGTGCCTCGCGGTCGAGCATTTTCACATCCCCGGGGAACAAGGCGTATTCAGTGGTAACAAGATAGTCCGCGAGCTCGAATCTATTCGAAAATAATCGTCCGAGAATGGATTCCATAAAAAATAGTGCCCCTATACGATCACTCTCCGCGCAGAACACGGCTGTTCGACAGTAAACGAGGATTTGCTATACATATATTTCCATTCAACTGAAACATCTCTTTTTTTATTATGCAGTGCTGAAACTGTCAGCGTTTCGTTATTTTTCAATGAATATTATCCGAGTTACGAGCTTCGAAATATCCAACCTCGATTCCGTCCACTCAAGGTCAAAAGGTCAATTCGATAGATGAGTACAAATAACTTTGCCCGACATATCCCAACAGGGGTACAAGTGATTGAAAAAGTGTGAATCAATAATTTCATAAAAAATTAGCGATAAAAATGAATCTTTCGATTAATCGTTCACAGAATCCATATTGTTCTCCCATAAATGGCGAGCAAGTAGAAGTTTGTGCATACTTGTTTAGGTACTCTATAACACCCCGCATTCTCCGTTGAAAGGTGGATTAACTAAATTTGATTAAATTTGTGCCATAGTAGGAGCTTACCCGCATTATTATATTACAGTCTATACACATATCATGCAGCGTTATGAAGTCTGTTAGGTCGAACGGAATTTTGGATAAGTGTTACAATCAAAGTTGACAAAGAAGTATAGCGTAACTAGATACTGTTATTATTATATCTATTCCTCGTAAGCCTTGCAGGTGAATTAGTTACATAATCTTTAGTAGCGTCCGGTACAATTATTATTTGTTTAATCGCTTAAAAGCTTACACGACACTGTTAACATAGTTTCGCTTCATGTTTGGGGGAAAGATTTACAACTGACGTACTTTTTCTGTAATGGAATCTTAGCAGTGTTGTCGATAAGTTTATTATTATTAAGCGTGAGGGAAGATTTCGCCGTTTTTTGTTATGTCAACTTTTAAAAACTGTACAGTAAAGTCGCAATATTTATCCAACGGCTGTGTTCTGCACGGAAACATATCGCGTAGAGACATTTTTGTATGATCGTCTACCGCGCAGAGAGTACACACGAAGCCGAACGTAGAAAAGCACAGCATGTAACTGTACTGTTCTTTAAATTCTTTATTTTTCATTATTTTGTTATGGGACTTTCACCAATTTATTTCTGGCATTTTTAGTATTAAAATGACAACAAACACGATATAATTTCAACTGTATTTAGTGGTTTAATCGACGATAAAAGTTTCGGGCGCAAGGAAGAACAGCGTATGCCTGCAACCCCTAAAAAGATACATTTTTCGACCCCTAATATTTTCCTCACAATTGTTAAAAAAAAAATATATGAAATGCAGGAGGTAAGATGGCGTATTTTCGTGTTTCATCATCTGAATATTTCAATGAACAACCGAGTACAAAAATGATGGGTACAACATTTTTAGAACACTCTGCATAACAGATTAGCTTGTTCGTGAAAGTCTAAGTAAATGACAACGAATTTATAAAAACTAAAGGCAGACCTTCGTACCTAATATTACAATTATCCTAACAACCAATAAAAGTTGAATGTTAATAATTGAATTTACCGTTTTTGGTATATTCACATAAATGGGCAAAAAGACATATTATGTTTTTCAAATTTACCGCCTAATATCGATCGGTATAACCTAGATCGTTTCGAATATATTCAGTGTCTTGACAACAAGCATTGATGACGCGCGTGTGTCACGAATCAAAAACAAGTAAGTTGGTTTTATGAACAATATTTGCAAACAAGTTTTGTTATCACATTCAAGCAGTTTAATAGTGCATTTTGAAAATTGTCTGCAATTGTTTGAAATGCAAATACATCTTGAAAATGATTCAAACTAGAATCGAAACGTCGATGATTATTTGATAATCTACAAAATTGTTTTTGATTTCTCAGTAGTAATTGATCGAAACCGTAGCGCCGAGAACATTAAACATTTAATATCCTAACAACTGTCGACACGGAATGCGAGCAGCCTATCAGTCTCTAGCAAAAACTAATTGATACCGAACTGGGTCGCATAGTCCAAAAATAAGTCGACCTTATCGGTCAACCACGAGCTGCGAAAACTTCGGCGAGCTCGGTGATTTGGCCGCAGTGAATCGGAACTGCCGAAGGGTTTTGGCATCAGGTGAATATATCAGTTTCGCGGAGGAACGGGGTGGCCACGGTAAGCGAGTCCCGCTGCGAACGCTGCCGCTTAAATATTCGATAAATTTTAATTGCATTCCTTGGTCGATAGATCGTTGCTCCTCGTAAAGCAACCAATATTACGGCCGCTAATAGCACAATAACCGTTCAGCATCCTTCTGGCAGGATGTAACGCGTGAGTGAGAGAGAGAGAGAGAGAGAGAGAGGGGGGGGGGGGGTTTACGGCCGACGAAATTTCGTCGTCGTTAATTACAAGGCAGTGGTCGCGTTAATGCGCGAATGCACGTACAGGGATCCGTGGAAATTGTTAACGCGCTCCTTACCGCAATGATTTGAATCCCGGGAGCTTGGATTGTCATTAGTCACGTAACAAATCAGTCGGCTAAGTGACCCAGCGACGGGATTTTAATTTGCATCCGCCTCGCCAAACGGACCGGAGAGTAAAGGAACGGAGATGGGCAACGAAAGGGGTGGGTTTGGCAACGTTACCGGAAGGAACGCGAGAAAGAAAAGGATAAAGAAAAGCGTGCAGAGCAGCGAAGAGGAAAATTGGCGGTGTGCTATTACTACGGCGGTAACAGAGGCAGAGGCGGCGACGGAGCACGGCGGCTATTGAATAACCGGATCCGGTGTAACGAAAGCAATTTGTTTAAAAAAATCTAAGAATTTGGTTCTGCCACTCTTCAAATTACTTCCCACCCTTTCTGTATCTACACACCGGCTTCGCACACGCGTTTTCCCGCTGTTCAAAGACAGGCCTGGCTGTGCTGATCTTCTGTCAAAGCGCACTGCAGGCGGCGGGCCGCTAGTTTTTTTTCGGTATCTTTTGTAAAAAGTGAAAACAGATTCCCTTCAAAGCGTTTCTCGCTTTTCGGGGGAAGAAAATTAGCGTCCTCGTAGCCATCGGGGTTTTTTTTTTGATCAGTCGGTGCCCCGATGAATAGTAACTCTAATGAAAATTTGAGACCACGGAAATATATAATAAAGAATCTGACAGTAACTTTAGACTTTATAACGAAGACCGCGAAACGATAGACCATAGTTACCAAGAAGATATTTATTTCAATAATTAATAAACGTATCGGTAAATTACTATTGCAAAACGTTAGGAAAGAGTACAAATTATTAAGTAGATAGGAATTGAAGAGCATCCGAGAAAAATTAATTAATAAAGTTCCAGAGGATGCAAACATAATTAAAGATAGTGCGATAGGTAATAAATTGACTGCGGATCTTTATGCAAAATGAAAACCTTCTACCCGAATAGCAACAAACTTGGCTGAAATTAAACTGTAATTTCTTTCTTAAAATGTTTAATAGATTGAAAATAATATAACAATAGCATTAATTTCGTCGAATGTTTTTTACTGTTTTAGATTACACCTACTCATTTTTGTCAAAAGTGCATAAAATCCGCAGTCTAGTAATAACAAGCTGGAATTTATTCAAATCATTGAAAGAAAAAATACATTTTTATAGAACTGCTCTCTCTCTCTCTCTCTCATAATTAATAGTAATAACTAGAATACGGATTTTAGTTTAAAAAAAAACTGTCTGCATTAATTACAGAATACAAGAGATACATAGACATTCATTTCTTTTCTTGATAATTCGAATGATTTGAAAATAATACAACAGTATTTCCAAATTCTGTAAATGTTTTTACTATTTCACATTTTACGTATTCTTATTATAAATGCACGAAATCCACGGTCTGATACTGATAATGATAATAACATTAAGTCCACTAAAAAAAAAAAATTTTTTTTTTATTCAAGGTTAATAACATAAATAAAATGGTGTAACAAAATGCGCGTATGCACAAAGCTAGGTTCAATTAAATGGCTATACTGGTTTACTAAACTGATTTTATTGTGCCAATTAGTTGATCATTGAATTGAAAATGCTGTGTAAGATTACAGGTTACAACGTTCCACTGCAGAGAATTAAAAAGAAGAGTTTAGTTCGTCTATCTCGTTGCGAGTGCAGCATGTAACGTATCATCAAAATAAGCCGAGTAATTAATGCGAAGTGGGCCCTTACTTTGGAAACTAGCCCGCAGCCTCGGAGAATGAAACGCGGCTTTCCTTGGGACGATCTGTCCACGTGGTGGATTCGGTAAGTACGAAAAAATTACGCTTTGATGGAAACGTTGCTTTCAAAGACATATAACTTAGCTCTTCTATGCGTGCCTAATAATTACAAGTTGAACATCTTTACTCTGATACACTTTCAAGAGATTATTTCTTGCGATTATAAAAAACTGTCGCCTGTGCTCGGTCTGGCGATATGGTTCTTTTCAGAAAGATCAAAAACTTTAATACATCGTATTAGTAATATGCATATTATCTGTTTGGTAGTTTACACAATTTTAATTGTTTACTTTTCTTTATTTGGACGATGAAAGAGGTGAAAGATATTTTTACATTATATTGTGAGCAATTAAGAACCATTGATCGATTCATTTAATGCAGTCCACGTTAGGAATTTCTTTCTTAAATTTCCATTAAAATGTAAAATTTCATCAATTGATTTCATTTCTGGATCGAAAGCATTCAATTAGATTTCTCTATTTTATATATTTGAACTAATTTGAGGAAATATTGCGATGTTCTTCCGATCGAGAAAATGGTTTTATTCTAACTATGCGTATACAATAATGTGCTGTATTAATTTTTGCGATATATTTTATAAACTTTGAAATTTTATTTAAAACATTTAACTGTTGCCGGTCACTCATTTTCCCCATTTACTAATTTGCTTGGTTGTATAAAATTGACAGAATAATTAACGCAATTAAGAAATAACTTTGCAAACTCCCTCGTTGAAAATAAAAACTGAATACTCTGTACAATCAAGCATTGCTCTAATTAGCAGATAATAAAATTCTTCATATTTAATTCAACGTGCGTTATGTATCAAAATATGTTTCAAATTGTCACAAAGAACGAATAATGTACAGGGTGTTGACGCTAACATTAGCCAGCGTTTTTTTTCAAAAATTGCAATTGACCGGATTTGTATAAAAAATTCCAAATCTTGCATTTCACAACTTTTTTTATTTGGGCCTATATTGAAAATTTAAAAAATACGTTTTGTTGATCTGTGTCGATTAAGCAAATTCTGAAAATTTTCAAACGTTTAAAGATGATAAAAATTGCAGATTTTCACGATTTTCGGCCTCTAACTGCGATAAATCTAAGGATTCTTAATCTTTCTATTTCTGTCGTTTTTCCCCGCATCAACCGTTTTCGATGAAACTTTCACAATGCACATAATTTACACAAATATACAAAACGTATTTTATAAATTTTCAGTATAGACTCACATAAGAAAGTTGTAGAATGCAACTTTTAGAATTTTTTTTTACAATTCCGAACAATTGAAAATTTTGAAATAATTTCTTTTCACATCCTGTAGTAAACTAATTGCTCTAACTTCCCAAAAAAGTTCAAATCGTATAGTACAATATTAAAATACTTATCGTCTTTTTTAGAGCGTCCGAATATTAATCCGGTTCACTGTATGCTCCTTCGAGAAAACAGAAATCTAAAATCTCAAGGTTTTCATGACAGAATCTATTGTAAGTCTCCTTACACTTTTGACAAAGTCGGATCAGTTTTTTTTACCAAGGCAAAATGCTCAAAAAAATATGTCACGCATGAAACCATCACGAATTTTTCAACGTAATCTAGGCAATCAAGAAAATATCAGAGGATTTCTTTGTCACGAATTGATTTTAACTCAAAACTTAGTTCTCAGTGACGTTTGGAAACTTGCGATGAGATGCAAGGATCGTTTTTCAATCTACCTGCACAATGATACCGAAGTCAACGAGGGAGGGAGAATGTTTGCTAAACCTAATTTCACCTGCAAATAAAACAGTCGCAGCAGGCCATCGCCGTCGTAAATCACCGCCCTCGAATGGCTACTGCAACTTTAACAACCCCCGATGGGACCCTTGGCATAAAATATAGTTACCGTGATAAATAATTATCGAAAAGCTATTAAGATCGATCCGTTCTTCAAAGACACACAGTTTTACACTACAAATTCTTTGACCGACATCGCGACAGTTTTTCTGTGCCCGGCAAAATAGGTTTTGAGCCAGGCTTTCAGAGCTTTTACATTGTCCCAACGTGAATGTTAGTTGTCACCAAAATGGCGCCCTGCCTCCCTGCAAAGTTTCATAGAAATCGACACTTCTGCAGGATCAACTGTACATTTTCACAAACCGTGAAATTCGTGGAAAAATTCGCGCTATTTCGATCTGTAAAATAATTGCATACATTTTCAACGTAAGTTTACGAACAATTTTAGTTTTCATTAATTTTTATAAATCTGTCTCACTTAAAATGAGACAAAATCTATTCGCACAATTTCATTTTTATTTATTGTAGATTTATCATATCTTTGGGTTTTCGTACTTTGAGACAGAGTAGGGCACAAATCAACTAATAATTATAATTAAATATGACTGATATGTATTAGTCTGATTGAGCGTTAGTCATAGCAAAATAATCATTTGTTAAAACTTTTTGATTAGTTAGTCGTAACTACATGGCACTAGTTAGTCACAGCTTTAAGTAATCGTTAGTTATTGCTTATTAGTTATGATTAATCATTAGCTAGATTAAATGATCAGTCATCAATCTTTAGTTATCAGTCTAACTAACTCATCAAAAAGTTTTAATTATTTACTATTTTGCTATGACTAACAATCGATCAGACCATTATTCATTTTTACTTATTAGTTCATTTGTGTCCTACTCCGCTTTGAGAACTATTTTATCCTTTCAATATGGCCGACAACCGATAAAAAAAATACCTGTCAAATATTTTTGTAAGAACCATTTCCTATCAAAATTTCGTCAGACTGAACGGACGTCGCTACAACATGTTTCCCGTCAGTCAAAATTTGATTGAAGTTGCTTTAATGGTTTGGTGGAAAAAAAATGGACCGTGAAGTTTTTGTGAACTTTCCCAGAAATGCCATCGGGGATTCCAATAAAAATTATGTAGTATGTTAGTTGCTCGCACGCAACATACAAAGCTATATACTGTAAATCAAAGCTATTATGTGTGCCAATTTCGTAGCCCGTTTTAATTTAACAGAAGGATGCAAAAATCAATGTTCGATCAGTAAAATGATTTCTTTTTTATTCTGGATTATGAAACTAGAGACTTCTAGCTCAGAGATGAGTGCAAACTTATTATCGTTCGATTATTTTCACGAAATTATCACAGTTTTTAACAGAAGAATGCAAAGATCGATGATTGAACCATTTTACTGAGTGAACACATCGATTTTATTCTACAGTAACTATAGTTTAGCTGTGTTCATCTTTTGTATTTTTCTGTTAAATTTAACAATGTTCAATCAGTAAAATGGTTTAATTCTTTTCTTCTTTTGGATTCTGAAACTAGAGACTTCTAGGTTTAAAATTAACTTATTATCGTTCGATTCGTTTCACGAAATTATCACAGTTTAATAGTTATTAGCTTCTGTAATGATTTATGAACTACCGTATTGAATTTTTTTGAAAGATGACCACAGATAAAGTGTAATTAATATGGTGAATATGGTAATACATTGGCAAATCCTAAATCATGTATTGCTTCGCGAATGGCTTATTATCGCTGACTATTCTATGACCATGAATGGAGTCTGCCAGGGTGTAGTTTACAAGGATCCTGAACGTAACAAGAACATGCTCGTCTCGTGTACTGTTGCGTGACAGTTTCAAGTTCATAACACGTCAGTCGCTATTGTTAATGGCAGGCATTGTTAATCGTACATGTTTGCCCAAAATGCATGGTAATAAATTAATTTCTAGATCCACAATTCCATTATCGACTCGTTCAAATCTGAGAATATATGAAGTTGATCAAATTAAAAAAAAAGATTGTTTGCACGATGAAACTGCCAGTTTCAAACAATTTATTTTTAATGTCCGATAGATTATATAGATGGGTAATAAAATGATTCTCGCAACGCGCGAAATGGTCCTTAACGATTGTTTAAACGTTCGCGGATCCGTTCGGGTTCGCTGTCATTAAACTTTATTAGTATGGCCAGCGGAATCCTCTTTCATTTCGTAAACTATTTATGAGTTTCGAGGTTGATTGTAAGAAGGAATGGCACCGACGACCCAGCCACGAGTCTCGAAGCCGTATAAATCTACCTTAAGTGTCAGAAAACGACCGCGAAGATGCGCGAAACACTTCGCTATGATTCATGGGGATGATATTACAACGTTGTTCCCAGTGCGTTTTAATAGTTACGTTCACTTTGATATATTTCTGATTACTGAGCGCGCTGCAGGGTGGCATTAAATGTCCCGGGTAGCAATCGTGGCCATGCCGTGTTCTCAATGAACGAACTATCCGTCGTTTTTCATACTTGCAGAGAATAATATTTTCGACATTGTTCTCGTATCGCAGTTTCACCGAAACATTCCTGATCTGGTTCAACAAAAATAACAATTTTATGAAAGTATTTGATTAACTCAATATTTCATGAAAACTCCTTTCTCAAATAAAATGGATTGCTTTTTTGAAAGTGGAAAATTTATATCGCACAAATAAATGATCAAATCTTGCGTAACAAGTACATACGCAACCATCAATACACATTACAATAAAAGCGTGAATGTTTATACATTCATGGCGTTGAATCATTTTCAAAATTTATGAAGGCTTTCACATTAATCATATTGTTATTTTATTTTTAGCGCGAAGGTACCGAAATAAATTTATTCCTTTTCGTGATTTATATAATATAGTAGTAGATACAACTTTTTCTTACAAATCTTCATTGTAAAAAATCAAGCCAAACATTTCTTTACAGCGTGTACATGAAAATCAGAATTTGTATATAATCCCGACAGTTCGATCACAATGAAATCAATTACAAGTATTACGAACCTCGTATTAATATACACGTAATTGACAAAGTAATGTTATTATTGTGCAGCACTCAGGATATCTTCAACATTGTTTTTCTTTTATTTAAATCGAAACCAAATGCGAACATCAGTGGCCATTGTGTAGACCAATTTACCGAAACGTCAATGTACGTTATTTGCAAACAGCAGTGATAATTTTATTCTTTTGAAACGGCAGAACGATCATATAACGTTCTGCCCAGATATAAAAGCTTTTATCAAAATTCGTCCGCGCGAACGCGACAAAGGGTGTTCGGAATATTTGGATACGCGCATATTTTGTGTATCTCGCTGATGAATAATTAATTATGCAAAGTAAATTTTCATTTACCCAGCACGTTTAATCATTATTTATAGTATTACAGTTTTTACACAGGATACCCGGAGTGGCGCGGGAAACGTAATATGTTAATGGATCCGCGGCGTCCTGATAAATCGCGTTTCATATCATTAATTCGATCAAGCAATGCCGAAACAGTATTCGATATTTAAACAATATCACGTTATCGAATTCCCAACGTGTTCTGTCGTACCGTCCAATGGTTTAAATCGTGGATTGATTTACACATGGCAGGATTCCTCGTCGGCCTCCTTCATTATTCGCGAAATAATAAATAATTTCGCGAGGGAACATATAATATCTTTTTATATTCAACATCGCTGCTGTTAAGCGTCGCGAGACGGTAAACTGGTACAACAGAGACTTGAAAAAGTCACTCGGGGCCGAGGGTGTGTTCGTGCCATTAACCAGAGTCATAATGCGCCGAGTAATTATTAACATACGCTGTCAATGTGCCTCCCTTTCCGCACATCAATTATTTCCGTCCCTCTTGATCACATTCATAAATTGTGGAATTACTGTTTCAGAAGAGCCTGTCGAGCTTTAAACAATAACGATTTCGAACTTGTTTCACTTGCTCTTCGTTCATTATGAACATGTTGAACCGCCCCGTTTCAACGAATCACGTTCACGTAGCGGGTACGTGATCGATTTATCAGGTTTTATTAATTCTGGCCGTCCCGCCCACTCCGCCCACATCCACGCACCCTTTCTCGTTTCTTACGAGCTTGTTGCACGTGATCGAGGAAAGTGTAATTCGACGGAACGCGATTGGCCGTTTGCGAAACGAAATTTCTTCTTACGTGTGATAAATTTCGCCCTACTTATGTATTTGCGCGCACGGCTCGCAAATTTCAGCTGCTATTTACCTTGCAGCCTGAAGCCGTATACATATTGCGCAAATGATTAATGCCGGTACCAACTAGTTAACGTGTAGCTGGAACAATAAGAATCATTGGAGCAGCGCCGACTGGTATTTACAGACACAGCTGGGCGAACAGGTTGAAATTATTTGTCGATTCCGATCGAAATCGCATCGCGTGATCGATTTACTTCTAGCTCGGAGCTAACATTTTTAATAACAGCTGCTGAAACTACTGCACATTGATCGGTTTGATTTTAAATTACTTGTCGCTATCAATTAATGCACGTATTCAGGGTGTTCATGCTAACGCTAGTCAGCGTTTTCCTGGCAAATAGTAAACGTTAGGAAAAAATGAAAGAGGAGAAAGTTGTACTGTTTCTGCAAGCAATGGAATGGTGTCCGTAATTCTTTTATATGCATTATTGTTTTAAAGAGGGTTAACTTCAATTTTTTCAATGGAAAAATTAATATACGACATATTCACCTTTAAGGTCACACTCTAAAGAAATTAGAGGGAGAAAATATAATAGGGATGAAAATATTGTTTATTATTCTACTATGATATAATTATTCTTTCCCTAAAGAAACGATTCAAAATCGTTCCTTTGGCGAGGATGAAATGGATCAGTCACTTTTTCCATTGCTCTGAACTGTGGAACAGCTGTAAACCCCATGACATCGTTTTCTCGTGTACATGATGCAGGGCATTGCACCGACAATAAGCCTACTCTAACTTCGTCGAAACCGAGAGTCGAAATCAGGTCTTCCCAAGGCACTGTACACGTAGATAGCAAGATATTTGGTCCTCTGGTATATACATATAGCTGGTCCTCTAGTATATACATGTAGCTAGTCTTCTATCTCGCTCTTTGATGTCATTTGCTCTGAAGCGTCGCTCCCGGGACAAATCTAGAGCGCCTCCAGGACAGAGAGAAAGCGTTTATTGCTCATGTCTGTTCTAGCTCCTCTTCTTTACGTAACAGGCTCCCACCTGCGTATGAAATGGTCAGCAGTGAACTGTTAACCCTGTGTTAGACGTGCTAATTATGCCACGAATTGTAGTTGGAATGTTGAAGAATAGGACGATAGAATAAAATTGCTTAATAGACCAATATTAAACTCTCGAGAAAAATGCAATGGGGCAATTCCACAAAATAACAAGCAAAAAAACTGATTAAATAGTATTCATTCGTTTTTTAAAGTTCTTTTAATTTGTACCATTCAAAACTGGAATGGTGATCGATGAACTACTATTACTAGATTGTAGATCTTTACGCAAAACGAATAAAAAACGAATAAAAAGTTGTCTCTTTTTTTAACGATTTTAAATAAAACAGAGAGGTTTCTAAATTTTCGTGTTGCTTGTCCTATTTTGAATTGCGCCAACTCATTTTTGTCGTAAATGCATAAAATCCGTAGTCTAACTATTATGAACTACTTTTATCATTATACTTTCTCATGCCATCATTATAAATTTTTGTTAGATCGAATGTTCATGGATAAAAGACATGGATAAAATGATAAATGGATCGTATAGTAAACTTACTGTAGAGCTTCAACTATTTTAGGTTCGTACTACTTGATAATGAATTGCGCGTTGAGAGTTTATACAACACGATCTGTCACACGAGAAATTTCTCGACAAAAATAAAAATAACTTTCACAATTTTTGTTTGAACGTTCCCAGCGAGTTCTGCTGTCTAGCTTTGGGTATAGAGATTAATGCCCCCAAAGCATTTTTCTGTCGTGCAATTGGTTCGTCCGAAACTGTGTTACTAAATAAATAAAAACTGTCCATTTTCTTCATAAGTCCATAAATTCTGCAGTTACAACCATTATTAAAGTCACACCATGATTCTGTACATAACAAAATCAAATCGGTACACCATATTCGAACCTTCTGCTTCATTAATATGTCTATAAAGCAGGATCGATATTCATTGATTGTACCTAGCTAATCAGACATGGACATAATTGCAATTGAATTATTCCATACCCCAAAATTATTTATTAGTTCTGTTACATTAATTTATAATAAACTACACTCTAATAAGTAATTCAGATCCTTTTTTATTGAATGGAATTACCAAAATGATATTCAATTAATTAAGATTCATATTATATTACTCGTAATTGGCACTTACAAGCACTATTACAAGGAACGATATAATTGAATTACGAATCAAAAAATATTAATTAATGGCAACCGAAAGAGTTAGGTAATGAAAAATGAAGAAACACATATAAACTTCAACGAAGAAAAATTATCATCGAATACGAATATTATTTATAAATCCCAGTTCTCTGAACAGAAATATACGTCTACGTCATATTTTCTTTGTCTACGGCGTCTCATTAAGGAAGGTGCGCTGAACAGACGTGAAAGATAAATATTAACGTTTATCTCAGTTCTTCAGAGTTCCGAGCTGTAATTTAATTACATTGTATTTGAATTACATTATACATC
>CM052200.1:17638712-17696181 GCA_028455805.1 Lasioglossum figueresi | reverse complement strand
TGGCAATGAAACAGTTCCGCCTCGTCCAATCCATCGGTTTGGAAATCGAGAATCCAACGTTTCTCTTGCTACTCGTGCATAATGGGTAGGACAACCGTCATGTTGGTACCACATATCATAGCGATTTTGTAAAGGGACATCTTCTAACAAAATTGGCAGATCTTCTTGCAAAAATTGTGCGTATTTCTGTCCCGTCGTCGTTCCGTTAACGAAATACGGGCCAAATACTTTGTCGTTCAAAATACCACACCACACGTTTACGCTCCATTGTCTTTGACGATCAATTTTTCGCATCCAGTGCGGATTATCCACAGACCAATAATGGGCGTTCCGTAGATTAATTGAGCCACGATTAGCGAATGTTGCTTCGTCCGTAAACAAGACATTAGAAAAAAATGAATGATTTTGAAGCAATCCCAATTGACAAAAGTTAATTCTATTTTGGAAATCATTCGCGTGCAATTCTTGATGGAGCGATATGTGGAACGGATGAAATTTATGTCGGGCCAGAATTCGTATTACGCTACTTTGACTTATGCCTGCTTCCCGGGCAATTTTTCTCGTACTCGCGCGAGGATTGACAGCTATAGCTGCTAAAATATTAATTTCATTGTCTTCGTTAGTCGTGGGATTCTTCCGTTTGTGCTGTCTTGCATGTACATTTCCAGTACTTCTAAACAACCTGTACGTATTAATGAAAGTCTGTCTAGAAGGAGTGTTTCGTTCGGGGTACCTATCTTCGTAAAGTAATCGGGCCTGCACCGCATTTTGTCGACATTCACAGTAAATCGTGATCGTATCACACTTTTCAGTCATCGGATACGACACAGCGGAATCGCGTTTGGAAACATACCGATTGTTATAGACACAAACTTTATTTTCACCCGTCAAAACAGTTCCTTTATTCGTAAAGTACCTTATTATGTCGAGTAGGAAAAGATCCTGAAATATTCGCTTCGCCGCTATTTATACAGTTCTCCTACTCTTATCAACTACCTGAGATTCGTGGAAAAAATGGCTAGAGCAATTGCTCAGTGTTTATTTACTTTAACCGCCGTCCCAGGTATATAAATTCCTGAGCTCGTCCTTGCATGCCACCAACATGCGTAATGACTGTCACTAGACGGTTAATTTCTATTAAATTTACAAGCACACTTTTTCTCGTTTTCCGAACCTCGCGACCCATTGTAGCCTGGCGGCCCCGGATTTACCTTTCGGTTTTTCCGTGCTCGCTAATAAACCTTCATGTGAGAAAAACTCCGAAATCGAGGATTTTTGCGGCCTAAGGTAGACACATTGTATCTACCTTTACACGCTATCGGCTTGAATGCAACAAACGCTTTCGCGCAGTCGCCTGATGTCAACGAGATTCGGATGTTTGAACTTTGAACTATGCACAATTTCATAACAAATCGAGTAACAATAGCCATCTTCCACTGGACTCTTACAATTTCGCGTATCATACTTCGCGTATATTTCACATACATGTCTCTAAACGCAACATATAACATAAATGCATTTCTATCCGTAACACCGATAGTAAATAAGAATGCTGAATAACAATAACATTGAAGGACCTTGGTATGTTTACTTTAACTACGACCATAGTATGTTTACTATTTGCTACAAGTCTCAACCGTGATAAACGTATTCTACTTTCATATTCTAAATCTTATACGTTTTCTCTGTCTGTGACCTTGAATGACCTTGGAATAATTATAGTCACTGAATTCCTAATGAAAGGGACTATCGTTGTAGGTGTTTAAAAAAGGGTGGTTCCATTTAAAAAAGTCAAGGTGACCTTGATATATCTAAAAAAATGACATAAAAACCAAATCTTTTTTTCACCCTGTATATACCCAAAATTTGGGACAGCGAATCATTCGAGTATCCGAGTCTACAGCAGCAACATGGAGTTCTTCGGGTCATTCCTTCGTGAGCTAGGACCACTGGACCCTACCAAGGTGGATTTCATCATTCCTGAACTCCCCCCGGAGGTATTCCAGTTGATTCTACGCAATGTTGGATCCTAAATCTCTGCATCGCGCTGTTCAAGTATCACGCAAGTGGTTAAACGTTTGTAGGGCTGAGAAGAGCCTAAGACAAACCGCTAGGTACTATAAACAACGTGCAATGCGGATAATGAATGAACAACGTTTTCTAGGGGAAGCTGTGGACGAGCCGAGGACGATTGTGCAGAGGGACCCCTACTGTAACGTTTTTGGGGTTACCAGATAAACAATGTTTCGTCCTAGACCCGCTGGAGGACTCATCAGTAACCTAGCGGGCCCTGCCTTAGACGGTACATATCTTTGAGGACGGTATATATATACAAACCGGTGGCAAATCGGATCTAGCGAGCAAGGATAGCGACAGGCTTGGATTAACTGTCCATCTGGCGGCAAAGTCGAAAGTTAAACGCCGCCACGCTACCAATTCATGCTCAGGTGAGAAGAGTTGGTCCTCTCGTCGGAACCAAAATTGGAGCGGTTCGAAAACTTCCTTGAAATCCAGTTGCACAGCGTGGCGATGTAACTTCGAAGCGTGGTAGAAGTATGCGAATGTAACGTGTTAGTATATTTTATCCTGACGTGCTCTCTTCAGTGAATTGACTAGTTATTATTTGTATAATGTAGCCTAAGTAAGTACATATAATCCTTTGTTTGACCACAAGAAAATAAGTCTTGTTACAATTTTCTCCTATATAATTTGACTGATGTCCAAGCGAGGACAGTTTCTTTTTTGACTACTGCTTCCCACAAGCGAAGCAGAATATTTTTCGTTGAATACATAATATATTCGTAATTTTCTAAAGTACATGGCCATGGATTCTTTAATAGGTCTTTTAACAGCAATAGTGTTTTCAATCGTGAACCAACAATGTACTAATAAATTTTATTTCGACGTGTTCAATTACTTAGTTGGGATAATGTAGCCTAAGTAAGTACATGTCATCCATTGTATTTGACCACAAGAAAATAAGTCTTGTTATAATGTTCCCCTATATAATTTGACAGCTGTCCAAGCGAGGACAGTTTCTTATTTAACCACTGCTTCCCTCAAGCAATGCAGAATATTTTTCGTAGAATATATAATATCATCCTAATTTTTTAAAGTCCATGGCCATTCTTTAATACATCTTTTAACAGCAATGGAGAGAGCGATTTCAATCATGAACCAACAAGTTCAGAAGCGTTATCTAATAATTTCGTTTGGGATTATCATGTAAAAAGAAATTTTTTTTCGTATAGCACAATTATTCATAATCCTATTCACCCTTTCCACTCCTTTGTCGAGTGTGACTCGACATCAGAGAAAGAAAAATGTAAATAAAACGAAGTTTTTATATGTATTTGGTTATTCCTTTATTTATTTAATTGTCTTATATTTTAGTTAAGAACCAGTATAACTTCCACAAATATAAAGTACAACGAAGTTTGACAGCTACATTCAATGTAATTGGTAAACAAAATTGAACTGTCATTTTAAATAAATTTCAATTGAAACACTTAAAATAGTAGGGGGTTGTTGGCAACAAAATTGAGAAATAATTCAGAATTAATAGCTTTAATGTAGGGGACGCTTAGACTTTTGTTTAACAGCGTTAATTACCAAGTCACTTTGAAAACACCGTGTACCACGAAAATTTGATACGAAATGATAACGCAGTTACGCGACAGCAAAGCTTAGGACGAATTTAATATCCAATGGATCCACTTCCCCGTTTGTTTGACAAGGCGCAAATTTACATAGCACGGACATTTGCTAGGTAGAACAAGTCAGTAAATAGACACACGACGTCCACGCCATTACTATGTACAACATATATAGAGTTTCGACCGTAAATCGTGACACCAGCGGAGCGGGGAAGATTCTATGGCTCGCAATCAATCGAAATGATAGAATAACTTTTTTCTGATACGGAGATCCACTCTCCAGAAAAAACGAATTTGGAAATCAATCGAGTACCTGTGCAAATGACTGATCGTTGGTGTAACTGGCTTCGCTACAAACTGCGACCGTTTTCGTGCACCGGTCATCAAATTTATCTTCATGTGCAATGAAACTTCGTACGAGAAGTTATTCTACCGTTTTGACTTATTGTGACCGATAGAATGTCCGTCGCTGGCAGATAGAATTTACAGTCCTCCGCCCCGTGTATTCTTATTTCTCTGGTGCACGAGCATTTACAGCTCTGGACACGCGAACTCGCACACAAACATTTCCCTTTTTATTTGTTGTCCTTTCGAGCGTACGAATAAACATTGATTCACGGGATGTTTGCATTTAATCCCACTCCGTCTGGAGCAAAAATTACAAGGAGGTATGCTGCGTATTGCAAAACACAAGATAAGTCGTTCTGTGTACAGAGTTATGGCCGCGTAAGTGGTACAAACGGCAGGGGATGATTTTACATGTTAAAATAAGTCGAAAAAAGGTAATAACATTTTTCCGTTTGACGAGTTCATAGATCCATCGGGTTCGCGTGCTATAGTATACGCAGGAAGTAGAATCGGTTCAAACTCGATTTTCAACTTCGACTTCAAAAAAGATTTTCACAAAAACGAAGCTCCGGATAAAAAATTTGTATTCTATACTGTCTTCTTATTTTTTCACTTATGAGTAAGTAATTGGTAAATAAGATCTTGAAGACAACAAGTAAGATATACACCCTGCATAAATCGAATATAATTGTGCAGATGCTCTGTCTGTGTAGTTTCTGTAGAAAATTATGTTTGTGAAATTCAATAAACAAAATATGGTCCCAAGCATCATCAATGATATGTAAGTACAGCTTCAACTCCAGCCTACAACTCTGTAGTAGATTCAGTCAGGAACGTTTGCATCCTCGCGAAATCGATGAATTTGCATAAAAATGGAAAATGAACGAAATCGTTCTATCATGTTCTATCATTCTAAAATAAAAGGCGGATGATGCTCTCCGAGTCTCGATTACGTCAGGATCCTTTGGCACCACATGCAAAGTACCCTAAGCTCGATATCTACGGTAGCAACATCTAGGGTCACTCTATAGACGATCCAGATCTCGTGAAAGACGATAATAGTACATCCGTAGAACACGATACAGGCACCCTCAGACATGTAGGATACGAAATGCACTGCAGCCTCATGGAAAGCTGTAGATTCAGTGCCTATGGAAATCAATAGTGACAATCCAGCTCTGTGGCACACGATATCAAGGATCCTGCATTCCGAGTGATGATACGAGAGACTTCAAACCTGCTAGATCGCATTCACTCAACCGGGAACACTTTCTACGTTAATATAAAACTCTCTTCCTATAAAATATTCATAATTTTTTTAACTCTACGTTTAACTCTATGTTTCTCTCCCATGGGCGGTGCCGAACTAATTTCCATTATTTAAATTTTCAACTATATGGCCATTTTTACTAGCTTCTAAACGATCTACATCGTTGGAACCATTTTTGTTCCACCGTTTGATGGAACATTCAAATCACAGTGTGTCCGAACGGCGAAATCATGGTCAAAACCTCAAAACACAGTTCAATCTGCACAAAATTGGATAAAAATTGGACAAAAATTGGGACATGAGACTTTGCGGTCGCTGATTACGGATCTGAACTTGAAAATTTTAAAAACAAAATAGCGAATCCATTATGGCGAACATGTATAGCAAAAAATTGTTTATTTCTCTAAAAAATTTGTACAGTAATTCCCTTAGGTCGATAATTATGATTTGAAATCTACTTTTTAATATATAATGGAATAAATAAAAATTTCACATTTAAAAATTTACAAATCATGAATTTATTTATTTACGGGTGAAAACCTGTAATACATAATTAGATATAACATTATGCTACAATTAATAGTAAACTGATGCAAAACCACACAATATTTGTTTGAAGAATTTTTAAATATCGTTTACATTTCCCGAGAAAACACGCATGAAGTTGCTTCATTCTGCATTTACAATGTGATCTTACAAAAAAACACGTCACCGTTAGGCAGCCAATTTTTGCATATACTGAAAGATGACAGTGTCAACTACAAGTTCCAACAAAAATTTTAGCGGAATATTGTGGAATCCACAACATTTACTCTACATGTTCAAAATTTGTCCTTAAAACTTTTCTGTTGCTGTCTTCTAATGTGTAAAGTTAATAATTATACAACGTAACCATTAACTATTTCAGATATACTAGCAGACAGAGACATTCTACTTACTTCCAGGAACGGCGTTCATTTTACAGAATTGAAATTAAATAAACCGTTTTCGAATTATACAGTTTTCACTTTTCGCTTTCGCACAATTCCTCGCAACACGATTACTGTAGGACCAATGAACGAAAACTTCGAGCTTTGCCATTTTTCAGGTATAAATAATAAAACCTTCGCACCTCGGTTTTTCCATAGACGATCAAGAAAGTCTCCGTACACGCTTTAAAGCACAGTCAAAATAATATCTATATAGTAATTACACTGCGGATTTGTATGCATTTATTAAGAAATTGCAAGAGAATATTGTAATGTTGCTTTTAACGTCATGATGTCATCAGGGGATGAAATTTTTATTTAATTCCTGATTCCCAGAATCGATGAGAATAATTTTTATTTTGCATAAAGATCCGTAGTCTGATAATAATGTAAACAAATAGTTATAGTAATATTGTCTAGAAAAAGAGGATAAGCCATCAACTGTTTTATGTGAAAAATTAATTAAATAATTTTAAATTATTACTTCTTGGCGAGAAATATTAATTCATTAATTTATAAAATTCATTTAATAAGAATTTTATTTCTGTTTTATGTTTATTCAATAAGGGTATTTTTCGTTTATCCTATATTCTTATCAGTGTACAAGTATCTACACAAAGCGTCCAGATAGTGTTCACACTCGTTTACAGTGTTGGGCGTCACAAACCCAAGGCAGTTAAAAGCTTACAACGGAAGCTTATGCCAGCTATAGCGAACATCCCACGAGCGTTACGAACAACTGCCTACACATTCATGAAAACCAGCAACAAACCATCGTAAATCTCCAGCTTCGCACGTTGCTCTGTTTTGTACTCGATATCCCATTAAAACCTCCCCTTTTGAGGGGCTTCAAACCCGATTCTATTGTACTGCTAGCGCGAGATAATGCCGAAAAACCATACCAATATTTTGTATCACAAATTCGGCCTCTAATGGCACCTGAACATTTATTTTAAATAGTAGAACTGCGCACATAGATCGTTCACTATCAGGACGTTATATAACCACACAGAAAATGCTGCATATTCGTATACAGTTACTCATAAAGCTATTCGGACTGTAGACTATTCCCCTAATTCTTGCCATACAGAATCTGTACGATGAATTAGACCAATAAATCAGAGAAACACCAATGAATAATTGATTTGTAAACCAGACTAGAAAAGAATGGGATTCTATTTCTAGAATTTATCCGAGAATGTTACTGTTAGAAATAAATTGTTTCTGTATTTCGAGCGAGCAAAAAATTGCACACCTTTTTGCACAATAATTAATACGATACGTGATTTATGCCATCTTGTACAAATTGTACATCTTGAACAAATCCAGAAATAGTATTGTGCATGAATGAATTCGTAGGTCATTCTTTGTGAACGTGTTGAGTGTATTTACGAAACAATGAAAATACACTTTACTCTCGAAAATAATCCCTCATCGCTTTCTATGCATGTACCGATCGTCCATCTGGAAAGGGAAATTTGTACGTGGTGTCCCTACTCCGCGCTACAGGTCGCCCGCTATTGGCCGAATCGCTTTACGAACATAGCAAATGCCTTCCTGCGGAACATTTCTGTGTCCCACTCCTGACGGACGATCAGTGCTTCCTCTTAAAAGTAATTAATCTGTCTCCAACATAACGAGTAGAAGATTCGTAATTAAAATAAATTAATTCAGAAAGCTATGAATCAAGTCGCACACTCAACGAGTAAAGAATAATGTGTATGGGACAAAAAAATACATTCAAAGCTCTTTACACGCCACTGACCTGCTAATTTGAAACATTAATGCTAAACGCTGCGAAGAAAAGTGAATTCCTTGGAATAATTTCCGTCCGGTAATCTATTTCGCTTGCCAGAAACTACGGACGCCATTAAGTCCTATCGCATGGACAATAAATCGCAGATACATCGGCGAAACTCAAGGGGATTTGGGTCACGAGAGCCATGACGAGAGAATACGCCTTGTTCGATGCAACTCGCTGGGAGAACTTTAATTAAAAATCTGCGAACTAGCGAGAGCTTCATCGCGCGTATAAAGCTCGCACGGAGTCTTGATATTTCGGTGAACGCGTGTGCTTTCAACTGAAGAAACATGTTAATAATCGACAC
This sequence comes from Lasioglossum figueresi, assembly GCA_028455805.1. Taxonomy (NCBI): domain Eukaryota; kingdom Metazoa; phylum Arthropoda; class Insecta; order Hymenoptera; family Halictidae; genus Lasioglossum; species Lasioglossum figueresi. The sequence goes on along the minus strand of CM052200.1, from coordinate 17,687,831 downwards.
ACGCATTAGCGAGAAGGATTATGCGTCGCGATCCAAACCAGAACATTTAGTTTAATCAACCGTGAACACGAAGCCGAGAGCGGTTAGCGTGATCCGCACCTGCGCTGAATTCTTACAGCGTGTAGTCCGTTCTTTGCTGATTCCATATGCAACATAATTCCCGCGTCCAATTAATCCTGACTGACGCGTAATCACGAAAGCGCAGTGTGTCCAATTACCAGAAGCAGAACTGGAAATAAGGAAATCAGAGCCGTCAGTGGTCTCTGATTCGCCTCTACGATAGTACAAATATTTACAGACAGGTATTAGAACGACGAGTAATTAAGTCACGCAAAGGGTATATGAAGAAACTCGGCTGGCACGAGAGAGAAAGATAGAGAGAGAGGGCAAGAGAGATAGCAATTAGCCCAGGATACTTGATGCTTCATAATCCACGAGCAGATTTCGTCCGTCAGACATCCTAGTCCGTTGCCAGGACTGACTCGCTCGGTGAACCGCTAACGAGAAATTGAATATTCGGACAATTGAAGCTCGCCTCCGTTTTCCGCTGATCAGAGAAAGTGGATTTCGGAGTCCCTCGTTTGAGAAGGGACCGCTTATAAATCACCCGCCAGCCGATTTTCAAAGAAGCCGCCAGATTCAATTTAAAAGGGCGCTCTATGCGAAGATTTGTCGTAGCTCTGATGACTAATTTCGAACCGCAGAGACTGCGGTAATGTATCGCTGTATGTGAGAGAGATGTGCACGATATTTGTACGAAATCTATGTTCGGGAGACTAGAAACCACTGTAATATTCGGACACTCTTAGAAGAACGATAACTTCTTCAATATCAGATTACAATTGGTCGGAAGTACAAAGAAAATACTAGAAGCTGTTGTTTACAATTTTTGTGTGTGTGGGACAATATTAAACATTTTTAAAATACTAGATATTAGATATTTATTAGATAAATACTAATAGAAAGTTTCATAAAAATCGTTAGATGCGGAAAAAACTGCAGGCATTGAAAAATGCAAAAATCTTTTTAAATACTGCAATTTTCACCATCTTTAAACGTTTGTGGCTTATCGCAACGTTGACCGACTTCGATAAAATTTTCAGAATATGTATAATTGATACGGATGTACAAAATGTATTTTTTAAATTTTCAATATAGCTGTAATTCCGACCAATTGCAATTTATCAAATCTCTAATTGCTACAACTTCTCAAAAAATATCCGTCGTAGACGAAGTCGTGTGATATGATGTTTAAAAAGTGATCGTCCTTTTAAAAGTTTCCGAATATTTCTGTGGTTCACTGTACATATTATATATTGGTAAAACGATAAACAAACTTATTGGACTTCAATTATTTGTATGATAAATTGTTTGAAATTATTTGTCTGATCTGATATTAAAAAAGTGATCGTCCTTTTAAAAGTTTCCGAATATTACTGTGATTCACTGTACACGTTATATATTGGTAAAACGATAAACAAACTTATTTGACTTCAATTATTTGTATGATAAAACTTTTACCCGCATATTCGTGGAACTTTTCTGATTAAAATGAGCCGAAACACGACACAGTGTGGTTCATATTTCCCTTCACGATGTTATCTCAATTTTCCATTAACCGAAAAGATCTAATCCAGTACCGTAGCTGGGTAGCTTCTCTAATATTCGAACACATGTTCCACTGATTACTACGGATAACAGAGGTTCTACGAAATCGTGAATTGAAAACGTAAATATGATCCGTATTGGCAACCATCAACAAAACTAAAAAAAGGTATTCCTTACAAAATCTCAACACGGTACGGTAGAGTATCCATAAAAGCTAAGCATAACTAAGAAGCTATTCTGAAGAAGTAGAATTAGAGCTAATTGCGCGGAACGGGTGTAAGTTGAGCATTTCAAGAAAAAGGGAATTTGCTAAAGTACGGGTTACGGAAAAGAAAAGCATTCCTCCAAGAGGAAATTGCCGACTGAAGTTGAAGGAAGGAGAGGCTAAAAAGAATAGTGGCGAGTCTTTAAGGCTTTTACTGCATTCTAGATGTACACTTTTTCGCTATGCCGATAGGCAAATTCGAAATAAGAACGTTTTGCATAATAAGCCGATGGAATGGGGGAAGATTAAAGATTAATGCATACATACGTCTATACATCGATCGGTTGCGGGCGGAGTTTCTGTGCGAGAGCTGAGCTAGGAATGCAAAGAATCTGTTTACGCAAGAACATCAAACACGAAACGGAATTGCGCCTCAACACAAATAGCTAATAAAAATGTTACCGCAAACGCATCCTTATGCGGAAATGCTATAAGGGTACACAATGGATCGGAATGTGAATCCATAAGTTAACGCAAAAAAACGATATACACATCGGCGTAATACATTTTTATTACGGCTGCATTCTGCAGTAATGAATAATTATGAAATGACGCAAGCAACTAGTGTATTGTGCATTTTATCAATTAAAAATGTTGTATAATAAAATAATATTAATATATTTTTCTTTTACAAGAAACAGAACAAAATAAATATAAAAATGACGTCAGCTTAACGCTGTATTTAATCCACTGCGCTTATTATGTTGTATTTTATTCAGAGGTATAACGACATTTATTATCATTCCATAGATAAACATTAATTTTGATAATTAATTATAAAATTAATATAAATTCTTCGTAATAATCTGCGCTCGAGATGAAAAAATTCTCGAAATCTGTGCGAATGATTGTAACCTAAAAAATGATTTTCTCTCAAATTCACGTCGTAAGAGAAAACAAAGTTCAACATCAAAGTGCAAAATGTTTTCATACAGGTCTTGCTCAACCATTTGGAACAAGGTTCCCTTTTGACGCGAGTAAAGCCGTCGTTCGCTATATCTTGATATATTTTACATTTTTGTTCTCGCAGCGTGTTTCCTTTCCCAGACAACACCGGTCGAGCGTGGATAATGTGAAATACGTTATAATAAATAAACAAGAGTGTACGCAATTTTTTTGCTCGCTCTGTTACTGCGATGCCATGGAATATCAAAAGGGAAATACGTTTCCCCTTTAATCAACCAACGGCGAGGCTAGGTCTAACCCGGCGCATATATTTTTCTCTTTTTGGGAAATAAGAGCATGTTGCAATTTTTTCACAACTTTCCCCACTCTTGGTCAACGTCAGCAAACAGTAAACTGCGAATCTTAATGCAAAATACACACTTTCTATATATTTGTTTGCAACGAACAAGAACCAAACAAAAATTTCTTCAATAATTCTAATTAGACAAAAATATATCACAAATACATATATCAGAAAATAATGTCACATGAGTAGACAACGGATTTGATGTATTTATGACAAAAATGAGCAGGTCCAATTTAAACCAGTAAAAATATTAGAAAAATTGAAAAATACTGTTATATTATTTTTAATCTACATATTAAACACATTAAGAAAGAAAATAAATTTTTATTTCACTCCAGTTTGTAGCAATTCGGGTAGAAAATTTACTACTAGGCATTTGTGGACTGCGGATTTTTATCCAAAATCACAATGTTTTAAGTTGATTGTAAATAATAAAAGGTGAGCCGATTTTTGCAATGACCCAATATGTAATTTTGTGAACCCCAAGGAAATGGCAAAAGCTACGAGACGTCGAATTGCTCTTATGTTGCTCTTATGAGTTGGAGGGTTAAACCCTCGAAAAGTGCAATATCGTCGGAAGAAATGACTTTCTGATGAGAAAATAAACTTTCCCATAGGTTCGAAATGATCCAGCTTACGTAAAAGTGTGTCGTCTGTCCCGCGCCATTCCGTTGAACCGTTCTCGGACACTCGAAACAAAAGAGGAAATTGGTGACTGCGGTTCTTCGCAGGATGTTAGAAGCTTGTCGGAAGAGCAGAACAAGCATCACATCTGATGGTCAACTCCTTATCGAGGTAACCGAGTTTCCGCGAAAGATTAGTAAAGAAGAAGCACGGATGATATTACGGGGAAGCGAACAAAACGTGAAAGTTCGAAAGTGGGTGGTAAGAGAGAGAGAAAGAGAGAGAGAGAGAGAGAGAGAGAGAGAGAGAAAGAGAGAGAACGAAGGAAGCGATGTATCGCGAGGCAACTCGAGGTCCTCAATGGTATTGTCACATCGAAACTTCTCGAGAACTTAGAATGCATAAAAGATCGAGATTCCATGCCTGTTCAAAGTCGCGAATAAATTCCAAAGCGGAGGACGAGTTTATTACGTCGCGACACAGCTAATTGAACAATTGTGTCATGTTTAAATGTCTCGGCTGTAACTCCCTGTTACTTGTCCTCATAATAGCCTTCCACTTGAATGCACCGGAGTAATTAATGGCAGAGTGGTTTATGTAAAAGGACTTTTTATTTAGCACCTGCCCCTTGTAGTTCAGCCTGTTTCTGCTAGGCAAGTGCCGGTAAATTGTCTCGGAAGAATTTTATTTGATCAACAAAATGTTGTTATTACGTGAACGTCAGCGTATAATTTATAATTAGCAATGTCCTGATTGTCGGATTCTTTTAAACTATTGCCTTGCGGATTCGTGGATCTCGTAGGAAGTGAACAACAGAACATCGACTAAATTATTTTAGCAAATCTCATTCCTGTTTTCCTAGCTTGAAATGTTATTTTCAAAGGAATTATTGTTTAACAAGAATATAAATCGATGGCATTAACGACTTCATCTCAAATTCATACTTAGTATTAAAATTTCTTTGAACACATGAAAATTGCTGAAAGTCTGAAAACATACGACCTTGTTATATTTATAATGCAAAATCACGAACCGATGAACCATAGATACGATGTAAAATACATTTAAACATGAAACCTTGTTATATCCGTCACACTGAACAGATATCTTATCAATGGACGATCATCTGTTTTGCCATTTTGAATTATTTATAAAGTATAATATGTTCAGCATTCGACGAGTGATAACTGCAGAATTTAACAAATATATCTGACTAATGTATCAGTAGTTAGCCGGCGAGAAAAACCAATAATACTAATGACGCATAATTTAATCAACTGAAGCTTATAGCTTCGAAAAATACATTTTATTTCGACGTGCAAGAACAGAAATTCTGACTAAATGATCAACCATTAAAAAATGTATTTGTTTTATGACAAACATCTGTTAAGCCAGATTCGATATAATCTGTATTTTCGTGACAAATTTACAATAAACGTTGCATTCGAATCAGTATGTATCCCCTTTGTTGACAGTTTCATCTCTTATGACAATATTTGGGTACCAATTTTCAATTTATCTTTAAAAATTTGTATGTGTCGACGAATATACGTATAAATACGATATTGTAAATGAATTTTCGTATACGTTTTTCATATATATGCATATAGTTTAAATTAATTCAGAATAAACATTCTTAGTCGAGTCTCTTCCGAAGTATATAAAAATATTTGTTTTCAGAATTTGACACGAATTATTAACGATTGTCACGTAACTACATGTAACGAATACAAATTTTAAGATGCTCAAATGGATGGAATATTCTTAAATAATTTTTAAAAGTTATGGTAAAACTGCAAAACTACTACCTAACCTTTCGATTTCGATGATTTTTGGTTGCTTCCTTCAAGGTCCAAAAATTTCCCAAAACGCACTCTGTCTGTCGTACATGTGTCACATCGAGGTGGCTCTTATTTTCGACTTTTGAATTTCTTTTAAGGAATACTTGTAAACACATTGTTATGAAATATTCAAAATATTTCTTCCATTTCTGACCTTGCATGACCTTGATGATCACGGTGCAGTATACGGATTAATTCGTCTAGACACACGCTTTCGCGTGTTACAAAAAAATATACAGCATTCCATTTAAAAAATTGGGTATAAAACGTGTTTGCGTATAAAAAGGCAGTACAACTTTTTCCTCTTTCATTTCTTTTGTAATATTTACTATTTACAAGAAAAACGGTGGCTAGCAATAGCGGGAACATCCTGTATATTTTTTTCATCTCGTCGTGAATAAAAATTCATGCAATAGTGGGTTAATACTTGTGATCTTCATCGAGATGAACAGAAAACTCATCGTTAATAGAAGCATGGTCACGAGCGCCGACGTTTACCTCGCGCAAATTTTCCAGCGCGATTCTCGCGAATAATACGAAGAGGCGACTCGCGGATTCGTTCGATGTCTCGCATTCTCCGAGCACAAAACCGAAGGCCTTGACTTGGATCAGCAAGCAGAGACATATAATGTCTCTACGTAATTATCTGAAACAAACGTCACGGGTGGAGGCATTCGGGAGAATCCCAATGACTACTTTCAGACTTAGGCCGAATCGGGTTGTTATACCGGGGGTAGAGGAGGTAAAGGAGATAAAGGAGATAAAGGTTCAGTCCTAGTCCATTACCCGTAACGATCTTTTTGCCTCGGTAACGACCGCCTACATCCTCAAAACGAAGGCAACGACTATGAGCAGAAAGTCGTAAGAGGGAGACGGCAACCAGCGAAGAAAGAGTACGAAATGAAAACTATGTAGAACCTTGCATCTGGTTCGTTCGAATCGAAATACTTCGCCGGTTGGAAATTAGACCGAGCAGAGAAAGAAACGAACTTCGCCGTGCGAAGTGTGTTAACCCTTTGCGGAGGAAATATTCTTGCGAAGAAACCTCGCCAGATGTTGCATTAGTTAGCTATGAAGGAAACTTTCTCGACACTGAGCGGCTACATCGTCTCCCAAACGCATTCCTCGCGTCAAATTTTTTCAAATTTAAAATACATTTCACCTACATTTTTATAATGTAAGCGGTTCTTTTGCAGCCCTTCTATAATATTAGATTTTTACGAGACGTACACAACCCTCTAATCAGTAATTACTATACCGTGGATCTTTAATCTTAACACATTACCGACCGGTGATTATTGCATAATTTTGAAAAATTAGAATATGGCTAAACACTTCTTAATGGAACCTTCCCACCCTTTACCACCCTCAATAACGTGATCTAATCGTTTCATTTAAGATTGCAATGTAAAAGAAAATTTCTATGCTTTCTTTTGTTACAGCAGAATTATTGAAAATCCTATTAATAGGCTACCGGTAGGTAAAGCGTTAATAATTGCAAAATAAAAATTGTTTGCGTCGATTGCAAGGAATAGAAAGCAAATTGAATGTTATTTCTTCCCTGAATGATTTCAATAGAGGAGGAATCATATATCGGCATTCTAAATTTTTTTTTTAAATCTCCAACTTTGAACATCATCTACTAATTTTTACGATAAATGCATAAAGATCCGCAGTCCAGTAATTGCTCACACTTCAAAATGTAATTTTGGTCTGGAAATAACCCCCGTTGGTTCAGACACCATAATTTTCAAGAAAAATTTGCAATAAACATCTGTTGATCAAGCCTAAATTTCTGAAGTCAAGATCATCTGAAGGTTATAGTATAGAAGGTGGTTGAATTCGTTTATGAATCAACAATAAACCTACGAAGTCAAACATACAGGGTGCCGTTTAAAAAAAAGTCAAGGTGACCTTGATCTTCTATCGAGAAAAATAGTTCCTGTTATTTTATATATTTCAATATGCGACCGACTATAAATATCGATTAACTTTCGTTGGAAACATTTCTTTGTCAGACTCTCGAAAGTAAAAAATCGTGGCGACAGTTACGTGCCACACCATGTGCAGTAAGGATTATATAACAAAAATAATTTGCTCAAATATATTTATAATTGAAGCATGAAGCGTTATAATGAAAACATTATCATACAGTATTCATACAGTATTCATACAGTAAGAGGTGAATGTAATTATTTGTGGATTATTCGACAACCGAAAGCCCCTATCGTTTCATTCGATTACTTGGACAATCCTGCGATTAGTTTGGATTATAGAATAGTTGATTGGATTATCGTTAATAATTACTCAAATGATCCAACAACGGCGCGATAGCCATGAGAACATATCCTCGAAGCAGAGCGAAGCTCCAGCTTCTGCATCTGAGCCGCACGAGCCTGATTTTGGTGACGGTGTAATTTGTCCAGCTTGTCCGCTCCTGATAGCGGTTTGCACCCTACTTATTTCACGACCACGGGTATATAGGTGAGAGTCTGAGATACTTCACGAGTTGCTGCATAGACCAAGATGACGGTAAAGAACGTGGTGCAAGACTGCCAGGTATCGCTGATGGGTTCTTGTAATCCATTTACCTAAGAAACTCCCAGGAGAAAAATTTCTTGCAGCCAAGAAGAATAAAGTCCTCCGTCCTTAACACCGGTAACGAATTGACCCAGAAGAGGATTGCTTAGAACTGGATAGGATAAGAATCGCAAGAATTGGAACGCTTCGTTTCCAAGCTCTGTAAATCTGACCCAGTTAATAAGATGTTCGTCCAATACTTCTCACGCCTACGGTACCTGACAAATGAACTCGGACGCAAACATTTTTCTCCGAGTTCGTCGTCCTTCCGATCGGACGAACGTTTTGATTCGCGGAGTGTTTGCCTTTAGTCCCATTCTAACAGCGACTCGCAAAGGATTACAGAAAATAAAATAAGTTTTGGATAAACGTGTTACATTGCTTGAATTAGTTTTTAATTCCCAGCGTACATTCTTATCGTAAAGGAATGCTCTTCATTTTAAAAGAACAGAGAAAAAATATTGAATTGGTTAGCCAGGGAATCCTGACCAAGATATTTACAAAAGTATGAAACTAATTCCTGTAGAGTTCAACACTCTATTTGCATGTGAATATGTTGGGTTGGAAAGAAAGTTCGTAGCGGATTCAAATTAAGAATCGAAAATAAAATTAAGGTATTTATTCATATGTTTATTCAATAACGCGAGAAGTTACCTCGAAAATAGTAAAAAGTAATAGAACGGAATTGAAAACGTGTTATTGGATAAATCTATGAATAAATATATCTGAATTATAGCTTTCAATTTTAATTTTAAACGTTACGAACTTTCGTTCCAACCCAATATATATGGAAGAATGTAGATTCTAATTTTTTAATCAATTTAAAAAATGCCATTTGAGGAGACGAAAAATAATATTATGATTGATTTAAACCTATGAAAATATAAATTGCTTCGTACTATGTTACAAATGGTGAGATTAACAACAATTAAAATGTAAAAATTAATTGTATATTCCTGAAAGTATTCAATAATTTTGATTGCAATGAATTTTTTATGCAACCTCGCAGTTTCTGTCGCAAACGGAAGAAATTCATAGTTTACTTAGCGTGTCAATTTTTAGCGCGGTGTCGTCGTCAGGTAGATTTTGTTTGAAACGATTTTTGGAGTGAATGCAGCGTTAGAAAAACGAACAGAATAAAAAGTGGAAATGGAAAAGGACGAAGACGGGGCGAATTCACGTAACGCATTCAAGTGAGTGATGCTGCACACGGATTGCATCGTTTACCGGCGAAGGAGTTTGCCTCTCCATCCCGTCGGTCGAAAATAAAGGTAAAAAATACACAGCGTTTCTCGCAATCTACGATAATCGCGGTTCTCGAGTTTTTCTAAATTTTTGAAACACGTGCGGTTCACTGCTGCACTTCCTCCGGCAAACCGAAATTTCAGTTTCTCACCTACCTTCGATTTCTCTCGCGAATTCGTTTCCCTGGAGTAAATATGAAAATCCACAAATCCCTCTCCCTTCAAATTTTAAATCCTTCCCTTCTTTAATGAAGAATGGAAATAATCGTAACACATTTTAAAAATATATATAAAAAAACCGTCCGTTAAAAGGTTCTCTCTACTGCATTAACAATTCCTTAATAATGCATATAAAATAAAAAGTTCATTGAAAATTCTTTGTCGATGCATACGAAATAAAAAGTCCATTTACAATTCTACAATAATAAATTATGCATGATCGTGTGTGTTAAACGTGTACATAATTTAATAATTTGATAATGCTTTAATAATTAAAGGTACTAAGCTACTACTATTTGAACATGATTTACCGAATAAATCTCAAAATTGCCGACTTCTCGTTAAATTCTGTAACAAGATTGTGTACTTATCTTATTGTTCTTTTAATTGTTGTTCTTAAAATTCTAAAGTAATTACAATTGAATGTACCATATTATACGTTGAATCAATTCTCAAATAAGTGTTTTCAATTAACAATTGCACTACATCCCTTGTTTAGCTTATTTAACCCTTTGCACTTCGTTGTCGTCGATGATGCGACATTTGAAATATGAACTTTAAATTATTAATTTTCATTTCGTTGTAGATTTATAAACTTGAACTTGTTTTATATAATGTAGCTAAGATTTATAAACTTGAACTTGTTTTATATAATGTAGCCAAGATTTATAAACTTGAACTTGTTCTATATAATGTAGCTAAGACAAATAAACTTGAACTTGTTTTATATAATGTAGCTAAGATTAATAAACTTGAACTTGTTTTATATAATGTAGCCAAGATTTATAAACTTGAACTTGTTCTATATAATGTAGCTAAGACAAATAAACTTGAACTTGTTTTATATAATGTAGCTAAGATTAATAAACTTGAACTTGTTTTATATAATGTAGCTAAGATTTATAAACTTGAACTTGTTTTATATAATGTAGCTAAGGAATAAATATTATGTTTTATTGCAGCGACCGTATTATTTTTATATATACACTTGTAACTAATATAGTGCTGGAGTTGTTGATGTACTATATGAGTCACTTGGTTGGAGTGCAAAGGGTTAACTTAACAGACAACCCTTGTCCAAACACCCACGTCGATGGTTCCTTTCATTAGAAATTCAGTGACCACAATTACTCGAGGTCATTCAGGGTAAAATGTTAGTCGTTGATTACCAAAGTAGATGCAGCAATAATTTAAAAATGTGTTTACGGTTGTTATACCTGAATATAAATACAGATATTTCTAGCGAAACTAAATACACCATAATTTATCGATGTGGGTGCGTTATCATATTATTCACACGCCTGTATTTCTCAAGCATCATCCTAACCAGCCGAAAGAGTGAATTTAAATTACGGTATAGCGCATTACCCGTGTTAATCAGGGGCGTGCTGCGAGAATCGATTGCAGACACTTGAAATTAATTAAAGCGGCCACTCCTCCTTCAAAGCAGAACAAAATATCCAACAGCTAGAAATTACTGCACCTTGCCGTGTATTTACCTTCGTCCGGCGCAACAGTGAGATTGTTATCAGACCCGGGGATGAATCACACCGAAACTAGCAATTTTAGTATACTGCAACCTGTTAAACGCTTGCTACTGGATGTTCATAATTATACCCCGATTTCCATCTGTTGGCGCAATTAACGATTCTTACGTCGTGGCCGTGCATTAAGTACGGCCGATAGCTGGGGCTCCTCAAGATCGGCCGTAGATTACGAACAGATTACGACAAACGACTCGCAATCTCGGTTTCGGTACGGCTGTAGAGTCGCCTAATCATCGCAGGATCTAGGAAGATGGAGCGAGACTCGGTTCCACCCCTTATCGCAGACGCCGCGCAGCGATAGCGCGCGTGATTGTGTACAATTACCAGCCACGGAGAAAGATAGTAACGTCATGAGAATGGCCGGGCTCTCCGTTAAGCTGGCCAGTCATCTTTCTCCATTAACCTCACGGATCGCGTTCGAGCGATCGAAGCTGGGTACCGGTAAAAATTTCCATATTGCCCTAAGCCGGCATTATTGGCGGAAATTTAATTAACTGGGTAACTATAGACCGAGCACAAATAAATCCTCGTTACCTCGATCCTCTGCTCGCGTTATGGGCACCGTTCATTGGATCCGAAAAACGTTTGTACGCTGAACTTCCGAGTTTCGAAAAGTTGTCGATTATATTCTCTTCGTTTGGTAAAAAAGGAAAATACGAGGTCTGATCAAAAAGTAAGGTGACTTTTTGAATTTCGCGGAACACCTACAATCGATTTTCGTTTTCTTTTTTTTCTGATGCTGGCACACTCGTCCCGAACATATGTTCACAGTTTCATCTATATAGCATTTTTTGTTTGTTTGCGAGAAGCATAAAGGTTAGAAGTGTTTTGCGTGTTCGGCGATTTTCTGCTGTCGAACAAAAATGGATCAAAGAATTTGCATCAAATTTTGTGTAAAAAATGGAATTAAGTGCTCCTAAACGCTTGAAATGTTGACAGTGGCATACGGTGAGTGTACTCTGAGTAAAAGAAATGTTTATAAGTGGTACAAGCTCTTCCAAGAAGGCCACCATTGAGAATCCACCATTAGGTTTGAAGATTGAAGTCTTCCCCTTTACGACAACCCCTGGGAGGCCAGGGCTAGTTAGCCAATGAGGTTAATTGACTAATTCCCTCTAACTATTGTGTCGTATTGTAGATAGTATTATTTGCGATCATATAATGCGTCAATGTATTACGTCAGTGAGAATAAAAATCCACAAATATCGACAGTAGGCTAGTGTTTTCGTTCTAACTATTTATAAATTTTTGTGCATTAAGTACTGCTCGAGATTTTTCACGAACTCGATAAATATCGTTCAACAATCCATGTGAATACAAACGTATCTAATACAGAGAAAACAAAGTCATTTGTAAAAGCAATTCCACAGCAGAATGTTAGAAAGACGAGAAGAAACAGACAATGTGCTATTTAAACAAATGCACTCATAATTTAAAAAGCTAAGAAAGAAATGTCCATGTAAATGATGCAAATTTCATATGAAAGTAAAATTCAATATCTAAATAGAAACTGAAGATGGAACTTTAAAGATCAGCTTTGTTCCTTAAAATAAAATATGACAAACCTGTGGACAATGTTAAAGTAAATTAATAAAATTTGCATTCTGAAATCGCACGTTTCATATTCAACAACCAAATATATCGCTCCCATCGTTGTTATATTAAATTCTTTAAAGAAGGCTCTGCTCTATACAAGTTCCCAAAATCTTATCAAAACTAAACAACGACTGTAGCAGCTAGTAAAATAATTATAAATTGTAGCTACACGAACTCTCCCAACAGGCAACGATTAAAAGTTCACCGATTTTTTCATTTTAAAATCCAAGTTGGCCATTCGGTGAGCAAACGATCAGACATTCCGTGCCTGCGGTGTACAGCTCCGGCGTGTAGCGCGATCGACCAGCCAGGAAAAATGAAAATAGAAAAGAAACGACGGTTTTTACGGGGACAAGTTGCTAAGTGTTCTCGATATACGGAAACTTGTCGGCCAACGCGAAACTAAGAGATCCCCGAAAGAAAATAGTTATCGGGCATCAAAGTTGGATTATCCCGGGTGATTCGAACCGTGCCGCGTGTTCTACAAACACCGAACCAAGCTTACGTTCACCTACGTCAGACAAGAGCAATAATAAAGTAACGGGTCACACTTTTCGAATGTGCTGTATATTCAAACGTCTGTGCAAATTTTAAAAAATTGTTTTCGTGACTGAAACCAACATAGATTCAAAGATTCACGCGTCCTCTTTACAACGACACTTTAAAAATTCATGTGCAATCCTTTTTTTATTCGTTTTCGAACTTCGAGTGAGAGTTACACCACGAGGGCTTTACACGATCGAACTTGTTCCACGTTTTTGTTGCATAAAACAGTGAAAGCAAATTATACATCAATTTTTAAAGAGTCCTTGTATAGAGAAGACTCCAACCTTCACATCTATGATAGATTTGAATTGCAGTAAAATTATGTAAACCTGCCTTAGAGGAAAATGGACACTGTGTTACGTAACTTGAAGCTTCGAGCTTTATAATAAGTGGGTGTGTGTAATATCAGTACTAATAATAATAACAATACACTAACGATAACAGTAAAAAATAAGGTACACATTATTACACTTGTCAATCTCTAACTTTTTGCTGATTAATCGTATTTTCTTTACTTCTCTCCCGTTTTCGTTTCCTAGAAATTAATTCTGCGGTTATCTTCATGCTGATTCTCTTAATACTTTACTGAATTCACTATTATAATAGATATAGCCACTGGTTTACAATATGAAGTTGGAAACAATAAAGAAAACAAGTACGTCTAAAAAGGTAATGTAAACACACGATAAATGAAACCGATCAAAAATTCATCAGAGGGTGTGTTTTTGTTTAAAAATTAGGGTGCGTCTAAAGTTTGGATACGCAGGGGAGCCAGGAGTAGGGAGAGGAATCGTCTCCGGCATAAACCGTAGATTGGTGACTATACTTCATATCGTGTTCCCCCGTTTATGTAGCTCCGAAACTTTGCCCTCATTTACATTTTTGCAAAGTTCGGGAATATTATACACATGCTGCGGCAAAGTTATCGGATACATACCGAATGCATATTTAACTGCACTGGGCACGATTAACGAACGTTTAACGAGAAACGAGTTAGAAGCAAAAATGAAGTTAAACGGCGTTCGCGTGTTACCTAAACTAGGCGCCCATAAAATCTGCATTTCGTGGCTAGATTCATTTCGCGAATATGTGTACACTTCGCTTTATTTTAACCTTAAAATTTAATAGTTCCTTATGCGAACGTTGTTTTTCGTAATGAGTTTATAACTATTTTGGCGTTACTTTATATTGTTCAATTTCTATGTAACGGTGAAGTCAGACAATTCTAACGCTGGTGATTAGGAAAGTAGTCTAAATTAAAATTCCGACCGAATTGATCTTTTCACAACTTATAATATAGAAAAAAAATTGTATACTTTGTATTGTAATGGTAAAGTATTTTCTTATCAAATCAGACGCTGATTTGTGTCAGTTTCCGCTGCACAGAGTATTTAATAAGTATTGTAAATGATATAAATAAAATTTTACTATTATGGACTAAATACGGTACCTCGATATTGTTCCTGGCTACAAACAAAATTGTAATGTGCTAAATTACACATTTTCTGGTCCCCGGATGTTGAAGTTACTCACTGTATTTATTAGATCGTGAAACTCGTCAATAATTTCCATTTTCCTAGATAAATTGTACATCGATTAATCAAATAAATCACAATTGTATCTTAAATAATTACATATCCACCATTATTTACAATTTGTTGCCATTAATCAGCTAACACGAATACGATGCGCGTCATTAGAATGATAAATGCATCATCACAATTCGTTCCTGGAAACAGAAATTATTTGTCATTCAACATTTAAACTACATAAATTATAACCAACGAGAAGAACCATCTTTGACCACTCGTGTTTGTAACTGTGTCACAAAATTAATTTGTAAATGGAGCTTGTATGAAAAATGTGTAAGCGAATAGAAGACGATAAAAAAAAGAATGAGACCGGATTGTTTCACTCCGGGTTCACTTAATCAATTAGAAAATGTGTTTCTCGTAGAAAATTCATCTTAAACGAAAGATGTTAATGAATGCGAAACGCGTGGGGCAGATTGCATTGTCTCTGAAAGCACGTAGAAAAAAGCTTCTTAGAGTATCGGGTAAAGAAGTTAACCCCGTGAAAAATTCTTCGGTCCTCTTCGATTCTGCATCGATAGCAATACTGGAATTTCGAAAGGCAGTAGTGGATTAGATAGATAGAAACGGAACTTGACGGGTAATGTGCGGTAATAAAAGTCGTACTTTCATTTCACAGAGTGTGCAGACTTCGGACAAACGTGATCCGGGTCCAAATACCATAACAAGATATTTAGTGTTCAAATATTTTATGTAAGTACTCTTCGGGGAAAGTTGCAACGGATTAAAGAACGGTAATGAATAGGAAATAAAAGAGTGTCGAAAGTAGTCGGAGTTGAAATTGATACAATGAATATAAGAAAATTTAAGGTTCCGAAATGTACTGAATTTGAGCTGCAGCAGCTTCAAATGTTATTTCAAGAGATAATAATAGTAAAGGGACTTCCATTAAGAAGTATTATTTTAGATTATGAAAACGCTGGTTTGTTTAGAGTTAACAATTTTTTGAAAACTATAATTTTTTTACAATTATACAATTTTACAAACCACGTACCGAAGAGTGACAACTCTAATCTTCACAAATAACAAATAGCGTGAAATTTAAAATAGCATCTCTTAATGGAAGACCCTGTATAAGAGGAAGTTCCGTGATTGAAATTAGCTGAGAACTGCTGTAATAGTTTGACAACAATATATATATATATTTAATTTAAATAAAATTTTAGTTGAGAAATTGAAAATT
Source organism: Lasioglossum figueresi (assembly GCA_028455805.1). NCBI lineage: Eukaryota > Metazoa > Arthropoda > Insecta > Hymenoptera > Halictidae > Lasioglossum > Lasioglossum figueresi. Next base: position 17,671,734 of record CM052200.1, on the reverse strand, counting down.
GTTTACTTCGTGCGGTGTGTAACTTTGAACGATTTGCGCTAAATCACACTTTTACCTTGGCGTTAACCGATCCAATTACCCCTGTTGTTCCGATTGCGATAAAGTGCATGGAAACACGTTCTACGCTGTGGTTAAGTGAGCACAGTCTAATTTTCGGTTTCTGTACACAAAAGCTCGTCATTTACCTCGACAATTGGATACAAGGTGTTTATTCGAAGACTCTGGAAACAAGTTCAATCAACTGTTTAATAGAAATCGCTAAACTTGAAAGTTTTTCGTTACAACAAACATTCGAAGTGAGTAATTTTGTATGAAAATATATATGCATGCTATAAATGTTGTGTACCGATCATTTTTTAATTATCGAAATGCGTCCATTTTGTCATTTTAACTTAGTTGTCGAATCTAGTTGTTTAAAAATTGAATTTTTAAGACAAATGACAAGTAACGAAACATTGATTTTGATTGAAGTCTTCGCAATTTTGAGCTACAACATAACTTACAGCTGCATTCGCCAATAATTCCCGTTTAAATATTCACTTGCAACTATTGTTATGGGACAGAGGGAGTACATTATAAAATATGGTTGTATTACACTTTCGTAAATTGTTTCATGGCGCGAACGTCTTATTATTGTTACCGTGAAATGAATATTTTTATGCATACAGTGGATGCAAGAAGTATTTAAACATTAAACATTTGAACACGGTACTGAACGTGTCCTGTTGGGGGTCAATGGATTAAAACCATTTTTGTCATAATAAAAGGAAACTTACTATTTAAATTGCCACTGCTTCTCCGTAACTAATATGACCTGGTTCTTTGAAACTAAGGATGTGTGGGAACTGCCTGTAGAGAAATCTGGAATACGCCCAAAATATGTTCTCCGGCTTTCTCATCCTGCCAGGTTCATTCACAACTCCGCACGCACACTTCTAAAGGGTAATATTAGAACTTTAATATCGTACTGCATTCACTTTAAAATGTGAGAAAATTAAACATCGTCATATTCTCGCAAAATTATAATGTTTGCGAACGTTCAATCTCCTCTTCTAGATCATTGGTAGACTGCAGGCTTTATGCATTTAAAATAAAAATGAATAGATAAAAAGAAAACTCTGATGACATTGAAAGAATTTAAGATTACTGTCAAACTATTTGCAATTTGTACGAATTATTCAAGAAAAATGGACATTATAATTTACCTCCTTTTTACAGTTGACTTAGAGACATTTTCTTTTGCATACAACTCCTGGCAAAAACTATTGAAACGCATTTAAAAATCACATAATTTTCTGAATTTTCTGATTATCTTGAAATGTTCATTGCTTATAGCCACGTTAACCTATGTATAACTAAAATATTTGTTTATAATCGGGATCCGGTTAATAAACGAGGTCCTACTGCACAAAATAAAAAATTTCTACCTGAATTGCGGCAAGCTTGAGTGAAATAGAAAGTATTTTTCTTTTCTAATATGTTCAATAGGTTGAAAATCATGTGATAACATTGTTAAATTCTTACAATGTTTCTAACGATTTAAAATTGCAGCTACTCATTCGTACCATAAATGCCTAAAATCCGCAGTCTCGTCATAAGTATTCAAAATTAAAATAATTCAAAACTTCTGTATACGTTAATAATTCATTTAAAAGAAACGTTCAGGAAATAAGAAAACATAGCTAAATTATTTTTTCAGTGTTTATGAGAAACGTTCGTGCACCCCCGCTCAAAAATATGTGGACAACACGTTTAATTTTTTATGCGGTCTAGTTTACACAGTACTAGAGAACATATATTTTAATAATAATTATGCGAGTTTCGTATTTCGAAATTTTCTTTCTTCAACCCTTATGTCGTTATCCGGGTAAACATCTTTTTAAAACTTCTCTAATGCTTTCGTCGATAAATAAAACAATTATTTTTACATCTATGATACATAAATTCCCGCTCAAAATTATGTGGACGACACGTTTAATTGTTTTATGCGGTTTAGTTTATACAGTTAATAATAAATTCATTAGAAATCTCACCAATGATTATTATTATTGTCTTGAGAAGACAGCGAACCACGCGCTAATGGATCATCGTAGATCGAAACAGTATTAGCCCTGCCGAAGAAACTTTTATTTATTCAAGTGCTTGTAATAATTAAATTGTACAATTTGGTACTATTAAAATAGATTATACCTGCAACAAAGTGCCCGCATATTTTTGAGCGGGAGTGTACGTGTACGAGAAAAAGACGTTATGCGCTTCCAATCTGACATAAACAACAAACATTTGTAAGAATAACTGACGTATATCGTTGAGATGCTTGTTGGAACGAGACCAACCATGTTTTCCCGCCCTTTTCGCCGAACAAAGCGAAGACCTCAGTAGTCTCAGCGACGATGCTCGCAATCTTATTATCCTAAGACGCGACGGCTCATTCCCCGAAGGTTCGGCACAAAAAGTTCTGAACGAAAAACTCTTAGGCGAAATATCTGCGTGCTCGGAAGGGAAAAAAAGGATACCGTGACAGATAATCAAATGTGTTCCCCGAAAAAGTTTCGCGCACAGGTCTTCCCGAGTAAAACTTTTTTCATTTGACGTAATGCAGCCCCGGTGGCGCTTGTATTCGGGCTTGCCTTAATTTTCAAAGATAAGGCCTCGCCCGGGCCAAAGTTTCCTCGAAAATCGAGTTTGGGTTGCTATGTTCTTATCGTGTCTGTTTTTTACCGTCATACATATGAGGTCCTTACAGGATCAATTGCAACCAGAGAACATGCGTTCGAGCCAATCAAAGAGCTAAAAGCAGCAGAGAACATACACGATCGTTGGTTCCACGGGCAAGAACAATCGCTGCAACGTTTCTTTCCCGACGAAACATCTGTTATCTCTTCATCTGGTACAAACACGAACAAATTGCGAGCGTTTATGCTCGCTCGTAAATAAACTACAGGGCAAACTTCGCTGGCACGCCGTGTTACCGGCGTGACGAAGCAAATTTTATTAATCTTGCTGGACGCGTGTAATAAAGCGAAATTAATTGACCAACAGCCGTGGGGATTCAAGAAATTTCAGCACCGCTGGTCATTTTCTTTTTTTCCACTGCACTCTGACCTCTGAAGGTAATTGGTGCATTGGCAAGTTACAATCGTTGCGGAAAACATACTCTCAGATGAAAAGATAGCATTTCTCATATTATAAAAAGTCATCAAATCGGAGCTGTGCATGTTGAAATTGAACATTTAATTTTTTTTTATTTATTGGTACGTGCCACTATGTTTTAAAAATAATTTCATGCAGCCAGATTCAACATGGACTTCTTCATCAGTAGTAATAATTTAAATTGAACATTTAATTTTTTTTAATTTATTGGTATATGCCACTACGTTTTAAAAATAATATCATGGATTCGTCATGGGCTTCTGCACTAATAGTACTAATTTAAATTTAACATTTAATTTTTTTTTAATTTATTGATACATGCCGTTATGTTTTAAAAATAATTTCATTTATATGATGTTGCATGATTTAGATGATTTTGCCAAATAGTCACTTCTATTACCATAATCGCCAGACGAGGGGAGGGAGCACGAATAGTCACGTGACATTGTGCCACACGCGCGGCAATGGCGGAACGCGTCACGAATGGTGTCGTAGAAGGGGAAGGTAGAGCGGGGGAATACAAGTCTTATAATCTGGCGAGTCTGTATATTACTGATTTACACTACATTCATCAATAATACCAGAATTTCATGGTATGTATAACAATAACTGCATTCTCCTTGTATTTCGCAGCTATTCCGCATAGGATAACAACGCCACATATGGGAATATAATCGAATAACATGTTGCAGCAAGTTCTGAAATAAAATAGAGAAAATCCCTCGAACCGCGAACGACTCTGGTGCTTGATGATTTAAATGAAAAATAAATTTACAATTAACTGTGACATGAATTAATGAATACTTTAATAATTAGTGAATGCCTTTCTAAATATTTCGAGAAGCGTGTCACACTTTATTTTCAACCGTCCGCATTATTCCATAACTCTCCCGACTACGCTAATTATTTAAAACAGTGAGAAATTGAAAGAAACGTAAACTTTTTTCAATGAACGACCGCCACCGTTATGAAGGACCGACCGGAAATGAAAATAAAAGCGTTTGATATGCATCGGCCAGCTTATAATTTCTCGCACGTGTCAAGCTCCACGCGTTGCTCTACAATATGATTCGATTGCATTGATAAGCGGACAAAACGATGCTGGAGGGATCATAGATTTGATCGGTCCGTGAAATTTGCAAGCATGAAAACGAACCCGACCGTTTTGCTTTATTGTACATGCGAGGGGCTGGTATAAATCACGTTAGTTACGGCACATTCAGTTAGAAAAAAATCCGGGGAAAGATCTTGTTTGCTATTGATGAAAGGAATTGCATCGAGCTGCATATGCTCTCGTGCATGCCAATGTTAAATGATAACGGAATTTTACCGATCTTGTTGCAATACAAATCAAACGAGGACAATAATATAATTATAATATCTTTCGATTATTTCTGGTCGACCTATTTCAAATGTAATGTGGATATTAAATGGAGTAAAGACAGAAACGGAAATAATGTATTCCCTAAACCAATACGCTCACGGATCAATAATAAAATGATGTTAAAGTTCATGTCAAGGTCATAATATGCCGGCCATTGAACTCGTCTTGACACAAGCAATAATATTATATACTAAAAAATATGTAGTGCCATTTCAAAAAATAAAGATGACCTTCATTTCTTATGAACTAATTTCTTTTCCGAATTTTAATTTTATTCCAAACATCATCTGACTACCGCAAGTGCCCGAAAAATCGTGGCGGCAGGTACGTGGAACGCCCTGTACATTTCTATTATTCACTTTATAAAATAAAAATTGTTTGCATGAATTACACAGAGGAAGAGCCAAATAGAAGCCTTATTCTTTTTTTTATAATTTTATAAGCCGAGCTTAACACGTTGATGATCTCGAATTCTTTCAATTCGTTAACTGTGCCAAATTGCACCTGCTCGTTTTAGTCATAAATGCATAAAATTCTGCAGAAACTAGCTGCCATTTTAATTCTTCAATTTATAGTTTATAAAGTTATTATTCAACGCTCGCAGGATAATATTTTACGAACTTCCGTGCAAATTAATAATTGATCACACTTTAGAAGGCACAAATTTTGCCGAATAGTTAAATAAGAGAGAATTCGTTTAAATACTTCATAAAGATGAATTGTGGAACGAATAAAATTAAATGAATGAAAGGTTTAGAGGGTAAAGCAGTGATGGTAAACATTGATCGCAAACGTCCAACGCGCATTAGACTTATAATTCACGCGGTCCAGAGATTGTGTGCGTGAGACTACGTTATGAAAGTGTTGAGCCATTACAATTTGCATCGTTCCATTAGAACGAAAACGTTAACTCCTCGTTTACGCGTTGTGGCTGATTAAAACCAGCCCTACCCACTACGAAGTTGTTGATTCGGACCATAAAACGATTTACAGCCACAGAGATCGTGACATCCGCCGTGTCAAATTGAAACAACAGCGTTTCTGAGTATGATAAAAATTTCTGTAACAAATACGTTGTTTGTGTAACATATATGTGTTCAGCTCTCTAATTCGATAAAAGTGAAAAGTTGTAACGGATACTGATCAATATTAAATTTCACGATTCAAATATCCATACAAAATTCATGAGAGCCGATTTTTTAAACTATTGTGAAATGCGTCACTTTTTTACGGGTTCTTTCAAATTCGAGATTGTAGTTTTTCACGTATCTTGATTATTTTAATAATCAGTATTCTTGAAAATTTCATGTCATAATTTTCACAAATGCTATGAGCATAAAAGGACATTCATTCGCGAATAACGCGACATTTTACAAAATAATACTGTCACTCATATGCGAGTGACGCGGTAGGTGTGAACCATGTTGACATCATACATATACGAGTGACATGAAATATCACTTGATTTTATGTTGCGTCGAAAGTTTAAATGACGGACAGATTAAAAATTTTGATCTCCAAATGCGCGCATTTTACAAACAAAGTGGTGCAGAAATCAGAAATTAAAAAATAAAATAATAAATTTAACAAAATATTAAACTGATTTTCGTTAGTATAAAATCCTATAGTAATAGTTCTACGCAACATTTTAATTTATAGAATATATTCTACAATGAAAAAACCATATATACTAAATTTAACTTCAACGAGAAGACAAAAATAAATAGTAAGTATGAAATAAATTCTGCAATCTTATTTGCCAAACGTATTCAAAGTCAATGCAAAATAACTGAAATTTATGTACTTCGAAAATTCAAATATGTTATTCAACTGCAAAACGAAGAATATTTTCCCAATTTTAGTAAAATAACGACAATAACATTAAAAATCATTAAGCATTTCGGTCCTCACGCATTTAAGTAACTCACGTTCGCATTAATTACACTTATACATAATTTTTTCATACCTTATACATAATTTGAGATCTTGTATAAGCTTGAAGATCAAATGTGTCATATACGAATGAATTCTTTTTGGCACACGTTTTCATATTGTATTAAAAAATGCATAGTATTTCATTTAAAAAATTGAAATTCTTTATTGAAAAAAAATTGACATCATTACATTGCTTGCAACAAATAGTATAACTTTCACCTCTTTCATTTTTCCAAATCACAAAAGTTTTCGAAAAAAAATGCTGGCTAGTAATCACGCGAACACCCTGTATACATGTATATTAATTGTGTATCTATATTAACAAGATATGAAAATTGGCGATAACGACTGTAACAGATTCTGAATTATTTACAATGTTACTTTCGCCTCCCGCTAGATTTCATTTCGTTCTACCATATGTTATTAACATGAATTCAAAATGAAAGGATGATAGTCAATAACAAATTGTGTACAATACATGATTTTAATTGGTTATAGGTTATTGATTTGTTCTGGTATTTGCTGTGTAGAAGTTTTACTCAGTTTCTTTGACCGTTGCGGCGGAAAATCAACCAGGAATTTCATCTTAACGAAAACAAGATCGCTACTTTGACAAGTATTTCATTTAAGCGATGCCAAAGAATAATGCCAAAGTAATGAATGAACGCCACAATACCAACATTTTGCGAGTGGAACGAAAGAACCGTTTATGTACGACAAAAGGATTTCCGATAAAATGGCATTCCTGATGAAAGAAAATTGTATTACGTCGGTGAAGTCTTGCGCGACAGTAACTGTTGTTCGGGGCCATTCGAATATACTTTTAGAGAGATTCAAAGAGCGGAATTAATGATTAATTAAAAACGTTTGAAACATATCGACACAGGTATTCGAGCAGTAATTTCTATCGAAGCAATCATCGCTTATCGAAAGATATACAGTGATCCGAATTAATATTCGGACGATCTAAAAAAGACGATAACTTTTTTAATATTGTACTATACGATTTGAACTTTTTGGAAAGCTAGAGCAATTTGTTTACTACAGGATGTGAAAAGAAATTGTTTCAAAAAATGCAATTTTTCGGAATTGTAGAAAAAATACTAAATGTTGTAAAATGCAAGTTTTAGTATTTTTTCTACAATTCCGATGTATTGCAATTATTGAAACAATTTCTTCTCACATCCTGTAGTAAACTAATTGCTCTAGCTCCCCAAAAAAAGTTCAAATCGTATAGTACAATATTTAAAAAGTTATCGAATTTTTTATAGCGTCCGAATATTAATTCTAGAAGATAAAAGACAATAAATAATTGCTATTTCTCAACTTTGTATATTTATATTCTGACTTAAAAATATTTAGTGACTTGTATTATAAATATTGAACTTTACATTTGAAATGTTTGTAACTTTGCCGAAAGCATGTATTATGCAGCATGCATTAATCTTCAGAAAGATGTTTTCAAGTTTGCTTTTTTTAAGGATGTAACTATTACAATTAAATAAAGTAAATAGTTGATATAATTAAAAAAGAGACAACCTTTGATTAAGTTGTTAGGCAACTTCAAAAGATAATTTGTTTTCCTGTTTATTCTGTATGAACGTGGTTGAAATACTAGAATTACATTTCAACAATGCCATTTCAGTAATTCCACACTACAGCTGGCTTGCTCCCTTAACAAGTCTTTCACTACTTGAGAAATCAACGGTTTCCTCGCCGGTGCTTGCCGTCATAAAAGAATACGTTAATTTTTACAAACATGCGTACTGTTCGGGTTACGGTAGTTCTTCAAATCTAGAAAGTACGTTTTAATCAAAGTTTAACGACAGCATGACATCAAACTTTTCCTTCTTCAATGAAAGTTTTGAATATTATAACAATAATTTCCGAATGGACGGACTTCTACCTTCATAAACAACGATTTATTTCAAAGACATTGAAATATTTAAATGCAAAGCGTGCTGTTTTAACGATTAAACGTTTCGTTACCTTTGATGTAACAAAACGTGTCACATTTAATCAGCAGGAATGTGGAATCGTTTGAAATAATGTATCGTACCGTACATCGAAAGGAAAACGTTAAACAAATTCACATTAAAATGTTGCCACACAAATGATACATTTATTATTTGTGACGAGTATAATAATAAATTAACAAAAGCTATTTGTAACCGGCAGAAGATAAGGATTAAAATATAATATAAATAATTATTAAAAAATGATTGTATCACCAACTTTTTTGACATACAAATGTTAATTCTTTCGTTACATTGTATAGCTCGTGTAATGTAATAATAATTAAATTGCTGTAGTGTAAAATATACATGTTTGTTTAATCTGAAAAAATTGTTTACACAAATGAAATATGAACTTTGTTACAAACTTCACATTTATTTAATATTGGATTATACGATATTTTCAACAATCACTTAGGCTCTAAGCAATTAATTTGAGTGAACTGTCTAGCTACGAAAACACTTTGTTACTATTCTGTTAATTGGTAGGATTGCGTTAAAATGAATTAAACGATCGTTTTAAAACACCCCGGAAATTCCTTTTATTCTCAACCCGACTCCGAACCATTTCCCGTGATCCTGATCGTTTTCCTATGGAGTTTATTTAAAACCCATTAACTTGGACCTCGATCCTTCTTCCCTTCGTGATTTCGCGGTATCGTGACACGTTTTTGCAATCTCGAATTCGACCATCGATAGTCGAATTTCCGAATGTTCTCTTCAAGTGCTGGTCGAACAGCATTCTAACAAACATCGCAGCAAGATCAAATTTACTGTATACACCGCTGCGATGAAATAAAATTGCAAAAACTTTTGTAGTCCCCTTGAAAAAACTGATTCATTGTATCGATTTCAATGAGTGCTGGAAAACTCTTATCCAGTGCTGCGGATGAAAAGCGTGAAACTCAAATGGCAGAGAAAGATTCCTGTTCAACATCTGCAAACATAAATGTACACAATGCTTTGTGCTTACTCGATACTAATACACGGGGTAGGTCACTTCAATTTACCTGTGTTTTCATTCGTAGTGGAAAATGGTTCGCGTAGAGTTGAACGGTTCGGTTTAGATGGAAGGACATTAACTTTTTTTAAAACTAAAAACATACTCGTTGCACCACTTAATGCGTCTTGATATTTTTTACAAGAAAGTGTTAACCTACAAAGAGATATCAGGGGTTCAACTAATAATAACAGTCATGTAAATCGAAGTGATAACATGTGACCCACCCTGTAGATCAGAATCCAGTGAAAGCTTGTAAGTATTTCTTTATGAAATATTTATCAACGTATATGTGACATTTTACTGATTAAAATGAGTCCAAACACAGCACAATTTGGATCGCAATTACGTGTTTAATTGACGTTTCACTGGAACCTCGATTATGCGAACTGATGATATCTCAATTCCCCAAATACAGCGACCCGTAGACAACACGATTAATCATTTCAACACTGTAGCTAAATAGCTGTTCTATTATCCGATCAATAATGTTCCACCGATTAGTTCGGATAATCGAGGTTCTTCTATATCGGAAATTAAACAGGTAAATATGATAAAAATCGTGTCGTGTCGCGAGTCATTTTAATCGGAAAAACGTGACGAATACGTTGCTCAAAGTTTCACCAAAGAATAATTAAAAACAATCAAGCGTCATTTCAAAATTTTCACATAAATCGGACATTGCTTTCTCGCATCTCAAAGTATCGTTATTTTAAATACGCATCGCTATAAGCGTACCGCGCAAAGGTCTTGATTGATTAATTCTAAACTTTCCTTTGACCAGCGACACCGCGCATTACTTTGTTCATAATTTCCTTCGCGGACTACCGCGATGAAAATACCGCGCGCGCGCGCGCTCGTCGCAAAACGGCCAACGAAGCGAAAATATTCCCGACAGTATGATTTGATGAGGCGTAATTGAAAGCGCATACGAACGCATGAGCGCGGCTCATTTAGCCAAAAAAAAAACGATCATACGACCCTCGCGACCGTTCAATTATTGACCAATGAAGTAAAATAAGTATTTATGGGGCCGGCCGGTTTCGCTTGACTAAATCTCCTCTGTCCGTGCCCAATTGTTTCCGCCCTCGAAGTTTACTTTCCCGGTTTTATTCGGAACACAATGAAAAACATTGCGCGCACCGACGAACGTGAAACGATTTCACTTTATATCGTCCGTAATATTAAACCCCGTGATCTATTAATTCTCGTATTTCCATGCCGTGATATCGTAATTTTCAAATTCCAGTAACATGTTTAAATGGAGTCGTTTTCTCGGAATAATTCAAACAATGATAGATAACGCTCTCTGTATCGTCATTGATAGCGTGCGTCGTATAGGTCACAAAGGAACGATTCATTAGTTAAAAAAATTGTGTAACTCCTGGATGAAACAAGGAAAATTTCTTAACGTGACACAGCTGCTCGGTTCCCGAATGATTCCGATAATAGAAACTCTTCCGTTATTTCTTCTACCTGTTTTGAATGAATGGAAGTTTATAATTAACGCAATTAATTTTGATTCAGTTTACATTTATATTATATATTAATTATATACTCTAATATTAAATTAAAAAATGAATTAAATATATATAATATTAAATATATATAAATAAATATATATATTTATATAGATTTATTATTAGATTTATTATTATATTTATATATTTATTTATGTAGTTTAAAGCAACTTAAGTTCAATCGAGTTAAATTAAGTTCGTTCCAAATGCATCGCGTAAATCATAAACTACTAATCAAACAATGCAATAATATATTACTAAATCACTTTGTTAAAGATTTTTATACGAGTTTTTTTTTAACGAGGTAGAACATTTCAAATCAACAGTATCCTTGTGATATTTAACCTGAATTGCATCGAATGTGATATATGCCCCTAGTTAAAAAATTACACATAGTGGTAAAAAGTCATATAACGAGGAAGAAAGCAATTTCGAATTATTTATAATATTCAAAAGTGACAAAACTGTGGTAACCGGTTCATAACTGAATCGTACCGGTTCTTCAGAAATAGTGGGAAATGTGTGAAATTGATTAAAGACTTGTTGCTCGGATACAAATACATCGAATTTTTTACAACCGATACGTTTGAAGAATCACTTCTCATTTTACGTTCATATACACCGTTTAATTGATCTCTCCCCGATGTGCATGTATAATTAATTGTTTCTGGATTCAAACCAATACCCGTGTACGTTCATTATAAGACGACATATTCGTGTAACTGGTGTCCCGATCGATCGACTCGATTTTATTGACGAGAGCTTGGCCTTTGGTTCGAATATGAAACTTTGAACAAGACCGTATTCAGACACGAAGTATAAATAAATAAAATTCTACTTACTTCACAATACAATTACAATTGTAACTTATATTTCTAATTATTTGAAGTAGAAATGAATCCTTTAACGATTAATTTCACACACTAAACACAGCTAACCAGAGAACATTATGGTGACGCGTTTCCATAATTTTGAAGCGTCACAATAACAATTTAAAAAACACTTGAAACCCTGCTACCTAATTGCCAATTGTTTATCTAACACGATTCAACAATAAAACATTTAAAATCGCTTGGCAATGTCCAAAAATTTCTCAACGAACTCATTAATTCAAAACCATCGATCGTTTATCGCGAAATTGTGTAAAGTTGGTATAATATTTCGATAATAAATTAACTCTTACAGATCGAATAAAAAATTTTCATTGAGATCGCAAGAAATTAATGTCTATACCTAACATAACAATGGAACGCTGTTTCACAGCTATATTTATTTGACCTTGCTTACTTAACCTTTAATGCGTGTTCTGTATATTGTTTTATTAGATTTATTACGCCTCACCCGAGTTTCTCATTTTCAAAAAAGTAATTCTCAAAATTAAGTATTTATCATTCTATCACGTTTTACCGTCACGACACTATAATAATATGATGCGATATAAGGGTTAACACATTTCAGAGTACACTTTCTTTCTTCTTCAAAAATATACTTTCCTTTCCAAATGTTTCCTTCCTGATACATAAAAATAAATGCAGAGGTAATATTTCAAATATCAATTACGTCTATCAGTTCCCTAAGAAAAATTAAAAACAGTTCATCGCTTGTTCGTCAGAATACAAATCATCGCACAGCCATCGTTCACGAAAACATGTTAGGTCGCACTTCATATATTTTTGAACGCCGCTACGTAGTACACAGGTGGTACGCCCTACCGTAAAGGGTCACCTAAATAAGGTCCCGGCGGAAAAATAAATTTCGCAGGGCATAAAATTGACGATTGCTTCTCGCAAGCTAAGCTAAAATGAATGAACGATTATTACCTTGTTCGCTAGCTCGCACGAAGACAATCCCATGAATCGTCAGCAGGAGGACAGTGAGCCCGAGGACACTATACCGTATATAGCGCCACATCTCCGAAAACGAGAAGGGCTAGTCCCTACGTGCTGTCTGGATGGCCCCTCATACCCCTTTTCAGCGAATGTCCCCGTGCCAATCGACCGTCACACGTAGAAAAAGCAGCAACGAGTCGATACCGTTGGCTGCCTACGATCTGTCGGCGTATACTCTGTCGCGAACACCGCTCGGACCGATAACCGTGGCTACTCCGATCCCTCCGCCGCGGCGCGCCGCGGCGACATTAACCGATTTCACGCTGGAATGCCACAAGATCCGCCTCAATTTGCAGCCACGAAAAGGGATCGTGGATCCTCGCTTGGTTTCACGCTGTTATGATCGTCGATTCGAATCAGGGTGTACGCCGGGCCCAGTGAACCGAACATCTTGCGCGAATCGATCATCTTTCCCGGTGGAATTCGTTGTATCGGTTTCAACGCACACACACAACACACTGGCTCGACGTCAAAGTTCGCGACGCTCAGAATCGGGAGGATGAACCATTTAATTATGTCCCGAACGGTGGTAGACTCCCACGGAACGGAGATCAAACGGTGCAAACTTGCGATCCACCCTAACTGATATATCGGCTCGTGTCTCTTCAAGACAAAGAAACAAATCGGATGATTCACTCGCGAAAGTTCACTACACCATCCGCGATATCGGGTCCCGTCATCGCTGGGCGGCCCGACAAAGCCACGGGACAGATTCCGCGCGTAAACCGGACATCGACGCGTGCACCCTTAAATTTTTGGGATTCGGGGGATATCAAAGGTCTCCTCTCTTTCTCTGACCTAACCCAGGTGGGTAGCAATCGGAGCGCACTTCTTGTTTGCCGAAAATCTGCCGGCGGTAAACAGGGAATCGTTTTTCGTCGAGCGGGCCGAGCCTCAAAAACGATTCTCGACTTCGACGACCACCGATGATGTCACACTCGCGACCTACGGGGGCGGGACACACAGGGAGAGCTCTCGTCGCTCGTGTCACGAAAGCCGCGGGAAAACGGATGGGATCACTGACAAATTGCACCAAACGACTCGGATAACTTGTTGACTGTCGCGTCGCACCACGTATTCCTGGATTCTCACGGCACAACTGTTTCTGCGTAACGAGACCAGTTGGAACGTGTACTCTTTCACCGAGAGACAGAGACAGAGGAAGAGAGAGAGAGTGAGAGAGTGAGAGGGAACAACCCTTTCGGAAGCTCCTCGATCGAGGATCGACACGTGAAAGAGGACCGCTGCACTTGATCGGAAAAGTAACAACGAACACTTTCGGCACTTTTTTTCAAACACTTCGTGTCTCGATCGTTGAGAGGAGCTATCAATCGTTGATAGATCGGCGCTGAACGATCGTCGAGAGAAAGAGAGCTTATCATCCCTTGTCACCGGGGAACGTCATCGCGAGAGACGCGCGGCAAAGAAGATCCACCGGAAATGTAGCGAACCAAAGGGAAGAGAGGATTGTAAAGGGGAGAGAGCGACTGCACGCGCGAAAACGACGAAAGCTCGCGCGGACGAGTGCAAGCGCAATGCCACGATGCGTTTCGGTAAACTCACCGGGTGCTTCCTTCGAAACGCGGAGCCGAGCAGAGACGGCGGTAGCCGCGCGAACCCGAATGAACGGATCATGAGACTCAGCTGCCGTTAGGCGCCTCTATCCAGCCACCACCATCGGCGGAACGCCTGTCCGGTTGCGCCGTGGCACACTGATACCACCGTCAACCCCGTTTCCCGTCACTATTCGTTCGGAGGACACGCGATCCTTTTTCCACCCTTCGACATTATTTGTTTCCGCGTTCAACCCTTGTGCCAATAACGACGAGCGTCCGTGTTCTTCCACGCTCCAATAAAAGATAGCACACGCGTATGATATTTAACTTCTTACATAATAGCCTCATAAGTAACCAGTGATACAATGTCAAGGACGAAATGATAAGGCACACTAGTAACTCTATGGAATCGGAGCTGCTTTAACTCGAAAATTAAACACGTTTCTTCCGACCTAGAATAATTTCATTGAATTTTAATCCGTTTCTTTGTACGAATATCGAATTGATATAGTACCTCGTACAATACTTAAATGTTTGGTATTTGATTAGTAGCGGATTTTATGCATTTATGACAGAAACAGCGATACAATGTCAAGGACGAAATGATAAGGCACACTGTTAACTCTATGCACGCGGAGCTGCTTTAACTCGAAAATTAAACACGTTTCTTCCGACCTAGAATAATTTCATTCTATTTTAATCTTTTTCTCTGTACGAATATCAAATTGATATAGTACCTCGTACAATACTTAAATGTTTGGTAATTGATTAGTAGATTGCGGATTTTATGCATTTATGACAAAAATAGCGACGCACAATTCAAAACAGTGGTCATATTAAAAAGATTTGAGGATATCAGTGCATTAGTTTCAGTTTAATAAGATAATTAAATGATGAAAAAATTTTTTATTTGACTCCTGTGTCTTGTAAACAAGACATACATTTTTTATTTTGCATAAACATATTTAATGATGTAAACAATATTTTGGATAATGGTACAGCAATTTTTAGTGATGACTTTTTGTATGAGAATTATTGTTTTTATTGTAAACTAGCTGTACCCGGCCACGCGTTGCTGTGGCTCAGTTTGGTATATAAAATCACGCGCGTATTGGAATGCAATGTTGTGTCAAAATTTCAAAGCAATCGGTAAAGAACTTTCGGAGATTTATGATTTTGAACAAACCTCAAGCGGTAAAAGTTTATCGAAGTGGGAGAATCGCTAGTTATTGGAGTTCTAATGAATGTGGAAATGAGATTAAAGACTCTCAGATGTCTGGTATCGAAGTACAATATATTCGGTATCATTAGAAAGGGGGACACTTGTTATTGCATAGTGTAATCGCGGAATACTAGCTCCCGAGCTCTCGGTTTTGACGTACTGAGAAATACGGGGGTGATTTAGTCAACTTGCCTTTTAGAATCGCGGTCTCAAAGCGTTTCTACAGAGTTTGATCGAAGGGGAATAAGAACCCTATCTCACGATATGCGTGTAGCTCCGCTTTCAGACTAGCACAACGCCGAGATACTAATCCCGAGCTTGAGCCCTTTATACAGTAGAAATTTGGTTAGAAAAATGGCAGTGGGGGTACAGGAAAATCTGGAAGACATTTCTAAGTTTTCCAGATGCATATGTACTTTCCCATAAGAGGAGAGCTGTTCATAATATAATATATATATATAATACATTGCGAAAACTATTTCACTTTCAAAATTAAATTTTCTGTTCCATTGTGTAAATCAAATTAGAACATCATTTGCGAAATGAGTGATAAAAAGAAGCACTCGTTTGAAAGTGCAATTTTAACACTTAAAACATTAACAATTAAAACACGCGAACGCTACGAAACTGAAATTAGATATTCCGAAAAAATGCGTATAATGCGAAAAAAAGAATCCCAAGTTAATGGACAAATCAATGAACAAAAATTCAAATCTAATCAGAAAATTTTCATTAACTTTACCAATATAGCTGAACTAGCGTAAGATTTGTTTTCACGTTGAAACCACGGCGACAATCAAATCCGCACCGTCACGGTCATAAATCAAAATGGAGCCGAACGAGCGTTAGCGTTGGCCCGAGTGTAACAGAACGCGGCCGTCTACCGTTACAAGCCTGATCCGCACTTGTATTAAACTGAACCGAACAAACCGTACGCGTGATCGTCACGCTCCATCAGCTGCTATTGCCAGAGGCAATGAGCCGAGCACGTGATCGTGGATGCAGCCCGAAAACCGTAAAATAACGTCACCACTGACGGTCCTCTGATTTAATTCACGATACCCCTAACTAATTCGCTTTATAATCTAGGTAATTGGCCTTGTTCGGCTTAATATTATACAACGCTGAACAAGCTAATAAGACACTTTACATATTCATATATTTCGTACATGTAAAGATAGGAAATGCAGGCTCATTGTTCCAGTGGTTATTTAATAGCGAAAATTAACGGCAAACATTTCATGATTTTCTCGTTGGAGGTCACGTGAAGATTAACATATCGTACATCATTGAAATTGTTTTTTTTTATGAGCTATAAGACTGTTGTAATGAAAATATGTAGTCCCATTTAAAAAAAAAACTTCGATGATCTTGAAATCTCGAAAAAAGTGACCTTGTGAAAATCTTTTTACCTATCACCAGATTTGCATGGAATACTCTTTTCCTCTCGTAATAAATAATTGAGATATTTCAGATGGTCAACTTTGGTGAAATACCCTGTATACACGCACACATTTTGTATGTGTGAAATTTAAAGAATATACAATTAATAAAGAATATATCGATTCGTTATTGAGATATCGTGGCAGCCATGAAAAGTGATGTTCTACAGAAATCACTCAACGATTTAAATAACGTTAAAAACGATTACATAAAAATTACACTTGCAAATATTTGTACCAAGTTTTAAACCACTTAACATATAATAACTGAAACATTTTATATTTTGTGAACTGACTAAAATTCGTGACTCTGAATGGGAATACCGGGAATATCTCGCGTTTTTTATTACTGTTGTTTTCTTTAACATCTTATGTTAAAGAAAAATCTTGTTTTCTTTAGTATCTTGTGTTAAAGAAACATCTGATGTTTTTTTTAACATCTTCATTATTATAAAAACGGTACCCGATAAATCTGTTCGCATAGATTCGAACTACCAAAGGTTGGATACTGTGAATAAATAATTGTACAAAGCGTCCCCGATAAAGAGACTGCTCGAACGCCAGGAGATTCGGTGCTCCTCACTCTGTGAGCAGTGTGTCGTAAATTTGGTATAAAATTTATGTGACAAAATTGTAGGTTGATATAGGGTGCGCGATACGCGGAGATACCAGGGCGTTATGATGCATGGACACAGCGGAGAATTAATGCAATAAAATATCAACGACGCGCATCCCCGGAAACTACACGCTGGTGTCTAGTGACACCGTCACAATTTCTGCTGGCGTAAACGCGTCGGCCCCGTGCGAACCGTGTTTCCTTCGTTTTTGTGTTGTCTTTCTCATCGGTTTGATCAAACCGATGAATTCCCGATAAACGTCGGCACGCGTTTGCCGAGCCCAGACAAAGCTCACGGGATAAACAAAAGCTTAAAGCTTTCTACCTTTATCCGCACGGGAACAGATAGATCACTTTTATAAATGATTCTCCTGAAACTTCGACCTGTTCTAAATTTTAGTATTTACCTGAGTACACGCTTCGATCAGCTGATCAAATATTTGGAAATGCTGTCAATAAATCAACAATTTGTTATTCTAGATTTAGAATTTACTTCTAATCGCGAAGTTGAAATTCCTGTATTTTCTATGAGAATCGATACCTTTGTTAACCCCTTGCTAAATCATTTTATTCGTGCATACATCATTTCTTCGAATAAAGAGAAAATTTATATTTAGGGAAAATGTACCTATTACGGCGGGTGTACGTTTTACTGCGATATTTTTTACCAATGAGATTAAAATATGTGAAAATAAATATTTTTCCCTGAATACGTTTGTACAATTCAATGAGAAAATTGTCAAAATCATTCTCATAGTTTAAAAATAAGACCATTTTTCTTCTATTTCGACCACCAAATGATTGTACATTCTTTATATTGCTTTATTATTATTGCTTAATTATTAATTACTCTATTCGTCAACATGTTCTTTAAAAAAAACTGAGTTTGTACCATTATATGCAGTTGTTGCTCAGTTTCTATTAGGAAAAGAAGACTATTTCTCGTAAGGATGTTCTTAACTGTAAAACCATAAAATCATGTTAAGAAATCAACGCAGTAGTCTTGAAAAATGAAATTTGTAATATAATAAAAGAGTATCAATATTTCGACCATTTTAAAATAGAAGAGTTACTCTCAGTTGACTTTGTTTACTGCTTCCAACAATTTTCCTTAATTAAATACGTGTCTCGCCACGCTATTTGTGCCTCGTTCTAATAGCAGCGTATTTTCAAACAAATGTCGCGGATTTTCGGGAGCGTCCACACGTTTTCGTTGGTATTTATGCGACCATAATCCAAAGGAGCTAAAAATTTCACAGATCCCAATATTACAGTGGCGAGGGTTTTGCATAATGGTGTTACGCGTTTTCACAATTTATGAATGAACCCGATTACGATTCGTGTTTAGCACAGCGAATACCAGTGTCGCGTTATTTATAAGCAGAAAAAGAATGAGCGGTGCACGCACACCGGATGCAATTTGGTCGCGTTAAATTCAGCACCGGGCACTTCCTGCAGTTTGCCGCGCTGATATTCAGCCTAAAGCATTTCATGTTTACACAGTGTGTCCGTAAACGCGACCAGGGAATCGCAAAATCGTCGGAACCATCCAATATATACGGCGCACCACGATTGTCCGGCGAAATATCATCAATATGTTCCCGTAGTAGAGAAATAGAGAAAAAAGTATTATATAAACACCGGTTATTTGAAACTTTATTAAAAAGTTGAAACGAAAGCACCAGAATCCATCAAACCAAATCTAATGGTACGATATAAAGAATGAAAAATATTTTCGCGCAAGCTGAATCGAAGTCGGTAGCGATTAATAACTGGAGCTAGCAAAGTTTGTTTGTAATAGAAACCTGAACATATTTTTCAGTGTTGCTTTGAATAATCAATTTTTCTGAAAATATGTTGAAATTATGAATGCCCTGTTGTACATGATATGAAATTAATCAAGAAAATACTTGTATTACTGAACTAAATGAAAATATTTCCCATCTACATTTTAAAATTGCGAATATATCGAATGGAAAATAAATAATTCGTTTTTTATATTTTATTTTATAATTGCAGAGATCGAACACGTTAATAGAATTCTTTAAAGCAAAAACACAATTCTGTTATTATTTCATTGACTTGTTATTCACTTGTATGTGTATCTTTCTTTTTCACTACCAAATATCCAATAATAATGTGAACACAGTATTACAATGATGATCTACATTCAAAATATTAAAAACTTGTATCAGTAATAAATACATATATACTTATTCTTGCAAACAGATGAGTATACCCGATGGACTTATTTATTTTTTAAAACTTGATTACATCAAAGTCTATTAGTATTTTAAAGAAGTATTGTCCCACCATTTCTCTTCAAGGATAAACTTTTGTTAATCGGTTGGAACATTTGCTTTCTTTTCTCTTATTAACAATTTCAAATTTCATTCCCTAAAATGCTGTATAATATCTTTATCTTACACGGATCCAAAGTCGCCGGATTAAGACTTGTGAACATTTTTATTTTGCACAACAATAATAATGAAAACGCAAAATCAACAAAATCTTAGACCACGTTGTATAGATTACATGTCAGCAACATATGCATGTTTATCCCAATCGGAATGCCGTGAGAATAATCTAAAAACAGAAATCACCATCGAGCACGTTCCTTAATTAAATATTAGTGAACATTGGCCGGAATTTAATTAGACATTGAAATTAACACGCGTCGATTTATTATGAACACATTTCGGTAACAATACACAGCTCTCCGCAGGTCATAAATTCCAATTTGAAATGCACAATATCTAACCCGCGCTACGTTATTTACTTCGTCTACTTAACCGGCATTATGGTATTATCTGCCAACCAATTATAGGGAGCATTCGTAGAATTTATTGCCTCGTTTGTTTCTCAACAAAAACCCGCGTCTAAGGAATAAATCTACCTCTAGGGTTTAACCCCACATCCCACAGCTATCCAGGATATTACCGAGGAAACTTGTTTCTATCCACATTCATATTTAATAGCCTACTTCTTTCCGTGTACTGTCTTCTTTTCGGTTACTTCCTTTTATACCGGATAATTGTTGAATATGTGCAGTAAATGGCGCTCCTGTAATATTATTCGAGTTTCGTTCTTTGCGTTACAATCGCACTCTGTGTTTAAAGTCTTACAATTTCTGTATAGAACGGGGTCAAGAAAATAGTAGCAAATGAGTACCATAATACGCGCTAAAAAATATCGAGTCCATTTTATTGCATCAATTTTGTAATTTTATTCTCTGTATTAATTCTTCGCCGACACGCTGAATTGTTGAGTTCTAGATGAATTCCCATTTTTTTCATAACTTTGGTTGCCGGATCATAACTTTGGTTGTTTCCGATTGTTTAAAATATAATAACAATAAAAAATCAAACCCGAGAATGAATAGTATAATTAAAAAGACGTGAAGTAATATCTTTTTTTTTAAATCATGTACCATTGGTTCATCTGTTCGCTATTTCCGCCACTATTGATGAAGTACCCGGTATATGCTCGTTCGTGTACCTCAAGCATTAATACAGCTGCAGATTAGGATCCGAAATTAGCTCGTAAACGCATGTTAGTGTTCCAAACGCGGCAAGGACTCGCGCCACTGTCACAGCGGAACTCGGTCTCGGCGTTTTAGTCTCTTAGTACGTTCCAGATAATTCAGTCGATTCGTCCCACATCCCATGCATTACTTTCGAGAGCATTTCATACGAATTGAACTGTAAAGTACACACATGCCTTCCTTCGACCCCAATAGTCAGCCTACCTGCTAACTGATTGTTTAAAAATAAATAACTACTAACAAACTTCATTTCAATGAACAAAATACGCAGCCTTGTATGCCCACATTATAAAACATTTAGAAAATACAATAGGACCTCGATTAACCGACTTGATCGGGAGACAAACAGCCCGGATAAATTAAGACTCGATGAATAATCGAGACCCGGGGCAATAATTAAAACGTACATTATACAGTAAAGTCGCGTTATTTCTCAGCGACCGCCTACTCAGAATTTGTCAAGTGCCTACCCCTCCGCTGAGGGGCAACGCCAAAGGGGTCGCAAAGCTCGAGCTGCCTCGGTCTCCGAGCAGTGTAAACATGCCGTGTAATCTGATCTCTGCTCGAGTATATCGGTGTGAACCACACTAATCCAATTACAAAACTTCTTTATTTTTCATTATTTTTTATGGGACTTTCATCAACTAATTTGTGGCATTTTTTAAATTAAAATGACACTAAACACGATACAATTTCAACTGTATTCAGTGGTTTAATCGACGATGAAAGTTTCGAGCGCAAGGAAGGACAGCGCGATCCGTGTTTACATGCTGTCCTTTTCTACGTTCGGCTTCCTTTGTACTTTCGGCGCGGTAGACTCAGTCATAAAAAAAGTAGTGTCCCTAAAAGATATTTCTCCGTGCAGAACACGGCCGTTTGTAAAACAACGCAACTTTACTGTATTCCACAATAAATTGTTTATTTTTGAAAATTTATTTCCCTTCGTAATATAATCATATTTAAACGCATATTTGTTGTTTATAATCGGGATCCGGCTAATCGAGGTCCCACTGTACTAACCTTCCGTAGGCAAGCATGTTCTTTGCTCTTTCCGTGGTCAACTTAGATCAAACCCGGGCAACTTCTTCCCCGCTGTCGCTTCACGACATCCACTACCATTGTACCGGTTTTCCTATCAACTATTTCATATTGCCCCTACCTTGCTTTGCATTGCATGACTGAGAGGTTACCCCCTCCTACCCTCCACAGAAGTTTGCTGGATATGACCCAGCAAGTTGTCCAGCCCTGACTTAGATTATTTATGTCCACTATAAAATTTTCTAAGTGAATACTTCTTTAGGCGCACCGCATATACAATTGCTGGACAGTGAGTGAGTCTGATCCGTCACGCACTGAAGTGAAACGCTATTCGGGTAAACTCGAGGGAGACTAGTTCAGCCGAGAGAGTGGGTAATAAACAGGTGTGCAAATCACCATAGTAGTTTTCACTTCGGTTGTGCGGTATTATGCGCATAGTATTAGCTCTTAACTTTTCCAGGTTTTCGAAAAATCTAAAAAACCTCGTTGTAGTGGTGGGAATAAGAGCGACCGATAATATTAGTAAAATATGGCCTTTTTTTGTTTTTTTATAGACTTGCGGAAAAGTAAGAGTAACCAAACAAAAACCCGCACGTCTGAGGCCGAGGAGCCTCTTCCTCCCAATCCTTGCCCAGGATATTGACAAGGCTCCGTGTCAGCAATTCTCTTGTCGAAACATCCATTTTCCCGGGTTAACCACTAATATTCTTGTCTTACTAGTAACATATGGCCTAGAACACGCAAGAGTCCGATGATTAAATGACCGACTACCGAAGCAATTACTCTTCTTGAAATTTTAAAAGATTTCTCCGCCCCTTTTTCCGTTTGTTTTTTTTCTTTTCCGCCCATGGGAATTATTGCACATCTCGACACACCTGTGCTATCGGCCGGATGGAACGGTATAAAGCCATCAAACGGGTTAGTAACATGTTTTCCCCCTTTTTTCCCGCAAGGGTCCATACAGAAATCCAAACCTTGACAAGTGATAACTTTTAACTACGGGATCACGTATGCATAACGTAACCGGTTCCTCCGCATCCGTCTGTTCGGCTGTTCGAAACCGATATCTCGAGGGAACGGTCGCGGAAATTAACATGCGGATTGGCAGTTGTTGTTACGAATCTCGATCGTATTCGTATGATCGTTCCATGCGTTCCAAGGACGCACGCGGTCCCATATTTGTGTACACAGAACCAGTGCCGTCGGTTTTTTTCCCGTTCCCGCCGTTGAAAATATTTACCATAACAGTGGTGGTCATAGAACATTCGACAGGTCAGCTTTATCGGGGAAAAAAACAAAGTGCCAGGTAGACGCGATACCCTTGATCCACCGATAACTTTTTACGCTTGTTTCGTTCAAAGGATCCCGTCAACCCCTTGTGCGTGAATCGCGAGACCGACACGTTCGCAGTGCTTTGAAATCCGCGATTCTGTTGTTGATTACTAGACTGCGGATTTTTTGCATTTATGACGAAAATGAATGATCGCAATTTAAGTGGGCAGATCAAAAGATTTTTAAAATATCGATGTGTTTTTTTCCAGCTTCAATGTGTCGACTTCTGCCGATTCAAATCATTGAAGATAGAATGATACCTTTATTCGGCTCCTACAATTTACGCAAACAATTTCTATTTCGCATAAAGATCCGCAGTCTATCGATTACTACAGCAATAGTTTCTGTCATTTGTCGCGTAATTATATTTTGGACACTTTGTTTTATTGAGAAAAAAAGTTGAAATGACCAATCAGAAATAACAAATCAATGATTTTTTCGTCATAGGTCATTCGAGACTTATAAAACACATGTATGATCCAAGTCTGTAAGTGCTACATAAAATCTTAATGTCTGATTTAAAAAACTGCATCATATGTGCACATATTTATGAAAGTAGTCTAAATCAGAATTTCGAAAAAGAAAACGGGTTCACAATATTGTAAAAAATGAACCGTTAGATAGTGCTTGTTATTTGAACATGGAATTCATTTATGCGAATCCGTTTCTTTTAAATATCTCGAAACAAGAAATATATGACTTACACCACTTTCATAATAATGGGCACATATGTGGTAAATTTTTTTGGTATTCGTCAGTAGTGCAGACATTTAAAAATTTCGAGAACAAATATGATTTTCGTAAGGATCCGATTTTTAAAGAAAGTTTATCCATGTGTACAGTCATGCTCCATCGGAAAAGTTTCGTGTAAATTGTTGTTTTTCCGTTCCGCTCGAAAACTATAGTAAAACTCTGCTTCCAATTGCGAACATCAAGGAAAATTCCCAAGGTAATAGACAAAGGAGGTAAGAAGAACGAAATGAGATAGTTTCTTGGTTGCACTCGCAAAATACTTTGTATTCAAGGAACAGTCGGATCTTCGGAATTCGACGAAGTTAAAGATTAACTGAAGACAAATGGAAATAGCTATGGAACTAATTCTCGGTAGAACGAACAAATAGTGCGAATTATCTTACCAATTAAATCTTACCTTGTCTGAAAACAAGTCTAGAAAATAATAATAAATAACATGTTTTGAGTACAATCTAATTTGCTCGACTAGAAACTTTAAAAGAAGAAATTTTGTAAAAAATATTCAGAAACTTTTGCTTTATCGTATCCTACATATCTATTTACGATATAAAGATGTAAAACATCTGACCCTCGCTAAATCACAAATGATGAAAACTTCTTTGATGAAAGTAGAAAAAATATAAAATTACGTTCAGTAATCTCAAAAGTAACAACAAAATGATACAACTGTTCTCGTTCTGGATAAACCAATGAATATTGAGGTAATGGTTTTCAAGAAATTGTTTGAAATAGCGAAGCTATGGCAGAATATTTTTGTCAAACCCCCTGTAAGGCACAACAAAACACCGAAATACAACAGCTACATATCTTCCTTCGAATCGATTGCAGTAGGGTTCTGAACAAAACTCTATCGAATTGGAATTCGCGGTAGTTTGCCAAAATATTCAAGCATTTTAATTTAATACGGAACAGATTGCGCCCGGGGTTTGATATAACATAGTTTTTCCCAAAGTCGGGAACTCGACTTTCTGCATTAATAAGCAACTATCGCTGGGAAACGGGGGAGAAAGCAGGGCGTGCGCGTACCAGCCGCATAGATATATCAATACGCGGGGGAGTCGGACTTCGAAATTAGCTTGCGGATCGGTGGCTACAGTTTTAAATGTACCAAGAGGCGGCCAGAGTCGGCTGTCACGATACGCTTTCGACAGGCACAGCTGCACACCCCGAACAAAACATGCATTCTCCATTCTGCTGTCGAATATGCAGAGAGGCTTTTAACAATTCATCAATGCCGACAGTGGTGGGCTCTACTTGTAACCCCTTACCGCGACGTTTTACGATCTTCCTGTCAGCCCGGGCCGTCGTCCATGACGCGTACGTCGATCATCGTGCGATTCGCGTTGCCCTTATCACAATCATTTCGTGTGACCTTTCCGACATTTCGCGCGACAGGTTCGAGTCAAACCGTCTAATTCCAAGACCCAAGTCTCAGCCTGACGATGAATCTGAATCGCTAAGTACTTTTAACACCGTCTCACCCTTGTTAAAATATATTGCTAAATAGAATGTATCTTCTTCGCGAAATCTTCAAACAATTTAGCAAAAGAAAATCATTGATTCTTCGAATATTATGCCATGGACTGCGACCTTAAACGACAAAAGTGTCCAACGAAATTAATTTGACACAAGCGACATAAGTAACGTAATCTGAAGAAACGTGCGTAGCATCGATAATCATAAGTGAAATTACTTCGTCATTGATACGTTCAAAGAAAAAGTTTCTAAAGCTATGCGTGTTGACATTTTGCCCACACCCTCCACCCCCCAACGACGCAGAGGACGAAATATAATGAAATATCGTGTACGATGAATCAAATAATTTATATTTCAATTGTTTTCTTTATTTCCTGTTGATCGCAAAACGTTACCAAAAACAACGATTTTCGAAGACTTCTTAGATCCAATTCTTCTTAAATTCAATGAAATGATTTTTGTACTGTTACACGTAACCTGCTTAATTTACCTACATATCAAATAAAAATGCAAATGAATTTAACTAGGAGCCATGTACTATCCCTTCCTTTGCGTACTTTTTCTAACGATAGATCGTTAGATGGAAATAGTTCACCTAATTTTCCCGCTTGCTGCGAGAGTCAGCTATTTCAATCCATCGACGTGCGAAAATCCTTCCGGCGCGGCGTGTCGCACGTTTGCCGTCGTTTAACAATAAATATTTCGCCGGTGCAGGCAGCTTTATGTCCTTGTTGATGAAGTTGCACCATCCGCGGTCGCGATACCTCCAAACCGCATGGAACAATATCCTTAAGTGGCTCTGGAAATAGCACGGGTTCGCTCGGCGTACCCCGCGCGAACAAAGAAACAAAGATACACGACTACTAACTGCGACGACACAAAACGGGAGACGCGTTATTATCAAGGTAGCGCGCGCCGGTATACTATAATTCAAAGCCGTCCTCGACGAAACGCGACGTTATAAGAGGCACGGTATGGTTCACGGAAAGACTTGCGGAAAAAGAACGAGTCCTAGACGGTGAATTTTGCCAAGTTTTACGAGACCGATACACCCTGTTGCTCAGAAAAATATTGTGTTGTTTCCATTGTACACGGCGACTGTTACCGAATATTAGCTTTACGTCATCCGGGTAAAAAAAAGGAATCGACGACCGACGACTTCGACATATCGGTTCGGGGGGTGTTCGTCGGGCGAACGGCAGATCCTGAATCAACTGGCGGCACAGAGGGTTTTTCGGATTAATCCTTCTATCCAATAGTTTCAATTAAAAACCCGATAACACATGCGTGAACGTGTAGGCCAGCGCTATTAAGCAAACGTTATGGCGGGTACGCGTCAATGCTCGCAGGCATAGGCAGAGTCGCCAAATGAGGGGAGAGTTGCTTGCTACCCTCACCCCTAAACAAATAAATTTTTTTCTACCCTTCATATAATTTGCTCACAATTGTGAAAGAAATACATGAAATGCAAGAGGTAAGTTAGAGGATTTTCGTTTCTTTTTCATCTTAATATCTTTATTAACAACCGAGAAGAAAGAGATAAAGTTTAGGGTGTTCGCCCTCGTGTTAGCGACTTAAAATTTTGAGGGATTACCCGCAATT
This sequence comes from Lasioglossum figueresi, assembly GCA_028455805.1. Classification (NCBI taxonomy): domain Eukaryota; kingdom Metazoa; phylum Arthropoda; class Insecta; order Hymenoptera; family Halictidae; genus Lasioglossum; species Lasioglossum figueresi. Next base: position 17,644,257 of record CM052200.1, on the reverse strand, counting down.
TTTGTTTTGCACGCAATATCGATAAAAATGGTCGTAGGTGCCGTTGGGCCATGCTTATTCTGCTAGACCCTTTGCAATTTACTGGTGTGTTTAAAGAAAGTAGAGCATCACCCCCCTGGACCTATAGCCTAAACGAAAAACTTGTACGTTACGATGATGGCTCGCGGGATTCATTGCTGAAAATTACTCGGAAGGTTGGTCGACGAAAGTTTCGAATACGAAGCCTGACATCCGGTCGGATACCTACATCGGCCCTGCGATGACAAATGTAAGTCAAGAGCAGATTCCACTGACCGCGGTTTCCCGCTCATAAAAACATCAGAAACCGCGATCGGACTCCACCCGGAGGTAGTGCTGATACCGCGTGATTAATTAAGTGCACGGTGATAAGTCCGACCGTGGCGATCGTCGGAAAGTACTTCATTGTGATGACAGAATGGATCTGCCGGTTGCAGACACCTGTAATTCAAGATGGTGAACGAGAGCAAGCCGAGGCATTCAATCACCTCTCGACAGGTCGACGAGGCCGCCGCAGCCGCGCCCGACGAATTTCCAATAGACATTTAATTATCCCAAACAACGGATGGCGTTGCCTTTAAATTCCGCAAGCGTGAAGCAACCTTGCTTAATTCGAACACCGCCGGCGGCCATTTACTTTCACGCTGACGCCCAAAAGTAAACTGTCTCCGATCTGCGTGTTTTGATACTAGCGGCCTAACTTATTATACTTCATCGAACAAAGGAAACCTGGTGAACTAAAAGATCTGATCGATTCAACGTGTTTCGTGTTGCTACCACGTACATGAACGAACTTTGGTAGCATAGCACCAATTGTTTCTTTGGAATCTTTCAAACTATTTTTGTTCTATGTATTTTTTCAGAAAATTCAAAATTTTTCATAACAACTTTGGCGATAGATCTTTCGTTCAAACGAAAAGACTACTTCTGTGGCATAGCCTTGCAAAACATTAAAAAAACATCGAATTTTTATTGCAATCATTATTTATATCTACCGTAGCTTTAAAGATTGTTGCTCTGAAGAATCGACAAAATGCTAAGAAAAGATTATTGACCGATACTTCTGTCGGAATAGTCTATACAAATTTTTCAAAAAATGGAATTTTTTAGCAGTTTGCACAGCTAACCTGCTCTTCTTGTTCTTTTTTTTATTAAATTTCCGAAAACAAGCATTTGCTCAAAAACTTGTTGAGGAGTTTTCACCATTAACCTAAAACATCGAATTCGCGTACAACCAGCTCCCGGGTAGTATCATACATCACTGTTCAATGTTTAAATAAATGTTCATTAAATAAATAGCTTTGCGTGAGAGTGTTAATAAATTTTGGGAACAGGTACGTTAAACCCAGACACAATGTTTGGGCAATTCGAAACAGGATGTACTGACCGCTTGTGTGTAGGACGTTTAGACTCCCTAGAGAAACCACCAAGGCCACAGGCAGAAAAAAGGAAGTTAGCTGCCTCTTGCACGTCCACTTGGTGATGATGTTGTACCATTGTAGTCGCAGTGGTGGTAGCTCCATATTGCAAGGTCGGTTGGCTTTCGAGGCCAACGTTTCATTTGCTTGGGCACTGCCTATGCAGACACGCTAGAGATTTAGAGAGGGCCAACCGGCGTAGACATACCTAGGACCTGTAATCTCACCGTCAAATTGGTAGCGTGTTAAAGTTGTGGTCTAGCACATCTGCTAGATGCGGGTTGATTGAACCTGTCGACTAATCCTTCATCCAAAGAGACCACATAGAGCTGTAAACGAAAAGCTCAAGATACTTGTTAACGTTAAGGAAGGGGGTATTCAGTGCAAACGCGCGTTTCCAATACAACAGTTCGAAATTAATTCAAAGAAAACGAGATTTAACCTCTTAAATGCGGAATTTAGTTTTAAAAATCCCCGACAGAGTGCGGAATTAAAATCAAGCAACGACGAGTATACACGTCGAACGCAGAGCAAATGGTCCTATTACAAATTTTACGAAAAACGAGGAGGGATTACATTTTTATTCGATAAAAAATTAACAATTCATTCTTGAAAGGGTTATTGTTATTGCACAGCAATAGAGAATTGGATTGACGTGTATACACGTCGAACGCAGTTAACTGGTTAAGACGTTTTACGACAAACTGTCAACAGACATTTTACTAAAAATTGTATGAGTTATCAAGTGACTGTTCAATCATGAATATTTAGGAAAATGTAACGGGAGACAAATGAAATTGTGACGTAACATAAAGTTTGTCACAATCAACGTACATGTGACACAGTTTATACTAATGTGGATATTATGAAACAATAAAATGAAATCAGATCTGCAATTAATTGCAATTGCGAAGATCTATGTTCCAATTAATGGAGTTTTATATTACATGACAAATTGTGTTGTATCTAATAGAAAAATTGCAGAACTAATAACGTACTTTAATTCAACTTTACAACTTTACACATTGCGTACGCTGTATTAATTTATAAGAAACAGATTCGTGTAACACAACGATTGTGCTTGTCTACTTGATTGTGAACATCTACAATCGAAAAATATTTATAAATCATTTGAACTGATAAACCCGGATGAAAAAGATGATCTGTGTACGATAGTTGAATTCTAATAGGCACGTCAAACTTCGCTCTTTCGTATTTAAAACTTCGAATGGAACGGTTCCTTTTACACATAAATATAAAAAAGAATTAACCAAGTTTTCTCAGCCGAGAAAGAATTATAAGTTAAGAAAAGAAGACGTAGTACCACCCAGGAATACAGGATGTAAAAAATTTTCTCTTCAAAACTTTAATTATTCTTTATATACTACAGAACTTTCGTTATTTATTCCGAAATATAATTAATGTTTATTTATACCATGTTACGGTACATGTAATATTTGTAACAATCGAAACGTTCAGTTCTGCAAATTGTGAAATGCTTCACTTTTCCTTTGATCGAACATGTACCTCATTTACTTCCACGAGCATGCATTCAAATTAAAAGCACTATTAGTTGCGAAACAACAGTTTCCTTCGTACCCGATTCTCTCGTCAAATAAATTTCTTATCATTATTATTAGTTAGTAAACAATTTTAAATATTATTAAATACATTATCATACAATTTTAATTATTACTTCAAGACAATAAAATTTAAACAATGAATTACAAAATTATTACAAAAAAAATATATTGAAATATATATAGTAAAATGTCACCAAATTTCTCGATCCAGCCCACAATCAGTTATGTATAGGTTATGTATAGGTGTCGTACAGACGACATTGTATCCTGGGATACGAAAAGAGACAAGAAAACCGAGAAAATACCAGTATTCATATCGGTTACCAGTATAGTTCTGTTAGCCCAATACCGGTATCAAGATTATACATATATTCGTAACACCGGTATAAGAATTTTACCGGTATTAAGTCCCTGTTTTAAAGTAGCGTTATGAAAGCAGCCGATGTTTCGCTTGCACGACGGGAGTCCCGCTGTAACCAGAGGGGTGCGCGAATATTTTCCTTTTCATCTTCGTTGACGAGCTGACAGGAAAAGAAGAGAGCAGAGAGAGAGAATCTCGGGCTAACGAGGAAAATCGGGGCCATGAAATTCAGGCAAATACAAATAGAGAGAAGCGGAAATGTCGGAGGAAGCTGGCACGCTTCGAATGCTTCGGTGTCTGGTTTGACCTGTCTCCCAGCGTATCCGGAGTAACCCGTAAGAATGAAGTGCTGCTGCTCTCTCCGTCCGGAAACAAATGCAGAATCCGCAAACTGCACGCTGCCCAGAATGATGAATGAAATGTTACGAGAGTAACGGCGGCGCAGCGAGAAACACCGAACGACCACGTACGTTCACATCGCTGAAGGTGGACTGTAATTTTCTGCCGGCGTGGCGCGGCGCGGCGGCATTTCGAAACCCTGTCGAAAGATCGCATTCGCGAAATCAAAATATTCCGAAACACCGCCAAAAAAGACGAACCTTTCTCACAGCATGGACACATTACTGATTAACACGTGTCCGGCAACATGACTAAAATTTGCCATTCACCAACAACCAAGTCATATTAGTCGTTTTAGCTTACAAAAATGACAACGCTCTATTTAAGTAGATTTTATGCAATTTACGATATGTGCTTGGATAAAGAATTTTATCAAATTAATTTCCACTTAACAATTACATAGTTTCAATAATTGTAAGATGAAGAATGTGAAACCGGTCATTTGACCCATAGTGCTAGGTTGAATGTTAAATTTAGGTGAACTAAAATGGTCCATGAATTTAGCGAAGGAACAGAAAAATGAATAGAGAAAAAATACCGGTCAGATGTGTGTAAATGTTTTCTTTAAAAAATGGAGATAGTCAACGGTGTTCGCGACGAGGAAGTGGATGTATAGAGCACTTTGCTATTTTCACGTCGCGATTATTGTAATAATTTAGGTGAATTAAAATGGTCCATGAATTTAGCGAAGGAACAGAAAAATGAATAGAGAAAAAATACGGGTCAGGTATGTGTAAATATCTTCTTTAAAAAATGGAGATAGTCGACGGTGTACCATGATGACGTAATCATTGTAATAATAAAAAATATTCGAATATAGGGAAGAGCCGTAGAACACAGAGAAAATTTTCAAAAACTATTTCCTGTGATTCAAGTCTTAGGATATTTTCTTAATTTTGAAGTTTTGAAAATGCTACTCGACACAAAAGTGAACAGTTAAAATTAATTTTAATCTGTAACATATAAATATCTCGGTAATCAGTAGCTCGAAATTAATGTTATCGGTTTAAAAATTCTGCTAATTCTGCACGCCGAAACCGTACCACAAATTCTTATTAATATAGCTAATAATGGATTTTTTTAAATGAACTCTTCACGAATACGAAACTCACTCGCCATCTGGCAGCGAGACCTTCAGACTTCAATCCATACAGACATTGCATGCAATGCAGTACTCTGTGCACCGACGAGATACTGTTATCTGGCAGTCTTTAACAGTATCCCGTCGATGTCATATCTATTATAGGTACCAGGTCTGTTCCTATAAAGTCTGTGTGCTATACCTCGGCTGTGCTAATACGCCCAAATCCGTGAAACATCGGTAACATTGAGCACGGCACCGAAATGGTACGGGGGCACTTATTGTTAGAGCCCTCTGAAGCGTAGACAAAAAAGTTCATAAGATGCAATGTATGTACTGATTTTAGGTCTGTGTATTGTGTGAGACACGAAACCCCATATTATGGTGATTGGTCTACTCTTATACCTCGTCTGTGGTATTTCTGGTATTTGGTTTTGGTCCCGTTGAGCCTATTTGCCTATGCCACCGACGAGATACTGTTAACAAAGACTGCCAGCCTTATGGGAGATCGTGTCACTCGAACAATTCGGTGTTTCCTTACGCCCTCTAGGATTTATTCTGGCTGGAGTAAGAAACAGAAGACCATCGACGTGATCTCGTCGGTACAGAAGGCCACTGACAATGAGTAGATTCTCGTCGGTGAGAAGGCAAATCGTCACGGAACCATACTGTGTATCATGAATTA
>CM052200.1:17452924-17638612 GCA_028455805.1 Lasioglossum figueresi | reverse complement strand
CGTGATAATTACTAGACATGCGTAATTTAGTATAAGTCCGTTATTGTCAGGAAGGGAGCCAGGAGGAACATTGCATTCGTCCTGACTCCCTTTCGGGTCTCTTGTGCAGCAACCTCCTTGTGGTGGGACCTGGGCAATCGGTATTATCCTCTATTTGTAAAGTCTTGTGTCTTATGAATAAGCGATAATATCGAGCTAATAGCTGCACATTTACAATTTACGATAACTATGTGTAGTAGAATTCAAGTCTTGTCAAACATAAAACATGTGTATTTAATTGAATTGTGCTTGAATTTACTTTCAGCTAGCTTGCAGTCGGTTAAGGGTACTTCAATGCTTCCTTCGTTTACCCTTAGCCCACCTTCCGTTCGTTATGTCGAAGTATCTAATCAGTCAGTGAACACGACAATTTTGATTCCTGAATTTCAAATTGTTCACTTCGGAACTTTCAGACGTTTCTCTTCTGAAAATTTTCATGTTATTTAAAATTGGTATTCCTCCGGTCGGAGGTCCCTCAGGGGCTCACTCAAGGATGCGGCCGTGAGTGAGTACGGGGAGTCGCGTCCCTGGGGCAACCCGAATCGCCTAAAGGCCGCACTCGTGTGCGGGGTTAATTGAGCTCTCGTGAGCTGGTCTTAGGTTGCTCTCGTGAGCGGGTATGTGGTTTCCATTCGTGTGCGGAATTTTGTTCTATTCTGGTGTTTTGTTGTATTCGTACTCGTGTACGGGGTTATATATTGTTACGTCTAACTTTTATTAGTCTGTTTCAGATAGCATCCAACAGCCGGCCATCTTTAACGGCGAACGAAGAGGAGACACCAAGAAGAGGATACACTAAGAAGTCTGCGGCTTATTTTTAAAATAGTTTTATGTACCGAGCAATTATTGTCTTAGAGTCACCCCAGAGTCAGAGCCTTATCCTCTGATCCTTCCCTCTTTTGCGATGTAGTCTATTAGTTCACAATAATTGCTCTGCTTGCGTGCGTTCGTGCGTTAGCTTTTAAGATTCTATATCTTCGTTGAAATATGTCGAGCAATTATTGCCGTAACTTCATCTTGCTCGTTTTTTTGTCCGACACAGCCCTCTACTGTGACGGATCTTGCTCGTATGTAGTATGTACCAGATCGGTTGGTACGGGAATTCGCGGTAGATAATATTAATGGGGGGGTTGAGAGACGTTCATGCTCGCGGTATCCCAGTATCTTCGTAAATTTGCCACCCACGTCCGTCTCTGGCGGCAGGCGGTTGGGAGAAAAGGTATTGCAGCGTGGATTTATCTTGGCCACTGCTCGCGTCACCCACGAACCAGAGCCTTTTGCTCTGGTTCTCTTTAGTTTCACTCTCTACAGAATCAGTGCCTTCTGCCTGATTCGCCTTTGGCCCTCCGATTCTCAACTATTACTCCGTGATAATTACTCGACATGCGTAATTTAGTATAAGTCCGATATTGTCAGGAAGGGAGCCAGGAGGAACATTGCATTCGTTCTGACTCCCTTTCGGGTCTCTTGTGCAGCAACCTCCTTGTGGTGGGACCTGGGCAATCGGTATTTTCCTCTATTTGTAAAATCTTGTATTTTATGAATAAGAGATAATATCGAGCTAATAGCTGCACATTTACAATTTACGATAACTATGTGTAGTAGAATTCAAGTCTTGCCAAATATAAAACATGTGTATTTAATTGAATTGTGCTTGAATTCACTTTCAGCTAGCTTGCAGTCGGTTAAGGGTACATCAATGCTTCCTTCGTTTACCCTTAGCCCACCTTCCGTTCGTTATTTCGAAGTATGTAATCAGTAAGTGAACACGACAATTTTGATTCCTGAATTTCAAATTGTTCACTTCGGAACTTTCAGACGTTTCTCTTCTGGAAATTTCATGTTATTTAAAATTGGTATTCCTCCGATCGGAGGTCCCTCAGGGGCCCACTCTCGGATGAGGCCGTGAGTGAGTACGGGGAGTCGCGTCCCTGGGGCAACCCGAATCGCCTAAAGGCCGCACTCGTGTGCGGGGTTAATTGGGCTCTCGTGAGCTGGTTTTAGGTTTTCCCTCGTGAGCGGGGTTAGTTGGGCTCTCGTGAGCTGGATTTAGGTTTGCTCTCGTGTGCGGGGTTAGTTGGGCTCTCGTGGGCTGCTGTTAGATTTGCTCTCGTGAGCGGGTATTTGGTTTGCACTCGTGTGCAGAATTTGGTCTTTTCTGGTGATTTTGTTTTATTCGCACTCGTGTGCGGGATTATGTGTTGTGTCTAATTATTATTAGTCCGTTTCAGCTAGAATACACCAAGAAGAGGACACACCAAGTAGAGGACACACGAAGAAGAGGACATACCAAGAAGAGGACACACCAAGAAGGGAACACACTAATAAGAGGACCCACCAAGTAGAGGACGCACCAAGAAGAGGACGCACCAAGAAGAGGATGCACCAAGAAGAGGCCGCATCATGAAGTCGGCGACGTATTCTTAAGTTACTCTTATTTGCCGAGCAATTATTGTCGTCATGTCACCCCCGAGCGAGGGTCTTCTGCTCTGGCTCTTGATTCTTGTTTGCGAATCAAAGCCGTTTGCTTTCATGTTTTCCTCTTATGCGTTTTAGTCTATTGGCCTACAATAATTGCTCGGCTTGCGTGCGTGCGTTAGTTATTAAGATTGTATATCGACGTTGTTAATATGTCGAGTAAGTATTGTCATAAATTCACTTTGCTGTGCTCGAGTTTTTGTCTCCGACACAGGCTTCTGCTGTATCGGACCTTGCTTGTATGTACCAACCGGTTGGTGCTGGTATTCGGCGTCGATACATTGAGAGGGTTGGTTCATTGGGACCTGTTCTCTCGTGTAGCTATGCTACAGTGTCCTCTCTGGTCGTCATTCTACCCGAGTTCACCTCAACGCTTTGCGTTGCTTGGTGGCAGGTAGTTGTTGGGGAAATGGGATATCGTTAGAACACTTCTCGTGGTCATCTCTCTTGGTGAGGACACGTTGGGTATTGGTTCTGGCAGGAGTTGGGATGCAAGCATTGTACGTGCCGCGTCACCTTCGAGCCAAAGCCTTCAGCTCTGGTTTGCTCTTGTTTCTCACTCTGAAAGAATCAGAGCCTTCTGCCTGATTCGCCTTTGGCCCCCCGTGGATCGTGGACTTCTTCTCCGATTCACGTCTTTTACTCCGCAATAATTACTCGACTTGCGTAATTTAGTAAAAGTTCGTCATTCTAAGAAAGGTCGTCAGAAGGAATATTGAATTCGTTCTGACTCCCTTTCCGGGTCTCTTGTGCAGCAACCTCCTTGTGGTGAGATCTGGGCAATCGGTATTATCCACTATTCGTAAGAACTTCTAATATCTTACAAGTAGTGGATACTATCGAGCTAATAGCTGCACATTAATAAATATGTTGATTTTCAATAAAATTTTATTCCTATTCCTATTCTCTTCCATAACATTTCTGTGTCCACTTGCTGGTATCGTTGAATAGCACAGGGGATCTCGTCGGTGATATTGACACAGTCGAGAGACTGTCCAAGACGGCCTGCCTTATAGGAGTTCGTGTCACACGAATATTTCGGTGTTCTCTTACGCCCTCTAGGATATATTCTGGCTCCAATCAGAGAAACAGAAGGCCACCGACGGCATTTCGTCGGTGCAGAAGACCACTGAGGAGATTCTCGTCGCGACGCATCGGTGAGAAGGCCAATCATCACGAAACCATATCGATTATTATTCAATGTTATATTCTCCGCCACATTTCAGGCGATGTTTTGGCACTATTTTGATACTATTTTCGTCGGTGATGGAACTTTTAGCGATGTGGTATTTCAGATCACTGTAAGTTGCACGTTATCCCCGCGCCCACTCACGCCCACTTCCATGTCTCGCTGAATAGCACAGGGGCTGGCAGTCTTTAACAGTATCTCGACGGTGCCTATGCCTCTGAATAGCACAGAAGTTCTTTCACCGACGAGATACTGTTATAGACTGCCAGCCACTGTGCTATTCAGCGAGACGTGGAAATCGGCGCAAGTGGGCGCGGGGATAACGTGGAATTCACAGTGCTCTGAAATACCACATCGCTAAAAGTTCCACCACAGACAAAAATAGTATCAAAATAGTGCCAAAACATTGTCTGAAATATGGCGGAGAATATAGCATTGAGTAATAATCGATATGGTTTCGTGATGATTGGCCTTCTCACCGATGCGTTGCGACGAGAATCTCACCAGTGGTATTCTACATCGACGAAATGCCGTCGGTGGCCTTCTGTTTCTCTGATTGGAGCCAGAATATATCCTAGAGGGCGTAAGTGAACACCGAATTGTTCGAGTGACACGATCTCCCTTAAGGCTGGCAGTCTTTAACAGTACCTCGTCGGTGGCTCTTTAACCGTTTGAGTCCCAAGGGGTATTGAAGAAACACTGTCGAAAAATCCCGAATAGCGCGGACGCGCTTTCTCTAAATGAGTACGAAAGAATGCAAGAGGCGCGATAGCGCTTCTGTTATTATGACTGCACCGTCAGTTGTCCACAGTGCTTGAAATGTACTGGGATTTTTCGACACACAAAATCTAAAGAGCGCGATCACGCTGCTTGGAAATCAAACGGTTAATAGTACAATCTTTAACCTCTTAACTGCGGAATTTAGTTTTAAAAATCCCTCACAGAGTGCGGAATTAAAATCAAACAATGGCGTGTGCACGCGTCGAACGCAGGGCAAATGGTTTTATTATAAATTTGACGAAAAACGACGAAGGATTACATTTTCATTTGATAAAAAATGTACAATTCATTCTTGAAAAGGTTATTGATATTGCACCGCAATAGAGATTTGGATTGACGTGTATACACGTTGAACGCAGTTAACTGGTTTAATAGTACATACCTCGTCGATGCTCTGGTCACCGATACGAACAGTCTGTATCTGTACTGATCTTAAGCACACGTAGTAAAAATGAAGTATATGGAATATTCAGTTCTTGCTGATACGCCTACAACGAAATGGTACGGGGGTTCTTAGAGTCCTCCAAGGCCTGGACAGAAAAGCCCATAAGATGCAATGTCTGTACTGATCCACAGCACAAACTTAAGACCATTACAGACATCTCATGCAATGTATTTTTCTGCCTACGGTTCTGTGAGTTACCGACTCTGTAGAAAATGTTTCAGTACGGTAGCGCGCTCTATCAAAATGAAACGGTCAGCTAGCGAACTACATGAGGTTGCAACACAAAAGGCAGGATCAATTATACAATATATACCTCAAAGAGGCGCTTAGTCTTATTGTTAGAAAGAAATATTAGATCCAGTTGAAAAATCGAAAAAGCGCGATCTGCAACTTCAACAAAATTCGCACGAATTTAGGAGGAATTTCTGGATCTTAGAATGTATTCCCGCAGGAATTTTTAAACGTTTGAGAACTCAAATTACAAATAGAGAATGGTACTTTGTCATATGGGCGCTGCGATTTTAATAGGAACATTAGGGTACATGGAAAAAACAATAGAATCCTGTCGTCAGCTCAAACAATATTGACACGATATATATATATATACACATTGGTACATATATATTGATCTGTTACATTGAGCTAATGGCTGTGAAAATTAAACAATTCTTCGACATGATTTCGAACTTTTTCATATAAGCCTTATGGGTCTATTTCATAGTTAAAAAATTATTATATATATATAAATAAATAAATATAAATTATAATATATATTATATATACATTTGGTTTATGAGTTTCACACGATCAAAAATGGTGAAAATTACATTTTTGCACGATTTTGAGCCTAGTTTTGCCGTTTTCTATTATTCGGCGATTTGCACAATTTTGAATCGTTTATCTACTAAAGCTTTTGTTAGAACTTGTTTTCGTGCACATGACGAGCGTGTATCGTGGCAGATGCAGGACAACCGTTCTTTGTGTCCAATTTCGTATTTACAAACGATTAAAGTTGTACAATAGTATTTATCGTTCGCTCGACGCGCGACGATCGCCGTGACGAGCAATAAGTTAGATCAATGAATAGAACTGTGTGTGCATCGTACTTGATTTCTTACCCTTTTTGCCATTGCCAGCGGGGAATCGTAGTGGTTCTACGAAGTCGGGCGAAATACGTCTGCCGTCGGAATTTCGACAGAAAAAGATTGCCATTTTTTTTCTCTTCTTTTCGTATCGATCACTGTTCGAGGCATAAAGGCATAAGAGGGTCCAGTATTCGCGAAAGGATGTATAAAAAGCTGGCATTTCAATGTCGAACGCTCAATACATCGAAAAATTGCCCGAGAAATATTCGCACAAAAAGTTTTCTCGCTTACGGTCGTCAGACAAGATACATATTGCGGGCTCGTAAAATTTTTTTTCGGCAACTGCCAGGATCTTCTTCGTATAAAGATACGAAGAGGTTTTCCAGCTGGTCCGGGCTCTTGGGAGGTGACTCGATTCGAACTCGGTTCCATTAGTTTCAGCGTTTTTTTATTCTGACATGGTTTAACGCCTGTGTTGCAAAATTGTAATACAGAAAATTAAATTATATTGTTGCACTGTTTTACTATTTACGAAATTATCATTGTTCGAATATCGAAAATTTCGCGAGAACGGGAAATTTAGCGGTCAAATACTTTTTGGATGCGCTGTATATCATGTGAAAAATATATTTTCAAAAATAAACGACGAATTCGGTTAAAATGAAATGTATTCTGTGTCAGACTATCGATAATTGCACATGTCGTTCATTCGTAAGAAAACTGACATATTTAAGTCAAAAAAAGGAAATTCTACAGGAGAACCATTTTTGAAAACTACCTAAAATTACCTGAACCTTAAACTTACTGTTGAATAATTCTTTTTTACTGAATGTTATTATACATTGTTTATCTTATTATCATCATACTAGCTTACTGTTTATTTCTTCGATGAAACGTGTGCTCGTGCATTTACGAAAAAAATAGATTAAATGCAAAACAATTTTAATATTTTAATAAAAAGCATGTAATTTTAATATTTTGCATGAACATCCGCAGTCTAACTATGATATACTACGAATATATGTATTTTTAAGGGAACAGTTACAACACGTCTGCAAGTATGAAAACTGGAATGAAAAAAATGACGGTTTACTAAAATTACTTGGATTACGACATGTACAATTTCAGCAGCGTCAATGAATTTGATGTCGCGTAATACGGTTAATGATATAATTAAATCTCAAACGCAGGCGATGGAAAGTCGGAAAGTTATTTCTTTATCCGGGGATTGAAAGAACCGTCATTCACGGTGTTCGTTTCAGATGAGCACATCGTTACGCAGCTTCATGTTCCATTACTAGAAAATATTCAACCGGAATGATCGATCTGAATATCCTCTCGTTACTTCGCGAAGCTACCGGTGGCAATATCGACGGTATACTTCCGCGTCGGTGGTAAGATACTCTGCCATCGATGTCTGCGCTCTTCATCCCGAGCAAAAAAGAAGCAAAAAAATCTCCTACAATGTAGCGAAGGATCAAACATAAAATTTGCCTTTCCTTGTGATTCTCAAAATAATTGCATACGAACTGCAAAGCGAGAAAATTAAATTTTTATCGTTTTACTAAATTCATTCGGCGAAGAGTGATCGATCAGCTTCTCCGTTGCCAGATCAGGGGAATTGACACAGATTGAGGGGAATACAATTACCCTCTCTCTATCATTGCCGGATTAGTCATGCAACATCCTGAACGACAGAAACGAAACGCGTCGCATGACTATGGGGAAAGCGTGGGGAAATAGCGTCGTAGAAGGGGAAGGGTAGAGTGGGGGACAAGTCTTAATCTGGCGACACTGATTTAACGCAACATTATGAGCTGAAACTGTACTACGGGCTACGAGACGTTACTATAACTCATTTAAAAACTTTACTCCGAAAATTAACCGGATATGAGGCCGTTAACTTTAAAGTAATCCCCTTGAGACTACACACACGCATTTCAACGTCTGATCTCGTGCTCGCAACATTTCTGGTACTCGTTTTTCAGTGTCCGTCAACACGGGCGATATATTATTTTGAATTTCGAGAAGGTCATTGGAAATATGTTTTTTTCTCATCGTTTCTCCTGTACAAGGAAATAAAAGACGACGACACGTAGAAATAAATTAGGTGAGCATGCTGCAAGTGTTTTAGTACTATCATTAGGGATACACAAAATAAAGATTTCTCTTCGCCAATGATGAGAAATCAAATAGAAATTTCATTCCCTCTTTTGTGATTTTAATAAGTTGAAAATGGTACATCGCACAATATAGTAATTTCAATTTTAACCCTTCTATTGTTTAAATATTACCCACGCATTTTTGTAGTAAATAGATCGAATCTGCAGTTTGATCACCAATTTTTAATTTCAGAATTCCTGCACAAGAATAACTAATTATGTCGAGGATATTTCCATATTTATTTTTACGGACATCGCGATAGATTATTAGTTAAACAATTTACATTCTTTGCACTTTGTAAGTTTAATTTACACAAAATAGAACACAATGATGCTCGTATATTCCAATGGAATTTATTCAAGTTAGTTTTCCTGGTTACAATATTAAATCTAATTAAAGTTTCAAATCAGTAAGATACGAACTGTTTATAAGAACTTCAATTACATGTAATTACGCAAAGGTTACCAAAATTAAATTGAATAAACTTCATGCTTAAAGTTTATATTATTACCGCAGTTGACTCTACTCGAGTTGAACGAAACCTGTGTTGAAATTGTTCGCACGGCAATAAAAAATAGAGCACTCCATTTAAAAAAGTGGAGGTGACCTTGAAATGTCCTCTATTCGTTGAAATAATTAATACATTCGAAATAGACAAAGTTATTGCTCCCGTACTATACTATATATGTATATAATATATCTATATATAAATCTATATATCCGTCCATAAGTCCCATGACATGTAGTTACTTTAAAGAAAATATAAATTGCAACACGAATACATGTACAGGGTTATCCACTTAACAGGGAATCTGTGACTGTGAGAATAAAAGCGAATAGTAACAGCATGACATATACGGACACCACCACATCGATCGGATTTCAGATTTGTCGGACTCGTCCAAAATTCGTTGCCGAAATGTGCTCTGCCAGAAATTATTCGATACTAACCTAACCTAAGTTATAAATTAGGACGAGCTTAAACTAATTCTTATGAAAAAAATACACCATACATTGGTCGAACACCGACGTTTACAATACGATATTATTGAGAATAAAAAATAATAATTTTATTCTATATTATTCAACTGCATAAGTTTTCAACTCGTACAACTGATACTAGATATTGTCTATTATTGTTAAATAAATATTTCATAATTGTTAACAGATCATTGACATACGTATGGGTCACAAATCTTCTTCGCTGAACCACATTCACTGAACAAACTGCAAGATTTACTCGAACAATGGAATCTCCGGATACAGGAGAGTCGACCGTACATGAATTATGAATCTGTCGGCATTTGAATATTTTCGTGTGCCAGTTTACACTGAATTCCTTTCGACGACGATATTGTTGAACTGGGTGAGTGATGTTTAATCTCTTCGCAAAGTTCTTTGATCCTTTCTTTCGCGGTATCGGTGAAACGAGATGGTTCGAGAGACCAAGTCTCGAGAGTCGAAAGCCACAACGCGACGCGCGTTTAATCGGCTGCATTATCAGCGCCGTAAAGAGTGCGTGTTAACGCTGATTAATTACTCATTGGCAGCTCGTTTTTAAACGAGCGCGACGTGCTCGTTTCACGATTTCCGTCGGTCCCGCTCGCCTTCGCTTCTCCCTTTCATCCCATTTTCCTTTCGTTCTTTAATCTTTCTTCGCGTTTCTTACCGATTTCTCTTCCCTATTCCCACGTGCACGCGTCTATGTAACCTTACCGAACGCAGCTAACGAAAATCACAATGGTGCAATTTGTTCGCAATCCCATCGCAGTTGAAGTATTTATTTGCGGAACGTTTCTCCAGCGGAGAGAATACCAAGATGAAACGCTGTAGTAATTAAAATCGTAGTATTTTTTACGTTATCGTTACGCTGCGGATCTTTGTGCAGAATAAAAATGTTCTGTAAAATAAATTTATGCAAAATATATTCTTTAATAATAATATATTAAAGATTGATTTTTTTCATCCCTTAACGACTATATTAGCGAGCAAAGAATGGACATTCAGAGAAATTGTGTAACGTTTTTAAAGAAACGTTAGCAAGTTGTTGAAAGAAGTACAGTAAAACATGAATTCTGCTGCTCAATGCAAAAGTGGTATGACAAAAGTTGACTACAGGACATTGAGACTTAAAAAAGGTGTAATTCCTGAATTAGAGTGAAACAGTTCACGTAACACCAGCAACTCCGGCCATATCGAAAACCATCGGTACAGAATATTTCACCGGCGAGGTCTGTGCTCTTGATAGAAACCTGTCTCACGTTTCTAAGGTTTCGCTGGCAAGAGCAAGAGTCAAACATCCACTTCGCAGGTGTCAGAAAAATTTCTTGTAGAGCGATTCGACGACTAGTTAGACCGCATGCCAGGGATTCTTAAATGATTCTCGCTGGCCGGACGGGATGATAGAAGGGGACACCTCGGAAAGTGGAGACGAGAGAATGGTCTGGGTTAGGGTGCCGAGGTGGGGGGGGGGGGGGGGGATCGCAGAGGCAGAGGGGGTTAAACTCTGTGATTTTAATTAATGTCGCTAGCTCGTCGACGATCCACTTTACAGCGGCACCCCTCCATCGTAACGCAGGATCTTTCAATCGCGCGGAAACTTTCCACGTTAATTATTTTACCTTCGAGACTCCTGTAAGGGCAGACTGGCGTCATCGATGGCGTCCGGGGGTTGGCTCGCGAGACCCGAGTTTTCTGCGTTCGCAGCACCGCGAAACTGAACGCAGAAAAATTGGACACCGAACGCGGAAGAAGAGGTCGCGGAAACTTTTCACCCGGGTTTGCGGTCTCCGCGGTCTCCGCGGTTCGAATTCGGAGAAAAGTTCCCGGAGAACGATTTGCCGAAAAATATCAGACGGACCAACGGTAAATTAACCAGGCCCGAAACGTTCTGCAAATACATAAATTTCAAATACTCCACTTTAATTGTGCCGGCCGTGTTCTCACCCTCCCCTCTCTCTCTCTTCTACTCTCGCCGGGATCCAGCGGAATCGTGGAAATACGCACGGACGTTTAAAATATTTCACGCTAATTGTAGCAAAGTTTGCGCTCGTACGCCGGCTCATTATGTAACGGATAGCCGTGGAATCCCGCGGGCCAAGCCCGCCATTTATTTCAACCCTTACGATCTAGTGTAACTCTTATGTGATGCTTCACGTTCTCCGGTTGTGCTTTCGTTTCCATTTAAAAGGACAAAACGGTTTGTTCCCTTTGTGTCGCGTCGGACCTTTTTTATCGTTGCATTTACCACCGAACCTTTTGAAAACCAACCGAAAGGAATTGTTGAAATTCGAGGGAAAAGTGCTGCGGCGATGGGGTTGCATAAACTCGACGATCACCACGCGCTTTGGTCAATCTGACCGAACGCGTGGACGAAATTGAAAACAAATTTTCAGCTTATGAAATTTGATCGATGTTATCGCTACACTCCGGATTTTATGCGTTTATAACAAAAATGAGTAAGTGCAATTTAACCTCTTAACTGCGGAATTTAGTTTTAAAAATCAACGACTGAGTGCGAAATTAAAATCAAGCAATGACGAGTATGCACGTCGAACGCAGAACTACGGTCCTATTATAAATTTTACTAAAAACAAGAAGGGATTACATTTTTATTTCATAAAAAATTAACAAATCATTCTTGAAAAGGTTATTGTTATAGCACCGCAATAGAGTTCTGGATTGACGTGTATATTAAAAGATTTTGAGAGTATTAATATATTATTTTCATCACATTAACGTTGTTAATGAAGAATATCAATTTATATTTCGCTCCTGCATCTTGCAATTGATGGACAAACTTTTTATTTGGCATAAACATCCGGAGTCTAGTTATTACTAAATACCCTAAAATTTTCTTGAACACTTTGAAACACTCTTCAAGCTTTCCTAAACAAAAACAATTTACGTATATGCATTTTTGCACATCTTTAGGCATGACTAGTCTGTATGCGATGAATGACGTACGGCTAACAAAGATACGAATTTTGTCCACGTCCTTGGGCAAGTTCATCATTGTGGACACTGGTGTGTGTAAATTGACGTTCATTATGTTCTGGGAATTAGCTAACCTAATCAATTCCGAAAAAGCATACAGTGTAAATGTTCGAATATTCATTAAATCGATAATATCGCTGTTTAGTGAAGTCTCATATTCTTTACGATTTACTTTAAAATGGTAATAATTATGTAAATCAATGTTGGTTGGATTTCAGCAATTTGACATAAACATACTAACTTGTATCGTGTTAATGTTCCAACATATAACATCCACATATAAACATCTTCTACAAAGATATTTATTTACATCTATTTAAAGATACGAATAAACATTCTTACCATTCTAAATTAAAAAGATTTCTCGCAGATAAGAAATATTGTTCCGAATATTATTTCTTTTAATATCCATTTAGATATAATCTGTGAAATGTGTAAAACATTGTGCTATTATCGCAATTAGTTGCTTCCCAGGGAAGAAAAATTAGGTCTGCAAAGGTTTAAATGTGGTGGCATTAAATTTTTCAAACTATATTGGAAAAAGCTTATTGTAACTCTTGGTATGTCTTCTATATTATTTCACTCGCAGCTGTGGCCACCAGTATCTTACTCATTGCTGGTGTCCCCTTTAATGATTTTAATTAAAGAACTCTCGAGAGAAGTTAATGGTACGTTCCACCGAGTCACAATTGTATCTAATAATTTATTTCAGCGTTATTCGTTATTACAAAACATAATTATTATTTTTTTCCCATCACATTAAAGTTTCAAATATCTGAACACGATTGTTAGTTCGATTACTGTATTTCTATTCCATCGAGAACAATTAACACGTTAAACACCGAGCGGTCCTAAAAGGCATTCTTAACTGTGATTTATATAAAATAATTTCTGTGAATAATGTTTTACACATCTAATAAAATTTGATTCGTAGAAATTGATTTCATTCTGCATCGTTACATGAAATTATTTAATGGCTTCTCATACAGTTATCAACAGGCTATATAAATATATATATATAGATCTGCATGCAAAATAAAAATGTTCTACCTCGTTTTCAACAAATTGGAGCGAAATGGAAATTTATTTTCTTTCTTAATATTTTTATTAGGTTGAAAATAATGTACGAGTATTTTTAGATTCTTCTAATGTTTTGTACCATTTGAAATTACACCCACTCAATTCTCTCATAAATGCATTTTTTGATTCTTGTAGATTGTCAACACAGTGTGCAACGTGTAATTGTGCTCGCAGTTTTGAAACGGCGACTACGGTCGGATTCGGGGCTGAAGTTCCTATCGGTTCGACTTCGTTCCAACAACTAATGACGAATGTCAGCCCATTTGTTTTCTATCGGTCCGGTCGTGTAACGCGGACTGTTCGTTCGTGCGTGATGTTAACAGAGAATTCGGTTTTTCCCTCGTACCTTCAGAGATTATTCTCGTGGAGGGTTTCTGTGCAGCGTCGACATGCACTTACCCTCGGATAGACAGACAGGGTTCCTAAAGGGTGATCCCATGACAGTAATCCGATACTTGACCGATACAGGTCGTTGCGTGGGATATGAAACACGTGTTTCCGTGGGCGACGGACCCCGGCCACTTTTGGAATATTTATCAATATGTACCGGAAAGCAACGACACCACGCCGCGCCGCTTACATCCTCCTAAACATGATTTTTAGCGTTAACGTTGTCGATTAAATACCTTTCGCCAACAGGCCGCGTTTGCAGTTCTGTTCGTTCGTTGATAAAATTATTACACTATAATATTATTATACTATATTAACTTTAATATACTATATTGACAATAATATTTATATTATAAACGATTATTTCTTACATTGTGTTACCCTGATTAATTTGAAATTAGACTGTGGATCTGTATGCAAAATAGAAAATGAATTGCGAGATGACTGTCAAATAGAAATGCCTTTCTCTCTTTAATCACTATAATTAGTTCAAAATAATACGTTGATATTCTAAATTCTCTAATCCCTTTTTTCTGTCAAATAATAACCACCCAATTTCATCATAAACGCATCAAATCCGCAGTTTAGAAATGTTCTTTTGTATTACTGGAAACGTCATTGGAAATATTTGATGTATTTATAATATGAGTTTGCAAGTATATTGCATATACATATATTTCAATTGTGTATTCTTCTGGACGGACTTCAAATGGTTATTTGAAATAAATATTTCTGTTTTTGCATCGGTGTCCTGGCTTCTGTTCTTGGGGAAAATAATGATAAAATACTGTTACTATGCATATAATAATAAAACTACGTGAACGGAATAATAATTAACGAAAGTAACAGACTAGCAATCAAATTTGTTTCGTAATGTTAATCATGAATTGTAACACAAATTTCTCTGTTCATCGATTCGTTTTCCAAAAATAGTTTTTAATGATTTTAGGTTAGGTTTAGTATGATGTACAATTATACAGTATATTATTGATATACCAGTGCAATCATTTGTCAATTTTAGTTTTACATTCAAATAAAATTTGTAAGATTTGTTACATGAAATCTTTAAGTACTCGTTACTTTTTATATTTGGATTTACATTTGCAAACATTAAAGTTTAATGTAGCAGACTTATTATTTTAAAGACATGCATAAAGCTGTGTAAGCTTTGTATGAGAAATTTTTATGTATTATGTCCCCCACTGCAGTATGCGCACTAAATGCATAAAATTCATATTCCCTTTATGACACAGTCCACTTTGGATATAAATAATAGTAACTTTATTATTAGCAACTAGCTGAAGAATTTGTTAACTCGTTTCATAAATCTAAATAAGTTGAAAAATTATTTTTCATTGTACACATTTTTGGAGACACAAAGACAACGAAATTGTAATTTAATTGTTTGTCTTGCTCGCATTCCGTGAAGCTTGTTTTATTGAAAATGTAATTCACGCATGAGTTAGCAGCATAATTGCATTCGCATATTTTCTTCTTTATTGATTCGTCGAACAGAAATAATTAATAATTTGAGATTAATGAGGCGAATCTGAAATGGTGGTGTTCTTTCCAGCCAAAAATAGTATTCAATATAAAGGTATTTTTGTCATCAGATGTCGAATATGAATGTTATTGCATAATGGATTCTATCTACGTAAAATAAAAATTATTGATACGTTTATATATTTCAAATATTAGTATACAATATAGCTTCGAATGATTAATGAATGGAATCTGCAAACAAAATTTATTTCAGTGCATGACAGTTGTTGAGAAACAAACAATTTATAAACTTGCAAGCTTTTCGTTTTTAAGACGGTATACATATTTTTAGCCCCGTAGATTTTCATACTAAATAATGTACAACCTAATCAGTATTTTCAAATTGTAATTACATCTATAACATATCGTGTCGTTCTATTTAATACCAATATATTTTTTATTGGAGTTACAGACTGCGAGAAGCAACAATCATAAAATCTAAATGTTTTTTTATGTTTTGACTGCCTATTCAAATAACTGGTCACAATCGATTTTCAACGCGGCTTATGAATTTTCAAAAAAAAAACATGAAGCCATCCTACATAGTTGAATGTGGTTCACCAGACCGGTTGACCTTCCTTTGTTACAGAGAATTTTAACTAGTTCGAATGGCGCAGGTCAAATTGTGTATTAAACATTCAAAATTCTATTTTTTCCTAGATTTACAATTTTAACATTTCATATAAAATCCAATCTTCTCAATTTAATATTTAAAAAATGGTTATTCTTTAAAGCGGTACCTTTTCGACGCTTGAGAGTTCAAGTAAAATACTCCCATTACGAAATTCTGTGATCGAATGTAGCATTCTAATTGCTCGTTATACACTCGTATCTTTTCCTGTGAAATCGAATAAAGAAGTACTAAATATAAGAATTAAATGAAAGAAGAAGTATTTAGTGAAATTTAAAATGAAATCCTATTCATTTTACTATCAATCCTTGTAAGTGATATTATAATCTTTGTAAGTGATGTACTTCTACAACAAAAATAGAATTCTCCTTCTTGTTGACAAATGATTAGAAAATAGGGTAGGGTAAAATATAATAGTATTTATCACAATAATACATTTATTAATTTACTGTCAATAATTTACCTACAAAACCTTCCTCTTTAATTGGATACTAATTTGTAAATGATTAAATATACAAAATAACAGTGTAACAACTTTTTAAACAGTGCAAAAGGGCACAACTGTTAGAACTGAATGAAATTATAAACTGTAATGCAGAGCTGATTAAAATTAAACCAACGATGGTTAGATAACCGATTTCATATTTTGCAATGTTCTACAATTATTAAAATTATAAAAATTCATTTATGGAAAATAATCAAATAAGTTTCCTTGTCCAAACATCCACTAATATTGAAAATTACGATCAATTTCAATAAACTTAATGTTGCCACTTTTTTGTCAGGCAATACTTACCAGATACTTTTAATAGTTGGTAGGCTTAGTGTTAACATATTACCGACCGGTGATTATTGCATAATTTTGAAAAATTTATGGTACATGGCTAAACACTTTTCAATGAAACCTTCAATAGCAACTGCAATTTTCATTGTGAACTAACAAGTCACCCTCAATAACGTAATTTAATAGTTTCATTTAAGATTGCAATGTAAAAGAAAATTTCTATGCTTTCTTTTGGTACAGCACAATTATTGAAAATCCTATTAATCAGTTAACTGCGTTCGACGTGTATACACGTCAATCCAGACCTCTATCGCGGTGCAATAACAATAACCATTTCAAGAATGGATTGTTAATTTTTTATCAAATAAAAATGTAATCCTTCCTCGTTTTTCGTAAATTTTATAATAGGACCATTTGCTCTGCGTTCGACGTGTATACTCGTAATTGCTTGATTTTAATTCCGCGCTCAGTCGGGGATTTTTAAAACTAAATTCCGCAGTTTAGAGGTTAATAGGCATTCGATATAGGTAAAGTGTGAAGCTAATTAAACCCCCAAATAAGCTGAGAACCGTGAACAAACCATTTCGTTTAGCTAGCGCGAAGAGTGATTGTGTGGGCTCGAACGGAACGCCTTTAACCAGTTAACTGCGTTCGACGTGTATACACGTCAATCCAAACCTCTATCGCGGTGCAATAACAATAACCATTTCAAGAATGAATTGTTAAGTTTTTATCAAATAAAAATGTAATCCTTCCTCGTTTTTCGTAAAATTTATAATAGGATCATTTGCTCTGCGTTCGACGTGTATAGATGTCATTGCTTGATTTTAATTCCGCGCTCGGTCGGGGATTTTTAAAACTAAATTCCGCAGTTAAGAGGTTGAAACTCGTAAAACAGTTGTTTATTTCGAAGGGTGATTTTGACTAGGCAATGCCGGTTTGCATAGAGCGGCGTGGGTGTCTTTCGGGTGGCAAGGATTCTTTAGGGTTCGCTCGTGCCGGAGCGACGGAAGCTCGGTCAGTGTCTCGGCCACCCTCGTGCCGTGCAGGTTTGCGAGGGAGGAGACTGGTTGTTCCCGGCATCCCCTCTAGATATACATACACACCGCCCCTCCTCCTCCTCCTCCTCCTCCTCCTCCTCCTCTTCCTCCTCCTCCTCTCGAATCCCTCTCTCGACTTAATGCCAGTACGAGCGCGCGCTTTCGAACGACGGTGCTCGTCGTGTCGGCCGCTTGAGGGACGATCAGTCTGTTCTCCACGTTCTCCACGCAAGGACGACCGCCGCCGGCGATCCTCTAATCTGTGACACGAACTTTGACCGCGCTCTCCCGCTGCCTTCTCGACTGCGAGAGAGATCATCTTCTTATCACCGTCGATGACGCGCGCTGGTGAAGTTGCCCGATCGCGATGCGGACCGAGCCTCAGTAACGATTACGTTTCCAAAGCGGCCTGTCGTCGTGTCGTTCGCGGCGAATTTCTCTCGTGCTCCTTCTAACAGATCCGCTCCAGCCGGCCACGCTCTCTTCTTTTTATAAGAGAAACACACACAAGGAAAAACGAAAGGGGTGGAATTTTGCTCCTTGGTCTATCCGAGCTAGCAATCCATTTTCTTTTTGTTTTATGTCCGACCAACGTCACCGTTAGCCTAATCGCTCCGATTAAGGGTTGCTCTCGTCCCGACGAGGGTTCTCCTCGGTCCGGAGATGTGATCGGTGATCGACCCATCGGCTTCAGAAAGTTTTTCCCGCGTTTTGTCCGCTCGGTGACCGCTCCGGGACCTTTTGCCAGAAGAGGCCGTCCGTTTCAAGGTGAACCCGACACGGTGAAAGAGATACAGTGGCAAATGCATCGATGTAGACGGTGGCACGATCGGTCTTTGATGGCCTAGGTGGTATCCGGTACCGCTCTTGTCGCCGTTGATACGATCGACGATATCGAGATGAGACTGTTGGTGATCGCGATCCTATGCTTGGCGAATCGGCACGCCGATTGCCGGTCCGTCGAATCCGATTCCACGGAGAAAGAGTTTGGAAGACACAGGCGCAAGTTCACCGTCGACGAGCTTCTCAGCACCAACTTTCCGCACGGCATCAGCGATGACCTGGACGTCGACGTCTGCAAGGCGGGTAAGCGGAACAATTGTTTCTCGAGACACGCGGGGATCGGAGCGGGACTGTGAGTCACAGAAATATTCGGACGCTATTTAACCCTTGTGTCGATAACCGATATTTTCTACGATATTCGATTATGTCACTAATTGTTTCAACGCGTATTTCTTTGAAATTTAGGCAAATTAATTTAGATAGGTGCAATTTAACCTCTTAACTGCGGAATTTAGTTTTAAACATCCCCGACCGAGTGCGGAATTAAAATCAAGCAATGACGAGTATACACGTCGAACGCAGAGCAAACAGGCCTTTTATAAATTTTACGAAAAACGAGGAAGAATTACATTTTTAATTGATAAAAAATTAACAATTCATTCTTGAAAAGGTTATTGTTATTGCACCGTGATAGAGTTCTGGATTGACGTGTATACACGTCGAACGCTTTTAACTGGTTAAGACAGTAAAAATATTAGAATTGAAAAAGACTGTTGTATCGTGTTCATCCTGTTAAACGTATTAAGAATGAAAATAAATTTTTATTTCACTCCAGGAAATTTTTATTTCGCATAAAGATCCGCTGTCTGATGATCGCTAGACCGCATCCCCGTGCAAAACATGAATTTTCTATGTCGACTGTGAGATACAGGGGCAAAATACAAAGTTATTTTATTCTTAACCCCTTGCAGTATAAACCCTTACATATTTGTTGTGTGCCTGTACAGTCTGCAACATATTAATGAGAAATTAGAGCTTGTTCGCTACATGAAAAATGAATAGATGAAAAATTTTAATAACTCAAGAACACAAATATATCATTTTCAATTTGTTAAAGCTATTAAAACTAGAAACGAACTTTCATTTGACTCTTACGATTGATCCTCATAATTGATGTAGAAAATGTTTGTTTTCAACATTATTTGCAACATATTCATGAGAAATTAGAACTTGTTCGCTACATGAAAAATTAATGGATGACAAATTTTAATAACTCAAGAACACAAATATATCATTTTCAACTTGTTAAAGCTATTAAAACTAGAAACGAACTTTTATTTGACTCTTACGATTGATCCTCATAATTGATGTAGAAAATGTTTGTTTTCCATAAAAATCCGCAGTCTACACATAAACAATACAGATAACTGTGTTTAGCTGTTGTTATTGATGACGTACAAAGTAGACTGAAATGGCTAAAAACGAATATTGCGTTACTAAATGAAATATAAATAAATCAAACAATACGAGAAGGCAATATCCAAACGTCTAGACGAAAGTAGCTACGTTTTAACTGCAAAATGTTAAAGTAGTTATTCGATTACAAAATCAGAACGAGCCTTGAACAACGATACACGTGTACAAGAAAGGAAACAGTAATACTAAATAAAATATAAATACGAAATGAATGAATGCAAGTATCCACATAGCTATAGCTAGACAAAAGTGCCAGCTGAAAAGCACGGAAGCAGTTTCTCGCTCACAAAAACCAGAATAAATCTCGACTGAAATTTTCCAGCGAGTTAAAAGAAACTGGGAAAGGTTGGAGCAGATTAAAACAAATTCGCAAGAAATCGTGACAATTTCCTGTCCCGGCGGATAATCCGAATTTTTCGCTAGAATCATTTCTGCCATGATCCCCTCGATTTCCCGGGCGGTGGCTGTTCAAAGCTATCATTGAAAGACTTCCTTAATTATTTAAACCGCAAAACCGCGCGAGCTCGATAAGTCCGTTCCCTTTGTCCGTATGCAGAAAGCCACGCACGATCGGGTTGGCCAAGTAAATCAAAGACAAAGGGGTCCCGTTTATTGTTGCGCATTGATTCCATTTCCCTGGTGTGTCGTAAACCGTGCACGGAATCGAATCAAAAGCTGCGGAGACCGAACGATCCGACAGCGTCTCGCGCGAGTGTCAGAGAGGGGTTATGCTTTCGAATTTACAGGACAAAGCTATTGGAACAGAGGTGCAGGTCGAAGGTTCGCCGATCGAGTAGACCTGGGACCAAGGAAGCAACCATTGACCATTATTATAGCCTGTTTTTCGAAAGTAGAGACCCGATCATCCTTCATAATAGCTGTCCATCCCACCTGAATCGCTCCAATTTGATGATCTCTAGATCCTCGGACTGGGGTGGATAACTATTGAGGTAGCGGTGGAATTGTCTTTTCTAGTACCAAATCCATTTCTTCTTTGTACGTATTTATTACTAGGCTGTTGCATATAAATTCACATAAATATCGTGTAGGGTTTTGTCCAACAAATACTATCTGCCTGTGGGGTTGTTGTACAGCATTTAAGGGTACTCATCTCTGAGGACTTACCTTTACTTTGAATTCAGTTGTTTAATTTTACTTTCGAGTAAAATTTATTTCAATATCGATCAAAATTAATCGATTTTTAAATAAAAGTTTAGTTACAACGAACTCTTATCATTTCTGTGTGAAGAGTTAATGTTTGGAAATTGTAAATGTGCATTTAGCAGTATTCTAGACAACATTGATCTGTGAGGTCTTATCTTCATTTTGTATTTAGATGTTTAATTTTACATCTATGTAAAATAATGCATCTTTTCCACTATATTTTTCACGTCATCGAATGTAAATGATTCTTGACTGTACTACATTATATTGACTAATTAAATCAATGAATTTTACATGTATTACGTATAAAAGCCAATAAAAACATTAAAATATGGTGATTATGTAATACATTTTCCATTTTAAAAAGCCACGAAAACTGTTTCTAAAAGTTTGAAAACTGAACGTGCCCAACAATCAAGGCTTTATTCTATTAATTAGAAAGTGAGCGAAACTACATTGAAACCCATTAAATCCTGAACATATTTTGCATGTTTTTCAAGGTTTTATGCACTGCAAATGCACGAAGTTCGATAGAACATCAATGACATACTCGTTATAACCAATATGTATCAATTTGAGAGAATCACGTTATTGTTTCAAACGGGTATCGGAATAGCATGCTAGTGGTATTAATAAAATCAATTTGTTGTCATTTTGTGTAATATCGCATGGAAGTATCACAAGACAGAGTTTATATCATTGACGAGCAACGATGTATAAAATGTATACATATATGCAAACGCCTCATCGTACAAATTTTGTTTCAGTTGTGTGCGAGTTCTTGTAATTGCACTTAAGTGCATTCAGAAGCAAACGTAATAGAATAGATGCACACGCATAGATGAGATAGTTATTTGCTTCAGTACGTTTCACATTGTTGAGAAAGCTAATATTCGTACATATAAAGGAAACAAGATTTCAAATATTTTCGTCCGACATTAATCCGACTTCAAATGAAACATTCGCTTTCCAAATCATTTTGTCTGATTGCGAATTATTTAAGCTGGACGAATGGAAAATACTGTCGTTCTGCTATTTAAATGACAGTAATGAGAGTAATTTTCACCATTTTTCACCATTGTGCGATTGAACGATTCCATGAAACAAACGACTTTGAGAGTAATTTATCCTTCTGTCAAGGAAATATGATTTGAAACTTTCATATTAACTGACCGCGTTATTAAATATAACGACCAACGAGTAAATAAATGAAAAAATAAAATACAGAGTGACTGGCTTAACCGTATTACCTAAATTTACTCGTGAATTGCTGATTGCATGAAAGAAATGAGTTTCAAACGAGATGTATTTGATATTAATTTTAATTATTAGAGTTTTAATATATTAATTGAAGAGTTTAAATTGTCAATTAGTTTTTCATTTTTCGCTATATTATCGTGACATATGAATTACTGTATTTAAATCTAAAATATTTCATTGTACCAGTGGAATGAATATTAAATGCTCAGTAAAATAAATTCTTAAGGTGTACGGGATAAAAAATTAATAATTATTAAGGTATTGTTCAGTGAAATGGAATTTCTATGCATGATAAATCCATACAGGAGTTTTTAACATTTCAAGCATTTACATCAAAGACTAATCAAAGAATATCTTCGTAATTATCCCATCTGACTCTGTAGCTTTTTACTCGGCATTCAATATTCTTCCACGTCGCAAGATTAAATACTACAAATCACAAAAAAAAATTCAAGGTCACCTTCATAAAACAACTCGAGGTTACCTCGATAAAGATACGTAACGTTAAAAAAGTGCCATGCTCCGTATTTTAATCTTTTGCGATCTTTAACACGTTTACTATTAGCGTTACATATACATATACGACGATCACGATTTTGCTTATTACCTAAAGAAAATCAAATCAACCCTTCTGCAATAATAATATACATATTTAATATACCGTGATCAGCATCTTCGCCATGACTCGTTATTACAAGACAAGGAGTTAATAAAATATTCTGTTAAAAGTGTATAAATTAATTCGCGGGCCCCGCAATTAATCAATTACAACTTGATTTCATATTCAAACTGTTTACTTGTACAATGACGCAAAAGCGTATAGAAAATAATGGAGATTACTTTCGAGATTTGAATATCTTTTCAAATCAACAATTTACGAGTACAAGGTGACGAATTAATTTGTCCAGTACTAATTCACTATGAACGGTATTGCTGAATTAAGTGCTGCCGCCAAAGTTTTCCAAGGTAATACTTGAGTATCAATTTAAATCGTACAATACATCGGTACTATCCCTAACTCTAGATCTCTTTATTCGCGAAACAAACCATAAAGCAGTCCAACGGGGATCCGACGATCTTACTCATTCCGGCAGGATCTACGATCTTTATTGTGCTTGATGCGAATTCAACACTAAGGGTCCAGCAACGCCGGAGTGGTAGGGGGGGGGGGGGGGGGGGGGGGGGGGAGGGGAAGAGGAGGTCTGGGAAGATCCTTTTATCCTCTCGGAGTGATTATCTTGGGCGTGCCTCGAAAGAATCGTAGGAGAGCTAAAACTAGAAAACGACTGAGGCCGGGAAGAGAATGAAAAACGACGCGTTGATCCGCTGGACGCGCGCGCGCGCGCGGTTCATGTTAGAAAGAACCTAACCGCGGAGGAACGGGTCGGAAGACGTATACGAGGAATCCATCGAGCGCTCTTTAAGCGGATATCTAATCTGTATTTGCGGGCGAAACGTCGGACCAAGATGCTATTGCCTCTTACCAGGGCATTATCTTATTGTTTGTCAAGCGTTCGGTTATCGTTTCGGTCGGCTCTGTGTAGTTTCGTGGGACGCGTGGAAGCCGATTGCCAGCGGGAATCTAACAGGCCAGTTCAGTCGTGACTGTGACAGGCCATTTCGTAAGTTCGCCGCGGACTTTGCTGTCAGCAAACTTTCGACTTTTTCCGCGTGCACGCTGACAGACCAGCGATTCCAGTCTCGTTCTACGCGACGCCTAGTCCGCGGTTTCTATAAAACACGCGGAATCAACCCCTTGCACTGTCACAGCGAATCAGAAACGTCAAAAAGATTCTGAACAGAGTTTAAGAAATATGTTATCAACCCCTTGCCGCATTTTGACGAGCCAGACTCGCGACGAAGGTTTTAAACAAAGGCTAACAAATATAAATGTTACGCGTTTCATTGTAGATGAAATAAAATTTGATTCGTTTGTAATCAATATTTAAGCATTAAAATAAATGTAGCCATACAAAAAATATACATTTTCTTTTTCCTTGTACGTCATTTTTGTGCATAAAAACGTTCTGATCACTGTAACTGTAAAGAAAAAAGTACGGCAAGGGGTTAATTTCCATTAAGTCCAAATACAATTCTATTTTGTTGTTGTTAATGTAGAGCAATTGGAGAACATACAGGGTGTTCACGATTACACTAGCCAGCGTTTTTCTTGCAATCACTAAACATTAGAAAAAATCAGAGAGAAAGGTTACACATTGCATTACTATAATACATTATAAGTTATTATAGTAGTTATTATACGGCAAGCTATGTACTTTTTGTATAAAACGTATCTTCGAGGTCATGCAAGATCACAAATAGAAGAAACGTTTTAATATTTTCGACTTGAAAATTAAGTAATCTACGACTTGAAAAGCAGAATAACGCAAGCATGTGCATTAATCTTTCAGATAATGCTAGCAGAAGCTGCCAAAAATGTAATTAGGAGAGCTGAAATGTGCATTCGTACATAAGAAAATCATATTGAACATTTACTGTAGCTTCGTCAATAAAGCAAACTTTACACATTGGCACAAGATATATAAAGTGTTTCTTCCATGTCTGACCTTGTGTGACCTTGAACGTCTTTATGTCGTACACGAATGCATTAAAAAAATTGATTCGCAAAAAAAATTGAAGGTCATCTTGATTTTTAAAATGGTATTATACAGACACCATTACATTACAAAAGAGTACAACTTTTTCCTCTTTCATTTTTTTAAAATGTTTACCATTACTACGATTTATTATCGTTATCTGCATATTATCGTAAAGAGAAGTGAACTTCCGGTGAAAGAAAGTCCTTTGTTCTTACGTTTCAATTATACTTTCGATAATTTCCTCTCGAGTCTCAATTATCCGCTGAGCCTCAATTTATTCGACCTGACTGTACCCCAATTAGGTCGGTTAGTCGAGATTCTACTATTCTTTCAAAGACACTGAAATCGATGAATATTAAAATGTAATTTCAGTCGGCTACAGTACCTTCGATAGGAAATACAAATGAAAACAAACCAATGTATATTCGCCCGAAGTTTGTTCAGTGACCTAAACATCGGAGCCGTGTCGGAAACTTCGCAGTCAAATTATGTTTTGCAAAAATATTTGCGGAGTTGCTCGAAGTAGAACAAACTTTGTCGCGGTCGAACTCGATGAGCATCTTCTGGAAAACATTACTTTTCCAGCACGTTTTTTTTTTCATCCTCTACTGCCTCGCCAGAAAATTCGGAAGGATTCGCAACGACGTTACGACTGATCAACAACAATCCCATAGCACTCGGGATATACAAATTTATCTTGCAACGTCAGAAACGTCCTCCTTTTCTTCAAATCTATTCAATAATAATCGGTATAATAGTCAAATATGGTGTAAGAGTAAATAATATTCTGGAAAAATATTAATAAAACATTAATATTAATAAAATGAATGTATTAATAATGTATTAACATTGATAAAATGATGAATTCTTATATCCTGTTAGAAAATATAAAATAGCATGTTACAATTATAAATATCAAGATAAAGCACTGGAACACTTTTTAATATTTTGAACAATGAAGATGAGGACAGACATTGCCAGAAAAATGTTCTGAATGCATGGGGATGACCTAAACCTCCCCTAAATCAGTATCTAATTTCCTCAT
Source organism: Lasioglossum figueresi (assembly GCA_028455805.1). Lineage (NCBI taxonomy): Eukaryota > Metazoa > Arthropoda > Insecta > Hymenoptera > Halictidae > Lasioglossum > Lasioglossum figueresi. Next base: position 17,612,642 of record CM052200.1, on the reverse strand, counting down.
TCTGTACATTATGGAAAAATAAACATATTCATGTTTGCATTAACAGTTTCTTTGGCATAGATATTTTCCATATTTAAAATACGAATACAATGATAGACACTTGATTTGGTCGAATAATATTTTCCCGGGGGGTAGTATTGAATACGAAACAAAACAAAACAAAACAAAACATCTTCGCGTTTCATTGCCATTTGAGTAATAATTTGCACACTTCTGTACGCGGCATTTAATTGAAAGGGTGCACAAGGGTTGATGGCGAGGAGGAGGACGTAGACTGGCCGTAATAAAGTGCTAGACAAATCGGCATCGATTATGTCCTTCCCTATTGCTAATTGCAGCTTGTCGGGAGTACAAACGATCGGCTTACCGCTTCGTCATTTGCAAATTTACTCGACGAACCTCGGATTACGAACCGAGAAATAGAGAGAGCGAGAGGAGAGGAGAGGATGGTGGTGGGTGAACGGAGGTGGGGGTGAAGGTCTTTGAATTATCCTCTTTCAGGGGAAGTTTCAGCAATTTAGATTAAGATCAAAAGCCGCGGGATAATGTCTTGAATATCTACCGGCTATGAGTCTGTTGCGAACAACTTGTTATGCCTAGCTTACACTTGCTTTCTTAAGCGCCCGGAGGGGAACAGCCACTCGATTATGACTCCACGGATTCCAGAAAGGGAGCAATAAGCGTGGCGGCGTCGCGTCATGATGATTCAAAAGTGGTTCGTCTCGTTCGCTGCTTCTCGGTTGATTGTCTCCTTCCTAGAGGCACATTTCGAGACGTATAAATTAATGCTTTATTACCTACTTCGCGTACTCGTGCAAGGTGTCCCGTCTAGAATCGCGGATTGTCTGTTCTCGAGTGTACAAATTAATTCCCGGCTCTCGCAATTATTAGACTCTATAGTTAAATCTTTTTTAAAAGTTAGATCATGCTTCTCGAACTCGTTCGTAACGGTCTGTCTAGAATTAGAAAAGAACATCATACTTTTTGTGCTCGTGCGAAGCTTTCTGTCTAGATCTACAAACCGTTTCTTGTTAAGTGTAAAAATTAGTTTTTGACTCTTACAATTATCAATTATCAATTGACAATTTGACATTACGTTCACACCTTTTAAATTAGATTTTGGGACTGCCAATCTTCAGAATAAAAAGAACATTATACTTCTCGAGCTCTGCACGGCGTTCTAGAATTGCGTATTGTCTCCTCTTAACAATGAGTGAGAGTGTTCAATGTACGAAAAGAAGAATATACACGAAGAGATTTGTTATTTTTTAAAGCGAAAATGTTACTAAATTTTCATAGCAGTGAGTGTGAATCAGTGCTAAGAAAAGAATTTTATATACAAACTAAAGTAGCAGCTTTATTATTAAGTCCAAATCTTTTGTCCGCTACATTAAAGATTCAGTAATTATTTATAATACGTAGAAAATACACAAAAAGTGAGTTTTGACAGTAGACTGTACTTTGACTGTAAATAATTTACAAATTGAAGAAGAGTGGGCCACGAATAAATTCGTACACGTGATACTTCGCAATCTTGTTTTATGCCAAAAGACAACTATTTTCTGAACGATTGAAACGATCACACTCGAAGGCATCGGTCCATCGTATTCCGATACAACGCGGAAAATTAACGTAATAAACGGTGGATGAAACAATCGGACGGTACTCGGCGAGTGTGAAACTTTCATTAATGGGGATCGACAATTTCACGTACGTGCTCTCGCGCAAATCATTTCTACGTGTAGAATTTTTCGCCAGCGCGGCGCGGTAAATTTTTTTTCCCCCCTCATCAAACTCCACGGGCCATTATGGACGCAATTATCGGTACGACGGACTTTTTCCCATCTCGATTTGCTGGAACTTCCACGAAATTACCACTCTGACGAGAAATGGAAGATTTTATTTCCCCATATCGATCTTCGCCGATTTTTTTTCCTTCTGTCGCCTCTTGTTGCTCCTCTGAATATGCTTCCTCGTCATTTTCCTCAATTTTTCACGGTATTCCGCTGCAGTTGATTCTGAAAATACAATCTCTTCGCAGAAAAAGAAAGGTTTTAGAGAGTTTCGATGTCTGACGTTTTATTAATAACCATGGAACGGCGTTGTCTGCGTCCCGCTCTATTAAAAGTCGTGGAACAAATTAATTTACATAGTCATCGATGCTGAATGGGTTCAAATTCACAGGAAAATTATCACGAAAAATTAGTTCCGCTTACTCCGAGGGAAATTCGCTCGAATACCAAGGCGTTGGATCGAGTAGTACTGTCCGTTCGACTTTGATTACTTCGTAATTGTAGAAATCGCGGTATTGTAATGCTAATTGGAAGTTAATTATCAATTAAAATAAGCTGTTCCGGTAGTAGATCGTATGAAGATCATTTATCGCGCTATTAATTTTCTGCTACTTTCTTCGTATTGTTTTGTAATTGAATTACTGTTACGAAGTGTGAAATTTTCACTAGGGTATACTAACAATATAATTGTCCGTACAAAGGTACAGTTTTGTAATAAAAAGTGTGCATTTTATATATTCAAATACACGAATTATGTATGCAATGTAAATTGGGTGTGCATAGTCAATAATGTAATCTTTTCGTTTGCATTTTTACATTGTTTACCATTCAGAGATGCATTACTGAATACAACTGTTCTAATTTCTGTCAGATACTTGTTATTTTAATATTTTGATATTGCCCGGATTTTTTTATGCTGTTGTTATAATTCACGCTTAAATAGAGAGTTTCCATCACATTAAAATAATATGAATGAAGATTCTGAGATATCTCAAAAAATATGTCCCTCATCCTCATTTTTGAGGGTTCTTTTCACCCTCTAGAGATGGATGACTGTAGATAAATAGAAATTCTCGTGAAATATATTTTTGAATAAATTAAGTTCTACCTAAATTTCACCTGTCACGGTCAAATGATTAATTTATTTTATTTTTTATATATTGTAATAAAAGCCGTATAAAATCAAAGTGAACTCAATTTTTTCGCATTTGCAAGGCAACACAAACCACTTGCTAATAGTGCTCGGTAGGATTAATGTTGGTTAATTACACTCAATAATCCAAGAATTGAAACGGCAAAATTGAACGTAACAATGATTTTCCTAACTTAATTAGGTTCCTAGATTTAATTGTAAATCCTAACAAATTTAGATCCTAACAATTTGAAATTGACGATCGGACCATTTGAATCCTACGACATCAGCTAGCCCACCAAATGCTTTAATTGATAAATTGAACATTAAATATAACTTTCAAATTACACTTCTTCTGGTTCTTTATAAAGTATTTCTATTACTCGATAAAAGGCGTTCAATGATATTCGTGTTTCTAATTGGCGTCATTATCTCCACGGATTATAGCTTATTGTTCTAGGGTTATAAGTCAAAATGGACAACTGGCTGTCCAAAGGCTAACCGGTATTCACAATTTCATATTTGTCTGAAGTGAACAGAGCCACGCGAGGAGTTGAATTAGCGGGGAGCATTGCCAATGATAGGTGTCCATGTAGATCTGGAACGATCTAGATCGTTCGCCAATCCTGGCAACATCATTGCAATCGCGTGTAATCCAGAATAAACAGCTGATAGCTCGACGGACCGTAAAACCCGCTAAAACATGCGAAACCCTTCAAGTACAGAACTTTCAATTCTACGTTTTTCCCGTATGGAGGAAGCCGGGTCCCTGGAACACCTGGAGATCGATATTTCTGTGTATCTCTCGCGTCGACGACTCTGTGTGACAGAAACAAAGTCGACGAGGTAGATCCGGAAAAGTCGGTGTATATAATATAACACAAAATAGTTCAAATTCCAGGAAATTGACGATATATTCATTCGTCAGTTTGTACAAAGAATGGAGTTACTCGATGTAGTCCTCACGAATCATCGCGACGATGGTGGACTTTTAGGGTATTTACCTTTGCCTCGACCACTCCCCACTGGTAATAATCAAACAGATTGCAGTCAGACCATAAGTCGAGAGACCTAATCAAGACCAGTGACGACAGAAAAGCCTGATTAATCTTTTCTTTCAATTCGATCACGAATTTCGCGCTTCTCTTGTGATCGGAACTCCTCCTGTGAGTTGCCCGGGATGCCTCCTATTGTTTGTCAGAACTTCTGAATTTCTTGGTTAAGTTATAAACTTGCGTCTTCTTGTAACCAAACCACGCAATGATTTTCGCTGGCGTTTTTTTCGGCCGCACTCGTGGCTGACAATTTGCCACTTGTTCACTGATCGGTGGCTTACAAAGTGAGTGATCTTATCAACAATTGCTCTGTTCATATTTGGCTGGCCCACATCTAATTTGCGAGACTGCCGGAAAACATTGCAGATCTACCTCGACGGCTCCATAGGTTTCACTATCGAAAGAGGCGGAAACCAGCGTCGACGAAAGTTTTTCGCTAATAAGCAGCCCGGGCGGCGTTTGCTCTTATCAACGATCGACATGGTAGGCCGCGGAAAGAAAAACGACCGATTTATCTGGAAAATCCTTGTCCACGTGAGATCCAGCGCGCCGCGGCGAAGATCGTCCGGCTAACGAGCAAAAAGCACGAGGTACCGTTCTGCGTGCTTTAAACTCGGCCCGATGAAAAGACTGACCGCTCGAGTATCGTCGAGCTCTCGCGTGCATCTCGCTATAATGCATCTCGGCGCACGCCATTGATGCACGCTCGAGGAACCTGCTTTTCTTGTCCCAATTGCGGCTAGGCGGCTCGGCTCTTGATGATTTTTCGCTCGAGTCCTTCAATATCTTCTCTCCCATTCCTCGTCGGGCCCTTCGTCCTCGTCCTCAACCTCGTCCTCAACCTCGTCCTCAACCTCGTCCTTCCCGCGCGCTCCCAGCATCGCTTCTTGCCGAAACAGAAATAACTCTCTCCAATTTTGCCGCCGCTCCGAAGTTCGACGCTTCGACGAAATACAACCGCAAGAAATTGACGATGCTGTAAGTCTGAACAGTAAACTGAGAACTTTTGATTCTTCAAGGTACCGGGACATAGGGGAAAGGCAGGCAGTCCTGGAAATTTGAATACAGTAGAGTAGTGAGTAGAGCAGGCCTGGGCGATGCTGGCCCGCGGAACAGATGCGGCTACTTCTCTCCTTCTTTTGCGGAGAAGGTGAGAAGTGGCTGCTTCTCTCCCTTCCGAAGAGGAGTAGCAGCAACATCTGTTCCGCGGACCAGCGTCGCCCAGGTCTGTTCTACTCACTACTCTACTGTATTCAAATTTCCAGGGCCTGGGCGACGCTGGCCCGCGAAACAGATGTGGCTACTTCTCTTCTTCTCTTGCGGAGAAGGTGAGAAGTGGCTGCTTCTCTCCCTCCCGAAGAGGAGTACAGTAAAGTCGGGTTTACTGTCCAACAGCCGTGTTTTTGGAGGACAGTAATCCTGGTGTTGTGGCCTTATCTTTGTTACTTCAAAGGAGAGTCCGAACATAGAGAAGGACAGAATGAAATTCAAAGGAGAAGCCGAACATAGAGAAGGACAGAATGAGTGTCTCTTTCTTTCCCATACGCTGTCCTTCCTTGCGACAGAAACTTGAATCGTCGATTTAACCACTAAATACAATTGGAATTATATCGTGATTGGTCTTATTTTAATCAGAAAAATGCCAGAAATACGATAGTGAAATTTCATTTTAAAAAAAGACAGTAAACCCGACTTTACTGTAGCAGCAACATCTGTTCCGCGGGCCAGCGTCGCCCAGGCCGGGTCAGTAGAGCATAGTCGTCTCTTCCCCATCGTCGCTGAGCAACCCCCACCATTCATTTTCCGGATCTCTCACTCTTCCCCACTTGTAACTTGACTTCTCCAGAGCCGCGGGACTTGAACGACGGCCCGCGGGCCGCACAGTATTCAACAGTATTTCTTTCATAGGATACCAGTCGAATGGTGGGAGACACTGTAGACACTTGGAACAGGGAAAAGAAACCTGTGGTCCGCCTGTTCCTCGACTCTCATATCCGAACTAGTAGGGAGACATATGTATTCGGATAATGAAACAGTCACTTCTATGATATTAGATTTCATTTGTTTAAATTAAAATTAACCGTTTGTGTCCCAAGCAGCGCTATCGCTCTCTTCAGATTTTCTGTCGAGAAATCCCAGTACATTTCGAGCGCTGTGGACAAATGACGGTGCTGTCATGAAATAAAAGAAGCGCTATCGCGCCGCTTGGGTTCTTTCGTACTCATTTAGAGAAAGCGCGGTAGCGCTGTTCGGGATTTTTCGACAGTGTTTTTTCAATATCCCTTGGGACTCAAACGGTTAAGGAACTTTACAATTTGTACAGTGGAACTCCGTTTATATGAGCTAAGTTTTAACAGTACCTGAGCAACTGAACCCTAGCTGAGTGAAATCCTCTTCCGTGAATGTGAACTTCTATTAAATGAATGCAAAATCATAGTGATGGGAGTCAGGTGTCCACATTATACGAACCACCTGATTAAACCTAAACATCTCCCGACACGTTCATATAAATGAAGTTTTTATTGTATTTAATGTGGTAACTGTAAAAGGAACAAATTCTTTCTCATTGTATACTTCAACATAACTTTATATAAATATAAAAATGATTTTCTTTATGCTTGTCGTGTCTGTACAGATCAGTGTATTGACGAGTAAGCTTGATGGTAGATATGGGAGAATAAGATGAAACAGCTGAACAGTATTGTGGAGTAGAGAATCGATATAAGGGTATTATGCCCTTCCGATAATCATGCTTTATCGACCTCCTTGTAATCACATCTCCATCCGCAGTATATCATGAGGCTAGCCGACAGCAACCTCGTGCTTCAGTTCTGTTAACTATGATAGAGAGGGAGAGTAATGACCGAGTGAGAGGGTACGAGACACGATCTGCCTGTTAACCAATGAAAGTTTTTCTGTACACTTCTGTGTTGATTAATGATTTATCTAAGAAATGGATTAGGGACTTTGCCTCATTCATGCTCTACTAATTATAATTAATACTTTTATTTATTTGCACGAATTTATTATGTTATGACTAGACGGCGAATTTTTATGTAAAACAAGGATCGTGTGCAGCAATTGTGAAACAAAAATTAAATTTCTTTCTTCCTCGAATAATTCCATTAGTTTGAAAGTAATACGCCAATATTGTTAATTTAAATAAATGCATATACTCTGCTACTTATTAACATAATTCAGAACGTGCATATCTAAGCAAAGAAATAATATAGGCATAAAAGGGTATTTGATTGCGATCAAAGAAAAATTAAATGAAAAAATAATGACAATCAACGATGAATGAATCGTATTTGAAATGATAGACCGATAATCGTATTACACTAGAATTGAATAGTGTATACATAATTTTCTTTCGTTTCTATTCATATTTTCTGCTTTTCTTTGCTTCGGTGAAGGTTTCCTTGCAATGTCGAACGAAGCGAGTTTTGAGATATCGATAAAATAAATTACTTCTGGTCGTAGTTTTAACGGCATCCGAATCGTACTTCTTTCTCCGCATTCATCAATTTCATTTATCGGACAATACGATTTATTCCCAGGCAACCGTACGTGAAAATTTAATACTGCTCGAGGATACTGAACAATTCTCCTTGCATTATGATTAATAGATGTTGTGCGCTCAGAACTCTTCAGCTCGTCACCCGGAGGAAATTCATTCGTTCTATTCCCATAAGAGATTTTATTAAATTTCTCCCATTTCATCATAATTAAAATCCATCAAAGACCAACGATGCATTAAAACAACACTTCATTTGCATTTTTCCTTCTTGAATTCACATCAATGAATCCCGTTTTTTAATATTCTGATCATGCAGATTTGTCTAATAATATTCGTAGTTTATGCATTTCTTATTTCACGCGTTGGTGTTTAATCTTACCACAATAAAATCAAATTTTATTGAATTGTTAATTGAGAATTAACAAATTATGTTGGAATTTGAATTAATTCAATCGATCGAACCACATAAGAAAGTAATTTGTTCAGCCCCAAATCTGAAATTACTTTTTCACAAAGTCAATACATCTAATAATTAATTAACTAATCATTAATATTGACGACTATCTGTATTAATTTTTTAATTATTTCTACAGAATGAAAAGAAAAGTTATATACTCGTGCAAACAGGATATTCAAATACATTACGAGAAGAATTATTTAAACAATATACATATTGTTGTAAATTGATGCAATATTTGAAATTCTTTCTACAAAATTAATAACCTTCTCAAATTAAAACTTTGCGACTTTGTAAGCGGATCTTTGGAAAACGTGAAAGAATTTTTTAATTTATATGTAATGATTCTTTCCGGAGTTGCAGCGGTTTAACTAAAGTGTCCGAAGCGGAACTTTTCTTCAAAGCGGATATGAGATTAGCCGTCGTAAATCGCTGAAGTAAAAAATTTACAAAGATTTTTCAATTACGTGAACGAATACGTTTGATAAAAAAATTTTCGTCGCGTTAAGTTAACCAACAAATACAAGTGTTAGCCTTTCTTTAATAACAGCTGGACTGTGAATTTTATGCAGGGGAGATAATTAATTTTAAACAACAAGAAGAGCGAATGAATTCACAAATATCAATACATTATTTGCAACTTAATAAAATGATTAAAGAAAGAAATGGTTTTTAAGTGAGAAAAATAATATATAAAATAAAATATGATACTTGAATACTCGAATTTTCGAATTTTTACTGTGAAAACATCTATCTACAAGACGATCCAGCTCGGTTGAAAAATGGTCTAAATCATCCACATGCAAACTTTTCGAAATAAGTCAAGGTATCATGAATAATAAGCTGCTCTCTACTAATGAACAGAATGAACATTCATGAGATATAATATTGTCACAAAAATATACACAAGAAATTCAATTTCTATCGTCGTCGAAGCAATCTACTACGTTACTAAATATTTCATGGATCATCGAAAAACCACGATTCAAGCGATTACCGTAGCTCGTTTCAAACATGATTCCACAACGGAGGAACTCTCGGTGTTATTATTAATTCAATGAAATGCCTCCTCGCAATATGAACCATCTCGCGAATGTCTCTAGCGCTTGATAAGCGCGAGTTTCACTTTGATTTTTTGCGCGTGGCACATTTATCCGGCAGCATAGAATTCTTTTCTCGGAGGAGTGGTTTCTCCGCGTAAAGTCAAGCCGTTTATGTCGGTCATTACGCGATGAATTTTAATGCATTTTAGCATTCCCGACATTTCCTACGGCCGCTCGGATGTTCTGCTTCCGTACCACCCCTAAACGGATGGACGTACTTTTGTTCGTCTCTTCTCCTGTCCCATTCAACCGGCTCACTTTGTTTTTCGTTAAACTTTTATCTCTGCGAAACATGCGGTCATGTTTTTCCAAGCCTCCCCCGCATCCCACACACCCGCCACCCCCTGACGGGGGTTTACCCTATAGTTCGTTTCGTTCTTACGCCTCCGGTGTATTGTTTTTCCGTAAATTGACTGACTAGTGCATAATTCGCGAACGGTGGCACGCGCGACGAAAAAATAACACGCGGGAATGACGTTTTTCATTCCCGCGCCATGCCAGTTTACCGCTAACTAGCCGTTAGGTAAACATCGCTCCAATCCCCCTCGAATGCGCGGGAATATTTTTGCAATTTTTGCCGATTCATACCGAAATATCATGCGCTCGAAACGCATTTTTGACGCAACTCTGTACCACCTGCGAACTCCAAACGGGATTAGCCGTATTGAAAGCTCATACGCTCCCTCCGGTTAGGTTCAATAACAAGCGCTTCACTCTTGACCGTATACGTCTCGTTTTATTGCCACGGTCTTATTAACTCGCTTTCTGATATATCTGTTTGTTTGTCTGTTCGACATAAATTTTTCAATTGATTTTAAACTTACTTCCCGATGACTTGAAAGTTTAAACATAGCTCAGATCTGGATGACAATGCAATATTTTATCGGTTCCGCGATTAAACGTTCTAGATCTATTTGGTTCGTTTGAATTTTCATACGTTGAGGTAAACGGTCTCAACGCCCGCTGTTCGTTCTCGCAACCGCTCGCGTTTGTTTTCGATATGCCGCGGTCGCAATACCGTCTGAAATTTACTGTCTCCGTTGTAATCTCATCCAAATGTTTAAAATCGATTGAAAAATTTCACACACACAAGACTAAAAAGCAGAAAATAATTCAATTAATTAATTAAAACAAGTTTTTAATATACCATGTTTTTAAGGCGGACTAAAAAGTATAAAATAATTTTTCCCAGCCCCATACGGATAGTCCTGAAAATTTGTGATTGTGAATTTTTAATAGCTACGAAAACACTTATTAAAAACTTATTGAAAATACTAATTTTCATAGCTATTAAAAACTCACAATCACAAATTTGCAGGACTATCTGTATGGGCTTAGGAATCTGTATGTGGCTAGGAAAAATTATTTTATACTATTTAGTCCGTCTTAAAAACGAGGTATATTAAAAAAAAAATTTTATTTCAATCATTATTTCACATGATTTTTTTCTATTATCGTTAAAATTTTAACAGCCAGCCGATTTAACTTGTCTCAAAAGCTTTTGTAACATCGGTATCCAAAATCAAACCGATCTTTTTCTCTGAAAATTGAAATAATTGTGTCGAAAATTTAGTAACGAAGATTTGTAATTGATAGCTTGGGGATCTTTAACAATCATAAGGAACAATGCGTCACGAAAGACAGTAGCAACGATGAATTCATTTGTTCTTCCCGGCAGCTCATTAGTGACGTTCTGTTATAAATTCTAATTATCATTCATAGGATGTAACGCAACAGAGATTGACAACGGCGCGGAATTTGGGCACCTAAACATAAACTTTCCATGACTATTTAAGTATCGAGCTCGCTCCAATATGTTTTATTTGATTAAAAAATATGGGATATTTTTCCTAAAATGTAGCTCTCCCGTTAGTAAAAAAGATAAAATAGAGTAAAATTTATGGTTATTCGTAGAGATTTCGCAAATGTAAAACTGCAATATTTCTTCCATGGAAGGGCAACTACTGTCTACTGAAAAGTATCCTCTATTTTCCAAAGTTTATTTCTCATATACAAAGATACGACAAATAGATTTTAATGATTGTTATATCATTCTACTTTTTTTCATCAGGTATACACGTGAATTTAATTTGTAATTAATTTATCAATTTCATAGAAACTTGTTTCTTACTTTCACGATTTATCATTACTTCTATATTTTGTTTAAACATTGCAAATCCTTTGCACTCCTTTGTCGAGTTTGACTCGACATAAGAGAAAGAAAAATGTAAATCATTATTTAAATTGTCTTATTCTATAGTTAAAACTGATATAAATTACAACAAAGTTCCAGAGCTATATTCAATATAATTGGTAATCGTAATTGTTTAAGATAAGTAGCAGTCGAGGAACGAGTTAGATGTAAATTTCAAACAAAATACTTCAAATAGTATGGAGTTGTCGGCAACAAAATTTAAAAATAATTCGGAGTGAAAAGGGTAAATGTTAGGAACATTGTAACCTTGGCATTGATTGCGAAAGTCAGATACAAATTGTTGAAATAGTTTACAACGTAACAACGGAAATTTCGTTCTCCGATGAACAGTTGGAATATTTTGCTTGCACAATGGAAAGAATGACGACCACGGAATAAATGAAGGTGCATTCCGATCTCGTCGAAATAACACGCGAAACAAGCGTGGGAGGGGGAAACGATGCCTGTCATTCTCGCGAGAAATGTTCCAAAGTTTCCGACGATAGCGCTGTAATATCAATACGAATACCATAGAAGCCCAAGATAATGCTTGTTCTTTCGTACTTATGCACTTTGTTCGTAGTTTGACGGTGGACGATCGCAAAAGCTCGTAAACAGTCACTGATAACTGCGGTCGGGAAGTTTCTACTTTTTTATTTATTAAACACGTCGACGATCCAATTCCTGTTCGTACTACTGTTACGACCCACGTAAGAGCGAAATCATGGCACCAAGTTTTTCATGCATAAATTCCAGTCGAATCGCAGCCAGAATGAAGATTCGAGCTCCAACTTCATTTTAATTATACCTCCGCCATCTTGTAATTGCCTCGACCTGACTCCGCATTAATCTGCGAACCTCTGAATCGATGAATGAACCATTTGAAAATGTGTTTAACATTCGGGCTCGCATTTCTGACTCGCAGAAGTTTTATTTCGATATCAGACGATAGCTCGGGACCGGCTTTCGTCGTATTTTGGGTGAGGGTATGCACAGAGTTGTGCAGAATTACAATTGAATTACTCCAGTAATTATATAATTACAAAGTAATTGAATTACATCGTAATTCAGGTATATTGTAATTTATAATTCAGATCTTCATTCAATTAAATTACAATGTAATTCGTAATTGCAATTGGAGTACAATTATAAAATACTTTGTAATTATATTACATTAATTACGAATTACGAAAAAGAGGAATAGAAAATACGCCGCAGAGCCAGCAAACAAGTATGTGAAAGAAAAGCATAAAAATATATCGCACTTCTTCAAAGCTCTCGGCTATAATTTTGAGAGCTGTACTTTCATTATATTGTATTTCAATTACACATCAGATTGAAATAATGAGTAATTGAATTAATTGCAAGTTTTGACTTATGTAATTCGGTTACGAAATAGTTGAATTGCTATATAATTGAAATACAATGTAAAAAGCACAACTCTGGGTATGCATCACGTAGGAGACACGAATTGTCGAGATTGGTAATAAATTCGAGAGGAATCAATTGTTGTGTGCAAGCGAAACAAATTTTGTAGGAGTTACAGAGCATAAGTATCGATGAAAGTACCAGTTGTTGCCTCCGTTAGTTTCACTGAAATCTGAGATTCACTTTCAGAATCATGCGCGTTCATTTCTTTCATCCTGAGAGAAATCGCTGACGTTGTTTTTTTATCTATGCGCGGGTAGAGAATTGTTATAGAAACTGTTATCTTTAGGCAAAAATTTTATTGCTGAATACTGAAACATCGAATTTGAAGAGTTCTACGAAATATCGTTATACAAATAAATATTCTACGAAATAAACAGAGAAATATCGTTTCTCAAGTTGTAATTATATAATATAATTTACTCGTTTATATAATAAATGTATAAAGTCCCACTTCTATATGTATGTATAGTATTCATACTCCCACTTCCATATAGTCTATATATATATATAGTCCCACATTTTGAAAGTGTCCATAATAGGTAGTATGTCATTCTTGAAACGAATGTGTTATGTATAAGTAATATAAAAAATATGGTATTTTTAAAAATTATATTGCCTCTTATGTCACTAATAAAAGTTATTTGCAGTTCTCCGAACAGCACGTTGCTATAAAAAAAGTACTCGTACTATAAAAATAATAAACTATATTTATCACTGGCCGTTGCATATAGTAAATAGTAACAAATTAATTCACTGGGGAAGATTTAACCTCTTAACTGCGGAATTTAGTTTTAAAAATCCCCGACCGAGTGCGGAATTAAAATCAAGCAATGACAATTATACACGTCGAACGTAGAGCAAATGGTCCTGTCATAAATTTTACGAAAAACGAGGAAGGATTACATTTTTATTTCACAAAAAATTAACAATTCATTCTTGAAAAGGTTATTGTTATTATATATTGGCACCGCAATAGAGTTCTGTATTGACGTGTATATAAGTGATATAAAAAATATGGTATTTTTAAAAATGATATTGCCTCTTATGTCACTAATCAAAGTTCCGTCAGCCCTATTTGATATTTATAATTCGATTTGTACTTCTCCGAACAGCATGTTGCTCTAAAAAAAAGTGCTCATACTATAAAAATAATAAACTATATTTATCACTGGCCGTTGCGTATAGTAAACAGTAAGAAATTAATTCAGTGGGTAAGATTTAAACAAGCTAGCTTGATTTCCTCTAATATTCTGCTCGACCAGTCACCCCAACTTTGAAAAATACCAGTCAACAGAAAATTGACAATGTTTCTCGGCCGGCGTGCATGTTTGTGAGCGACCTTAATCCCCGGCGACCAGCTCCAGGAGGAGTACCTCTGAATGGTGCACGTCGATGTAATGAAGATGTAATATCACACCGCGTAGTAGATAGTTATGTGTCGCATAGTATTCCGATACGTCCGCGCGCAATCACGCGGTTACGTGTTGGGAACAGCTTCGGCTCCGGCAGCAGATTCGCGTGCTATCCAGGTAACAGGGAATTCCACGTGTCACGTGAGAACACCTTTCGTTCCGCGAAAGAAGAGTGACCGGTCTCGGCAACGCGAGCGCCGCGCCGTTTGTCTCGATTTACACCGGTCACGGTACGATTACGACCTGGCCACCGTGCACAGCATTGTTACTTCGGAGTTCGTTGTAGCTCCCCCGTATAGTACAATGTCCGTCAGCGATTCTCGCTGCGGCAAATATTTTCACTTCCTTCGCCGAGGAACGCTAGATTGCTGTTCGCACGCGTCAACGATGTGGTCGCTCGACATCCCTACGTGTATTACTGACAGTTCAATCTTTCGACACTTCGAGTGCCACCACGTCGCACCGTGGACCAGAATCGTAAAAAGCAGCACGAAATTCGTGTCTCTGTTAATTATACATTGTTAACCCTTTGCACTCCGAATTATTTTTCAATTTTCTTGCCAACAACTCCCTACTATTTGAAGTTTTCCGTTTGAAATTTACTTGAAAGGACAGTTCCTCGACTGCTACTTATTTATTTCAAACAATTTTCTTTACTAATTATTATATATTAACCCCTTGCCTTGCAATGTCGTGTCCGACTCGTGACGAAGATTCTGAACAGATTCTGATAAAAATGTATGTTAATCATTTCCTTTATACCGAAATAAAATTCTATTTTGGTTTTGTTAATGATACAGCTATTGGAGAACATATAGGCGTACAATTTATATAAATTCTCTCCTCTTTTAGGAAATTACGATCTACGAGAAAGTTCTAATCACTGAAACCGTAAAATAAATCGTAGAGCAAGGGTGTTAAATATAGCTCTCGAACTTTGTTGTAATTTATATTTGTGGTACTTATATTTGTTTTAACTAAAAAATAAGACAATTATACATTAATAAAGGAAGAACCAAACACATCTGTATAAGAACCCGTTTTATTTACGTTTTTCTTTCTCTGATGTCGTGTCACACTCGACAAAGGAGTGCAAAGGGTTAAGGAGGGCTTCTCGTGTAACGGCAATGAAAACAAGTGATTTTCCAGAATTTTTTTCAGAATAACTATTGGACGTGTGGGACGAAAACTTTTGAGGATAAAAATACAGGAGATCATTTTTTTATTATAGTTTAATTCGTCTTCTTATTCGTTGCAATGTACGATACCCACGTTTTTCGAAACTATGTTTGTCACATACTGGTACTTTTAATTCAATTACTGAACATAGTAATGAAACATTTTTTTTTATGTACCTAACCATACGAAAAAAGTGACAACGTGCCCATCCTAGTTCGGTATAAAAAATATCATGTTGTGTGACAGTATAACAGTGAATGGGGACTTTGGTAGGAAGTAAAAATTTAAGTATTTTTTTGCAGAACCAGCTAAATGTATGTACTATAAAATTTTAATTAGCAAGAAAAAGCATTCGCTTCGAATCAGAACGTAGCATTAACTGTTGAAACGCGAAGAGAGATATATTTTTACTTATATTTTTACTAATTGCAGACTGTATTCGCTACCTATGGAGTTCGAGTAAGGTATTAGCGACTGTTTTCTTTCTCAAACTCGTTCGGCTCTGAATGGTTTAGCACAGAGAGAGAGAGTGAGGAACGTCGAATGCGAATAAAAATCTAGAAAGCCTATTTAACGAGATAAGCATCACCCTAAGCATTGCTAGAGATAGATACCGACCATTAATTGAGCAAACAAAGTTTCTACTGAGCGAGCACCATTGTAAGTCGACAAAGAGCTTTCAATATATAATAATTAAATCACGTTCCAACAAACTCACAAACTATAGTGATTTTATCATTCATATTTCTATAAGTTAAATTGAACAACTGTAACGTTGAACTATCGAACTCGATTTAACTCAAGCTACACTTGCCGAAAAGCATTGTCGAATATTAAGATTTTTAATTTATAATCTTTATATTTACATTTACAAGGAACATTGCAATTCTGCCATTCCAAATTGGTTGATTATTATTTTTTAATATTTTCAATGGTTTTGGATACACACATAAGAGACGTTATTCCAATCTAACAATAAGTGGTTAAAATGTATATTTCATGTGCTGTTCGCATACTTACTTTCGCGAGTCATTCTACGTAACATTGAATCTGAGAGGACACTCGAGCATTTGTAACAGTTGTCTTGGCGCTGACAATAGAAGATTCGATTTTCTTTGGTATACGAGAAAACGTGCAAGAGGCATGAACAATAGCAATTTCCTTATTATGGCCTCCTCCATCATAATTATCTATACGGCTACGGTAACAATGTTAGAAAGCGTGAAAAAATGCACAGCGACTAGAAACCCTGAATTCCTGAAAGATCTGTGAATCAAATTTTGTCAGGTTCGTATCAACCTCTTTTATATCATCAAAATATTAAATATTAAATTTTAATATACTGATAAACACTTCTCGTTAAGCGTTACATTATTTTCGACTTACTAGAATTATTAAAAGAGTCAATTTTATTAAACTTCCATTTCATACAATTGACCTAAACAATTTTTATTTTGCATGAAGATCCGCAGTCCCGCTGTTACAATTGGATCAGCAAACATCATTGCGAACAGTCGAAATTGAAAGTGGTAATACGAAAAGTATTTAAACACTCAGTATTCCTAAAAACATTGTCGATATTTAAATTACGTTAATAAGCCTGGAGACTCGGTTTAAAGCTTGAAGCCTCTACTTTCGCAAAGGAGTGTTTATTTTTCTAATTTCTTACGAAATTATCACAGTGTAAATACAGGGTGTCCCAAGAATGTTGTACTTCCTTGAAAGGGGTGATTCCCAAGGTCGTTTGAAGCAACTTTTTCTTTTGCAGAAATATTCTAAGAGTTATAAACGAAAAACACGTACCAATTAGAGTGCATCAGAATTCCAGCTCGGCCAATGGGAACCCTTTAACCCCTTGCCGTATCATTTTCTTTACAGTTACAGCGATTAGAACGTTTCTATCCATCCAGAATCAAATTTTCTTTCATTTAAAAAGAAAGGCGTGACGTTCGTATTTGTTAGACTTTGTTCAAATTTTCATCACGAGTATGACTTGTTCAAATACGGCAAGGGGTTAACAAAGCCGCGGAGAACATTTTCGCAAAGGAAAAAGTTACTTCAAACGACCTTGGAAATCGACCCTTTCAAGGAAGTACAACATTTCTGGGACGTGCTGGCAGTTTTTCGAGAATCGGGTACGTAGTGCTCAAATTCTTGGATCTACCGTTACGTTCCCAAACACGGCAAATACAACTGGATGATTTAAACGAGTAACTAATTGAAATTCACCGAAAAGTATCGCATCTTCCGTTTTTTTTTCTCCTGTTTACCTCCGATATGTCCCTTAATTAACTGTGTGAACGAGTATTTCGAATGAGTGGATCGATCGAAAAAGGTAGATTAAACGTTTCTGGCGTGCGACACCGACGAAACGGGTTAACGAGATATAGAGAGAAATAACAACGAGGACGATTCTCTCGTGACACGATGTGGCGTTTACCGCTAACGAGCGCGCTAATTGGCATAAACGAAGCCGCGCCCGCGGGAGTGTAATCAAGTAATTCGATTAACGCTGTCGTCTAGTTCCTGAATATTTTTCTTCCGACTTCGCGATCTCCAGAAATAAAGAAATTCTTTCTTTTTTTCCAGTAAAGAGAATTTACTCTCAAACTCTAAAATTTTCTTGGGTTTTGAATTTTCGAATGGGAAATGTTGCCGCCAAAAATTGAAGAAAAAGTCACTTGTTCAAATAATATTAATGAGAATAGTTCAAAATATATTAAATATTTGATCATTTTGCAATTTTTCTTTCTAGTTACTAATCTAAAATAATTATATTTATGAAATGAATGTGGAAAATTTATAATGTGAATGTAGAAGTAAAAAAAGTAAATACATTTTAGTGTTATGATCGAATATTGAATCTATTTTTTCAAATAGAAAATTGGTGTTATATGTTGAAGTTGAAGGTATAGGGCTGTAATGAAATTATACATAGTCTTCAAATAAAAATTGCCAGAAACTGTAATCCTTTACAACATTTTAAATAACCTGCCTTTCTAATTTGCAATGCTTTTATGGTTTTTTATACTAACATTTGCAACGAGATTTTCATTCGTGTAAGAAGAATTGTATAAAACAATTTTCTCTTATTACGTTTAAACGTCTGTAAAATTTCATATGGCAGTCTCCGATAAATTAAAATGTTAAATGAAACGCATGAAAAAGCAATCTTGCACATATTTGGTCTGCTGTGAAATAGGGAATGCAACTGTTCAAGAGTTATGATGGTACGATGTGTTCCTCGGTGGCATGCAAAGCGTTTCGCAAACGACGAACACGACCAATTGCGGAAATAGTTGACTCGCTTTAGTACACCGTGCTGTTATCAAGATTTAATTCAGCACACGACAAGACTTCAAAAGCTTAGAATGTTTTCCTTCCTTTTTTCCCTCCGAGACACGTAGAATTTGGCTTTCATTAAAGAACATCAAATAACACAACCTTCGTAGTTTCTTTGTCGACTCTTTTCGTCCAGAATTTATGCTTCCGGTTCCTTAGTCAACGTATTACGAAAAATACGAATGTATATTTTTATCAAAGTAATTTTAACCAAAGAAAATTCTAGGAATTTTGTTAATATATTTTCGAGTTTGAACATAATTTTAAAAACACGTTCAACGCGTTGTCTACCAGCATTTATTTCAACGATAGCCTTCATAATTACAATACTACGTATATAAAATGTAATTCTTGTGGAATATTAAAAAAATTATTGTCACAGAAAGACTATAAATTCTTGTAAACAGTTTTACTAACGACATGCACAGAATTAATATTCTTTGTACGATATATCAAATCGTGGTCGTCACGCATACGTGACGCTGATAACGAACGTGTTAATATTAGGATAGTTATTCAAGGGCTCATTGATTATATGCTTGCACGCAATTGAACTGTTTCTGTCAATCGATGGATTCACCACTCTAATTTTAATTTGTTTAACTCGAACACGGAAACTTCATACGGGCTAAATGGCGTTTCTATTATTTCCGTTATTGTATGATAATATGAAGTTATTTATAATTATAGGACGTTAAAACTGTCACGGTTTCACTTCAATTTTGCAATGTCCAATTATTTTACTTGGATTTGGAACAGTTATTATACAAATTCCCGAAAGCCGTCCTAATTTTTTTTCTAGTTCTCGTTGTACCACTTTACCACTCGTTACCACTTTTTTTTCTTCGTGCATCTTCTTTATTTCTTAACCCTTCAGTTGTCTTGTTATAGCGAGATACACTTGCGAGCTAGTGTTAACAATAGCAACTGTCGAGGACTGCGGCTACACGGTAGGCTAAGGTCACTATTCTCGAGGTTATTAAAAACATAATTAACTGACGAGACAATTAATGAACTTTGACGATGGTCTTTCTCTGGGGAGAAATGCATGCAAATTACGTTCGATTCCTGGATCTGGTTAATAAATAATAATTCATGAATGTAGAGTGAATAATTACATTATTCATCAGAGGACTTGGAGGAATTGCGAAATGTGTAATTATCGCTTAGTAAACATTTTTTACAATACCAGTAAGAAAGTCGTAATTTATTATACCTATTATTTGTGGATTTAACACATTGTCTTTTGCCTATATCGTGTTACACCAATAAGAAATTCTTCATTTTTCAAATCTTAGAAATTGTAGAAATGAATATAGAAAAATTTACAATTGTGAGATTTTACAAATAGTTCTTTCTTGTAATAATAAAACCTCGATAATAGTTGTTCAAAGAATTGTTTCAAAAATTTATTGTTAATCTTGTTCTCGGGCCGAGTATTTTATTACGAGGCACGAAGTAACATTTATAAAACTGCTACAAAATCAATCAATAATTCTTTAAAACGTTTTAGAACGAGTGAGATAAGGGTCCAAATTAGATCCGTTTGACTCCATTTAATGGAAGGAAGTTCAAAGCGAGTAAAGTGGCAGGTGAGGCATAAAATGTGAGGGTTTCATCGATGCATCTGGGGATAATTCCGTTGGAACTAAAAAATTACGACCAATTTTTAAGGAAACCGTTATAGACGGTGTCTACTTGTACAGGGTGATTCGGTGACAAGTACTGCTCTTTTTTAAGTAAAAATAGAAGAAAAAATTGTCATAATGCGTCCTGACTTCCTATAACCTTATTTTTTATGCGGATGTCCCGATGCACCCGCCAAGCACAATTGCACTTTATTCTTTAATGCAACCCAATTTTTTTTGTTAAACCAGTCGATCCATTTATTATCCTACATATACAAGTACTAATTTGGTGTCAGAGTAAATATGGAATTAGATTCTACAATTCATATCGAGAGTTTGGATACTTCTTGCAGTAAAGTATGTTTCTGGGAACACAAAAATACGTGTTCGATCAAAGAAATAATTTCTACAAAAGATTTTTGAAATCTTTAAAACACGAGACAACGTCAGGGAATATTTTTAGTTGATACTCTATCATGCTTATAATTTATAACCTGATTTGGAAAGGATTGCAGACATTTATAACATTGCAACTAAAAAAATTGTAATATTTTTACTGTGCATATTTTTACTGTTAATTAACAGTCAAGATTTGTCTCCCACGCGTTTCGTCTCATTCTCAGTCGTGCATGTGTCACAATGTCACATGACTAATACGGTAATGATAGAGAGAGAGAGGGTAACTGTATTCCCCTGAATTCGTGCTCTCTCTCCTCGTTTGGCGACTCAGCGTTGAAGCAAGACTGTGATTCGATTGCCTGGATCGTAACCCAAAAAGGTTCAGATGGGAATCTGGTAACCCAGAAGGACGAGTGGTTGAACCGTGTCCCTCCCTTCTTACTATGTAGGGTAGTACGAAGTAAACAGAAATTAAGGGTAGGTCCGACCCTCATCGGCGATCTCTGCGGATGGCATTTTCCTTACTGCACTTGGCAGTTGTCCAGTCATTTCTCTTTCTTTCTCTTCTCCCCTTCACTTTCCAGCAACGTTCCACTCCCTTTTCCCCCCGTAGCTTGTTTCTTGGTCGTTTTTACGCTGGCGTTTTCGCAGCCATCGCCGCGCCGCACCGCGCCGGTGAAATAATCGGACTGCGAATACCGCTTTAATTATTCCATTCTACTTAACAGCGTTCCGCGATCGTTCAGTCCTTTTCCGGTCGCGTGATAACGCCTTTATCCTCATTTTTCCGAGTCGTTGACTTGCCCACGGCTCCCGGGATACGTGACCGGGTGTATATTGCTACTTTTTAAATCGCGGCCAGCAAAAACGTCCCGCGCGACGACGGAAGGAAAGCCTCTCTCCGGGCGACACGGAACTCTCTTTCCACGTAAGCTCCTTTTAAGTAGGTTCTCGTCGGGAGGCTTCAGAAAATTCGATGTTATCGAATGTAACCCAACCATCGAGCTCGGACGGAGCTTTCCATTCTCGCATACGGGAACGAACGAGGCTATTTGACGGGAACTTTTTATTACCCGCTGGAATGGCGCACTGAACTTTTTACTTTGGAGACTTCGCCATTCTAACGTAACACAGCCCACTTTAGTCATACCGCGATTTAACCCCTTGCACTCGCAACGAACACTATTCAATTAATGATAAAATCGCGCGAAATTTTTTGTGCATTTTTTGTGCATTCTGTCGTTTTTTGTTCTATCGACTTTCGAAGTATAACACTTTCGTCTTCCAATGTCATTCGAGGTCATTTAGCGCCGTTCAAAATTCACCTTGAAGTCTGATTTGTTTGTTATTAAAGACGTGCTTTTGATGGAGGTACATCAGAAATACTTGTGGCTACAGATTACTGTGTATGCAAAATATCAAGAAATTACTATTGGCTGCAACACGAATAACTGAAATTAAAAATCGCAAAATAAAATGATTGTACAATCATTCTCCTCTCTAAAAGCACGGTAGTAACATCTAATTGTTTTTTGCTGTTATTAAACAGACCAAAAGAAATCATATTATTGCATGTATTTGTATGTTTGTATGTACCTTGTGAAGATAGTAAATGATGCAGATGATGAAAAAATGATTAAAAATGCATAAACTAACATAGTAA
Source organism: Lasioglossum figueresi (assembly GCA_028455805.1). Lineage (NCBI taxonomy): Eukaryota > Metazoa > Arthropoda > Insecta > Hymenoptera > Halictidae > Lasioglossum > Lasioglossum figueresi. Next base: position 17,590,334 of record CM052200.1, on the reverse strand, counting down.
AATGCAAGTAATAAAAGAAAAATTTACAAACGAACCAATGAAGTAACGTACTCCTGTTTATTCGCTTCGTCCGATAGATATGTTGTAATAATGTATGCATTATTTATTTAGATATTCAGTGGAAATATGGCACGCCCCGACAAGAATACTGATCTTAAGGTCTCTAATTGTTCCGAGTATGTGTAATGGCCTAGACGATTTCACTGAAAAAGTAACCCCCGCGGCAACACGTGCTTTTAAAGGGGATCAAAGAAAATATAATTCACTTTCACTTCATTAACCTCTTGGAAAAGTGTAGCTTCAATTTTCTCGCCCCAGTATGGAATTAGGAAAGCCCGCCCAACATGAAAGTGTCTCCTGCGTGCCCTAATAGCTTATGATTAACATATAATTATTTAATTAAGCTCCACGGAACCGTATTGATCATTGCAAATGTGCACATTTTTTATTCAACCTTCCTGGGGAAATATATCTTGTGCTACGAGGGGAAATGTAACAGGTGAAATCGTTGAAAAATTTGAAAGATTAATATTAGAATACGATAAAAATAACGGGACACATAGAATATTAATCTACATTTTCGTATTCTGTAGTTATACTCCAGTGGCCATTTTAAATTTTATTGTTGCTCGGGAAGTATTACAGAAAACACTCATTACGTTGTTAATCCAAATATTGTTGTATGTCTAACAATAAAAAGATTTGATACATATCAATTTTTTTTATATATTATATTTTCTGACAACCTAAACTATCCATAACATGGAAACTATTAACACTAACCGTACCAGCCACAAAATCTATCGCGTATACATTGTTTTGTAAAAGTTACAAGACTGAACTCATTTACATTTTTCACCATTTTTATAATAACACGTGATTAAATAAACAAATGTATTGAATAATTTCTGATGGGGAATCATCTTCATAATTTCAATAATTAAAACATAAAAAATGTGAAACCGGTCGTGGTACGGTTAGTGTTAAGATAATGTTTTTAATTGAAATTAACTATAACGCTCACTGACTAGTATAAAAAATACCAAAAATTTGAAATAATTAAATGTAATATTTCCTGTGACTAATACTAAAATTTCGAACTTGGTTATGTAAATTGACCATATTGGAACACTTCAATGAAATATAGTTATATTTACAAGAAAATTAACAAAAACTTTAATTGGTCCGAACAGAACAGAATATTCGATGATAAGGCAAACTGAGATAAATTGATACACCGAAATTCCTTTTTCCCTTTTAGTTCATCTGTGATGAGATGTAAAAAGATGTTTGTGCTCGAATTTCTAATTTGCCAGAGTGCACGCGTACGGAGCACGTGTACCAGCAGACATAAAATAGTTTTAATTTTTCGTAATAAAAAGTAAATATTTAGATTCTTCGCGTCGTGTAAAGATATTATACAAAACTTAGAAAAATTAAATAAATACATGTATTTCCACGTTTAATAATTTGAATAAGTCGAAAATAATATACTGTTACATTCGTCTGATACCTTTACAGTTTCACATTTCACCCACGCATTTGCAGAATATGTATAAATGACACAGATCTACAAATTGTATTTTTTAAATTTTCGATGTAGGCCCACACACACACACATAAAAAAGTTGTGAACAACAATTTCAGTATTTTCTCTGCAATTTTTTCAAAAATTGTTTTCCACTTTTTTTAGGAAACTGCTGAAAAAATTCAAGTTGTATGTTAAAAAAGTTATTGTCCTTTTAAGAGGTTACGATAATGTGATTCACTGTACACGATAAGGACAGTGCACGCAACTCGAGTGATCACGTACAGAAGAACGTAATATATTCTGTAGGATTAAGGAAACATGTGTAATGTGCTTACATATATTGAATAATTCCGAGTTAGGAATCAAGGAACACGTATGTATAAATTTCTGCGATACACCGTATGTAGACGCCATATCAGAAAAAGATGTGTCTGGAAATATCACGCAAATAATTATAATTAAAGAGGAATAAGCGAAATTGATATACAATTTATACAATCACAAATATTAAAAATAAGTGTTCACGCGCTTAAGATAAGTCTAGTAAAATGGATGATCACATTATTTCATTGACAGAATACGTTGATTACAATGATTCTTACTTTTATCAATAAACACGTTTAATACGTTATAAATGATTATAACGCGACTATAAATACATAACTATAAATAAATATAACTATAAATACATTACTCAAAATGTGACATTTCACATGCAACAACTTAACCTTCGCAAGGAAATATGGGGTCTCGGAGACGCCAGCTTCAGATTTTTGAAAAGAATTTTCATACGAATAAAATAAAATCTATTTCTTTACTTTTTATCCTGTGTTATTCTTTATTCCAAATTAATTAAAAACGAGGCCATCTATGAAATTGATTTGTCGAGGTCTAAGAGATGGCACCATACCATTTATGTGTTATTAGAGCTTACCTTGCGAAGGGTTAATATTAACGATGCAGGAGGGTTTCGCCTTCTACGGCAAACATAGTCCTCTTGATTTTAAAGACAAAGAGATAAAGTAAACAAACGTTTAGAAGTGAACGAATCGAGACGAAAGGGGTCCTGATGCGTGAAGGCAAATAGGATCGAACCGATTGCAACCGACATCGCATCAGCCATTCTCTACTCGGCGCGGTGCGGCGCATGCATCTCACAGAGAGGGGTATTTCACAAGAATTCCAAGTCAAATTTGAACCTGTTCGGTATACGATTGAGGATAGCACCGGGAAAGCGCACACAAAGAGAGAGACAGAGAGACAGAGGGAGAGAGACAGCGTTCGGTGTCTCTGACCCACATAGAACATAGCGCGCGCGGGGGTTCAAGCCGGAAACGGGCCGCGGATAACAGAGAGAAAACGAGACAGAATGGGAGAAGAGGGGCGTAGAGATAGAAAAGTCGGGGGAGAACAAAACCGTACGCAAAAGGAAACGGGCCGAGGACGAGACTAAATGGAACGAGGTTGACTCTCGTCTACGCGACCCTCGTTCCTTTGCTCTTTTCCAGCGAACAAAGCGCGCGAGCACAGGGGTACCGGTCACACACAGTTACAAGGAACTGCGCCCGGATATTCTTGGGTAACGCGATTCGCACCGGACAACCTACCCGAAAATTATTTCACTGTTCCGGCGGTCCGCTTCCGCCCTTGGAATTTCAACAAACGACACGGTTGCTTGTTAGCGCTACATAACGCGCGGGAAATCCGAGTTTACGCCGGCGCGGCGTCACGCCAAAGTTGGAACCGCGCGTCGCGAAACGTCGGAATAGTGATCTAGCTGGACACACGGCCCTTTTTCTCCTTTAATCGCGGGCTTCGTGTTTTCTTTATCGCCTCCTTTTAACACTTTACTTGCCAGGAATTTTCTACTAGTCTTTCCAACCCTTTGCATTCCATTCACGCTGTTGCACGCTGGTTCGAATGTCAAAATTAGGTACACAAAAATTCATTTTGAATCCGATAAAAGCAAACATCGTTTCTGAAAATACCTTGTTAGCTGTCAACTATTCTAGCAATTTTTTATGTAGACCAGCAAGGTGGATGGTCCATTTTGAAAAATGTCAATGACCTCCATATGACCGCTATACCTTGTAGCCCATTATTCTTCTAACTTCAACCAAAACAAAGATACAGCTTGTTGCAATTGCGTGAATCACCCTGTACAATTGAGTCGTAATACCTCTAAATTATCAATAACTTTTCCGTAGTTTTCGAAATCAGTCGAGCAGTCGATTAGTTCATTTTTAGTAAAGCTATGTCAATGAGAAAGTAAATAGCCTGAAGTCTGAACCTGCAAAACGTTGAATTTCTAATTTTTTGCAGTAAAAGTATTTATACGAAACTGAACGAAATGCATTTATTCGAGGAATGCGTCATTTGCGTTGTCCAATCATCCAAACATGTCACTATCATTTCTCCAAAGAATTTTTATTTGCAATTAAACTGAAGCTTTGCGGTATCTGTTAGTATCTTTTGTGGCAAAGACAGCTTTCAGCTCCCCGCTGTGCCGTGTCCAAGGCAATATGCGCGGCACAATGTTAGCCAAAGATGAATAGCGAAACGGAATTTCTGAATAATTTCTTTCTGGTCCTGTCGGCGATATGTGCTAGTCAGATTGTTAAAACGATAATCACTGGGAACCCGCGCTGTATTCTTTGTGTCCGATTCTGGCAATAAATTTCTCGGAAGATTGATGGGCCACTATACTATGCTATTACCTGGAGAACATACAATATGGGAAATACTCGTTTTCTTTCGTGAAAAATAACGGTAGCCGCAACTTCGGCTCGCGTACATATTATATGAAAGGTCCGAGTTCGATTCAATCGTGTCTAGGCACGTGTTTGCCACTATACTCCTGGCCGAACTTTGCGAAAACCAAAGTATAATAATTTCGTGCACCTGAACGGTCACATAAAGTTCCGTTGCCAATTTATATATATGTACGATGTACATATGTACAGCAAAATGATACTTCTATGTATCTAGTAATTATGCTTATACGGTCAGTCTACAAAATATTCGTACACCCTTCCAAAACGAATAACTTTTTCGAAATTGCAGCAGAGGGCTTGAATTTTTTTGACATGTCAGAAGTTTTTATTTACTAGATAATGCATACATAATATCTTTTTAACCAGTTAGCTGTGATCGACGAGAATACTCCTCATGGAGAAATGACAGTATTTTGTGTCATGACGAGTATAATCGTCGTGCGTAAAATTTAGTTACCATTGGCTATTTAAATTGTAATTTTAGCGAAAACTAAAACATATTCGTAAATTTCAATGTGTAGAATATTTGTGCGTCAAGACGAAATAAAACGAACAAATAAAAGGTATAAATAATTTAAGATGGATTTTCACGACACATACAGTGACTCCCATTAATATTCTGACACTCTTAAAAAGACGATAACTTTTTTAATATTGTACTAGAGCAATTAGTTTTCTACAGGATGTGAAAAAATTTGTTCAAAAATTGCAATTGATCGGAATTGTAGAAAAAATACTAAAAGTTGCGTTTTCAATTTTTTTATAGACCTTTTTTAATAGATCTGTGTCAACTAAACATATTCTGAAAATTTCGTCTAAATCGCTCGACATTGCAATGAGCTACAAACGTTTAAAGTTGATAAAAATTGCAGATTTTCACCATTTTCGGCTTTATAACTGTAGTAAATCTAAGAATTCTTACATTTTTCAATGCCTGTCGTTTTTTTCCGAATCAAACGATTTCGATGAAACTTTCACAGTGCATATAATTGACATAGATCTACAAAACGTATTTTTTCAATTTTCAATATAGGCCCACATAAAAAAGTTGTAAAATGCAACTTTTAGTATTTTCTCTGCAATTCCGAGAACGTGCAATTTTTTTCAAAAATCTTAGTCACGTGCAGCAAACCAATTGTTCTAACTTCCCAAAAAAGTTTTTTCTGCATGTCATTTGGTAAATCAATTCTTCTAACTGCTAAAAAAAAAGTCAGGTCGTTTGGTCCGATCATAAAAAAGTAATACTGTTTTAAAGTGCGGTCAAATACTTTCGTGGTTCGCCGTACGTGCGCGCTCTGAAAAGAGGTCGCCACAGTTAACTGGTTAATTACTATCGAGGTAGAGATCACGATTTTTAAGTTTTTTACCTGTGGAAATTCACCAAAATCAAAACGAATTATGTATCTGCATTTGCATTCAAGAATTCGGTGATTTAACTGCAAGCGTCGTAATAATTTAAGCATCCACCGTATAACGAATTGTATGAATGAAACGTCAAGAATAGAAAATGTCATCGGAAGAAGCGATCACCGGTGTGCACAATGGGTGTACAACCAGTAGGTCATAGAGTATTTATAATACAATCGGAGAGGACCGCAAATAAATGGTAGGATTCAATCTCAATTAGAAGCGAAATCGTTAATCGGTCGGCTGATCTGTACAAGTTGCAGCGAGCTCGGCGTTGTATCGGATCAATCAAATGAGGGATTGCGGATCAATCAACGTCGATCGTAGCATCGACAGTCGGAATGTTCACCGAGCGACTTTTCCTCCATTCTCTGATCAACGTGGAGAGAGATAGCCTTTCAACCTCTGACACCAGCGTGACAACTCGTATGGATTTCCTTTGGCTCGGTTCGCGAGGAAATGGTGGCCCCGACGTCTCCCTATTTATTTGCGGCAACGTTTGCAAACTGTCGAAGAAGTTTTCGCGGTAAGGGAGCCTGGAATTCCGCCATCTCCGTGTGAATCTGTTTTCGTATCTCACGGAATATGAGCCTGACGTTGAATAATGCATCCGTGGCTCAGTTTCTTCCGCCGACCGACGCTTCGCCGCTTTAGGGTACGCTCCACGTGCCCGTGATTCAATCAACTTCTAATTGTACCGTAGGTCGCGCCCAAAGTTTCCGCGAGAACGCAAATATTCGATGTGCTATCGAGTTTTAATTTTGATAGGCCGACAATGAATTTTTAACACTAAACCTACCGTCACCGGTCAAAATGACTGTTTCCAGATGTTTTCTTTCACAATTATTGAAATAATAAAAATTATTTCATAACAAATTAGTGTATAGATAGCTCTAGTAGATCACGTATTACAATAGGAGCCGTATAAAGTCTAAATAAAATCAAACTTGTCATTTGTATGTATAAGGAAACATTTATCAGCTACTTTTAAGGCTCGATACGTTTAGTGTTAGCAGTCCGATCATGCTATATCCGCGGAACAAATTCTTTTATTGGCGAGAAAAACAATTTCATTAAGGTAAAGTTGCAAATATCGCATCGCATCATTCATGCAGGGCGTCTCAAAAATGTACTTCCTTGAAAGGAATGATTCATGGGATTATTTGAAGTAACTTTTTCCTGTGCGAAAATTATCTCCGTAGCTTTGTTAACGAGTTATTAACGAAAACGTGGACCAATCAGAGCGTAGCCACGACACGCGATAGCGGGGAGAGGGCAGATTCCACGGAGCGTGGCGTTGGCATTGGCCGAACCAGAATCCGTCTGCTGTAGCTGCGCTCTGATTTGTCCGCATTTTTCGTGAATAACTCCTGAACGAAGCCGCAGAGAAAATTCTCGTGAAGGAAAGCTTATTTGAAATGACCTTAGGAATCACTCTTTTTAAGGAAATACTTTTTGGGGCAGCCTGTATGTATATCTAATAGGAAATACCACATTTTGTAAAGGTTCTTACTTAGCTTGTTGCTGATTTTTGTGTGAAATAAATAATACGTGCAGGAGCTACGTATATATATACATTCATTTCGTTTCATACTTATTAGCATACAATGTTTCGTGCTCATTTCTTTCATAAATGCATAAAATCAACAGTCAATAATTTAGTGAAAATGAAAATGTAAATAAACGTTATCCATTTATACTAATGAATAAACAACAAAAGCATTCTGTGTAATAAGTTATATTATACATACATATATGTACTACCAAAAATGTGTGGGTACGATTTTTATAAAATGAAATTCAGTTGGAGTGACTACTGAGAAACCTTAATCTAGAAAGATTAATTGTGAACGTTGCGAGAGAGAGAGAGAGAGAGAGAGAGAGAGAGAGAGAGAGAGATGTAAAGCAATTTATTTGCTTGTATAGTCATTTATTTCCGATGCTGCTCCTGACAGATGCGATCTTTATTATAGTTGAGCAATTGCTTGTTATCGCTTTATCGATTGCTGTTTATAAATATTCTATGCAAACATTATAGGATATTTGTAATACTTATTCCACGACTGGAGGGCTCCAGTAGATACTTTCTTAATCTTTCTAGAATTAAATGATACTTTTATGACGCAATTCTTCGAACTTGCAAATAACAGATCACTAGGCTGTGGATCTTAAGTAACAATTTTCCACATCGATTAAAAGACATGGTTAAGTAGAAAGTTGCTTCTTTTTTTATTAGTTTTAATGAGCCGATAGTAATACAGCGGTAATATTAAATTCTTTTGAAAATTTGGCCATAAATACATAAGATCTATACATTGCTAAAAATGAAATAATTTTTTGAATCCCTTGCCCTATAATGTCATGTTAGATTCGTAGTGAAGATCTCATGAAAAATTGTCAACAATAAATGTTATTTGAATCTTAAAAAAGATGTGCGTACTACGCGAAATACCTTCCAATCTGAGTAATTATTTAAACACACTAAAAAGTACTGCATATACTCGGTTTTTTTTTTAAATACAGATTTATACCCGAAATTGTAAGTTTCAAATTTACTGTGAGTGAGATGCCTATATTAAAACGACTTATTTGAAAATAAAACGTTAGCGGTCAGACTCGAAAATAGAAATTTGATTGAATTTAAAATTTATGTAGTCACAGAAAGCTCTTCCCTGCTTTAATTATTTTACCCCTGAAATGGACTTTGAAGATATACTTTAAAAATGTAATCGTTCCATTAAATCATTTAATATTCATCACCATCAAAATGGTAGATAGAAACGTAGTGAAATTGTAATATTTTATCGAAATCCACAAATAGTTATTGATAGTGGGGTCGCATCGGCCTCAATAGTTCACTCTTAACACATTACCGACCGGTGATTATTGCATAATTTTGAACAATCTATGGTACACGGCTAAGCACTTTTTAATGGAACCTTCAATGGCAACAGCAATTTTCATTGTGAACATTCTTTTCTTTTGGTACAGCACAATTATTGAAAATCCTATTAATAGGTTTCCGGTAGGTAAAGTGTTAAGCATGTCGACAAATTAAAAAACAATTTAATTTTGCCACAAATGCATACAATTCCTACTCTAATTATAATTAATTTATATCGTGTAAATATGGTCGCTGCTAACCCCAATATTATCGCAGCCTATATGCGCAATGTTAAAACAAAAAATTGGCTGAGTACCATTGGCAGTTGGAATGGGAAATATATGTAGCTCTGGTCGTTGCGGTGATTGGCGTTTGAAAAATTGGAAACATAAAGTGTGCCGCGTCTCGCGAACAGCTATTCGGTGTCACACTTTTTTCAATTCTATTTTCCGTCGTTGGAGTGGAAAACGGTCCGATGGTCATTTCAGGCGGACGTGGAAGACGGGCATTCAACAGAATCAAAGTCAGGAAGCGTGCTGCCACGCAGAAGCTAGCCGGACGTGATGAAAACTTATCCAGCGGGATTAGGTCGACTTCTCACCTGGGATGAGAGTCGAGTCGCGAATAAGGAAGACTGGAGTAAAAAGGGAACGTCTGATGATCTTTGACACGGGAATATTTTTTTTCCCCCGACACGAGCCGAAGCAATTGTAGAAACCATTTGTCGCTGGCCTCGGTCGCTCGTCTTCTCCGATCGCCCCAAGAAAAATCCATTACGAAAACTCTGCTCCACGAAACACTCTTCGCACGATCGTTTTTCAACCTGTGGACAAGATAGAATCTAGTCCCGAGGGAATTGTTACGCATTCTCTGATTGACACAGTTCACCGTCCTTCGGGATTAGAAATCTAAAAAGTAGGAGAAGTTTCAAAGATTTGTTACATGTAATTGCTTTCACAGTATCTTCTTGATCCCAAAAACAAGTGGAACGTAGACATCGGCATACAAATAAGAACAGATAAGTACAGAAATTGCTCAACACAAAATAATTTCATTTCCGATCAGTTTTTCAATTTTTTATGGTTTATCCAGTCCTCTAAGAGAGGTTTATACAGCTGAACGTAATTTACATTCCGTTATAAAATACGGTTCGAATGACTTCATCGGTATAAAGTCAACGAATGATGCATAAATCATTAAATAATATTCAAACAGAAATAAATTAATAACTCGTACATAAATTCTCTTTTTGCCGACAAATCCACCTTTGGTATTTATTACAGCTTTCGTTAATCGTGGTATCCGTTGTTTCCTTTTTTTTATGCTTTCATTCGTTACAGTCCTTCGTGCCTTCTGTAACAGAGCCCAGAGCTGGGCTTTAAAAGTGAAAATAAAATTTTAGTGAGTTATTATTTAGTAAATGAGTAATGGGATGACAATGTAAGCATATTATTTACCAAAATAATTTTTTAACGAAGTCTCCATACATCATTGAGCAACGCTGTACATGTACTTGACTAAAATTAGTAATTTCAATATTAATCGTGTAGTCACAAATATATAAAAAGTAAAGTAAAGTAAATATTAATCCAATTCTCCAAAAGTAAAATCGGATATCTAAATAAAAATTGAAGGTAAAACGTTAAACATCAGCTTTGTGCCTTAAAATGTGAACCCTTTGAAACATTTGCATTTTAAAATCGGAGATTTCGTAACCGCTTAATACAAGAAATTTAATTTACACTATCTACACAATAAAAATGAGCAAGTCGAGGGGGTGTCCTATGTTTTTGTTCCCGACTGAAGTGTTCTGGTCTCTCATGAGGGTAGACTTCTTTTTCCAGGATTGCAAGGGTGCGTGATTCGTGTTCTCATTCCCCGATAATACAAAAATGGGATCTTTCAATAGTTAAAAACGTTAGATAAAAGATCGATCTAGGATGCTATCGCTATCAAAAGTCCGATTTTTTCGTTTACGATGCATAATTTGCATTATTCGGAAGCATACAATTGCGCGTGTAGCTATTTTCATAGATCGATCTTTTATCTAGCATCTTTGACTGCTGGAAAACCCCGTGTTTGTATTATCGAGAAATGAAAACGCGAACCCGGCACCATTGCAATCCTGGAAACGAGTCTACCGCCTTATGGCGTTTATAATTTATTAATGTTAAATTTTTGGTATCAATTAAAATTCAGAAATGGATTGCCACCCATCCGAATCGCACGTGCATACGTACATGAAACATTTGAAACTATACGCAGCCCCTAAAAAGGGAGCAGAGATTGCGGCGAGCGCAAAGGCTCGCTCGCGCGTTCCACCGGAAGTCGCGCGGGTATTTTTGCAGTTTCGCGACAGTTTTTCCGTCTGAATACGGAAACTGACGTCGTGCGTCGAGTGGTCGGCTTGCAAGACTTCCGCTCCCCGAATGAATAAAAAAGAGAACACGGTGCGACGTGGGGTAGGAGGAGTAGAAGGAGGGGCGAATAAGACGAAAAACCGTGGGTAGGGGTTATAGAACGAGACCCACTCGAACGTATCGACAAGTTCGGCGGTGGATTGGCTCTCGGCAGGAAAGCGAGCTGGACAGAGGAAAAAAGGGACAGAAAGTTGACGTCAGTAGCGTACGCAAGCGTTTAATCCGACGCGATAGAGGTTCGCTGCGATGCGAGAGGCTTCTCCATTCGAATCAATACGACACACGCACACCGGGCTTCTATATCTGTATCACACGCGGCTGCCCGCGGGCGATCGTAGGACACCGGCGACTATACGCCAAGCTAAAAAGTGAAACTTTTTACCTCGACGACGCGGCGATGAGTTTCTCCCAGCCCGAGCGTGAAAATAAGTCCGTTTTACGGTCAGAGCACGAACGCTGCCAGCTTCGCATGATGGTCCACAACGTGGCGTCGTTCCCGCAGTTCGAGAGGTTCATTTGAACACAGAAACGAATCTAGGGCCGTTATCGACTCGGGCCAAACCGTCCAAATACGTATCCGTAATATTTTATCATAAAATGCCAAAGACAAAACTTTACGGATGCACCCTGTAGAGTTCAGTTATATCAACGTTTACTTTCCGACAAGGAAATGCAGCTTTCCATAAAGCAAAGATGGTAAAGCTCATTCGGAAAGTGGAAAATAGATGTTTTAACGTGACCGGTAAAATCCGTGGACATAAATATTGTAAAGAATTGTTGGGAGATGCTGGCTAAAGAAGTATACTCTAGTGGCTAGAGGAGAGGTGCTTTAACGTCGAAGAAGGAAAAATGTACCTCGAGATGAAGTGGAAGTGCATAAAGCAGAAAACAATTTAAAACAGAATAAAACTATCGAGAAGACTGTTACAAGGTAATAAAAAATACAGGAAACATGAAAAAACATTACATCTCTTATAGTTCTGTCGCATATAAAAATAGGTGTTTGTAGTTTTATTAATTTTATTGTTATAATTTTTATAGCTGCAGATTGTAGGTTACTGATAAATACTTCTCACGAGGTACAATAGAACAGTATATACGGGAGAGGCAAATTATTTTTCGGCGTTTTCTAGTATAGTCGCAGCTTGTATATAACATTTAAAGCCGAATGAGCGAATGCACTCCACTCGACTGCGCCATCATTTGAAAAAATTAATTCTGAAACCATGTCAGCTCGTACGAGCCACTTGCTCGATTCGTTGGCAACGAATTTTCAAAGAACTCGTTACAGTCCTCGTACAGCTCTCACACTATTGAAAAGTGAAAATTAAACAGGACGAAAAATTTGTCGAACTAGCACGAGCGAGCCTTTAGAATAGAATGCACCTTTGAATTTGTCACATCAAAAATATATTGTATACAAATCGTATTTATTTTACGGAAAAATATTACCGTTTATTAATTTCTTTAATTTATTGAGGAATTGTTGGTACACCTTAAGAAAATTGCCAAACGGTCGTGATATTAATTTTATCCTATAATCCTTTTCATGATATAACGATTTAAACTTTACTTCGCTCAGGAAATCTTTGCATATCTTAAGAAAATTACCAAACGTTCGTGATACTAATTTTATCCTATTCTTTGCATACCTTAAGAAAATTGCCGAACGGTCGCGATACTAATTTTATCCTATTCTTTGCATACCTGAAGAAAATTACCAAACTGTCGTGATACTAATTTTTCCCTATCGTCCTTTTCATGATAACTAATTTAATTTTACTTAACACATTATTGAAAGTGTATTTAGTCATTCTAATGTATTCAAATTTTTTTCTATCGTAATCCAGTAAGTGGTTGTATGGAACGAACTCTCCTTGCGGTTAGTCCAAATTGAATGAACTCCATCTGCCTTTTCGTCTGCTTTTGGTAAGATTTTCTTCCCCTAATGCAATGACTATTGCAGCTGTATGTTCGGTTGAAATTGAAAAATATGACGATATGCTGGTCGCTTAAGTTCTTACGTTATAATGATTCGTATTAAAATAAACAATATTTACTGTAACGGTTGTGGATCCTTTTGCAAATTTTCATGTTTGTAACGAAATAGAACGGAAAGAAATAGAAATTTCTTCTTATAGGTAACGAAATAGAGAATATTAACAATGTATATATATTAAATAAAGAATACTTAAAAATTACCATTCGTAATAATAATGAGGTAATTCAATATGCCCCCGAAAAACTTGATACGCGACTGGTGATTACAAAATCGATGAGTAAAAATTTTTGGTAACATTTTCAGCGTCTTCGGATTATCATATGTCTATCAAAAGCTTCTCGCAAAGTTTGCTTCAAGTAAGATTAGTGGCAGCTTTAGTGGTTTTGTCAGCTGGTTCATTATCGATGATTCTAGCGTGGCTCGGAATCCATAGAAGTTTGATGATCTTAAATAGGATATACAAATCCGTCTTATGGGTAAAATTTGAATTTTTAAACTAAGGACATTGTTTTATAATGAATGGATCATTTGAACGACCTCGAAATTAATTAATTCAAACAGGTAATTCAAAAGAAACTATAATAATTGTGATAAAAAGAAATCGTGATAAATAATAAATCAAAATCGCTTATAGAAATTCTAGGAAATGCTAGGTAAAGTTGGCAAATGCAAAATTAGGAAACAGTTAATTTGATTTTCAAAAAACGACTGCTCCATAAAATACATCACTGTTTAAATTCTCCATTTAGTATTAACAGGCTCAGATTTTGTAGCGAGTGTATTTCCAATAGTATCTGAAATATTTCCGAAAGAGATTAACGTTAGAGATTACTGCATAATTTTGAAAAATCTATGGTACTTGGCTAAACACTTTTTAATGGAACCTTCAATAGCAACGGCAACATTCATTGCGAATTAACAAGTCACCCTCAATAACGTCATGTAATTGTTTCATTTAAGATTGCAACGCGAAAGAAAATTTCTATGCATTCTTTTGGTACAGCAGAATTATTGAAAATCCTATTGCTTTCGATAGGTAAAGCGTTAAAGTATCGTTTTAGATAGGATATTACACTATTTTTGACTATCCTGAAGCGGTATGTCATTTCGTCCGTCTATGCTCTTTGCCGCATCGGGTGCAAATGACAGAGTACGAACGAGAGAAATACGATACCGGAAATTATCTAATCCTTTACGGTTGACAGGTGGACAGTTTCCTATCAATATTGAAAAAGATCCAAATTACTTGGTAGGTCAAAGGACGTATCGCGTTTACACTGCTAAATTGCAATCCAATTTTACAAATTAATTTTCGTACATGCGTTTCAATCAAACTTTGTTAGCTAATCTGCAGAAACTTCAAAAACTAATCGTGAGACTAAATCTTGGAATCGCAGTTTCTGCTTCTTCGATAAATATTTTCTGTGGAACTGCAAGCTTCGGTTCGCAGTGTGCATGTACATAAAACTTCAAACATTAGTTAATATTATCGAATAGCATCAAAAATTTATACTTTGCCTCGATCATTATCCGAAGGAGCAAATATTGCAACTGAACTATTTTCAAGTATCATCTTGTCTACTTGTTTCTCAAAATAGGGTGGTGGAAATTAGTTGATTTGAGACTTTACAGTTATACGATAACACACTTCCTCGAAAGCGGTGATTCCTCAGGTGAATTGGAGTAACTTTTTCATTTTCGAAAATGTTCTCCGTGACTTTGTCAAGGAGTTATTAACGAAATACGCGGACCAATCAGAGTACGGGTACAGTAGAACGTAGCGACAAGTTTCGCTGACATTGGCCGAGCCAGAATCCGTCTGCTGTAGCCGCACTCTGATTGGTCCGTGTTTTTCGTTAATAACTCCTTAACCACTTGCCGTATTTTAACGAGTCACGCTCGCGATGAAGATTTTAAACAAAGTCTAACAAATATGAATGTTACGCCTTTCTTTTTAAATGAAATCAAATTTGATTCGTTTGTAATCAATATTTAAGCATTAAAATAAATGTAGCCGTATAAAAACTATAAATTTTCTTTTTTTTACGACATTTTTGGGGATAAAGACATTTCAATCACTGTAAATGTAAAGAAAATGATACGGCAAGCGGTTAACAAAGTCACGGAGAACATTTTCGCAGAGGAGAAAGTTATTTCAAATGGCCTTGGAAATGCAGGAAAAGAAAAATCGATATTTTCCAGGTCTTAAGTCAGAATTAATACGTTATTATGTAAGTAAATACTTTCCCTACGTTCAAAACAGAAGTTCGAAGTGAAAAAAACTGCGGATTAGAAAAGCACATCTCGGTGGGACAAAAATCTATCGGAGATCGAATCTAAGATGCGATTGCTCGATGGACTATCCGAAAGCTCTTGAATAGGAAAGCCCGGACGTTCTACCCGGCTAACCGGAAGTAGCTCTTGTCTGCCCGGCTCTGCAAAGTGTTCCGTCGGTCCCTCTCTTTCTCATAACGTCGATGCTCTTGCAAATGTCCTGGAAATGGAAGAGGAGGCTTCTGAGATCGATTCGGAGATTGGACCACTTCCGACCTTCCGTTTGGCTGTCAGCCACGATCCTGTGGTTGCACCGATCGCAGTTTCAATGTTATTTAACCTCCTTATACGTTTCAGCATTAATCACAATGTAATTGGGAGGGATTACGTTTTCACCGTGGAGCACACCGCCCGGCTAAGTGGGGAGAACCATAATGAAAACAGCGCGAAGATTATGCTCTCGACGAACCGATAAACTTGACACACAGAACTTCTACCGTGACGCACAACATTGATATCATCGTGGCAGTACAGACAGTTTTTTTTACAGGAATCTAACTTTTACAAAAAAAAGTTATTCATTGAATTTTTATCTTTCGAAGCGTTTCTTTCCTTCCATAACTTAATTTTGTACATTGACACTTTAACCAGTTAACTGCGTTCGACGTGTATACACGTCAATCCAGAACTCTATCGCGGCGCAATAACAATAACCTTTTCAAGAATGAATTGTTAATTTTTTATCAAATAAATATGTAATCCTTCCTCGTTTTTCGTAAAATTTATAATAGGACCATTTGCTCTGCGTTCGACGTGTATACTTGTCGTTGCTTGATTTTAATTCCGCACTCAGTCGGGGATTTTTAAAACTAAATTCCGCAGTTAAGAGGTTAACTCTATTGCAGGGGTTCAGCTTCAGCGATCGTTTCGTATTCGATGAATAGAAGTTCTGGACAGAATCGCTGGACTTGTGTTCCCACACTAACTTCCCCTTCTACGACGCTATTCCCCCACGCTACAGCCCAGTCACGTGTCGCGTTTCGTCTCTGTCGTGCATGTATCACAAGGTCGCGTGACTAATCTGGTACTGGCAGAGAGAGGGTAATTTGTTCCCTTCGTTTCGAGGCGACACTGCTCCCAAGTACACTACTACAATTACAGTTTCTATTTGACTGTATAAAATGTGCTATCGTTGAGATTTTGATAAGATATAAGCAGGAATAAAAGGACTTGCGCTTTTCTTGCGAAATAAATAGGAAGTTAATGATAGGACGAGAATCTTTTGCCAGATAGCGGACACAATCTAGCCGTCTCGGGAACTTTCATCGAGAAAATGGGAACTGACGATAATCTTTCGGTATCATCAAGCGAATTGCAATTGTCCGTGATAAGAACTTTGAAAGAATAAAACTGGTGGCGGCCGAGCTTTTGCTTCGAATAGGAACGTTCTACGTTTTCTGTTTTCGAACCTTGTGTGTATGCGTATAATACTATGTAAAAGGATATTTTTATAATGGATAATAGCTCGTTGCTGCTCGCTATCGTATACCTTTTTGTCATAAAATACTCGTGTCGTTCTTATCATCTCCTCCTCTCCATTAGGGAAACACAATCTTAATGGGCTTGTCTTATGTCAGTGAATATTAACAAGCATAGCAAACTCTCGCATAACTCGTAGTTAGGTTATAACTAAACTTCTTGCAGCGTGCAACGTGTTACACAAAGATCAACCATTGAACTATTCACGGGCCGAGGTGATTAACTACAGCTTTTGTACTTGTTTCAAATTTTGGTGGCGATACAAATGATTGCTGCTTAAGCTTCTACATTCAAAATGAGCCTTAATAGCTTCGTTTAACGCCATTAAACGACCAAACTTTTTACGAAAACAAAACAAGCACACGGTTCGGATACCTAAGAAATTAATTTCAGAGACCAATGTGATCAACTGCACATTCTAAATTAAAGTCTTGCAATAATATGCAATTTATTACAAGGATTTCTGTGTTAATATTACAAAGCTAGAATATTATGAATTTCTAGAATTAAATTAAGTCACATGAGAAATGTAATCACATCGATAACACTAAGAACAACTGAACGATCACACGGGTTTTCGTTTAAACTTTTTTAATAAACAATTCATTTTCATTCCATTTTCACATTCTCATTTTAATGATCAACATATATTTTGGAGGGTATTCTGAAACTAACAAAATTAGCGAATGAAAAGATAATGTTGAGAACTCCAACAAAATTACATTATTAATCGTTAAATTCTATAGATATTTTGATCATATTATTCAATTTTGTTAATAACATTATTATTATTAGAACGTTCGTTTTATACATTTATCAAGTTTTAACGCAACTGAGAAGTATTTTATCCCTCGGACGAACAAATGAATTTCCAGAAAGTTGTAATCGAATTTCTGCACTAATTGTGGACTTAATTCTTTCTGTGTCGAGTATTGGGTGCTAGAGGGCTTTGTTAAATAACGTGAGAGGAGGCGCCGATGGTTGATTCGCTAGAAAGTTCTCCGGAAGGTGTCAGTTAATTTGTGGGAGACGAGCTGAAGAGGCTTTGAAAAACTATTGACCTGACACAGGTACAGTGCTTAAGTGCCATTAGCGAGCAAGTTAGCGACACCGAATTGCTGACCTCGTGTTCGACTGTATTCACACTTTACACGGGAACGAGAAGAAAAAGTGAATTAAGAGTTTCCTCCTTGAGGAGAGAAACTTTCTTAGAATACAGGCTGATTCGGAGGTAACGGAAAAACTAAAAACAGACAAACTGCTTAAGAACTTTTGCAAATTTCAGTTGTAACTGTATTTGTCGTATCGCCTTTATTTTCTCCGCGCAGACCTACCCGAAATCATCCGAAATTCTTTACATCGAGCGCACGAAACACGAGCGGTGCAACATTTGGAACAATTTCGTGATGTAAATGAACTGTTCGATAGTTGAAGTCATCCATAACATTTACTTCGGATCAATAATTTCAACCATAACTGACTGCAATCAACTATGATAATCCAACTAAACCAATTAAATGTTACTATACAGATGAGAGCGAATCTAGATGTTGAAACATGAGAATCTAAGTTTAAACCATGAAACCTTACTGATATTATAAATAATATCCAACAAAATACTATATAATACATAATCAAAGTATTATAGTATTATATTTATTATTTTTGTGATAATGTAATGTATAATATATAATATTATAATAATGATAATGGATAAAAACATATCGAAAATAGATAATATAATATAATATAATTGGTGCAGACGATTTCTATTTTGCATAAAGATCCGCAGTATAATTATAAAGAAGTATTATTGGGTTGGAACGAAAGTTCGTAGCGTTTTTAAATTAAAACTCAAAGATAAAATTAGGATATTTATACATAGATTTGTTCGATAACATATTTTCCATTCTCTTCTATTACTTTTTGCCATTTATTAGGTGACTTATCATGTTACTCGATAAACCTATGAATAAATATTTTATCTTTATTCAATTTTATCTTTGAAGTTTGAAATAAGAACGCTCCGAACTTTCGTTCCAACCTGATATAATTAAATTCGTCGTATAATTGAAAAGAAAAGTACAAAGTGTAATAGCACTAGAATGAACGGTACGTTAAAAGTTACGGGTAAAAGTAAAATAAAATGGGGAAGCGTCTGTAATTGTCATTAAATCGAGCTTATTCGATGTTATGCTGTCCAATCGATAGTCGAACAGACACGTTTTTCTAAATGTTAATGGGGATTAGTAGAGGGGAGAGAATTACGATCGTGTTGACTGAGAATTGCCCGCGGTAAGTGGAGTTAATCGTTTCAGTTCATTAAAGCGAGGTCTCGAATCGATGCGATTTTAGCCAGGCGTCGAATATTCCGGCGAGTCTACGGTCTGAATGGCACGAAATCACCGATTCGAAGCGAACAGGGGTTTGGCATAATGCGGTTTGTAAATGACTGCCATCGTACACGCCTGCTCCATGACAAAATTCATAGAGTTTCTGTATATCGGGTCTGTGCGTGACGCGCCGAATAACTGAATTTAACATTTCTGCTACAGAATGTGTTGCTTTTTAACGTTGCACACGAAGAAATTGACAAGCAAAATTCATGTCTTCCGACTGCTATCCATTCCCTTTCACTGTTTATCGACAGGCGAGCTATTTCATGAAGAATGGACAACTATTTGAAGGAAATAATCGCGAGCGCAGAAGCTGAATCAGACGGAATATGAAATCATCGCGAGTTCCATCAGAAAAGTTGTGAAAGCGAAATCAGAAGAAATTCTGACAATGAGAGAGCGACAAGATAAACATCGAGAATCCCGGCTCGCGGAATTTAATACAAACTTGCCCGGGGAAAACTGGGAAGCAATTTCATTTAAATATTAAACGTTACCGCGAGAGAGAAAAGTTTCCAGCAATCTTGTCTCTGGTTTTTGTTTCGTTTCTACGTTATCGGAGTGCTGTGGGACAATTTAATTGTGATACGACGTTACGTTCACCGACGGGATAATTAAAATATCGGTGGCGCCTGGATGGCCGTCCGCGGAGTACACGGAACGGGAAATGGATGCGGGGCTTGCAGATTTACCGAATGATCGTGAAACACCATAAATTAATGAATCGCAGACACCGCGCGCGGGGAAGGAAATGCGTGCACGGTCCGTTGAGTAATACTCGTTCCTAATACTCGTTGGCAGGAGGACGTATTTACGAGTGTATCGCTGTAAATCTACCGATTTCGGGCTCGTTCGACCGAAGGGTACCCTCCCGTGCGTGTGCACGCCTAATTAATTAACCGAATCGGACGTCTGAATGCAGAACCGCGTGCTCATTCGACCTCGCAGATTGTGAGGTTCGGCAAAATTTATCGGGATCTTATTGTTCCCTAGAAATTTTGTTCGCTTTATTCCGATCCCTTCATTGTACGTAATCTGCGCGGCAGAAGCCAATTGTCCCACTGATTAGCATTAACAGACGTTAAACAGTCCTTCGGTTAGGGGGTTACATACTCGTAATAATATTCGGACACTCTTCAAATGACGATAAGTTTTTTAATATCGAATAATAACTCTCTGAATTCAACCAAAAGCTAGTCTAATTAATAATACGGTAGATTCTAACATCAACCTTTTTGACGGAAATCACGGAAATATGTTGTTAATAATTACTAATGTGGTCTGTGTTGAACCACGTTACCTTGTATCGATACAACATTAGCCTCAATAATTTAACGTTATTTAATATTTTACACAAATGAATATCTTCATAATGAATATCTTCATAATGAATATCTTCATTAGGAATTAGGATTTGTTTAGAATCACTTAATTAGAAAGTATTTGCCAAATAGATTAATTCCACAAAAAAACCGGAACCTATACGTTAGTTTTTAAAAGTTTTTTAAATTGTCATTCAATGATGTCAAGCCAAATTATTAAGAAAATTTATTTTGAATGAAGGTTAAACGTAACAGCTCGAAAGTGGTGGTTAATCGTTTCGGCCTATGAACGGCTTAGTTAAGCAGTTTTCATCTTTCTCCCTAAAACCACGAACCCCTAAAGTTTTAGAACCTCTCTTTAATATCCTGTATCTTAAAAGGAAAACATTGGCCTACTTTGAAGATAAACTTTAATTAAATCAAATTTAATAACGTCTGTGTAACGTATCTGGCCCAGAGAAATATAGTTTGCACAACAATACGAATAATTGTTGGAGATACGAAGCTCGGCCAAAAAGATATTAAACCTGACCTTCGCGCGTATAAAACCTAAGCCAAAGCTAAATTACATTGCACGCTTCGGTATCTCCTGCAAAATATAAAAGTGAAACGTAAATAGTACGTTGTACATGTACATGTCGATTTGGAGGTTTTCCCGAGAATAGTAAAAAAACCGGTACAGAATTTTTATAAACGACCATAGTTGGCACGTGGTATGTTGCATAACATAAGGTTCATACAGCTCAGTAAACACATTGATCCTACGTAATATCTAGGTCAATACAAAATCCTGTACACCCGTGCAATTGAACGTAAGCCAACATTCGGTCAACAGGGCTGACAAAGAATTATTTTATTGCAGAATAAAATATAAAAACATTCGGGAAGCCCTGTAACAAGCGGCGGAAGCACATACAGTGTCACGAATTAATATTCGGACGATCTAAAGCAGACGATAACTTTTTTAATATTGTACTATACGATTTGAACTTTTTTGGGCAGATACAGCAATTAGTTTACTACAGGATGTGTAAGGAAATTTCGTTAAAAATTGCAATTGATCGGAATTGTAGAAAAAATACTAAAAGTTGCATTTTTCAACTTTTTTATGTGTTTGTGTGGGCCTATATTGAAAATTTAAAAAATACGTTTCACAGATCTGTGTCAATTAAACATGTTCTGAAAATTTCGTCAAAGGTCGTCGTTGCAATGAGCTACAAACGTTTAAAGATGGTAAACATTGGACATTTTCACGATTTTCGGTCTCTAACTGCAATAAATCTAAGGAATATTACATCTTTCAATGCCTGTCGTATTTTCCCGCATCAACCGATTTCGATGAAACTTTCACAGTGAATGCAATTGACACAGATGTACAAAACGGATTATTTAAATTTTCAATACAGGCCCACACATAAAAAAGTTGTAAAATGCAACTTGTAGTATAGTTTCTACAATTCCGATTAAGTGCAATTTTTTAAATAATTTCTTTTCACATCCTGTAGCACACTAATTTGTCTAGCTTCCCAAAAAACTTTATATCCTAAAGTACAATATTTAAAAAGTTATCGTGCCTTTTAGATCGTGCGAATATTAATTCGAGCCACTGTACATCTACAAATTGACATTTCCTACGCCAATGAAATTTAATTGTTCGGACATTTTACGGCATACGGATGTATCGTATGTATGTTTTTATTTTTCATCTGGCAACGATAAACGCAACTCGTATATTGCGAATCGTAAATAATGTATAAAAAAAGCAAATCGCTAAAGTCAATTCAACTCGGCACATAAAATACATATAATATTTGCAAAGTTATGTAACTATTAAATTTGTTTGTCATATATTTGAACCTGTAGGTTGTTGATTATAATAATAAATTTTCAGTTCAATTCGTTTAGGTTTTGTTTAATTATTTCCAAATTGTTTGAAAGCCTTGTAAAAGCCTTGTCCTGTTTCATATAATTGATTTATGAATAATTTTTATATTCGGCTTATAGTTACTAAAATTATGAAACGAAAAAGTATATTTTTATTTATATTTCGTTTCTTAAAAGTCTAGTCGTACGAGTTGAATCGTCTGATTCAAGTTTACAAAAATTCAATTTAAATCGAAACAAAATCTATTAAAATACTTACACGATCATTTTTCAATAAGTTGACTCTTTTGTGTATAATGGTATGGCAAACGTTTGAAAATATTATGTAGCACAACTATACGTATTTTAAATAGAAATGCTCTTCTAAAAGAAGTCGGGAGCGCGGATTTATTACCAGAAATATAAAATTCCGGGCACGAGAAGGGACACCAGTCTTAATTACCTTTCTGTGACAGTAGTTACATACGATAGTATGTACTATGTACAGTGATACAAGCAATGTACATCCACTGTAATAGTTTGCGCTGCGATAAAATCTAGCTGTGACCGTATCGTAATCCTAGTCAAAACCCCAGTGACCAATGGAAGCTTACAATTAGTGTAACCCTAGTAACCACTAACCGACGGTTTCTAAGTAGTATACAAAATGAGTTAACCAACTCAAAACGGATTACAGGTGACATGAACGCAGTATAACTGGATTATACTTGAGCAATTCTAACAAATTTCAAAAAACATTAGTATTATAAAACATAATATAATGTACTATATTTCAAATGGCAATTAAAAATATCGAGTCAAACTCATAGTGCACTGTGAACGGTATAATTCTTTTATCGACGCTATGCGTTTCCGTTATGACTGTATCGATATCAATTACCTTTCTTGTAATTAATATAGTCGTGGATCTCCAAGTAGATTTGCGCTACGTCTACTGTTGGCGCGCATCCCGTTAACAGTGCCGAATAATTTGTCGATGTGGAAATTGCCGAACATGATTCTGCCCAGTGACCCATCCCAACACCGATATCTCGCTGTTCTATTAACGAGGTCACAATCGTTGAATTCGTGGCGATGAATTTGCGGAGGACCATAAATACGATCGACGGTATTTCAGCAACTATTTGTACCTTTTGAGCACGAACTTCGATTTATTCGATTTAATTAATTCTTCATTGTTCGCGAAACTCATTTGTACATGGATTACATTTAAATCTCAACCTGAACCTGTTAATCACGCGAAGCCGCGCCGCTGAAACTATTTCATTCTATCAGACAGCAAAATATCGTAGTTCATTTATTACCACTGAATTTTTTGCATCATTTATTTCTGCGGATATCAATGCGAAATCAAAATTATGTATGCACTTCAACCGCAACAACGACACACGTGTCCATTCCAACGGCATCGGGACTTCGGGAAAACAGCACACCGACATACAATATCAAACATGTACAGTGACACGGATCAATATTCGGACGCTCTAAAAAAGACGATAACTTTTTAAAGATCTAGATTTTTTATTTCGAAATTATTGAAATTATAAAAATGCTTTCGTAAGAAATTATTTAATGAATATCTTTATTGGAGCACGTATTACAATCAGAACCGCGCAAAGTCTAAATAAATTAAATCTTGTTATTTTGATAAGGTAACATGTGTCTGGTACTTTATTATAGCTCGGTACGGTCAGTGTTAACTACTTACTATTACAATAAATAGATTGCAGTTTCGATGCGTTTACGACAGTAATGAGTACCAAGCGTGAAACAGTAGAAACATTTAAAAAATTTAAAAATGCCGTAGAGTTTTCAACTCTATAAAATTATTTAGAAAAAAAACCAGCTTTTGTGTCGTGCGATGGATACATTTTTATTTTGCATAAAGATCCGCAGTCTAGTAATAAATAATGTCAAATGTAGAACTTATTGTAACACGTTGGCACAAGTGGATTCAAAGATTTATGAATTCAAAAGGGAATATATGCATATAATATCTCAAAGGAGTGAGGTCAAATTATGAAATTTTAATCATGCTGTAGTTTAACCGTGGGACCTTCGAACACACGATAAACTAAATTATGTAAATGTCAATTCTCTAGTTACCACGAATTACATTATTCAATGCTTAACACATTTTATGCAACACTGACCGAGTACTATTGGTACCCATCAGAGTAGCTACGAGAATAAATACAATATGAAATACTCTGAAACTAATTAGTGTAAAGTGCAAGCCCAATTTTCTCGTAACAAGTTATTGGAACCATAGCAGTTCAGTTTTACTTTTCTTTTTATGTTTATCTGTGTGCTATATCTGTTAATAAATATAATCTTGTAAATGTATATTTATATGCACTGATAATTTCTTACACCTACGTTTTAAAAGGCTTCGTTATCTCAATTTTCCATATATAGACTAATAAATGTATTATAAATAACAAAACCATACTACGCATACTTATAAGTAAATTAACCGCGTTGTTAACTTTTGCACGGTATGAACGCATTATTTGCAACGACTACAACAGCAAGCCTCTGCTACAATAGCTATTATATTTCTACAATATCATCGAAATAAATGGCAGCAGAGTAACGTAATAAACCAAATTGTTAAAACTTGTAACAGAGTGACATAATACCCACATTGTTAAAACTTGTAGCAAATTGTTCTGTACTCCACGGCAGGGGTCGGCAAACTACGACCCACGGACCAAATCCGGCCCGCCGCCTGTTATTAATCCGCGAGGTTAATATTCTTCTTTGCATGGAAAAAATTAAAATTAAGATAATCAAATAATCATTATAAGAATAAATCAAATTACGCAAGATACAAAAAATATCACTTCCTAATAAAATAATTTTGAACCTGTTTTTTTTGTTGCTCTATGAGTAGAATTACCCATGCGAATATCTTCGAGTTTGCTCATTTTTAAGTTGACTAACAGCCATATATATTTTTTTCAACTCGTCATAAAAATTCATGCAACAAAGGGTTAATGATCCAATGTAGATGATTCGAAACATATTAGAACTGTTACAGACTCGAGGCATAATAGCAACCACTCAAACTCTACGAATTTGATTCAAACCATTAACACATATAATGCAAACCACTTTGAGCAGACCCGATACAAACCGCTTCGAATGCAATAGACCCGTCTATAGGCTATTCCCAACTTAACAAATCCAATATAGATCTGGCAAAGGACCCTCCGTGCACGCCATACAATCGCTATGGGCCATTCCTGCTTCAACAGGCTCGATACAGATCACCTCGTGCTCAAAAAACGCGGTAGATATCATTCAAACTCAATAGATGTGATACCGATCATCCCAACATGGTCACCCTATAATAGTTTGGCGATTTAGCTAATAGTTAGTTAATAGTTCTGCATTTTTCTAAGATTTAATATTTTAAGAACACATTTCTAAAACTTCTCTAAATGCGTACTTACATGAATTCGAAAATTTGGAAACGTTCGAAGTACAAGTCGGTATAAATCAATCAGTATAAATCAAGCAATGGTGCATTCGTAGAGATAGTTGACCATGTCATCAAAATATTATGAGACCTCTCTGTAGCCGATTAATCGTAATTGCTTGTTCCATAGCCTGAAACAGGATCTAATATTCTAAAGGCGTTTTCTCAAAATAGCTTTTTCCAACACCTGGGAAACTTAATATTTCAAAAACTCTAATCAGTATTCGATACATCAACATGGTTGATATAGGGTTCCGTATCGCTATGATTTAACTATCAAGGTTTTACGGGGTTTTAAGGACTAAGGATTTACGGGGTCCTCACTCTTCTAATACACTTTGCTAGGACAGTCATATTTAGTGAGAGGAGTACGCGTGCAAGATTTTCGTTCCAATAATTTCCGGAAACAAATATTGGAGGCAATGCTACCGGTATAATTGGAGGTAATGTTAACCACTATATTGTTCAGGGACGGTTGTATAGGAGTTTTCAATATCTTGAAAGTATTAGGTGTCAATATTGTTGAGGCACTCTGTCAATAGTACCAAGTACCAAACAATTGACGATAATTGGATATGCTGCGCCGAGCGCCGAGTACATACAACAGAGCACGTATGAGGATCGTTTGCACGAAAAACAAAATATGGACACCAGCACCAGCGATGACAGACTCATCGATATCGATAAGCTACCATACAGGGCAGAAATAGCTTAACAAACTAATCAATTTTGTCTTTATTTATAACTTATTTAATTCTTTGCTGTTAGAGCTCTATCGCTAAGACTTTACAGACATTTTTCTTGAAACCTTTTTTTCTAACCTTTGTTTATATCAAAAAAGTGAAATAAGAAAAACTGCACGTCAGATAGACATAATCGAGAGGTTATTTATTATATGTGAAAGTAAGTAATCCTTATTAAAGAATACAGACCACTAAAACGAAAGTTCATTTTCACTAAAACTACAAAACTACATACAAATTTCCTCATAAAAATTTCAATGATTTTCCATTTTGTTATTTTTTTAGAATAACAAACCCCCCCCTCCCTCCTCTTTTTCCTTATTGTTTTGCATTAAAATAGGCTCTTTCTTTAGATCAAATATTCTTTTGGTGGAAAACTGTCTTTTTTTTAAATCATAAAATAAAAAAATTCGAATCATTCGAAAAGTAAAGCCTGAAAAAAAATTTAATTTTCATTCAATCATGACCCAACTTTCGTCGGGTACTAAAAAAAATAGTCAAATAGACTCATCAACTGCTCCCCTCCACGGAAATCTTTAGTAAAAGGCGAAAGATTTATGCGTGAGTTGAAGGGAAACCAAAGTGACGAGCCAGTCACCTCACTGACTATATATAACCCTCTGCTATATTTTCACCAGCGAGAAATATACGCCATCTAGCGGTGAGAAAATTTTAAGATTTCTCATTTCAATTTGAAAAAGGTCGCGAATATGTTGGTAAAAGTATCAGGCATCAGGAATTAACTGTTAAAAACAACAAGGATCTGTTATTGATCTTGTTATTTTTTCCCACTTTCGATGATGACGGAAACGATCAACGAATATTGTTTACGTCCACACACTCTACACTCTACACGAACATTCGGACACCAAAAAATGTTTACTTTGTCACATTATAATTTTGTTCATAACGAAAAACAACATACATGGTCAGGTATAATGTTTGAGGTACTGTGTTTACTTAACAATAATATATATTCTACACAATTCAAAATATTTTCCAAATCAAATAATGTCTGATTTGTGTTATTTTAGTATTCACTTTTAAAAATTACTGCACTTTTTGTTGTTCAACCTTCTTGACTAATGGCTTCTAATTTATCGAAATATTCACTATTCCATTTTTATTTTAACGCATTCGCTTTTGTTGACCCCTTATTCTACGATTTATTTTACGGTTTCGGTGCTTAGAACTTCTTTGTAGATCTTTAATTTCCTGAAACAGGAGAAAATTTATATCTATTGTATGCCTGTATATTCTCCAATGGCTGCAGATTAACAAAACCAAAAAGGAATTTTATTTCGGTTTAAAGGAAATTAATAACATACATATTTATTACACTCTGTTCAGAATCTTCGTCACGAGTCTGACACGATATTGTAGGGGTAAGGGCTAATATGAAAAATCATAAATTGATTTATACATTATGTATTTATTAACAAACGTAAGTATAATTACTCTGTGAGCACTTGACAGAAGTTTAGAAATTTCGATGAACAATTGCTTCACACTACGAGACTAGTTGATCCGTTCAGTTGCTTAAAAATATATTTCGCCGTGCGAGAGAGAAAACATTTGCGCCGCCATCGCATCAGTCAGATAACAGCTACTAAGCTCGCAGCACCGAACACTCCCGTTTTGTCCGACCAGCGTATTTTGCCGAAATCTCCTCTATACATGTATGTGTATAGTGAAGTCTCCGTTATAAAAGTTGCCGGGCGCGATCGTTACCCTAGCTCACCGAATTTGTGAATGGGAACGAAGGCACTTAATACAGAGTTACAACGGCGTCGTTGACACGAATCGCCGTCAAGTGTCATTGAACACTCGCGACGCAAAGCTCCGTTAATACCGGGAAGCGTTCGACGCCAAGGCAAAGGAATTCGCGAAGAACTTCACCCCGGAATTTCTAAATATGCAAGTGATTTCGCGGAACAACTCGCGAACGGCGTTGAAGTCGCAGCGACGACATTTCCAAGCAGTTAAACCACTTTGCATGCTTCCTCGAGGAACAGGCTGCCTATCGAAGTTCCAATAATAAAAGCGTCGCAGTCTAATACATGCGAATCATATGATTTTTCATTACGCAGTTTGCGATGTCAAAATTATTCTCCGAACGCGTCCCCGATTTCCTGAAACGCTGTTTCCAGAATAATAGGAACCAATCGAGGAAACATTGTTGATGTGTAATAGCAGACTTATAGGATGAGTTGCTTTAATGGGGAACATTTCCGTTTCATCTGTTTGCAATGCTTTTGTTAAGATTTAATCCGTACGTTATGTCGAAAATATAATGATCTTTCTCTCCACTTTCTTTGTGCATATTTGGTTTATACACAATTAACTGTACCAAAAATGTTTACTCAAATTAACGAACGAGAATGAGATTGTACTTCAAAAAGTAATGACTACCGATTTTCAAAGATTTTCCGACTTTCTCAGTATTCGTGTTAATTATTAATTACCATATCTAAGCGGATTTTGTGGAATATTGAAATGAAGGATGATTTCAATATTTCATGTGCAAATGAATGTTTGAAATAATGAGTTATTTTTTAATGTATTTACACAACGTTAAATGAAGTTACTAATGATATTAGTAATGTAATCAGAACTGAGTATATTTACAATAAAAGGTGTTAAAAGTAGTAATAGAAGTGTAGGAATACGGATGTGGGTTGGATATCGAAGGAAGGAAATACTCTATCTGGACACAGAATATATTTTAGGAATTAGTTTCGTACATTGGTGGTGTTTCGCACATTTTCTATAAACCTTTGAAGAGGGTTAGCAACGTATTATATGAATGTTTGTAAACATAAAGGGGTTCGACCATCAGGCGTCCGGTTTATCTCAACCGTACTCTCCTTCTGGGGAAAAGACGACGACTCGGATTCACCTGGTTTCTCTTGCACGTTCGGCGGCCGGCCTTCATGGCCGTCCTCTCCGAGACGTACAGAAACACCAGGCTATCCTACTCTCAGGCGGCCAGGAAGCTACCCTGTTCTTTCCTCTCGGCGGGCGGCCGGCCTTCATGGCTGTCCTCTTCCATTTATCCAGAGAGGCGTCCAGGTGCAACCCCTGTCCTCTCCTGGGCTGCTGGGCGTCCGATAGCATTGCTTCGTACTCTTTCTTAACCTATCGGCGGCCGTGGTCTTACCTCGTCCTCTCCCACGGGCGCAGCTAAAGTGATTTTTCCGCGATCGTTTACCGGTATTTATATGAAATCGTTGCTAACCCTATCAACAACCCGTTACTAGGGATTTTAGAAGGTTCTCGACCACGCGGTCTTCTAGAACATTCGGCCACGGCGCGTTTCTTCTGTCTTTCAGGGGCGTCCCTGAGGTTGTTTCGCCCTTCGTCGCGTTACAAAGTACTTTTATTTAAATAAAATAGTATTTCAAGATTAATTTCATTTCTCACATTTTAAAATGTTTGTTTGTTGCATACAAATTGAAATTATTTATTAAAATAGTATTTTTTGTACAATGAAGAATATATGAGAAATAATTATTTTAACTTCCAATAATATTTTGCGCTCGTTAACTCGCTTTGCGATGTTTGAACAGAAAATAATGTACAGAAGATAATATTTCGAACGATATGGATAACACAATTCTGTAGCAACGTGGTCTCATATAACGTAACAAGATTCAAATCCGAATCGAGATACGTTTGGAGTGTTACAAATTAGCTATATAGTGTAGAATTTGATCGAAACCGTAGCGCCGAGAAAATTATTCTAAATATGGGTAATGTTCGAAATTAAAAGTTTGTTCCAATACATTTAGTTAGCGATGTTATCTTGAAGTCTGTACGAGGAATTGCATCGAAGGAAAAAAGATTAGAAATATGTACGCATAATGTGCAACGACGTCAAATGACTTTGAACTTTTACAATGATCCTCCATTCTGAAAACATTGATAAACGAACACCGATAAGGATTTCGTCAACGGTACAAAGCGAAACGGTCTGAAATTAGAGTCAAAGGCCATAGGAACGAACAAAAACAGTTTGTCGAGTGCTGTAACCGTGTGCATCAAGCAATCCGAGTTACATGCTTGTAGGAAACTCTATTTTACGACAAAGCGTTTTAGTCATTTTACAACTGTTTCACTTTGCTGACGTGAAATAATTAATGTTCCATATAGTGCAATATGTAGTTACCAGCACTCGAAGAATTTTATGCATTTATGGCATGGTCGAACGTGCAGAAGTCGATGCAATCAATCCTTTGATGAGCATCAACGTGATATCGACGTTATTTTTAACATAATAAATCGTTTTACCGAATGAATTAATATAGTATTCCTTTGAAAGTTATAAACAGATATTAATTCTCTAAACATATTAATAATAATGAATTCCGTGTACAGAGATAACATTTCATATATGAAAATATTTCTAGATAAACGTTTACACGCAGTTATTTATAAGAATGATATTTGTTATTTTGTACATTTTAAAATTGTCTGCCTACTTATAATAATTGTTTGGTGCAGAGTTGCCAGATGAAGAGAATTGACTCGAATCGAGGGGAAAAGTTACGTATATTGTGGTATAAAACCTAATCAAACTCATTTGTCATTCAAGATTTTTCCAATGCAATGACATTGATTTATCTGAAACGTTGACAATTTCTCTTGACGTGAATCTTGTACTTTGCTCAATCTGCTATTTCATCAGCATTAATCTTGATTAGCCCACTCTGTTCTTCGTTCTTTGTCATCCAAATTAAAATCTTCAGTATCGAACCTTTAGCCCCAACTCTTCCCAAAACAACAAAATAAGACCAATCACCGTGTGACCGAATATCGGTGAAAAGTTCGTATTCCGCTCAATCAAGGAGAAAATGGGCTTCCGTTTATGCGTGTTTGAATAAAAGAATCGTGCAATATTTATCCACGAAACCTGGCGGATCAGTCGTATTTCGTGAAGCATTGCCCACGGAATTGAGAGTGTTCCGACGTGTTTGTTGGCTGTATTCGCGCGAAAGCGAAGTTATCGCACGAAAAAAAGGGGATATGTATTGCCTTCCTCGAAACGGATTCGTTCGATTCAAATGAATCAACTTGCGAACGAGAGAGAAACATCGACGAACGCTCGCCGCCTCTTTCGACGAGCTAATTATCTCCCTGTCGGTGGCCGAGCACCTAACCCTGCCACTAAGAAATCGAACGGGTGGTCGACACAGAATTGGATAATCGGTTTTTCTCCTCGCTCTTACTTCGTCTCCGTGGTTCTCCTCTGACTAGGTCCAATCTTTGTCTTGTGTAACGAGATCTTTTCTCTTTTACGCGCCCGGAAAAACGGGTCAAAGCGACAGCTTGCCATTGCTCGTGTCCTTAATCCGATTATCAGACTTTTGAGAAAGTCCTGTCACTGTTTTATCCTCCAACCCTCTCCGGCCCTCCTTTCTCCTCTTTTCCTCACTGTTTCTGTCTCCCTCTTTCTCTGGAGTTTTCTTTTCCGTGATTCAACGGTCTTCTCTCGCATTTCTCGTCACGTCTTGCCTCGACTCCGGCAGACGATAACAACGGAGCTGTTTACATCGGCCACAACAACTGCAGCCGAACAAACTCTCTTCTCCACCGATAACGCGATCCGTGATTTATGGCCGCCGATAGGCGACGCAGCGGCCCGTAATACGTTGCACCGGCCAGCCAATGTCTCGGAAACGCGCTTATTCGGTTGTTGGTGTATCAATTAGAAGACATCCGGACACGCTCGACGAAAGTCCGAATTCACGCGAGAATCGGCAAATGGGAATCCACGAGTCACGTGTCCGTCGGCTGTTGACGCTCAATCTTCGTCAGTGACCGCGCGAAATTCATTCGCTAGGGCACGTGACACTCGTCAGCATTTGTACTATAATGGTTTCGTTGTATGTTGTATTCAACGCGTTCCTGAAACTGAAACCCATGTACTCGTCGGAGTCAATACGATTTTCATTTCTTCGCCTAGAAACTTTTTTGCATCTCCTGCAGGTGTTATTTAATTTTGTCATAGCACAGGTAACGAAGCACTGAAAGTGAGACTATTTTGCATTACTTTATTAAAATAACAAGATGGGTCTACCAAGTTTTTAACCTT
The DNA here is from genome assembly GCA_028455805.1 of Lasioglossum figueresi. NCBI lineage: Eukaryota > Metazoa > Arthropoda > Insecta > Hymenoptera > Halictidae > Lasioglossum > Lasioglossum figueresi. The sequence continues at coordinate 17,557,580 of CM052200.1, read as the reverse complement.
CTTTTAAATAATATATACTTGCCCCCCACAGAAATAAATTGGTTAAATTCCTCATGCATCTTTTTCAATCTGAATAATCATAAATGAAAAATATTAGTTCATTTTGACAGGTCCCTGGTGTTAATCTTTCGCGGACGTGGATTTATTGGTATACAATATACGATATACACTGACATTATTGTTATTGCAACAAGTAAATTATTTTATGCAACTTCGATAGTTGATGGGTCGATGTTGTCAATATGATGACATACGTCCTCAAACAGTTACGACGATTGTTAATTATTCAATAGGAATTACACCAGTCGTTTAATTATAGCCATTTTCAAACAAACCAGGAGGGCTGTTCATGAATGACCACTATGTATATCAGTCAATACGTTAACACTCTCGCTACCACGACGGTCACACATGGGTGATATAATATATTTGTCAAACGTGAAAATCACTTTTTATTACAATCTCTTAAGTCAACTAATATTTGTCAGGATATAAAGTGCAAGATGCATAAAAATCGTAGTCTGGTAACATATGTACTTTCCAATAAACAGTTTCCATTGCCTGTCCAATATAAATAATCAATTACTGCTTTGTAACTTCAAGATTTATAGACTTCTAATCTCATTCCATGTTTACCGATGCAGATGCTTGGTGACTTAGGCATAAATGACAGTGTCAAATTGATTTTGAAATCAGGCTAACCGAGGAAAGGATCATGACTCAAGCGGAGATGTTTTGGAGTTGCCACTGCTTATTATAATGACTAATGTTTAGGGATATGCGATATATCGTGAGACAAACGATCTGAGTCAGGGTGAACGTAGGGTTATCCGACGATAGGTTAAATAGATAGGTTACAAATGCTATGCAAATTCACATATTTATAGTACGATTCATTTAAGAATATGTATAGAAAGATAAAGAAGCTACAAGGAAAATGGTCGAATAAGGAAAGAAGGGGAGGAGGACGTTGGTTAAAGAAAAGATTATTCGTTTGATCGAAGAAAACGTGTTGCAAATAAATAACTCTGTTCAACAATGCTATTTAATATAAATCCCATGTGATTTATCCTGCTAATTTTCATAGTATTTGATAATTTTGTCCATTCGTGTAACTCCGATACGAAAATTTATACGCAATACATCTCAGCAATTACAACACAAATGAACAATGCGTAATTCTTTAGGGAATAAAAATTAATGAAAATCACAGAAAAATGTTTTGTTTATAAGACTTTGTTTTGATACGGGTACAGTAATTATAAATGCAAGTTTTTACTCAAGAAATTTATATGCACGCATACACACAATGATTACATCCGCACGTGTTTCGTATTTGTAAACATGCTTCTAATCATTCCTACTTACTATCAGTTTACAGTACATCGTTCTCATTTATTTTATATTTAATTAAAATGCTTTTTCGTAGACGAGAATAAAAGATGTCCTTCCCGAGACTCATTTCATTAATTTAGAAATTGTTGGGAACGTGGGCTACATTTTCTTTTGACGGTTGAACTCGCACCAACCTTGATCATTAACGAATACATATGTAAGTATGTATGAACCTATATTTTCAGTGGAGTGGTTTCTTGATTATAAGCAGCTTAGGATTTTTAACACGTTGAATGCCGGTTGATTTTCCTGCATACGATTTGGACGCGACACACCAACTTTTCAGTATATCTGCGCGAAGCAAATATTTAAATGTATTACTTACTGTTATTCAAACTTGCTGATTTATTTTATTTGATGTATAAGTAAGTATTGGAATTTCCTCTTGTGCCAGGAGTAATATTGAAAAATTACCAAATTTGTCGTTTAATTGTTTAATTGTTCAATAAACAGATCGACAATCGACAGATTGCGGATTTTATTAATTTATGACAAAAATAAGTAAGCGAAATTTAAAATTGAGATTCAGAAGAATTCAGAATTGACAAGATATTACAATTATTAATGCGAGAAATAATTTTCTGCATAATTATTGTATTTTGCAATTGATGCGTAAGATTCTCATTTTTATTCCTTACAACATTATTGGCAAAAGTGAGTACCGATAATTGATATTATGTGACATACTTTAACATATACGGAATCAGACTTAAAACCTGTACTGTAAAAAAATATACAAAATATTAATTTTAAAATCGTAAATGGGCTCATAAGTTCTTGATTAAAAAATTATTAAAAAAATACGAAGAAGCAATCAACTCGATACAGAGCAGGAACAAATTAGCTATACTTATCTAATCTATGTTTTGATAAGTGTGTTTATTAACTTCGTTAATTAGCAAGTTTGTAGGAGAAAATGTATTGACCAAGAATTAACACGCGCCAGAAATTAATATACGGAATTTGTATCCAATATAATTATTGAAATGAAAAAACCGATAAGAAATTCATACAGCAAAGTCGCGTTATTTTGCAAATGGCTGTGTTCTGCACGGAGGAATATCGTGTAGGGGCACTATTTTTTTATGACTGAATCTACCGCGCCGACCGCGCCGAAAATACACAAGAAGCCGAACGTAGTAAAGGACAGCATTTAAACACGGATCGCGCTGTCCTTCCTTGCGTCCGAAACTTTTATCGTCAATTAAACCATTAAATACAGTCGAAATTATATCGTGTTTAGTGCCATTTTAATCAGAAAAATTCCACAAATAAGTTGGTGTAAGTTACATAAAAAAATAATAAAAAATAAAGAAGTTTCGTAATTGAATTAGTAGACTTTACCGTAATATAAAATTGAATGATTTGTAGACGTCAACATTGTATTTATGAAAACGAACAGTATTTAAGAATTGAGCTAAAATAATTATCATTTTTATATGTATACGTGTTCAAAGCATAATCTTATAATAACTTTAGGACTAAAAAATATATAAGATGTCCCAAAAATGTACTTTCTAGAAAGGGGCGATTCCCGAAGTATTTGTAGTAACTTTTTCCTTTGCAAAATATTCTCCGCGGCTTTATTAAAAAGTTAATAACGAAAATCACCGACCAATCAGAGCACAGCTACAGCGGACGAATTCCAGTTCGGCCAATGCCAACGCCACGCCCAGCAGAATATGTCGTCGAGACGGATTTCGTCCACTGTATCCGTGCTCTGATTGGTTCGTGTTTTTCGTTAATAACTCCAAAGCCACGTAGAACATTTGTGTAAAGGATAAAGTTACTCCGAATGACTTCAGGGATCACCACTTTCAAAGAAGTACTTCTTCTGGACACCTAATTAATTTCGTGTTATATCAAAATCGTGTAAAGTTGAATAAGCACATGTACGGGTTTGAGAAACTTGATAAATAAAAATACAGAATTCGGTGTATAATATTTCCAAGATAATTGAATGTCGGTATTGTTTGGTTCCAGGTGGTTTCTTGGGCGACATCGCACTGCCAAACATTCAATACGAGACGGAGTGGCGGCAGCAGAAGCTGAACAAGAGTTATCAGGAGGAGCTGGAAAAGTATCGGGAGGAAGTCCTAGATGGTCTTCAAGTCGAGGAAGAGGGTCTCACAGGTAAACAGAAAAAGAGAAAAATAGGAAAGGAGAAGAGAAACGAAAGTTTTCCCCCGCGGTGCTCTACAGGACCGCGCGTTCCTTGAGTGGGGTTAGTTTTCGACGTTTGTGTCAGCCGCAGGTGTGCTTTCAGAGATCCTTCAGTTTAGAAATGAGCACGACGCTAACGAGACGCATCAGGAGAACGAGGAGATCGCTGTCTCTCAAGAAAAATCCGAACCAATTATGGTGGACCGGAATCAATACAGCATGGACGGCGAAGTCGCCGGTGGTTTCAGTTTTAACGCGAGGAACGACGACGCCGGTCCGGAGATCAGAGACGACGGGGTTGAATTCAGGTAGTGCAAAACTCTCCGAACTTTTATATGCAGAAATTATGCACACATCCGCGAGTCCAACCGGGAGAGATGGATAGATGTACACCTTGAACAGGTGTACAGTGAATCCAACAAGTATTCGAACACTACATTTCCGAGGTTCAAGAAATAGTTAATAGTAAATATTTGTACTATATAGAGTCAGGCCTGAGCAACTTGCGGCTCACGAGCCGCAGACGATTCTCCTCCCTACTCCTGAGTTCTCCCCACTAAACTTAGATTAGGAGGGGCATGGTAGGGGTAATATAAAATAGTGAATAAATGTTTAATGTTCTTGGCGCTACGGTTCGATCAATTACTATGTACTGAGAAATCAAAAAACAATTTTGCAGATTATCAAATAATCATCGACGTTTCGATTCTAGTTTGAATCCTTTTCAAGATGTATTTGCATTGCGTCTGTAAAAATATATATGTGTTATACAATTTTCAAAATACTGAATAGTGGGGAAATAGGTACACCGATAGTGGGAGTCGTAAAGCGACAGTGGAGAAAAAACTACCCGGGCCTGCTCTTATCAGATCATAAAAATATCCTCGAAAAATAGGCCTGTATTAGAGTTTTAATTATTATCGAGTGTATGTTGTCTATTAAATGTTGGTGACTTTCAAAATTTATTTTTCCGATAACAAGATTGATGACTGCAATGTCTACAGTAAATACTCAAGAGTGTTTATTCTGAAATGTACGCTATACGTAACTCATTATATCATGTTTAAGAAAAAATTATCTGAAGCTCAAGTGGTACCATACATTAAATTGCGAATCAGTTTAATTGTGGCTACGGCATTGATTTATAAAAGCTATTGTAATATCGACACGTGTATATTTAAACGAGTACAGCGAACAATGATAAATTTCTGTTAAAAACAGCTCGTCCGAGCGATACATATGAAACACTAATTAAAGCAATTAAGGTGACTTTCGTATCTCCGCGCAGCATAAATTAATAATGAACGATAATTTAAACTGCATTGAATTTTGTTTATTATATTTTACCCCAGTGTAAGTAAAATCAAAGTGTCTTTCACAACAGACGCTTGTAATATTTCATAAATTATTTTCACTGCACTGAACTATTGTCCCGTATATCTTTCTTTTTAAGTGCACATTTTCAAATTTTAGTAGAAGATTCTCAGTGAACTGTAATTTAATTTTGTAACAGATCGTATCCTCGTTTTTGGTCAAAGTTAGAAAAAGTGCGATACTCGTTACATTCTGTAGAAGGGCTGGTAGGTGGGAGAATCGGTACACTGGTAGTGGAAGTCGTGAAGCGATAGCGGGGACGAAGTTGTCCGGGCCTGCTGTAGATCGACAGTAGCGTTTCGTCCAATTGGAAGTGAAACGACAATAAAAAACTGACATTGCACCGATAAGTTCCGTGCCAGCGACAACTTCATTATATTTATCCACACATTCGCTTGATCTTTTAGGTTGGAATCGACGACCCCACCGGCGAAAAAGAGGCACTCCGCTCGGAAGCAGGGATATCAAACCCCGCTCGCGATACCGAATGTAAACGCCTCAAAGCCAAAGAACACCTTTCTGAAATCGTCCCGCGAATCTATTGTTTCCCCGAGCACCAACCAAGGTACCAACCAGATGGAGAACATCGAGGAAGTGTTCACCATCGGGATAGAAACCAGCACGCAAAATACATCAAAGCGGCGTCATCGGCGTCATCATCGCAGAAGGTATTTGAATATACATCTACAAATATTCACATTTGAAGGCCTACATTCAGTGTCGATATCTCAATTACCATAACTTCGTAAAAACAAATAATAGAGTCCAAATTTATTGTCGTACGATCATTTTTGACAAAGTTAACACCATTTCTCGAGAATCGGATATTTTGTGTTGAAATACTTCTTGGAACCAAGGTCGCCAGATTGATTATTAAAAGAATTATACATATAGGATTATGTACACGGTGCCCCAATCAATTCCCTATCAACTTTTATGGTTCTCACTTATTTTTGTTTTACACTGTAACATGTTGACTGCCATGTCACCCATATCTACGTAACTATAAGGAGATGTAGGTGACACAAACATATTCTTTTAAAAAATTGGATTGCGTTCCCGAGAGAGCTTGCTAGATTGTGATCAAATTTACCATTGCTTTTGAATAATTTTTTAAGGAGTGGATCGTCAAGTTTGAAATCTATTAAATAGTAATGTGTTAAATACTTGTGTCCACTACATCAAATTCTGAAGTTAAGACTGCAGGTTCGTGATAATCTTTGAAAAAACCTGACTTAGACATTTACGAGGTAAAAAAGGACTACTAAAGAAAAGCGATTTTTCTAATAGAGCGGTGATTAAGTGTATATGTATACCGAGAGTATAGTATACTCGCCCTTTTCTTTTTAACTCTCGCCATCCAACCAATCGCCAACAATTTTCCGTTGGTGGGGCTACTATGCCAATAACAATGGTCGTCATCGTAAAGCTGGAAAATGGGGACCGATACTGCCGGCCGGGCATTTTCAGCCCTTGAACTGCCAATAACCTGTCAACATCGGCCATCGTGTCTCTGACCGGGTCGAGAGTGTGTTTGTGTATAGATTATGTGTGTCTCTGCTAGAAACATTGGGGGAAAGGAAGTAAGGCGGGGGTGGACAGAGGATGAAGCCTCGAAAAGAAGAGCGAACACGGGTATTGGAAAACTGTATTCGAGAAAATCCAGTTTTTATCGGTACTTCGACAAAACTACTTTTTTATACTAACGGCACTGAACGGGATACAATGAACAATTTGAAATATGGAATGACGTATGATGAAATTGTGTAAGTATTTCAGATGAGTAACAAAAAAAATGCACGCGACCTTAATAACAGTGGAAGAAATTAATATTAGGACACTCCTTATAATATAATACATTTCTGAAATAAGACAAAAATGTTTGAGTTCTTTTAAAGAAAGATATCTTGAAAAAATTGCAATTTGTTGGAAGCATAAAATTATAAAATCGTTATACATTGTGAAATGTACATCATGACGTACCGAATTTGTTATTATAATTATTACGATTGTTACGATGAAACATTTGATTCGGCTGATTTAAATATATTGTCTTTTATGAAATTGGAAAATTATCGTAGCTTTTTTTTAAAACACTAAACTGTTGAAACTCGATGCTTTCTGTCGCATAATATTTTCTACAAAAAATTGCATAGTCCCAAAACGACATACCAAGCAAATCGTTCTTATATCACTTTCTGATGCACTGTTAGAAAGAAATTTAGTAGACCATTTCAATTTATTTCATAATGCAGATACGAGGTAGCTTTCCTTTGATGTATCATGCTTTCTTATTTGCCTATTATATGACAAATACCTGCGTACGTTTCAATATTAAAAGGCATATAAAAGATCGTTGAAAGTTTCGCTTCTTTTTCAAGGATATTTTAGTAACATCCAAGTCGTTCCAGAAAACGAATGCTGATTCTCTTTATTATCATCTTATAATTTTTTGTCTGGACAAAATCAGCTTATATTCGATCTCTAGTTTCTTTTATATATTATACGAATTTAAGATTTTATGTGTTCGCTATAAAGATATATATGAAGGCATAAAATGTATATTTCCTTCTTTCATAATTTTCTCCAATATTCAGTAGGTTGTCCCTGTTAGGTTGTAGCACGCTTACGAAAGCGCTCGTTTCTGTCGTGTATCCGACACCATGAAACACGATCGTACTGTGATCTCCGATGAAGCTCTGGAGAATTCTAAAGAGAATCAACCTGGTCCCGATACCTTTGACGTGGTTAAACCTTGAATCTGAAGGAATTTCTGCTCGTGTCTCGTCTCGAGCCAGGTCACCCCAAAAAGAAAAAGCAGCAACCGTATTACTCCTATACTTCGTAATTTATTTTATACCGTCTAAGTTACATGCATACAATTCTGCAGTAAACGTGAAGTGTACAGCGAATGCTTTTACACGTTGTATATATTTTATTTCCTGGAATCACTATGTTATGTAAAGGGTGGTTGTATTCAAGTATCTTCTAGTATATTGTAGTATATTCCAGTATATTCCAGTATATTTCAGTGTATTCTATTGTACTTTAGAATATGTATAATTGACACAGATCTACAAAACGTATTTTTTAAATTTTCAATATAGGTCCACACACACAGATAAAGAAGTCGTAAAATACAACTTTCATAATTTTCTCTGCATTTCTGAACAATTGCAATTTTTAAAAATTCCATTTTCACGTCATGCAATAAACTAATTGTTCTAACTTCTAAAAAAAATCCGACTCGTATGGTCCAATATTTAAAAAGTTATCGTTCTTTTAGAAGTGTCCGAAATTTAAGAAACTAGTACCCTTGAAGATGATCTGAATGTAGATCGAAACGTCGGAATTGCTTTAATAATTTGCAAAACGGTTTTGTAAATTAAGTAACAAATGATCGAACCCTTGCGCCGAAAGCATTAACAATTTTATTAACAACAAATACGATCGATAGAAACCTATAAGTACTCTGTAAATATTAGTCTCGAAGCAATATCAGTAAAATAATGTCAGCCGATTTCATTAATTAGATAGCTCCAACTTATTGTTGCCTTGAAGGACTTTGAGTGTATCGCCTTAATCTCGATCAAATTACTGTAAAATTGTTAAACGCGAATGGTCCGGTGAGGGCAAGAAGAAGAGGACCACATTAATTACTTAGCGATAACAAGCTCTCGCAGTCAACTTTTTCCGAGTCTCTCGGAAATCTCGCAACTTGTACATTTAAGTCGGCTTTAAGCAACGGACGGAAATGTCGACCGAGTCACATTAATTCTGGCAAGACGGGGGTGGGGGGTCGAAAAAGTGAAGGGGAGTAAAGGTCCCATCTAATCGGGGCTTAAACGTTTTTCATTGAAGGATCCGTGAAAGCGATCGTGCCACGGGGTAACTTCACCCTATCGATCCCCCGTCCCCGCAGCCATTCTCTGTTTTTTCCCTTTCTCGTTTCAACTTTCTTGGCAATGAAGAGGCAAAAAGGTGAACAACCATAGTGGACGGTGGAGGGGTGAAGGGGAGTGTCGTGGTAAAAAGCAAGAAAAAGTTGCATGGAACGAAAAAAGGGTAAGGAGGATGAGTGATTTATCGAGATCGAGCGGTGAAAATTTCGTATTCAGCGAATACGCAGTTCAATCGGTGGATCAGTTGCCGTAACTCACCATTTTTCACTGTTCTCCGTGACTTTCGTTCTTGCGTCCCGCACCTTCCCTGTCCTGTCTTCTCTGCGGACCACTCTTTTGCTCGTGAGCTATCAGGGACGCCGGGTTATCGCGGCCGTTGTCTGTCACCTGGACAACCGAATGGACGTATGAAAGGAGAGGAATTTAAGGCGCGATTCAATGAACCTCGATTAAAACGAACCCTCACGCGCGGGTGCCGCGGATAGCTCTATTAACTGCGGACAGCTTCGCATTTAATATGCTAGCGATCAAAGAAATCTGCTGCTTGAGACATACGGTGGTGGATTCAAACAATATATCAAAACTACATTTTTCAGTTCTCGCCAGATTGTCGATATTTAAACTGTGATAATTTCGCATTCAAATATTTTTCCCCGACATAGCGGGTAAGTAACTGAAAATATTTCTAACTCTCGCACATGTTACCTACTGAAAAGTCTGCAAAAATATTAGACAATTTTTTCGGTGATTAACACACAGAGGTGGTCACAAATAGATTATTTTGTATTCACATTCATAATTGATTACAAAACGTTAATACAAGAGGGTAACTTTTGTCCCTCGATTCGCGCTCCCTCATCTGGCGACACTGGTAACGATCGTGTTAAGCGATATTCTCATTAAACATGTATTTTCAATTATATTTTTCTCCACCGGAAAGAATTATTCTTTCTTTCCACGTGTTCCTTTGTAATTGCGATGATACGGCATTCGTTAAAATTGTACCAATGGCGTAATTCTTTTAAAGAGATTCTCCCGTCAACGAAAATTATAATCCTCTAAGTCCAGAAGATAATAATAAGCTATTCAACTGAATTTTACCACGGTTGCATATTTTCTACTTTAAAAACGTATCTTTCGAAATATAAAAAGAATTATATCAATCAGCCTAATAGTTCGCCCTTCAATCACTCACAAATATTGATTATCTTTTAGTGCCAAAAAACGTATACGTATGAGCCCTAAGAGGATGAAAGTACTCTATGGAAATTGGCACTCCTACAGCTATCTGGAAAACTATTAAAAATAAAAATTTCAACAGCAAAATTAGAAGATTAAAGCAATCAAGAAAAATTTAGAATGACGGCTGCCCCCATAATGAAATATTAACTGGTGTATAAAATGAAATACCTTTCGCGAAACATACCAATTAATGAACGAACGTCCAAACAAATAATAATTTAATTAATTAAACGTTTGTTTCGTGTAACTCGACGAAAAATATAAACACGTCGAAGCAATGCCATCGTTCCCGTATAATGATTGCGATTGAAACGGTTACAAATGCTTCCCGGGGAACAAACAAATATACGTATACGCCTCCAGCTTTTGCGCATTACATCGAGATCCAAACGATTTTATCGGTTTACAAAAGTTCGAAGCAACTCTTAATTAATTGCATAATTAACTGGGGCCGGTGGCGCACGAGCGGATAACTAATTAATTTCGAAATGATTACAACAAGAGATCCGATTGCGGCGGTTTCACCGTCGATGCAACGACGCGACGCGAAACGACGTCTGCAACGGTGCATCCACGATGCGTTTTCCTATCGTGGAATTTCTATCTAGGTTTGCGACAACCCTCTTCTTCATAACCGAAAAATTTTACCCAATTTTACACTACTGATTTTATAAAAAACGAAATACAAAGTTAGATATACCTAACCCGAACTTTTTCTTTATTTTTTTATTGTTTCTTTTTATTTGAACCCGTAATGAAAATTTAAAATATGCGTTTTGAAGATCTATATTAGTTATACACATACTGAAAATTTCATCCGAAGCGCGGGGCAAAAAAAAATTTCATCACATTATCTAGTACACTAATCATTCTAACATCTAAAAAAAAGTCAATTGGTTTGGTGCAATTTTAAAACAATTATATATAACATATAATTAATTATATCTTAATTTAAAAAGTTATATAATATTATATACTTGATGAAATCGATCGGGAATGAGTTAAACATCAAGGATCTGGTTAAACATATTTTATGAGGATCATAATAAAATTTCTAGCTCGAAACCCTTAAATGGGTACACGGTTATGATCGGATGGGTTAACGCGGGAATTGAAATATTCGTAACACAATAAAAAGGCCTCCCTCAGGGATCCTTTTATTATCAATGATTGATGAAAAATCGTGAATCGTTGAATTTCCACGGACCCGAAGGATTATTTCGGTTTGGTGAGGACACTGATATATTATATTGTGGTTTATTGCTTGGCGGTTATAGGAGGGTGCGTACCGGCTCGGAGATGGATCGACATACGAAGGGGTGGTAACTAGCGCACGTCAAAGCTAATAGAATGATCTATGCGTCTCGCGATCGTTTGATTGAAATCCACGTCGAGTCGACTGATGGTGCGTGGTCCCCAATGGATCCGAACGGTTCTGCGAATGCCCAGCGCGCAGAAGAGAAAAGGATGACATTTTGAAAAGGGCGCAACCATGCATCGGGTCACGTGATCTCCACCATGAACTTAAGATCGCATCTAATGGGATTTACGTGCTTCAAATTTGCCCGCGACCGTACTCGAACGACACTCTATGAATTTTAAAGCGGAACACATTCTTGTTTGATCCCGGGAATTATCCTGCCGTTCACATTAGTTGTTTTGTTAGTCAAACCCCAATAAATCCTCCTTCGATCAATTTAATAGTCGAGGATACCGATCGAACGATCCTATTCAACTTTTACATAAATGTACAATTTTTCTCATTCGTTTTGAACGTTACGGCTACCGAGTACACTCTTTCAGTTATTGTTACGTTAATCTTCACCTATTAGAAATATTAAAAGAAAAAGGTTTGCCTTTGTTTCATTTCTATAGTCGAAGTCGCTTATTTTAAAATGAATTTTTTAGAACACCGGTTAAGACAAAACAAGTTCTACAAACAACCAAATAAAAAATAAAAAACGCTGTGCTTTTAAAATTTCATTGAATTTCACTGAATCAAATAAACTACGAAAGGGTTTATAAAAAGGGTTTGACTAAAACATGTACATGCGACGTAAATTATGAAATACATGTACAAGTTGTCAAATGGATTCACAATCGTCTTGCACTCGCAATTAAAATTTCTAAAACGTTAAGTGCACGGTGTGTTGTGTTGACATTCACAAATAAATTATACAACTCGGGTGACAAGTATTCGTAATGTGTAAATGCGACTGAAAAAATAATTTTACGAGAAAACACTCCGTCACCAAAGGAACAGAATAAACATTCGTCGTCGCGTTGAATAACCAGAAAATGGCCGGTTCGTAAATTCATTAAAGAACATGCACCGCGTCATTGCGCATTCATGGAAGTGGAATATAAAATTCATTTCGATCGTGGTCATGTTTCGTGACGAAATTCACGTTTGCACGTACACGCGACCGAATAAAAGGGTTTCGTGGGCGCAGCATTTGTCATCAATGAAAATGCAGCGTTACCTCGAAATCTATGCATTGCAGTCCCTTCCGTCGAACGTGTGTCTGATATATTCACGGGCAATAATCATTCCGCTCGAACATACCGGCAGCTGAAACGTCATTTAATTAATTCTACAATATAAATTATTCGGGGCGTACGACACTTTGCAAACAAATTGTGTTTCGAAACATTTTTCATGAAATATTCTTAATCTGTTTTATACATATCATCCTCGACAGATTTGTAATTTATTTTAATACAAAAATTCGATAAATTATACTTATAGCTGTAGTTTAATATATTACAATTCCAATGAGATAAATTGCTCTCGTATAAATAAATTTCCAATTTTTTTATTGCCATTGAAAAGATAGAAGTAATTCAAACCTCAGTAATTTATTATTGGGAATTTGAAAATGTAGGAACAAATTGCTACATTTTTAATACCTTTGAGGATATTAGAGAAACAGAAAGTATTCTTCGTAGTGTTAATAGTGTTACTTCGAAGTGTTACTTCATAATATAATCATATTTAAACTCATATTTGTTTATAATCGGGATCCGGTTGGTCGAGGTCCTACTGTATATGGTTTTTTAATACGTTGAAATGTTACAGCGGACCTCCGTTAATAAATGAGGAGGAATGGTGGACGATAAAGTTCTTAGTAGCCAAAGCATTAATTTCTTTTACTGCTGGTTCCGTTTTTACGATAAAAGTATCGGCCACCAATGGTTCCACTGCCAACCGGGCCTGGGTAAACCTCTGAACCGGCAAAGGGTTGAAAGTTTCGACATGGGGATTTAATGGGATCCGAGATTAGAGGGAATTGCTCGATTATCGTTACATTTTATATCTCGGACTGCATTTCGCGGTCGTACCCTACAAGACCGCTACAGTCGAAACAATGGACCGTGTTTTGTTACTTGCAGCACTTATTGTTAAACGTGGTCTTAAGTAAGACGCATCGCTGAAGTCTCCAGATGCTTCCCGCTGTCGTAACAATTAACCCTAAATCCTAGACAAACGTAGTTCCAAGCTAGGTGAAATGCTATCTTCGAGAGTAACGATTGTACTCGGAGAAACAATAATTATTTAAACGGAGAAATTTGTCGAAGCATAAGATACACATCGTTGATCTCGTCTGTGTTCTATTATTACTTCGCCGCAGAGCACTTTCATCCTTAACCGAAACTTTAGAATCACTTGTCGATTTGTGATTAAATTATTATGTATCGCGCGTCGTATTTTATTCTAATATAAGACTAATATTTTTAGAAGTAGTTTCTGAAACTCGTAGCTCATACCTGTGAGTTAATTGTGCTTACTTAAGTATGTTCACTAGATAAACGTGTCTATCATTCCCTGTCTGTCATTTCCAGCAATGCACAGTGTGATTCTAAACTCTGAGGTTCTTAATTCTCTGTGGCGTATGAAATTATCCAAAGCAAAACATGTTTTAAACCTCGCGAGGATTATACGAGGATATCTGCATCCATTTAAATTCTTGCATACCATTTATTTCTTACATATTTTTTAATCGAGAAATCTTTGATCCACTCTTTTTGTGGAACCTAATATACCTAATACATGTATAAGTAGCTAATGATGTAAGCTAGTTACTAGGAAAGCAAAGTTTAGATGGAACGTTTGTAACATTGGGTCGAAATGAACCCCACTTCTGCGATTTGAGAGTTAATCAAAAGCGTTGTCGTATCAGAGTCGCGAGAATGGCTTGAAATAAAATTGAATTTCTTCGAGTCGAAAAACAAAACTATTCTTCAGAGATTAATAACTTGTTGTTCATTGAACGCATTCAATTCTGTGCCACATAGCACAATAAGAAACAAAAACATCTAAAATAATTTTCAAATACACTGTCTTTCAATACTTGTGCTGAAATAAATTTACTAAATAAATTGCACAAAAGCAAGGAATGTATCGCTAATAGTAGTTCTAATAGTAGGAAGTACCAACAGGTAGGTAGAAAAAACGACTGCGAGTCGTTAAGCAAAATAAAACAAAATAAAACATCGATTGAAAGACACAGAAGCTAAATAATGTCTTTCTTCTTTTAATTATTTTATTTAGCTGGTACTACAAGTTTTTTAATAATGTCCACCGCTTCAATTGTACGTACCAATTTTTGTCATAAATGCATGAAATCTAGAGTTCGTACCACCACCGCTATCGCGAACACACAGGCATGATCAGTGGTTTCTCGAAACGGTTGGTAAAATAATACAGAGAATGTGTTCGAGTTTACAAACATCCGCAGCCCTGTACTCATGCAAAACTTGAATACAGAACAGTCGTCAGAGCTCTACAAAAATGTCGGAACAAGGCCTCCAAAACGACGCTCTAGATCAGAAGACCCCCTTAGCGGCGCGTGGAGAGGAGCAAACAGAGGTATCGAGGAAAAAGCTGGAGCCCTTAAAAACCGGAGACACGATTTATTATTGGGTCTCCGCGTTTAAACCCGACTGAACAAGTGACACCGAGTCCGCGGCAAGAAACGAGCCGTTGGAGCGGGGCTTGGGAAAAATGTGGGGTGCGCGCCGAGGGGAGTGACACTTTGAAAAATACTTTCGCCCTCACCCCCTTCTCTGTCTCACCCCCTATTCCAGCTCCCACGCGTAAACATATCGGAGTAAGCCGCGGAACGAGCTCACGCGTGTGCCGGTTCTGCCCCTCGTTTATTAGTACTAATTACCGCGGGGGCATAATTCTCCTCGGATTCTCTATTCCCGCGCCACCCCCTCGCAAGGGGTGAACCACCCTTCCAGCGGCGACTCTCGACCAGGCAAGCAGTCAAGCTCTACGCATTTCTGAATCGGTGCCGGCATTACAATTAATTAACGGGGCCTCGCGAGCGGTAGCTGCATTAAGGGTGCGCTGCTCTGGCGCACAGTCAACCAACGAGAAACAGAGAGAGAGAGAGAGAGAGAGAGAGAGAGAGAGATAGAGAGAGAGAGGCGAGAGAGAGAGAGAGACAGAGAGAGAGGCTCGCGCCACACCGTGCAAATCGCAGAAATTCACGGGTGACGGAGAAAAACTCCGGAGACACGACGATGAAGAGAAAGAGAGAGAGAGAGCAGGAAAGTCTTTCTTTAACGACGCAGCTACCGTTCCCCTGTGGTTTCCCGAGTTTACGATCGCACCCGGTGCTAGACCGCCACCGGGTCAGCTTATGCTTTACGATTGACCCCCTTGCCCGCTCTCCTTATAAAATGAATATACGCCTATTCGCGGTTAGAAAACTCCCGGCGAAGTGAGAGGAAAACGACCCGGAGAATTGCCGTTTATTCCACTCTCTCTCTCTCTCTTTCTGTCTCTCTCTCTCTCTCTCTGTTGGGTTGTTATAGGTGTCGTTTGCAAATATACGATTCAGTTTCAACGACGACTCGCATGAACGTACCGCTTTCTACGCTCTTTTCAGTGTCCGCTTCTTCGGCTCGACACTTTGTTTATGGTTTCGGGTTTATTGTACTGCCAATCAGTGCGCAGAGTTGCCAGATCAGGGAATTGACTCGAATCGTGAGAAAATAGTTACCCTTTCTCTGACAGTGCTGGATTAGTCATGTGGCATTGTGGCACATGCAATGGCGACTCTGAGTACGCCTAATCGCTACATTTTATAATCGGTCAGCGGACACCGGTCTATTTTGACCCACAGTATCAAATCATCATTCTATTACTCAGTTTCTGGCGAAGTAGTTAAATGAACAGCAGTGCTGTTAGTAATGCAACTGCATTCGAAACTATACATAGAAAGATTAACCTCAATTTAACCCTCGGACGGCCGATCATTCTAATAACTAGACTGTGGATTTTTTGCATTTACGAGGAAAATGGGTGAGTGATGTATTAATACGTTATCTGTCGGTAATTATTCCATAATTTTTGTAAGTCCATGGTTTATGGTTGAGGATTTTTTAATAGGTCCCTCACGCAACAGCAACACCTGCATACTTCAATCGTGAACCAACGTCTAACATTCAATTACGTAATCTAATTATTTTGTTTGGGATTATTGTGTAAACCAAGATTTTAAAGCTCCTTTCGGCAGACCACAAGTTTACAACAAGTTTGTGAATATCAATGCATTATTTTCAATACATTACAATCGTTAATAAAAGAAATAAATTCCTATTTGGTTCCCCCGTATGTTACAGTTGACGTAAATAATGTTTATTTTGCACACAGATTCGCAGTCTACTTATAACTATATATTTAATGTTTAGGAACAGTCACCGATTTATTTACACATTTTTTAAAATAGTTTTGATGGTGCTTCTTGTAGATCAGTGGATCCTCCTGTTGTTTCTAATTCGCCCGAAACTGTGTACTTCATTGAATCACGATTTTGATACTCTGGGTCGAAGTAGACCCAATTGTCGGGAGGTTATCATAAACGATTTCTGCGATGCTTAACCCACAATCTAATTTTAGTAGTATATTTGTATGATCTATGGATGCTTGTTATCGCAGTTGCATAATTTATTTGCACGACATATAACAAAAAGAAGATTATTGCAAATATTGATATTATTCTGGTATGGACGATAAGGTACACCTACTTTATATTGTATGGATGTAAAATTTAAAAGAGATTAAGGCAGTTTTGAGAAATTATGGAAGCCGATTCATAAAACATTGTTTTGAGAAGAAAGGGTGTAAAGTTGCACTTTTTAGACTTCTAAACTACATTAATTTTGCTAATTCAATTTTTCGAAAATGAAACAAGAAAATACCCCCTCAAGCCTGCTTGCCATGCTCCGTCTTCTTCGGGCCTGGTTCAGCGTTTTCGTCTTTTTGCGATTTTGCTTCGCGTACAAGTATGAATATGTATCACGGAACAGCCCGTCGCGTCGTCGGCCTGCGAGATACACGACCAGCGTAAATGTTCCTTTCGGTTTTACCGTTTTCTTATTCGGCACTAGCACGAGATTGAATTACCGGATACGCGCCGACTGAAAGAGTCACTCGGGAAGTTTTAACGCCATGGGCACCCATGTGAAACTTGATTTTCGAACGGAATCGCGAAGTGTCAGTTTTGACACTACGTTTGCGAAACACTAAAGGTGACTATTTCATAAAAATAAGAAAAATGTATCTATTGAAATTTTTAGCCTATTGTGTAATAGTACATGTCCAATGAAATGCATTTGTTGAATAGCTCGTGGCAACCTTAACTATTTACTTGAATTCTATTGTAAAAAGTAATTCTAAAAAATTATTCTATTGTAAAGAGATGAGATATTAACTACGAACCAATCTTCCAATCAATTTTTATATTTTTATGGAAACCTTTTCTTAAAGTAAACAAGAAGAAACAGAAGTGAATGAACTTGATGGAAAGCACACACTGCACTTGTCCAAAAATTCTATATTTAATAACTGAACACTTTTACTCGATTGGGAAATAATAAACAAGATAGGTTTTGATAAGTAAACAAGTAAAAATAATGTGTACAGGGTAATTCTGAATAGATAGGGATGTCTTTGATGCTGAATTCGGGCCACAAATACGAAAGTAAGTTCACTTAAATGTACTCTAGATATGACCTTGTTCCAATAATCCTCTTAATAAACTAGAACTGTTTGGAAGCAACGCTTGATATCTTATGCACGACCATGCTGACTATTATGTAAACGCTATTTTGTAATACTTGCGGAGTAGTCCAGTACGTCTGTTGATTATCGTACGATTCAAGTCTGCGATAAGGCCGTTCAGAGTTTGAAGACTTACTTTCGAGTCTGATTTGAATGAAAGTTAGTAGAGCGACTGGAAAAAAGAAAATGAAAGAAAATAATATCAGTATTTGCCTAATAAAATGCACTAAAATGAATTGCCTAAGTTAAACACAAAATTTCGTTAAACAATTCAAGATGCGGTGATGATGATCGTGTGTGAGGAAGGATGAAGTGCAAGGCTACACGTGTCATATGCATAAGCATCGTTCTCGTTATCATATACGCCTTATGAACGTGACCTCAACCTTGACACTCTAAATACCGAATCCGTCCTTCTGTAGATTCACAGTACAAACGGCTATAGTAAATGCATTCAGCACCGTCCATCTTTCAAGACTTTTCCTTTTCTGAAGAAGAATAGTTATCTTCTCTTACTTTACTTGAGATTCACATTCCTCGTACATGAAATAGTGTATCATTTTATCTAGCCATTATGTCCCTGCCTAATCAGAATTGTAATACCAAGAGTAATAGGAGTTTTGTTTATTTATGAGTAGACTACAGCTTTTATGCATTTATGATAAAAATGACTGCATAGCTGATATTTAAAATAATATTCTAGTATATTTCGGTATTATTTTCACTACTTCACTTTAAAAAAAGTTATTCCGATGTAAGGGTTGTTTCAACAATCACGTGAGTCACTGCGCATACATTTATGAAAATTATTCTTATCTTTATGGACTGGGTCTACCACGATAATTATGCCAGTATAATATAAGAAAGCTTAGATAAAAAATACATTAAACTGTACGACACGTTTGCTCGATTAAAATCTATAAAATGTTTCTTTATTTTCTCGAAACATTACGTTATGATTGAAACCTTCGCTAGATTCAAATAATCGATCCGAACCTCACCAGCATCTGTTAGCCAGAACACAGATAAAAATGGTGGTCCGATAATAACGATCCCGGAGCAATTAATTTGATACTATTCGACGCTAATGCTAGGTTTTACCGACTTTCCTGAAGTCGCTGATACTCGTCGCTGCCGACCGCCAAACAGTTGGCACATCTCCTCTGTAGCACCGACACTTGGTAATACTTCTCACCTTACTTTCCTTCGATCCCGAAATTATCCGTGTAGTATTTTACGATAACTCTAGGATCGTGTGACCCAATAGTACAAATAGATCCCTCGGAATGTAGGGCACATTACTGTCAACTCTGGGGATCATGGAATTCGATACGAAGGATTCTTTGGGTTGTGAAATCCGATAGGACAGATGTCCAGGCTCCTGAAACCTAAAATCATATGGTGTTAAAATCGCTCCACTGATGACTCATTCTGGGCTTTCAAAGGCTTCGCGATGAATGCTGACTTGTATACTGTTCCTTCAGAGATCAGACAACACCGAAGACCCCACGTACTTTTCCAAAGTTCAGACAGTACAAAAACTCAAATATATTTTCTAGTTATACTATTATATGTATAGGAAAAAGTTGTTTAGAATTATGACTTTGTCAACGTGTTTCAATTTTATCGAAATCCGAGAGGAAGTAACGTTTCGACAAGTTTACCTCAAACTTTTTCAACTTTCAATAGAATGAAGCAAACTTTGAGAACTGAACTCGCAGGAAAAAATTCTGAAATATTACAGATATGTGATCAATATTTGAGATTAGAATTGCAAGGAAGCATGAAAACATAAGCGCGAGATTACGGCTTGAACAATCTCAGAGTTTTTCGAAAAACTTTTTGGAACAACCTTCTATCTTTGTACATCAAAAAAGTTGGAACTTCCACAAACTGTGGGAGATAATTTATGTCAACAGCGGCGAGCTTGGGCAGAAGAAAGCTTGCTTTTTCTTGCAACAACGTTCATGTTTGTAGCTCGGGTATTGTACCTTTTGCTAAACTTTTGTTATTTTCTTCTCGGTGTTGTTTGAAGGAACTGTGTCATCGAAAAAGCTTTGAACTTTTCCGGGTCGGTGGTATTATGCATTCATGAATATTCATCGTTTCATCAAACTTGACGCTTGACACCTGGCGATTGATCTGTTACTCTTTTTTCTTCGGCAAGAGTAGGGAAAAAGCAGGAAAAGAGAAGGAAATCGTATGTGTAGGTTCAGTTTCGGCCGTAGCGATTCCGTCCGATATCGTAAAAAAGCATGCAACTGCCTTGCATTGAATCCACGCGCAACACCTCGCTTTTTAGTGCAGTGTATCGCGTGCATTTTTACGCCGGGAACAGCTGTTTTTGAGACTGGATCGTTCGGGCGAGCCTCCTGGTGCATTTATTTCCGGCTAAACGATCGTGCATTCTGCATTTACTTGGTCTCGATGGCCACCGTTAGTCATAAAAGTATCCCACCACTCCATGAAATCGGCAGACTTCATTGATCCGCTTCGAACAAATGTTGCTGATGCTCCGGGCCCATGGTTTTAACCCCCTCAGGACTGACGGTGCACGCATATGCGTTTTATGGTACCTTGACAAACGAATAACATGGACACTATGATTTTTAATCAAGCAAATCTGCCCCAAGTAAAATTTTATTGAGACAGATGTATGTATTTGCGACTCAATTTCTATTACCGACCAGTTGCTCTGTTCGTCCCTGAAAACTGTAAATAAACGTGTAAGATTGAAGTATTTCAGCTTTTAATTTACTTATATTATAGTTGGTCACTACATTCAATAACTTATTTAATTAATATATAACTTTTAGATAACACTTTTCAGGTTGTTCACGCTTTGTAGTCGCAACGTACTAGCGAATACAATACTTATCTTATTTCTGACCTTGTATGACCTTGTATGACCTTGGAAGTCGTTGTGTTACATATGGGTGAGTTCTTCTTGGCCCACGCTTTCATGTAACATTCAAAAACATACAGCATTCCATTTAAAAAATCGAAGGTCACCTACGTTTCTCGAAAATAATGTACATATAAGAAATTAGACTTTTAAATAAAGTTCATTTCAATCTGAATCTACGTGATTGTCGTGTAATATATAGGGTGATTTTTATAAAATAACCGATCAAGTTTTCGTTGAAATGCCCTGAATCCCTGAACATCCGAACCCCTTTTCCAAAGAGGACATCTTCCAATGCATACGTCGGCGTTCTAAGTGGGCCTAGATAAACTCAAAGTCACTTTAATTTTTTTTAGATTGAACCCTATATTGTTTGACCTGTAGTCCGATGGTGTCTTGTGCGACGAGTTCGTAAACCACAGCACGATGTCGTCCAAGGTCATTCTAGATGACACGGATCAACAGCTTCAGCTACTATGTTTAAGGAAAATAACGCGTTTATATTAATGCGTTATTACGTAAAATGCTGAAAATGATTGTAAGCCGCTTGTCTGCAAAGACCAATCTTGTCCGAGAAACTCCACATCTCTGTCCACAGTTCTGATAATAATTCGCGGGGAACAGCACGCGGGGATCTTCGCATCGATTCTCGTGTCCGCGATAAACTATTTTGTCGGAATTCGAGTTCGGAACTCGGCGGCTGGTTCGGTCAACTGTACCGATGGTTATCTGCCCGCTATTTACTTAGTCAACAACAATGACCAATGTTGATTATCCGTTGGAACGTCTGATCATTTTACGATCCGATACCAGCGGGACGTACCGTTCAAATTGCTATTTACACGACAATAATGGGCAAGGGAGCACTGGCGAACCAGAAACTTCGATAGTAATATTCAATATTACGTTAATAGCATATTAATAAGAGTGTGTGTTGTTCTCCCTTAACGAGGTCCGGACAGTATGTTCCGGACAACATTAAACATTTGATGGTTACCTTCGCTCTCGTAAATTTTCCGGTTTGACAAATCTTTCCAGTCTTTTAACGAGCTCGCGTTGAACGCTTCGATGCCGTTGGCGAGTAAATTTTCCGGGGTAGGACTTTCTTTTTCAAACGGGACCCGCTTTCTCTTCTTTTTTCCGCCGTGCGATAAAAAAGGGGGAGAGGAGAGGAGCGGGGCCGAAAGAAGAACAGTTCAACCCTTTTCGCGTCGCGTAAATAACGTTACAGATCGTAAAGAGAAACCGGAACGGGGTGGGGAGGAAAATAACTTGAAACTTTTTTTTCATAGCTGCTCGTAACGATGTTTCGATGAGAAATATTAGAAGAACGGACCGTAACTCGGTTATGAAATTACGATGAAACGGGGAGGGTAGAGGGTAGTAGCTTGTCCGGCGTTCAAAGTTTAATTTAATTGTAAAATCTTTTTACCAGTGGTCTCGTAACTTTTTGTTGTGCTGTCGCAGATTGGAACGCTGGAACATTTTATACGGTTAATATCTGCGGCACAAAGTGTTCCGTAATGTATGCTAATTATTAGACTGTGGATTTTATGCAAAATTTGTCCAAGTCTGAACAAAATGATATTTAAAAAGTTAGATGAAATGATATTTTCTGTTTGAACTACCTTACACGATCGAAAATAATGTAATAGTATCGTTAAGTCGTTCTAATGTCTTGTAAATTTTGTATTCGACTTATTCATTTAAGCGTCACATATACCAAATCCACAGTCTACCAATTATATAGCATCAAAGATATACAAATAGTTAAATTATTTACCATGTTATCAAATTTATAAAGAAACGTAACCTATGTAGGGAAGTTTACATCATTGCTGAAATTTTTGCAATCGAATTGAACACTCTGTTGGTCAACGTATCTGTAAGTAATTGACATTTTTGGTAATTTTCTAGAAATATTGTTAAGTAAACATATTCTTCGACTTTCTGTTGGGTAAGAATATCGTGTAATGTTTGAAAGCGAACTTTATGTAAAGTATGGAAAAGAGAATAAATTATTATTATTACTATACTCTGTGGCAGTGTTGCCTTGCCGGTAAAAAAAGCATGTGGCAAGTACCTATAGAACACTTTGTTCTCTTTCATATTTAAGTGGTTAAAAGAATGACAGAAACCAATAATTTTCCTAAAGATGACTGAAATATCACCTTTCAGAATCTGCTCATCAGACATTAGTTTTCAATCCTGACATATTCAGACGCGGTCGTCTACCGAAAATTGACACGAACTTGCCGGACAACCTAATAAAAGGGAGATTGCAATGTGTTCACCGGTCTAACACGGATTGTTTGTTTGTTCGCAGATCCTCGAGAAGGAGGCATCGTCGCCGCAAGCTCCCAGAGGTCAGGCCCGACTTCGGCGACAATTCCGACGAGGTGGTGTCGTTGCACGACCGACGGCTCCGATCAATCGAGTTCTACGAGGTGGAGCACAAGGCGAAGTACCTAGCGAACAAGCGGGGAACCATGAGACACGGTTTCTCGAGCAGAACTAGAAGAGCCGCCACAGCCCGGAAGGAGCGTGTCTGGGATCACGGCGTGATACCGTACGAGATCGATGGGAATTTTTCCGGGGCGCATAAAGCGCTGTTCAAACAAGCCATGAGGCACTGGGAGAATTTCACTTGCGTGAAATTCGTCGAGAGGGTCCCCGCGGAGCATCCTAATTATATACTGTTCACGGAGAGGCCGTGCGGGTGAGTTTGCCAACGCGTGGCTGTAAATTTGGCCCCGGACGCGAGGGGAGGAAATGTACATGGAAGATAGAAACTAATGGGAACTGGCACTCGCTGGAGATGATCTATCAATTGAACGAAACCCTCCCTTGTTTGCCGATATCGCGTAACTTCGGTGCGAAAACCGTAAAACTTGACGCTTCAGCGATTTTTCTTTCATTAACGCGTTCACTGCCGCGCTGCCACCTTAAAAAAGCTCGTAAAGTCAATTTAGTTGGTAAAACTGAAACTGTACAATGAAAGTTTATCGCGAACGGTTACTTCGTTTATTCGTCCTAGGTCTTACGAATGCTAATGAAATTTGATTCATCCGGCTGTATTAAAGCATCAATTTATTTTTAAAGATGGACCAAGAGTGTGTTGTCTACGTATCGCCAATGTGTTAACCTGTTAGATAATCAATGTGTTTAACTGATTTCACTAGAATTAGTAAAGAATTATTTCAAATTAGTACCAATCAAGGAATCGTCTCTTGAAGTACATTTTAAATAAAACACTTGAGCTAATAAGGAATTGCCGAGAATAAAAGTTCGGAGTGCAAGTGTTAACACAAAAACGACGAGACTCGTCAAAATGACAAGTTGTAAAGATTTATGGCTAATTATTCAATAAGTTAATTTTCTATAATATATACTATGATGTACCATGATAAACAGTCTTTAAAGGAACGTTAAAAAGTATCTTACTATTGGATCAAAAGTAGTTTACCGTTAAATTAATTGTTTGTTAGTAAAATTCTTGAGAAAGCATGTGCGTATGCAATATGGAACCTCCCCAAACATTCAGAATCAAATTTTATTAGTTATTATACTAAAGATTTATGTAGATGAGAGTGATAAGAATGACGATTATTTAACGAGGATAGCCGCGAAAGTTCAATCGGAATTCTGACATAGTTCTAGTAACAAACATTAGTAATGTTCGTGTACGATGCTTCGCCAGCTGGGTTGATTTGGTTCGATATGCACGTGTTCCAGGTGCTGCTCGTTCGTCGGAAAAAGAGGAAACGGGCCGCAAGCAATAAGTATCGGAAAAAATTGCGATAAGTTCGGAATAGTTGTCCACGAATTGGGACACGTCGTTGGCTTTTGGCACGAACATACTAGACCCGATCGAGACCGTCATGTGCAGATTATTCGTGACAACATCATGTCCGGTGAGTGAAATTCTCGATCACTCTTTTGCAACTCGTAGAACAAGAGCATGGGAAAAGGATACGTGTTCATACGTTAGGCGAAACAACCTACTTCATAACCTACTCTTTTGTCTTTCAATTGTTTTAGTTGATGTAATTATAAAAGGCCATTTCTCAAACACATACGATTGCAAGTGACTTAGAACTAAAAGACGTCCTGAAATGTATTTGGAGAAAGCAGTTCCTATTTATCTAGTTTCAACAATAAAATACACCAATTAAATTTTGTATTACACGATAGTAGGGTTCACCGAATCCATAAATTTATACATAACGGGAAACTGTGTTTACGTAAAATTACATATACGGTGGATCCAACAGTATATGTGCACTACAAACTCAATACAGAGCATTCTAGACCCAGGAAACTGGATTCCGATCATCTAGAATTTAGGAGACTCGATACAGAGTCTCGATTCGATACATATGTTGGGCTCAGCAGACTTAAACGAGTAAACTCTCAAAATCTTGAACTCCCAATATCAATCAAGATCTGCAAATCCTCGACGTCTCTTTGATAATCTCGGACACTATTTGTAAGGCATCTTTGATAGTCTTAGGACTTTCATGAGAATCAGGATTCTCGCAAGTTTCGAAACTCCTGGGATCTATAAAGTTTTGTGAACGTTTGGAACACGCACAACTTTCCGAGACAGTAGATTCTACTAGAGTCTTGAATCGTTGTTATCGAGTATTAACACTCGAACAAATCTCCTTTACCGAGTACTCTTGTACTGTATATCAATTAACGGTATCCTACTACGATGACCAAACGACTTTGAATGTTTCTCTCTAAGATTCTATGCATTCTATAAAATCTTTGACGTTGCTAATGTGACGATGTTTTGTAGTCTATCTGTATAGACTCTTTCTAGTCGATAGATCTTCGTAGTCTATTTTCGAAAACAGTAGTATTCATGTATGTGTACTACCGTTCATAGACACCTAAACTCTTCTTGAAACGATAAAGTGATTTTTGTATCATTGGTACGATGTTAATTTATTGAAGGATGGCTATACTGTGGGTTTACTTCGTGGCAAGGTGCACACAAGAATAATAAAAAGAATTTACACCAGCTAGGTTTCCATTAAAGAATTCATTGACTTAGCGTGAAAACATACATTCGTATCAAATACCCGAATAATTTGAACACCCACCGAGCATGCCATTCGTTCAGCTCCTGTGTAATCTGTACATGTCAGTGCGCAGCAATGCTGCACGGACGATTATTTGACCGAAACACGCATGTATTTCATATTTTATGCGAAGGATGTCCAAATAGGTACGGACGGTAGCGTGTCTATACGTGCATGATGCATCTGTTGGTGTGCATACAGGATCGTTTCAGTGGACCGGACACTCATAGCCAATAAGTCAGCCGTGCTCTTCGACAACGTTAAGTACTATCGATATTTGTTGAACGTGAGGAGGTTCCTAAACGCAGGTTTCTAACCGGAGCCGTTTGTACGTTTGCTTTCACGCCGGCTAGGTTTCCGTTTTAGATTAATGGACCAATTTGCCGAAGGTATCGCGCAAATCTCACCCATCATTAACGATGACAACTAACCGGGGTCGCTGTTCTAATATTTATACGCTGGATGACAGTGTTTCTGGATACCGTGATCACGGTTCGATTAATGGATACTAATAACGGGGAACGGTAACGAGCTATTTAATTAGCGAGCCCGGACCGATCCAACGCCATCTGTTTGCCCCCCTGAAATTATGCCTTGAGCCGACGACCCCCCTCTCTGACGAAACGTCACAAACCCGCAAAATTGCATGTGCGGCTGTCGCGGTTCCGTTTAAGGCCTCCGTTTCGGCCATTTCAATAATCCGATAGCGATTGAACATTGAACGGCACACTGCACACAGCGATCTGCCGCCAACGTTCGAGTAACACTCGCGCCGCGCCGCGCCAGAGCTACACAGCCCCGAAGAACAGTCGGTGCTGCAACAATCGAGAGAGCTACGTTCCTCTGACGTATGTTCCCGTTGTGCAACGGAAACGATCGACACTGTCGAACGCTTTGCCGTTAGAAGTTGGACACTCGACGGAATCGATCGCTTTTGTTTCTTTGCTCTCGACTACATCGCGCTCAGCCAGGAGCCGGAACCTGTTAGTTGACCGAGATCTCTATGATTTAACGTCAAACGGTCGGTTGACACGGCCAGCTTGCCTCAGATAATCGAAATCCACTTGGCTCGAACGTCCCACATTGGTCCGGAACACGAAATAGTTTTACGTCAGGTCTGGTGCGTAAGCCTGACTATCCTCTATGATCAGAGCTGTGCGAGAAACGAGACGGGTTCTCGAATATATCGGGATTCCCGAGAATAATCCCGAAAATTGTCCGGAATCCCGATACCAACCCGTCACTTTCGGGTTCTCGCTCACCTCTATCTATGACGTATGCTCTAATAGCAATTTTATCTTGAAAACAAACCTATGCTGTGGGTATAGTCAGGGCCACCCTAACCTCAGGGCTGAATGGGCTATGGCTCTGGACGTCAGCTTTTTGGGGCGGCAATTTTGTATTTTTGTTTTACATTTTTATTCATTTATTGGTAATATAGAAGAGCGGTATTATTTTAGTAGCCCATGGCTTCCAAATATCTTATGCATAATTATTATAGTATCTATGTGTAATTAGACTGCGGATTTTTATGCATTCATGAAGAAATTGCCGGGGTGAAATGTAAAACAATAAAGATGAGAGCAATTTAAGAATATTGTAATGTTCTTTTTAATGCACCCCACAATCAATGCAGAATACTTTTATTTTGCATAAACGTTCGCAGTTTAACTACGACATAGTATACTATACATATACAGGGTGAATTCGATAAAGCAGGACACCTAAATATCTCCGTTACTTTTCGTTGTACAAAAAAACAACAATATGAACTTCATTCATATGAATGTATAGCAGCTCAAGGGAATATTTTTGAACATTTGGCGTAACAGAAATACATCAAATGAATCTTACACGTTGAATTTTATTTATACCATTTTTCTGGGTTGAAGGTCATTTGAAGGTCATATTGTGTTACATGCATGAATTCGTTATTTTGTCAGGTACAACATTACGTTAACGAATATATATCATTCCATTTAAAAAAACATCGATAACCTTGAAATCTCATAAAAATGACCTTGAAATTTTTTTTCCCTTGCACCGTTATATGTGGCCCTTCAAACAGTGTAACTTTGTCCTACGAAGTTTTTTTGTACAACGAAAAGTAACGGAGATTTTTAGGTGTCCTGCTTTATCGAATTCACCCTGTATATACTATTCATCTTTCAAGCGCGTTCTGAATTTTCTAATTTGTTTTTAAAGTTTCTTATGCTCCAAGTCGAACGCCATGCAGTGTCAAAAAAACCTGAATGTTCTTTAATATTGTAATTTCTAGTGTCTATTGGAAATTAAATGAATCATTCTCGTCATAGGTCAGGAGTACAATTTCAATAAACTCACGGAAGAGGAAGTGAATTCTCTTGGCTTACCGTACGATTACGACTCGATCATGCACTATGCGAAGAATACGTTTTCGAGAGGCACGTATTTAGACACAATTCTTCCTATGGAAAGGGACGGGAAGAAACGTCCTGAGATTGGACAGAGACTTCGGCTCAGCGAAGGGGACATCGCTCAAACCAATCTTCTCTACAAATGTCACAGTAAGTGTACATCACAATTATGTTTCGTTGCTCAACGAGAGAAATAAACGAGATTCTTATTTTCAAAATTGTTTGAAAGATACAGACCATCAAAGTTCGCCATTATTACAAAATCCACCTCTACAAAACAATTTATTTCGTGATTATTATTAAAGATAGACACAATTTCATTTATTTAATCGTCATCGCAGAAGTACTTGTTAAGTAATTTACCATTTTATACGCAAATGTCATTTTCTAATTCAAAAATATTAAAAATATTAAAAATATCTTATTTTTGCAAATTTAAGCTTCAACACAAGTGTGAAAAATCTTTAAAAAACTTATCCGTATTCTACCATTTTTTTCTCTTTAAATTTCCGAGTTTCAATTTGCAGAAACTAAAAAATTGCGGGTAGGATAGGCCGGCAGATTCTTTTATAATGTATAACCACATCTCCATTTCATTATTATACTATATTATTCTGACGTTTTTGAAGACACCGTTGGTAAACGTACAAAAGTAAATTAACTGGAATATTCTTCGTGCAATACACGGAGAAAATCTTTTCTTATAATCACATTGCTGTTTTCATTACATTACTAATGATTCATAACGTAACACAAGAGAGGTTTCCTTCAGGATGATAACGTCGGGAGAAAGATAATTCTGTAAAGATATCCTCGCCAGTGAAAGAATTGTATAATTCATTACACGTAAACTGTAACCAACGTTATCGTAGTTTCTAAAACAAAAATTTTCATTTTACATAAAGCTGTTTATAAGATTACGGTCAAAGACTTTAATATTTCATTTATTGTTACGGTGATGCGTCTAAATCGTGAAACAGTAGGCGAAAAATTATATTCGAATAGATGGTGTGAAGACGATTGGAGAAAATTAATTTCTACACCTTCTAACTACTATCTTTTATGCAAAGAAAAAGGATATTTTTAAAGAATATATGTATAGCCTTCCCCTGTATAGCAAATTAGAATTATTACTCCAATTGGAACCCGTCGTTCTCACCGGTATACGCTTCGCGAAAACGGACTTATAAATAATCTTAATACGTACAAAATAAATTTGGAGGTATTTTTGGAGGTATAAAATATTTAACTTGAATTTTCAGTGTACTCTTTTACATTTAGCGTGCAGTTATTTCTATTTTAAAACTTCGCATTCGATTTGCCACGTCTTCCCGACGTCCAACTGATCTAAAATTATAGATATATCATTTTTTCATGAAATGGAACAATTATAGGCGGTGTGCTCAAAATTTCATAGTCGAAAAATAGGTCCACCCTAGTATGGAGTCTCGCATGGGACTATAATACAGTTATTATGAAATCATCGAAAGTGTCCGCCATCCGCAGGTTAATCATTAAATTTTCATGTTATAATCAGTCTGATGAATGCACATTTTTATCTCTAGAATGCGGCAGAACGTTTCAAGAAAACAGCGGTTCCTTCGGGTCGCCAACACATCCGAATAGTTCACCGGCGATTGAGGGTGAACGATGCGAATGGCGAATCACAGCGACCCACGGTGAACGCATCGTATTGAATATCACATCGTTGGACATATTTAAGAGCAATTTTTGTCGCAGCGACTATCTGGAGATTAGGGATGGGTATTGGTACAAGAGCAACGTTCTAGGTAAGCTGAATAACGCGTGATAACGGAGCCATAAACATAGGGCAGAATTTACATTCATCCCCGAGTCCCGTTGTATCACGACGGCGGCTGTATCGCGAATATTGCAATCGTTCTCGGTGAAGAAATAACCGGCGACCTTTTTTCAGACGATTCTACAGGCAATGTAGGAAACGTATTTCTACTATCACGCGCATTGGTAGTTAATGGATAAAAATTGCCTGTTTGATATGTGTATCCATATAGAAAGGTCAACAGCGATTTCCAACAGTAATCTCCTTATTTCTTCGTTAAGTTGTCATACGCGTTGTTTCTTTCGTGAATATTAATAGGTGGACGATTTCAGAAATCGTTTAAGTCCTTTAGTCCTGAATTATTCCATTCGTGTGCATGTTTCACTTTCATTTCCGGTTTAAACATTATAAGACTGTATAAACTTTTAAGTATAAACTATTAAGATATAAAAAGATTTAGTAATATTTTAAATGAAAGAAAATCAAGTATTTTTCAG
Organism: Lasioglossum figueresi; assembly: GCA_028455805.1. NCBI lineage: Eukaryota > Metazoa > Arthropoda > Insecta > Hymenoptera > Halictidae > Lasioglossum > Lasioglossum figueresi. Next base: position 17,526,738 of record CM052200.1, on the reverse strand, counting down.
ATTTATTACGGTCTGAGAAGATCTAATAATATTTTGAATGGACAAATCAAATTTCACAGAATAGTTCATAGCTTGATTCGTAACAAATGTAATGTAAAACATATTCATAAAATGCTTCATGAATATAATGTTTTAAAAAGCATGGATTGTACTTATGGAAATGTATAATTTATAAAGAAGGTACACAAAAACAAACGCAAATAAAAGACACCGAATGGTAATGTTATTCTTTGCGATATGAAATGTAAACATTTCGATAAAACAATTATCATTTCCAAAAAAAGGTATGAAATAATTAGTATTGCATTCGATAAATCCTTCGTCGTTCTCAGAAATTACAGATTACTTCCTGTTTTTCTTTATATTCAATCTCTGTTTTGTGTTAAAAAGTAAAAGCTTAATCGAATTGATTGAATTAAATGTTTATGTGTAATTAATAAATATTAAAGCAGCGAACGATCAAAGTATTTTGAACTGTTATCTCTACAAGAGCGATACTGTTTTTTGATTTTTAATAAACAATGTGCGCCTCCAATATTTTCAGTAGTCGGTCATTAACTTCAAAATTATTTTTACCATTATTATAATCATCGATAGTAAATATATTGCTAGGATAAATATTTCCTCAAAAATAAGACACAACGTCCACGTATCTTTCGATTATTAAGAATAGTTTTTGTTTATGGAAGTATGAAATGTAATAAAGAAAAAGTGGTTTTCGATATAATTGGCTAGAATAATATTGCCAGGTTATTAGAGCAGAAATTTGTAAAAATGGCAGTTGGAAATTAGTGTTGTACAAGGGCTACAAAATTATTAGGTGCAAAATAAAAAGTCTTTAACTACAATTGCATGGAAACTTCGAATAAGGGACTATGTTGCATTTATAATGCATGGAATATAGACCCTTATTCGAGGTTTCCATTCAATTGTAAAATAATCAAAATCGTAATATATAGTTTCTACGGGTTCGGTTTCCTCGTATTAACCCTTGGTACTTGAGTGGTGCCTCGAAGTAACCATTAAAAATTGCTGTACCATTTCACGCACAATATTGTTTACGTTATTAAATATCTTGGTATCTAATCAATTACTAATTACTACACAGTCAAGTATTGCACTTGGTATTATAACAATTTCATATCCATAAAATTAAAAAAATCATATGCAATTAAATTATTCTAGGTCGGAAGAAATGTTTATCCCTTTGCACTCGAGAGGAGACTCTGAGGCGCTACTAAAAATTGCTGTGCCATTATTCAAAATATTGTTTGCATTACTATATATGTTGGTATCTAATGAATTACTAAACATTTAAGTATTGTGTGAGGTATTATATAAATTTCATATTCATACAGAGAAAAGAATTAATATAGAATGGAATTATTCTAGGTCGAAAGAAATGTTTAATTTTTCAGTTAAAATAGGTCCGAGTGCAAAGGGTTAATATTCGAATTGAAATAGCTCCGACTGCAAAGGGTTAAAATCAAGTGTAACCACTCTGCACCCCCTCGCATATTTAAAATTGATCATTCCATTGAAGAGAAACTGTCTTACGGGATCGAACTCGGCAAGTTCTGCATTGAATAACATTGGCTTCGATAATGACGCAGGTCGATTCTGTGGGAGCGGGAAGATCCACGAACCCATCGTCTCCACTGGAAGTAGAATGCTGGTAACGTACGTGACGTCCAGTCGTCAGAGCGGGCACCGTGGTTTCACGGCGAGCTACGAGGCCGTTTGCGGCGGCGAGGTTGAGCTCGACGGCACCGGTCATTTAGAGTCACCAAATTACCCGGAGGAGTACCAATCGAGCAAGGAGTGCATCTGGAAGTTGTCTGTGCCGGAGAACTTCCAAGTGGCTCTAAAGTTTCAATCCTTCGAGATCGAGAACCACGACAATTGTGTGTACGACTACGTCGAGGTCCGCGACGGTCATAACCCCGACTCCCCATTGATCGGGGTTTATTGCGGCTACAAAATACCGCCAGACATTAAATCCGCCGGGAACAAACTATTGGTGAAGTTCGTTAGCGACGTATCCGTGCAGAAGGCTGGATTTTCAGCGACGTTCATGAAAGGTGCGATTTCGTTTCGCCTACGATAACTTTAAAACGATTAAAGTCCTGCTATAGTAATGTCTCTATTCTATATACGCGAAAGAGATGCGCACGATATTCGGGAGCCCAAAAGCTCAATCGAGACAATATTAATTTAGTCGCAGAACTACTTTCTTTTCAATTATTTTCATAGGAGAATTTTACAGACGTATTTGTAACATTTTTCTGATTGAAACGAGTCTAAAAACGACACAATTTGGATTATATCTACTTGTTTAATTTACGATATAGTAAAGCCTCGATTATCCGAACCGACGATGTTCGAGTTCTCCGCGATTCACGTGTAAACAGTTCAATCTAATCCGATCCACATAGAACACGATGTATTTTATAAATTAATAAGAATTTATACCACCCCATTACCTAAGTTCTGCCGATTAGTTCGGATAATCGAGGTTCTACTGTATCGTGAATTAAGTAAGTAAATATGATCCAAATTGTGTCATGTTTGGAGTTATTTTATTCAGAAAAGTATCACGAATACGTTGATAAAATTTTCATAAAAATAACATTAGAAACATAAAAGTTTTTATCATTAGATCAATATTATATGGAGACGTTACTGTAATTCCTCGATTTTTATAAAACGTGCACTTAATTTAACTTAGTAAGATCACGGTCACGAAAGTGCTAAAAAATGTTTTTAATTAATTTGTACTGAAAATTCGAAATATTGCAGAATTTGACGAGTGTGTCCTAATCGAGCACGGTTGCGAGCACGATTGTATCAACACTTTGGGTGGATTCGAGTGCTCTTGTAAACCAGGTTACGAACTGCATTCCGATGGAAAACATTGCGAAGGTAAGTTTTTCCAGCAATACAACATTTCTCGTTGTATTTTCACATATCTATTGTAATGAATATGTTACTGTTAGATGCTTGTGGCGGAGTGTTCGAGGATAGCAACGGAACCATCACGAGTCCTTCATTTCCGGTGACCTACCCCGGAAACAAGGTCTGCGTTTGGGAAGTCATAGCCCCTCCCCAATATCGTATCACGCTGAACTTCACGCACTTTGACCTGGAAGGTAACAAAGCCCGACAGCAAGATTGCGAATACGACGCTGTCGAAGTCAGTAGCAAGCTGGGCGACGATATCTTGAGGAAACACGGGGTTTTCTGCGGTTCGAGACCACCCCCATTAATTATATCCGAGGGAAATTTTATGAGAGTAGCTTTTACGTCTGATAACAGGTATTAGTTCTGTCATTTATTTAAATATGTGTATTGGATCTGCTCAGGAAAATAGACTGCGGATTTATGGCAATAATAAACAGATGGAAGCGGTAGACAGACTAAAAGAATTCAAGAATATATAAATGCATTAGTTTCAGACTATTAAAATGATTAAATCAAGAAAGGAATTTCTATTTGACTTCTATTTCTTGCAATTTTTATTTTGCATAAAGATCCGCAATCTAATGAAATATATAAAACTTTTTTAAATACTACAGTGTATAATTCTGTTACAAAATAATAGAAGAATTATCATAGTGTCGTAATGTACTTGAATACATAATTAATTTGAGCAAATGATAATTGATTGATATATTTCCTGCGATTTGTAACTTTTCATACGCTTTTGCGTTTTTGCCACTAAAACACTGTGTCGGTTTGTTTGTCACAGTATTCAGAAAACAGGGTTTGCAGCTGTTTTCTTTACGGACATGGACGAGTGTGCAAACAACAACGGTGGCTGTCAACACGAATGCAGAAACACAATAGGCTCTTATCAATGTTCGTGTCACAACGGCTTCACGCTTCATGAAAATGGACACGACTGCAAGGAGGGTGGTTGTAAATATGAAATTGTTGCACCAATGGGCTCTATTACGTCGCCCAATTATCCGGATCATTATCCAGGCCTGAAGGAATGCGTTTGGCATTTCCTGACCAAACCTGGTCATCGTATTAAATTAGTTAGTACTTTTAACACTACCTTATAGATTTATCTTTATTTATTTGCTATGTGTAAAGCCAAAAGTGATTACTAGACTGAGGATTTTATACATTTGTGACCACATTGACTAGGTGATATATTTAAAATAGTAGGAAGATTAAAAGACTGAGAATATCAGTATATTATTTCTATTAGAAAGAACTTCCTATTTAATTTCTACTTCTTGCAATTAATGCAGCAAGTTTCTTCAGTTCAAGTTCGATACTAATATAGTTATAATAATTACAAAGTACCCTATAGTTTACGAGATAACTAAATATTAAATATTTTTATTGTTGTTTCTACGTTTAGTGTGGCTTGAATGCACGTTTTATTTTGTGTTAGTAAATTAACGTAAAATATTTAATAGAATATGATTTCTATAGCTTATACATATATACACTGAAGATGTTAAATTATTGATTAACGGTATTTTAATTGTGTTTCGTCTCTTTTCAAAGGCTAGCTTAATGAAAAGAGAATCTGAAGTCATTCACAATTCAATTCAAAGTATTCAAAGCATAATTTATAATACATTCGCTTTAATGACGAATATAATAGATGATCATAAATCAATTTAATGTTCTGCAGATCTTCAAAGTCTTCGAGATGGAATCCCATCAAGAATGTGCTTACGATCATATCGCTATTTACGACGGAGATTCTCCGGAGAGTCATATTCTCGGGAAATTCTGCGGTACAAAGGAACCTCATCCAATTTTAGCGACGGGAAATCAAATGTATATGGTTTTCAAGAGCGATGTTTCCGTCCAGAGGAAAGGTTTCCTCGCTACGCATAGCACTGGTAAGGAACAGCAATCAGAAGATCTAATACATTATTGGCACCTATCAAATCAATTTAACTATTACGGTGTTCCAGAAAATATTAGATAACTGTTGTTTCGAGTACAGCATAATGTACTGTTTTTACATTTCGCTAATCAATGGTATTGTCATAAATGCACAAAATTCAGAGTTTACTCACGAGCAATGTGGAATTCAAAATATTTCCTGGGCCGCTGTAATAGAACCTTATATTTCACATAAAATAATATCTCAAAACTTTACAATAAGAGAACGTCTCAATAATGATGAGTTGTAACTGGAACAGCGAAGTTTTAATTTTGGAACAATTGTTCTTAAGATCAGTATTTGCCTACAAAATTACCAAAGTACCACTTTAAATAATGCATTTCAACTTAATTATAGAAGCAGCTCCCATTGTGTCACAGATTATACAATATGTAATTCGCTTTCAATCTCGCTCCGAAGGCACGAACGTTTTCGTGCCTCGCTCTCTTATAAAATCGCGTTCAACCATCGAAATCGCATGTGACCTATCAAGTAAACCGGGCTCTGTTCCGTGGACTCTCATTTACAGTCGTTAGTCGTTTAAAAAGTCGCGAAATCGGATAATGTTTGAAGCAGACACTCATTTTGCTAACGTAATTGTGTCACACAGCCTGCGGTGGTCACCTGGTCGCAACGGATGAAGTCAAGTATTTGTACTCGCATGCGAAGTACAGCTATCATAATTATGACCACAGGACGGATTGCGATTGGGCGATAGAGGCACCGCCTGGTAAAAACGTGCATTTAACTTTCCTCAAGTTCCATCTTGAATACGAGACCGAATGCAACTACGATTTTGTAGAAGTTTATTCGGGGCTGGACACTTCGGGCCCCATGTATGGACGATACTGTGGTAATAGTGTAAGTGTACTTACAGTATTAAATATAATTACTCTTTCTGATCTACTCATTCAACCCTTTGCACTCGGAGCTATTTTAACTCGAAAATCAAACATTTCTTCCGCGACCTAGAATAATTCTATTCTATATCATTTTTTTTCATTTTACGTATATGAAATTGATATAATATCTCGTACAATACTTAAATGTTTAATAATTGATTAGACGCCAACATATTTAATAATCTAAACAATGTTTTGAATAATGGTATATGAATTTTTAGTGGTGACTCTCAGTCACCACTCGAGTGTTAAGGGTTAATTAAATTATTGGGAAACCACTGAAAAGAAGTCACGCCTGACCCATTATAGATGCTTCCGTAGTCCCAATGTGTGTGTGTTTAAGGGGTTTGACAGCACACGCTGCGTAATATGTGTGACTGTTTAGCCATTCCTTCCAAGTGACCTCTTTTCAACTCGAAATAATACTTAATTGCTGCACAGTCTTACGATTATAATTTCGTTCCAGAACACTACGGACTTTACTTCGATGAACGAGGCACTGTTGGTAAGGTTCCGGACGGACGACACGATATCGAACAAAGGATTCGTGGCAGTTTTTGTGGCGGTCGACTGGCAAGTCAGCGGCGAGAACTACGGAGGTTCGGACAACGAAGACACTGATGAGGAGAACCTCTGATCCGTGGCCGGCCTCGCCAATCGATTAAGTTACGGATGGTACATCGGTTCAGTCTTACGAAGCAACGATCAAAGCGAGAACGAATAAAATCGTTCCTGAAGCGAGCGTCCAACGTTCGACGGAGCCTGGATGCAAATCTTGCTCGATCGTCGAGGCCGTCAAGCTTACTCTTTCCGGAGAACGTCCATACAAAGCAAATCTCGCAACCCGACCGAATATGATCATGCACGCCTAACATCGATCCGTGTTCACCTGGAGAAGCATCGTGGATAAATCGAGTTTCACAAGGATAATTTATTCCATCGCCGAGGCGGTAACACGTCTTTCCGTTCTGGATTAGTATACATATGTACGAGTTCGAAATTCGGCCTATCGACGGGCCAATCGTGCCATTATATGTTTAGGTAAATTCGCGTTACACTGTTAACTCCTCTAAGTTCGACCCCAATAAAACAGCACGTTCTGTTCGGGAGAAGAAAATGGAAAAGGAAAAGGATATCATTGCCAAGGTGATTGCCTACGTCCATCGTTATGGGATTTCAATAAGGAACCGGTGCCAACGAGAAGGCACGCAAAGTTGATACGAAAAGACAGTTGAATTTCTTCGACGTTGTTCTCGCAAACACTGCCTTGCAAACTTACCAAATGATTCGACGAATGATCATCACAGATCAATTTCTTCCCGGCCACTCCCGAATCCCTCCCTCTTCCTTTCTCTTTTGACGAAAGTGCTTCGCCATTCAAGAGTCTCACCTTGAACGTACGCTGATAAATGGTTCTAAACTGTAACGGTCAAACAATAAGGCAAGACGAGGGTGTTCTGATTGCCGAATGATTAGCGTTCCCCGCCAAACGGCCTTCGCTCGGACACGTTCGGTGGAAACGTTCCAAATAACAACTTGTGCAAATATTTGGGTAATCTAGATATAAATTTAGTAATAGCGCTGATCGATCCTACAATCAGCGATAGAAATTTTAAGTCGAGCCTCGATCGAACTGTTCCGCGTGCTCGCGTTATGTCGAGGTTCCCGGCGACCGTTTATTGTACATAGATAAAAATTTAGATGTAGACGTCGTGCCGTTTTATATGTAGTCATAGAATCGACGACCGATCAAATATTTCGCTATTCGAGTTTTTTCCGACAGTTCTTGACTCTGTACTTTGCCATCCGTGTTTCCCGACGAAACGCTGTGCAGCAACCAGTGATGGGCAAAAATCATTTTAGAAAAATATACAAATCACAAATATTAAGTCGTTCAGAAAGTTCTACGGATTGCTCATGGCAAGCTCTGGCCTATACTGCATTCATATTCCGTGTTTGTTATCTTTTGTTTTTTTTAAATTAGGTATTCTGGAATAAATAAGCACTGTGTATCCCTCAGAGTTCAGTGAAAATGGTTTTATAATTGCGACTCAAAAGCAACCTGAAAAGGGACATATCCGGCGTTGCATTTTTCTGGCCTTCAATTTGATCGAAACCGTGGCAATTGATTGAAGCAATTGATGGAAGAGAGTTATGATGACAATATTATATCTACATATACATGTGAACATTGGTAGAAATGGTTTACAAACGGAGATTTTATCTTATCTGGTAAGAAACATGGTGGAAGACTCCCAGATTTGAAAACAGACGAATTGTTATTTTTTTCCTTGCTAAATCAACGAACGAGCTTGAAAACCAGTTAGAGGCAGGCGAAGTTACCGTCTGCACACATTTTTTTAATAAAACGTCCGCAGTACTTTTTAAACGAATTAATACATTATCAACTTGTAATTTATTTATTTCCGAAAGCGAAATGTATTTAGATATTGTATTCGACTGTTATATCATTACAAAATTCTTCTATGAAACACATAACTCAGTTGACAAATACCATGGCATTTTGTCTTTAACCATATCATGGAATGTGAAATTATTCTGTAATTAAATGCAAAATGCCGAGGTATTCGTTAACTGATTTATATAGTCGATAAAAGTATTCGGTATTTACACTATACCGTATTTTAATTACAAAAGCATTCGACGCTGCTCATCACTGGCAGTAACGATGCATAAAGGGTTCCACTTTACTCAATCGACACGAATCGTTAGTGATATCAGTGAGAGAATAACGAGAAATCCGCGATTCGATTCGACGAAAGAAAAATGTCTGAAATGTTGAGTGTAGTTTTTAGAAAACGTGTACTTATCAGTTAATTGAATTAAGAGAACGATCTATTAACTACACTATGGATCGAATACAATCTACAATCTACAATGGAAATATTACCATTCTGCACGAGCGTAATTAATAGACTGCGGATGTCATGCGTTTTTGGCAAAATTGAGTAAGTGCAATTTAAAACAGGAAAAACATTAGAAGAATTTAGAAGTACACTATTATATTACTTTTAATCTATTAAGCATATTGAGAAAGAAAACAAACCTGTGTTTCGCTCTCTAATTTGTTATAATTCAGATAGAAAATGTTTATTTTCAATAAAGATCCGCAGTCTAGTAATTCGTTAACAAAATGCGATCTTTTCTTCGGTGTTCATAATTTTCTTACTTCTTGTTTTCTAAGTAATCTCTTAACTCTTCACTTATATCATTATGTTCTGATTGTGTTTATTGAATAATGTACTTCTCGACTTTGAAAGTTTGTTCGAAATATTCTTTTAACATATCACGCTTTTATTGTATCATAATTGTGTATAATATGTGTTAAACGAATTAAGAGAGTATTATAACAAGATAAAATAAGAAATTTAGACATAGAAGTATGAATACAACGCAAGAGGAACTTACTAGTACTTGTAATATCGATAATAATGTTAAATTTTAACCATATTCGTGTGGATCGATTAAAATGGGAGACTGTGTGAAACAAGAACAAAAGTATCCAGTCAGGAAAATAAACAGATAATAGTGATAAGTTTAATTGTTAACGGTTAACGAAGAAAAACATCGGCATATTATACTCTAAAATACATAAAGCCAGCCGAAGTAAACTAAAGGTCACAGTAATTTCAGGTAAACTTGTCCATTTACTGAAAATATGATTTACGCGTTGGACGTTTTTTAATAACTCGCAACTAAATACTAAAGAAATATATTTATAAAATAAGGTTGCATTCAGCGAGAACCGATTTACGAAAACAAAATCGAATTATAGTCGATTCAAAATTTCTAGTTCCAATGAATGATTCCAAATGTATCATTCCGAATTCGCCAAGAGACTCGTGTTTTGAACAAGAAAAGAAAAAGAAATGTTATTCTTTGTATATCGTATTTGAGAATCGCGCGTTTGCGTGTAAACACCATATCATGTAAGAAACACCAAAAATACTGTCAGTGGAAAGAAGATTATTCGAGTGAGTAATTTCTCAAAATTTCTAGATTTCTTTTTATATTCTTTCTACATGATGCACTGCCTTGTGAACATTTTTAATAACGTCACGCAAGAAGTTTTTCGCCAAAATGGTGTATCGTTCGTTTTTGTTTCGCGTTGCGTCGCGTGCATCGTACTGCAAGACGAATACGGCCTATATTAATCAAAAGGACATGTTTATATCCGAACACGAGTGTAAACACAGTGATTAAACTACAGTGATTTCGATTTTTGTTTGCAAGTATGCATGTATGTGTCTTAAATACACGCATATAGTGTCGCTCCTTTAAAAGAACAGTTCATACGCCTAACACACACGTATAATATCTTATCTATTAACGGATGATAAGAACCATATTAGGCGCCGCGTCAAGTTCCTTTTTGTAAATTATATGTGATTTATTTGTTCTCAGAAATACACGTTATAGGCACTCTACATATTATTATATAAACACTATACTATACTTCCATTGTGCGCGATTCCTGCAACAAACGACACTTCCGCGTCCACATATTTTCCTTTATTTTAGGGGGAGGTTCCTTCGAAAATCGAGTTTTCTCTATTGTCAACGATTCTATCGTCAATATGTTTATTTTTCCACTCGTAAAGAACAAATACACGGTAACCATGTTGATTGACATTGAAATAAATATTATTTCAAAGTAAAACTAGATATCTAAATAAAAACTGAAGACAGAACCTTAAAGATCAGCTTTGTACCTTAAAATGATATACAGAATGATCGATAACTGGTAGTACAACCGAAAATGAGGCGATTCTAGGCGATATAGGGCTTTCATAAATAACAAATAGGGCTTTCATGAATAAGTAACAAATTTTAACTTACGACGATGCGCGGAAACAGCAGGCAAGTATAATATATCATTCGTAATTAAGAATTATATCGTTGTACTGGTAGAATTAGTTTTTTTTTTAATTATTTTCCTCGCTATTACACTATTACGGTACGCAGATCAGTAACTCGGTATATTTGATAATGTGATACAGCCGACGCTTAAAGCATGTCAAATTATCAAAATTCTAGTGTAATTACATAATATACATTATACATAATCAGAGACAAGTAAAATACATATTTTGATCGGTGTTGAGAAATAATTCAAGAAATACTTTCGACTGTTCCTCATAGATAGCACTGTACATTGCTGTACATCCAGAGAGCATACGCCTTTGAAGAGGTTAGATCAGTGCTGCGATATGGTGCAACATTTCATGCGCAAGTGCAGCCAAAACAGTAACGTATCTAAACATATTAGGATGATGAGGTAGCAGAGCCCTGAGGCAGTTATATTGGCGGGAATGTACCGAAACAATCTGTTCCGGACAAAAAAACTCCAGGACGTGTCCTACGAGTTACAAAATATGCACAAATACGCTTGTTATACATTCATTTTTCAAAATCAAATCATACCAATTTTTAAAAATTCTGTCTCGAGAATCTTACTTTATTGAGGCTGAAATCATCGCGCGTGAAATGTTGCACCATATCGCAGCATTGGGTTAGATTTTCAAACTTCGTATAAACGTTCGTAAACGTCCTGTAAACGTCTAGAGAACGTTAATTTTGGATGTCCAAAGAACGTTCTAAAAATTTCGATACAAGATGTCTTCAGGACGTCCCACTTTCTAAATGGGACCTTCTTACGATATTTACAGAATGTAACGAAGTATACATGTACATTATATTTAAATGCATCGGACGTAAATAGATAAGATGGTTTGTGTAATTTGGGTGTAATAGCTATTCTAACATATGTATTTGTTAGATACTAAATAATGTAAAAAACCCACATTATTTAAAAAATCAAGTACGGTCTATTTTATGCAATGACGAGTCTTTCGCTCAGGAGTCTCGAACATATTTGTTCTCACACACACCGTGAAACTCCGACGACAGTCATTTCAAGGTGCACTGGAATAAGAAAGTCAATTTGCATATGCAAAAAATGTACTAAACCTACGTTTCCATAGTTAATTCCATGGCACTTTTATTTGATAAATTACATTGAATCAAAACTAACACATATTATTCGATAACCTGAGTTCTGTAGAAATTAAAACGCGATTATTCGTTAAAAATTCGCAGAGAATGATATCTTTAAATGTCTATTAGCAATACACAACGTGTAGTTCAAACATTCATCTCATTGATTACGGCCATAATTTGTTAACGAGGTCGTGGTCACGCATTATGCGAATGTAGGAAGGATACGTTCCATGCGTATATACCTGCGTATACTATTATAAATATGATGTGTATGAGAATATGACAATTTACTATATCAATTATCAAACATAACCTACTTAGGTTATATATAACTGCAAATTGTTGAATATAATTTAAAAAATATCCATTAAGGACAAAGAAATTGCTAGATATGTTTATTTATTGCAATTTCGTTGCATTTTGTTTTAATCGATGTTATGCATTTTGTTTTAACCGATGTGTTTGCTTGGTTGAGGGCTTAGCTGTAAATTATCGTTGCCGAGTCAACGAACAGGCCATTCTACACTAATTTCTCGTTGAAATTTGTAAAATCAATAAAATAAATGTCGCATGACAGTCGCGAGGTACTATATTTTGCGAGTAGGAAACATGCGTGAAGGCGTTCTGGCGTGTTGCGGTCGAGTGTCGTCCAATCAGAAGCTAGGGTGAGGTCACTGGCGGCCAATGATCGTGCGCAGAAAGAGTCGATAGTCGAGGCTATAAGATCCCGTCGCTGGCGTCCCTCGCGCATTAATCGTTTGGTCTTCATTCGTGTATTGTGTGTTGTTGATAACAGAAGCGGCATTACTTGCTCTAACTATCGGCTACCCAATTTTTACGAGGACGTAAAAAATTTATTAATACTTCAAAATGGTAAGAGAATTCCACCGAGTAGTTTCACTCCTGAGAAATAACGCATTTACAAGTACGACGTGTTAATTGAAGTACGCTGTTACATTGTAACATTCGTACCGGCCGGCTCCGCCCTTTCCACAATGAATCTTCTCAGGAATCTCAATATTCTTCATATAAATTCAAAACCATTTGCTTTAATATCAATTTCTTTTCGTTTTACTCGGGGTATGGATTTATCGTAGAAAAATTGCAATTTCGTGTGATCGTGAAAATGTCAGATTTTGTTTCCGCGTTGACAAGAAGAGGGGGAAGTGTACGTCGTTTTGATGACGCGATCGATATTTTAAAGAAGCTGACATTTTCTAGTAGACATTTCCAGGAAATATCACACTTTAAATTCCAAAGAAATTAGATATTCAACGAAAAGTTCAACATAGATCAAGCTGAGATTAGCCGATTCAGCTAAACTATTGTAGAAAACGTTTTACCATTTTGTCATTTCGAAAGTTACCGAAAATGAGTCGAATAAGATTACAACAGTATTAAATAAGCATTCTTTCTTTATAAAATTCTAGCATATACATATTTTATAACAGAACTAACATAGACTAATCAATTATCGTCTCACGATTACACTATTTCTTTGCCAGCGAAAATAAACTTATTCATTTTTTAAAATAATTTATATATATTGGTAGACATTTAAATTATACAAAAAAGAATTTTAAAAAAGCACTAAGAGGTTAGTTAATAAACTTAGTTCCTAACTTTATAATATTAAGCGAGGCTCTTGTTTTATGGGCGAAACATGAACACAACGAGTCCAGTTCGTGTTTTATTTCGTATGATAGTCATTTTTTTCATCGATTATGCTCTGTCGGGAAAGCAGAGATTGATATTATAAACCATTTTTCGTAAAATTTTCTGTTTCAAATTTCGAGTCGCCGAAAATCCTTCTTGAAAATATAAAACGAAGCTATTTGCAAAATTTCAGCCAAATCGGGCGTGATAGGTTTTCGGAAGTACAGCTGGCTGTTTTATGAATAGCAATATGCATAAAAACTTTCATGTAATTCTGTTTTTCAGCGTGAATGTATCTCAATCCACGTTGGCCAGGCTGGTGTCCAAATTGGTAATGCTTGCTGGGAGTTGTATTGTCTGGAGCATGGTATTCAGCCTGATGGTCAAATGCCGTCAGATAAAACTATTGGAGGAGGTGACGATAGTTTCAATACTTTCTTCAGTGAAACTGGTGCCGGAAAACATGTTCCCAGAGCTGTTTTCATCGACTTAGAGCCTACAGTAGTCGGTATGTAACTGCATAAAATTTTAATTATTAACACGTTAAACACAAAGCATATTTTGCTGGACTTCTGTTTACGCTGCCCCATTGTGTGGCGCGACGTTTGATGTGTTAACTTTCTGATGTAATAAATAACTCATTATATACAAATAGTAAATATAATATACTAGGCTCTTACATATTAAAGAAATCCGTGATTCTATTCTGTGTTAATGAATTAACAGATCGTTGCTCAATGATATTTTGGACAGTAACCAAAGCAGAGAATACATTTTCTTCGATATCATTGCGTCTTTCTACGAAACGTTGTGAAACATTTACTGCTGTTTTGGTTTATTTAGGTTCCACACTTGTGGAAAATAATTCGAATTAAAGGAAGTTTTATTTCGATTTATAGAGATTTTCCCAAAGTGCAGCGGAAGGGAATGAACAAAATTTTCGGCTTATAGAAATTTTCGAGTTATCGAGGTTTGACTGTATTTCGTCACATCATTTCTTTTTCCAGACGAAGTTCGCACAGGCACATATCGTCAGCTCTTCCATCCAGAACAATTGATCACAGGCAAAGAGGATGCTGCAAACAATTATGCTCGCGGCCATTATACAATTGGGAAAGAAATCGTTGATCTGGTCTTGGATCGTATTCGTAAACTTGCTGATCAATGTACTGGACTTCAAGGTTTTCTCATCTTCCACTCGTTCGGAGGTGGCACTGGCTCTGGCTTCACGTCGTTGTTGATGGAACGCTTATCTGTGGATTATGGAAAGAAGTCGAAGTTGGAGTTTGCAATTTATCCTGCACCACAAGTTTCCACTGCTGTGGTCGAACCTTACAACTCTATTCTGACTACCCATACCACTTTAGAACATTCCGATTGTGCATTTATGGTCGACAATGAGGCTATATATGATATTTGTCGACGTAACTTGGACATTGAGAGACCAACGTACACGAACCTGAACAGACTGATAGGTCAAATCGTTTCTTCGATCACTGCCTCTCTTCGTTTCGACGGTGCTCTTAACGTTGACTTGACAGAATTCCAAACTAACTTAGTACCTTACCCAAGAATTCACTTCCCTCTGGTAACTTATGCCCCAGTCATTTCCGCGGAAAAGGCTTACCATGAACAGCTCTCTGTTGCGGAAATCACGAATGCTTGCTTCGAACCAGCCAATCAGATGGTCAAATGCGATCCACGTCACGGAAAGTATATGGCCTGCTGTATGTTGTATAGAGGAGACGTTGTACCAAAGGATGTTAATGCAGCTATCGCAACTATCAAGACAAAACGCACCATCCAATTCGTCGATTGGTGTCCGACTGGTTTCAAAGTTGGCATTAACTATCAACCACCTACTGTTGTACCGGGTGGTGACCTTGCTAAAGTACAACGAGCTGTTTGCATGTTGTCGAATACTACTGCTATTGCAGAGGCTTGGGCTCGACTTGACCATAAATTCGATCTGATGTACGCAAAGAGAGCATTCGTACACTGGTACGTTGGTGAGGGTATGGAAGAGGGTGAGTTCTCAGAGGCACGTGAAGATCTCGCTGCCTTAGAGAAGGATTATGAAGAAGTTGGTATGGATTCTGCTGAAGGTGAGGGAGAAGGTGCTGAAGAATACTAAACAAATCCTCATGATTTTTCAACGAGAAACAATATGAAATAAATGAGCGAATTTGCAAACGTTATTGTCTCATGTATGTCACCTGACCTTTATGTTTCCTAAATCATTTTATTAATTACGCAATTAGTAGATTACTTTCAGTTATATGTTATACATTTAAAACCGTGTCAGTTCTATTCTCGAATAATAGAGAAGTGTTTAGTTTAATTGTCACGCAACTTGTTACGTTAACATAGAATTATAATATTTAGAAAATGAAAAGTAATGAATTGTTTTATTAGTTCTCTAAAGAAAACAATTGTATAAAATAAATAAAAATATTATCCATTTTTATCGGGTAATTGTCTACGGTAATACCGTAACATAAAACTATTATCCGACTATTGAGTATCGGAAAAGAAAGCGATCTGGTAACTTAAGAACACGGACATTTATGATTTTTTTATGTTATCAATACGCAACAAATAATCTCATATACTATTTATTCCATATAGATGTAAACATTTAAAGAGTCTACAAATTTTACTTGATTACTTCCAGCTCATTAAAATTATTATTAGAAAAAGGGATAAATGTCTGTAGCTGCTGTTTTGCATTTATAAATAAAATTTGATAAATCTTATTTTTAGGTATTTAAATATTCATAAAAGAGGTAATGTGTATTCGCTATTCGTATCACATATATGTATAGTTTTCACTCATAGTTTCATGGACTTTATTTGTCATAAGATGCTTGTTGCCAGTGATAGAGGTTTTCATTTTCATTTTGCAATACCGATCCTCTGTCTAAATAGTTTAAACGTGTCATCTCGAACGGTTCAACAGTCTCGATTAGAATACATTTGAAAAATCAGCGTACGTGCGCATATGACAAGCATGCGACCCGGAATACTTCGTCTAATAATTTGTCGCGGTCATTCGCGTTCTCTTATTGCAAATGTAAGAATATCCCTTCTAATTCTGTTCTATCTCAGTTTATTGCACGTCAGTTGGTTCTACTTTACTCCAATAACAAGAATAGATATCTTACTGAGAATCCGCCATGAGCCCGTAGGCTCTTTACATTTGCCGAGAGCACGCATGCGCGTCATGGCAGTGCACGTCGGTGCATGTCGGTGTGCACAGTACTCTGTGTAAGGTGGCATTTTGTTAACAAAAAAAATTTGGCGGACTCGTTATTTTAAAAATTCTGCAAATGTTACCGACACGTCATTGAATAGTGCGTCCAAACGGACCGACCATGTGTTCAGGACCACGGCGAGTAATATGAGTGAGTGAACGCAGTATTACTTCAAGTTTTTCAGTAACGTTTCCCTCCGGGAAAGAATGTAAAAAGTATTGCACGGATATCGATACAATATTCAATCGATGCATCGAGACTGAGGTGTCGATGCGTAATCAAGATCGAATGAAATATGTTCGAAGTGGATTCGGACAAGTGGCTCGAGACAGGTGTATCGATGTCTCTGGCGTATCGATATATTGTTTGCATACTTACTCGCAAGACAAGAAGCTACTGCCTTGGATGTATGCAGTGGAGTGCAGCCCCTCCAACTCCAACTTGAGTTCTCTTTGCAACGTTCTCCGGTTTCCTCAATCACGTTTTTTTTCTCGTGTGCTGAATAATGCATTTATAGTGAGACCGTTTCAAAAAATGTTACCTTTATTTCATGACTACTTGCGATAAGAATGAGAGTAAGTATTCTCCGGCCGAAGTCATGAATGTTTTCGAGGCAATTATACGTAATTTCTTATGTGCCTTATCTTCCTGCTTAAGCCGGAGTTGTACGAGGTCTCTTGTACTTTTGATAAAAACATTCGCTATGCCACTTTACCTGGACAAAATCCATGTGTACACGGTGTGTACACAACACACGCCCAAATGTTGCATCTACACGTGTGATTCATCAATGTATTCGAGGATATAATACAGTACGAAGAAATTTTACGTCGTGTTGCATCCGATGCATTAGAAAGAAGTATTTTTTTTAAAATTAGGAATTCAAGAATGGCGTGATATACAATAATCAGTTTGTTTAATATTGACCCATAGCTGGGATACAGTTCATTATGCTTGGTAGGTGAATTACTGAAAAATACTTCTGATAAGATCACAAAGCATTCTTTCTGCACATTAATCTTCAGGTTATACTCTTATCTCTTTTGTTGTCTACTTATCAATTCAAATAGTCCTGAACTCAATTACCTTTGTCTCCTAGTGCAAGCAAAAACCTACATATGTAACAATACAGTGTGTAGTACATTTAGTAAATATTTCATCGTATTGCAATGGTGGTTTTAAAGAATACATAAATATTCATCAATTAAACGTTTAATTATTTATCAGTAGACTATAGATCTTTATGCAAAATAAAACATGTTCGCGTTGTTTGCAGAACATAGGAGTCAAATCAAAATTGTATTCTAATATTTTTAACATGTCCACTGCTTTAAATTCTACATACACATTTTTGTCATAAATGCATAAAATCTGCAGTGTATTTATCAGTTACTATAACTGATTAAAATATGTATACGCTTCAATATTCTTTTGCATTTTTAATAAAGATGTTGTTATACATAATGTATATTTTTTGAACTTATTCTATCTGTATATGTTGACAACAGATCACTGTTATTTCATTAATTTGGCATCAATTTGTCTTTCATATATTGACTATTTGTGGATTATATTTTTATATCAGTATTTTCCAAACTGAGAGGTACGGACTAGTTCAAATGGAGGCGCAAAAATTTTAACTGAAACTTACAAATAAACTCTTGTAACTAGACAGCGGATCTTTCTGAAAAATAAAAATTTTCTACCTGAATTGTAATAAACTGTAGTGGAATAAAGGTTAATTTTCTTTCATAATATGTTTAATAGGTTGCAAGTAATATAACAGTGTTTTAAAATTCTTCTAGTGCTTTGCTATTTTAAATTACACCTACTCATTTTTGTCATATAAATGCATAAAATCCGCTGTCTACTTACAACATAAAAGGGGAGGGCGTGACAACAAAGTTTGGAAAGTACTGCTTTAAATGGACAATGTAACAACTATAATTTATATCTATTACATACTCTATTCTCTACTTTTGCTTAAATTACTTATTCATTTTACAAAATACTGATGTTCTAAGTAGATATTTTGTGTTTTCCAGACCACTGTAAAGCCATGAAGATGAGTTTCTCACTGTCTTCGCTTCAGCCACTTGGCCAAAGCTTAGACAAGCACGGCCAAGCGGGGATAGCGATAGAAAGACCATATAACAGCCTTACAAAGAAACGGTTTGTTTTATTTCCTACGCTATGTTATACTAATTCATTTATATTTAAAGAATTTGTTAAAACTATGTGTTATGTTGTCAATAATTGTATTATATTGTTATTTATGAGTAGTTTAGTTCGTGTAGTAAAGAAACTATGATACAATGATTTATTCATCTTACAGAAAAGATCCAAAGCAATTTCAAAATCAGCGTTTGTGGACAAATCGTGAAGACTGCAAAGATGATTTCTGGGCAGCGATACGATCTAATTATGACTATATTATGGATACTCATTTAATAGATAGTTGTAAGGTAAGTACATAATTTTTTATACATATGCAATGCAATTTCACCTCGTGTAAATGCTATGAATTTGTTCTTAATAATAATGATAGGAAGCAAATGGTGAATTAACATGGGACGAGTCTGATGTATCAGCACAATCGTGGAATTTAAAAGAAGTTAGTAGTCAATTCTCAGAACTATACTCATGGTTAACAGTTCTTCAAGAATTGGTTTATTCGAAAGAAGAAAATTTGTTAGACAAAAGTCTGCGTGCGGTATGTATTATTCAGTTAGATTAAGGTATAATTAAACTGTGGAGTTTTCATTGATAATTTCATGAATACTATGATAAGGAAATAATCATTTCATGGATTAAAATGACCTTTATGATAAAACTAGAGTAGAAATTAACTTAATGTCTGTTAATGTAAATGTTTGTTGTATACCTCTGCAGGGGTTGTTATAAATGCATAAAAATCCACAGTCTAGTTATAATAATGAAAATTGATTGCATCAGTGACAACTAATGGAGTAGTAGTGAAATATTAGCAATAAAATGTATACCTCAGGCTCACATGGAGGAGCTGCGACGTAGGGCTTACAGAAGAAAGTTATTCAATGACCAAGCTGGAAAATTAGTGTCACGTGCCCCTGCTTTAAAAGATGAAGTAGCGTGGCGTGTTGACCATTTGAATGCGAAATGGGAATTAGTAGAACAAATTATGGCACCTGTTGAGCGACCAATATCCAATCAACAGGATATATCAGCTGGTAAGTTCATCATTTCCTTACGAGATTTTGAAATTTTGAATAGAGTATCGCTCACTGTTCTTAACAATGTATTATAGATTTTGAGCATGAAGTAAAGTGTTTGAGGAAATGGCTTCGTGAGATGGAATCTCGTCTTCAACCTTTGAGTTTTCACGTAGATTGGACATTAGGAGAACTGGAGGAAAAAGCAGTGGAACATATGGTGAGTCTTATAAAAAATATTTTTATAAAAATCAAAGATCTGTATATTGAAATCAAGAAATATGTTTAAGACTCATTATTAGGCTACGGATTTTATGCATTTATGGCCAAAATGAGTGGATGTAATTTAAAACAGTAAAAACATTAAGACAATTTAAGAACATCGCTTTGTTATTTCCAATTCATTAAAATTGTTAAGGATAGAAAGAAATTTTTATACGGTTTCTGTGTCTTGTAATTGATGAAAAAAAATTTATTTTGCATGAAGATCCGCAGTCTACTTATTATAATATTATAAAATTGAGATACTGAGTTATATTTATATTGCGAGAATAATATTGTGGATTTGTGACGTGTAATTTAATGCATTTATTTAATTCTAAAAATAAATCGAACATGAAGTCTTCGATGAGACTGAAATGAGATAAAAATACATGGTACCGTCAGAATAGATGTTTTAGGTACATTAAACAATGAAGTGTAAACAATGAGATGCATATATTCATGGGACGAGTCATTAACACAACAAATTGATATATTGTATATGTGTGTGTGCATGCATTCCATTTATAAAGCCGGATACACGTCTTTATTGTAAACGGAAACGGTCGACAGCTGACACTCACGCAAACGTACAGGATGGACGATAGTAATAGTAAATAATTACGTTTATCGTGCTTGAAATGTATAACTAGGATAGATCTATCCAAGTGATTCAAGCTGGCGTAACTTTTAGATAATAAATGCGATACCTTCAATTTTCGCAGCGATTTCTTTTTCGCGATGGTGCAATTTCGTTGCCAACCAATGACTGCAGAATTATTTTATACTTTCGTTGAGGCGAACCGATGCACTGTACATTCAGTTTCAGCTCGATTGTCTTTCTACTCCCTGTTGTGTGACTGGGTGGGCGTCGAGAACTTGACTCGTTCGTGTTGGTTCCGCATCTTTCTGTAGAGTTCTCTGTCTCCTTGTTTCTCTCGTTCTCTCCCTCCTTAATTGCATCTCGACACAAAACATGATACGTGCCAGACAATCATATGCAGAACTATAGTATTATACACTGTAATGTAGTCATATTTTCAGAATATTCGTATTCATTTTTTTGTATGTTGAACATGCGTTTCAGAATGGAAAATTTGATGAAATTTGTTATATTGTATAAGTTCTGATATTTCATTTATCAGTTTCAGAAGGTATATAAACAATAACTATGAAAGAATATATGAAAGAATTATCGTCTTTGTAAATTATCTGCATATCTTGTATGTATATTAAGATTCGAAAGTTTAGTTTTATTTGCGCCTATTTCTAATTTTCTAAAACAAAATTATTTGAAAAAGATTACATTACATGTTGTCGACTCATTTCTGTACAGAATTCTGTAATCTTTCATTTTATCGCTATTTGTACGTTGTCGTGTATATTTCTTTTATTATGACTATATCGTTTATGGATAAGTTCAAGTGTAATATATTTTTTAGAAACAGAATTATATTTGTAGACGTCAAGATATGTATCGGTCTAAATGAGATATCAAAATCGTGTTATAACAAATTATATGAGCTACAGGAATAGTGTCTGATTATATAGAAAGGGATCCATTAATTATGTAGTATGTTCTATTAGATAATACGTAATTAAGTGGATTGTACTGCATGTGATTACAGCATTTATACTACCGATTTGTTTTACTGCATTATTGAACATAATTATCAATAGGTTCATTGTTCAATAATGCAGCAAAACGAATCGGTCTTATAAATGCTGAAATCACATGCAATACAATCCACTTAATTATGTATTATCTAATAGAATATAGTACATAATTAATGGATCCCTTTCTATGTAATCAGACACTGTTCCTGTTTCACTGTTGTTTCATTGGAAATGATACTATTGATATTGGGTTGGAAAAAAAGTTCGTAACGTTTTCAAATTAAGAACCGAAGATAAAATTAAGGTATTTATTCGTATGTTTATTCAATAACACGAGAAGTTACCTCGAAAATGGGAAAATATCTTATTGAATAAATCTATGTGTAAACACTTATCTAAATATTAGCTTTCAATTTCAATATACAAACGCTACGAACTTTCGTTCCAACCCAATAATTATGTTCAATAATGCAGCAATACGAATTGTGTGAAACTAAAAATTCAATTCGTAAAAATGTTAATGTACTCTATTCTATAATAAGAAGTGCATAACGGCATTAATTTTAGTAAATTCAACGATGATTTAGAAAAATATTTACCGATAAACTTGTTAATATGAAGGTCTTTAAGGATTAATTATAAGCATATTTTCACAAAGTAAATATATCTTTTTTCAGAAGTTTCGAAGATATTTTGAAGTTAACTCAGCGATCGATAATAATGGGCCGGAAGTATTAGCCGAATGATTTAATTTTAGCTCTCTAAGCGGACGAGGATAAATTTGTTTATGTCTAGTTCGTTGCTCTCCAACAAGACCATGTGGCTCGCATGTTTGTCTTCAGCAAATTCCACGGAATCTGCTGGGAACTTTGAAACTTCTCTACATTCGCGTTTCAAACAGCGTGTATTCTATAAATTGATCTCGGCTCGCGCACGTGAAAAATAGTGAAGGTTGAAACGCCCCCTGACTGCGTTACGTAATGTTCTTCTCATAGTGTTACAGTGATAGCTGTAAAAGAACTCGATCCAGAAATCCAGTTAATGTTGGATGAGGACGATAACAATAATAATATTTAATAATGTAAATAATATTTTGAATAATGGTACATCAATTTTTAGTAGTGCCTCAGAGTCACCACTTGAGTCCTAAAGGTTAATCATGTATCCAGCAAGTTATAATCTTTGAAATAAGACGTTACATATTGACAAAAGGGACACGTTCGTCTAGTTACACGATAAGGAACCTGTAACTTCATAAGCCAAAGTCAAAAGGAATTCACAACACAATTGAGTATAGGCCACAATATTGATTAGTATTACGATTTCCATTATCTGCAGTCGTGAGAAAAGATCAAAAGAATCCAAAGAATTCATTGCCCAGGTGTTGCCCAGCGAACGAGCACGGATTGTTTGTACTCTTATCACTGTTTACGAATCAAAGTCAATAGTTACAGGCTGTCGATTCATCGATCCACTCTATTCCGCCTATGATTAAATTCCGGGGTACTCTGATATTAAAGCTTCGAGCTAGAAATGATTAATTTTCCATGTACACGGTTCTACGATTTAGAACAAAACGAAAGTCGCTGTTCAGACCGCGCGAGCGGAACCCTGATAACGGCGGACCCAAAAAGAAAGTAACGAAAGGAGTATAATAATGATCGACGCACGGGTACGCGTAATTTACTTCACGTCCTGTATCGTTCCACGTTCTGTCAGTTGTATTACCGTTGTTCGGTATATAGAATTTCAACGCGCTAATGAAGATTGATGGCGATACTTGTGTTGCTCAATGAAAATACCTGACATCTGACCCTTCTTCATCCAAAGACGAGCCTCCTCGGTGGGACATATGACTATAGTTAATTCTTTAATGATCGTGTGCAATGAAAATTTGATTGAAAGTTGATACGTGGTTGACGTCGCTGATCAATCGATGCGTACCAGTAGATCGGCTTGTTTTAATTTTAAATATTTGCTCGTGGTAGTCACAAATATGTATAAAGTAAATTTACATTTTTAATCAGAAACATATATCATCTGTTTTGATATGTTACGTTTCACGACTTCTGAGATTATGTGAAAACACATGAACAATGTTCCTTTACTTTTTTGTAAGTATTCTATGCAATATTGAACACTTCTGTATTCAGGGAAACAATGCATACGGTTAAAAATTCAATTGAAAATCATGAAATAATGGACCACACGTTAAATTTCTCCACACCTACTTCTTTGAGAGATCAACGAGAGTTAACGCAAATAGCTAATGATGTGAACTGGCTACAATAATTATTTATCATTTTATTATTGCCTGGTATCCATATTTATGAACTTCACTATGTAGTTGGACGGGTTACTAGCTATAGATGTAATTAGAAGTGAAGGTGTACGTACAGTATCTACACAACTTCAAGATTTCAGGGATGAAACGATCGAGTATAAATCACGAAACTAGTAGATAGCGAAATAATTTTCAAACGCTTCTAATTTATACTTTCGCTAGTGAATAAACTTGATGAATGTATTTATTTCGAATGATTTTTCAAAAACAAATATCTTGGCATGGAAGGATTTACGATGCGCCGATACCAATCGATAATAACGACACTTTCACATTGCTCGGATGCAAACGAACCCGCGGCTCAATAAAGCAAGAATCCCCGTCGAGCGTTGCATAAACCTTTCAACGGCGAGTGTAAATAATAATGTAATATTGGTTCTTCGACTGACTGGAAACTATAATTCACGCCACGCACGGAAAGGTTAAAAGATCACTCCCGCGTGAAATTTCATTTCGCGCGGGGTCGCCGAATGATCCCTATCGATCGCACGAAAGCAAACATTAACACCAGATTCACGAAACACCAATAGCCACTATTTTCCATTATTTTATAGAAATTACAAAAATGTTTCTACCCAAATTTTTAGCCGTTTTTTTTTAAATATTACATAGCCTAAGAAATTTTGTTATTAATTCCTCATTTACTTACGTTTATATTAGGTCATCCCATAAGTTCGCGTCGTTTTTCGAACGGTTGGATATCCATTTTTTTTAAATACCAATGAACTGTTGTTTTAGGTATTTTCAAAACATCCGACATCCCCTCAACTGACAAACTTCATGATTTCTGTACAAGGTCTCGAATTTTATCTTCGTCTGTCCGAGTAGGACGACCGGAACGTTCCTCGTCTTCTAAACAAAAATTCCCACCTTTAAAACGCTGAAACCACTTCCTACATGCACGAGATGAAAGCACACTTTCTTCTAAACAGCACACATGTTGATCGTGGCGATTGTTACTGAACATCCTTTTCGAAATTCACGTAACATGAGATTTCGGGGATGGATACGCATTTCGCTCATGATTTTTCACTGCTAGGAATCACTGTGGTCACTATTTCACGATGTTGTTATACCCACGAAAACCTCTTGACCGTCCCCGAACAGCTACGCTTAATCGCATTGGTCCCTTATCGCCGTATGTTTATAAATCGACGCGTGAAATGTATACACAAAAGTCGGCACGAACTTATGGGATGACCTAATATCTACATACCCCTTTATAAGTTGCGACCAAGAATAACAATCGATAACGACGTTTATGGAACCTGTTCCAGACATCTCGTCTGTTGATCTTGAAATGATTAAAACGGCATAATAATTTTTTTGTCGGTTCAGTGCAGTCCGAAACTGTTAAGTAACGGAAATACAACGTTCTCGATGCCAATCAGTAAGGAAGTGAAATTAATTTGGCCTTGTAACGATGTTCCAAACATTCTTATTCATGGGATATTTTATGCGGAGAATGTTCAGTGACGTGCATAATGGATACTGCGTACATATAATAATAATAGTAATAGTGGAATTCACACTGTTATTCAGTGATTCATTTAAATGATTCCAATATAGTTTTTTTCGTTTTTCTTGTAAACAGTACGTACGTCAAAAAACTGAAAGAGGAAGAACTTGCAGTATGTTCTGCTGACAACACGATAACCTATGTAAATTTTTTATATTCACATTATTTTTCGAGAAACGAAGGTGATCTTTTAATTCAATGTTAGAAAATGTTTGATTCGAATGTGCGCGATGTTGGAAGTGAACGTGTTAACTTTTGCAATAAATCAATACGGAAGGCGAGCGTAACCGTGGGTAGTAATTGATCCGATTAAGTATTATTTTTCTTCACGGTTCGGATGGGGGAACGCTTATGAGAAAAATCAGCACCGAGAGGTGGCAAGTTATTGACACGGTTGCAAGTCGATAGGATTATTTATTTCGCTATGCGAAGTAGAATGCGAGGTAACGTTGATGCTTCGCTGGTGCCGCGACGCAATCCATGGGATTGAGTTTCCACGTGATACCCATTCCACGATATACATACACACAATCGTGATACTTGTCTTGGAGTTATTTCTATTTCCTGTACCCTGAAATTGATACGAAAGTTTCAACGAAGAAATAGATGAATTGCAACATTCGCAATACGTTGGTCGTCAATTTCTTTTCGAACTTCTAATTTTCGAATTTAATAGCATAGGATTCAAGGTTTGAAAATTCAAACTGTAAATATTTTTAAACTTAACTAAAATTTACAAATCCGGTTCTCTTAAAACCACAATTAGTGTAGAGACTGTATCAATAATACTATTTTTTTATGAATAAAATGTCAATTTCGCTAATAGAGAAAGTTCATTTTTCATTTAAACTTCACGATTCTCTCTATAAAAAAAAACATTTAATCATCTAATTTTGAGAAAATAATTCATCTTTTGGATTCATATGACTATGATGCTGCACGTTACGCCAACCAAAGGCTAACGAGACAATTATATAAACAAACCTGTCCAATAAATAACCGAACACATCTAACAGAATTTCTCTTTGTTGCTTAAAGGTGTCTCTTCTATAGTCAATAACTTGCTCGAAAGAAATCCATGAAAAATCACTTGCCTTTATACCTACCGCACGAGAATCCCGTCCTAATTGGACGTCCGATTTAATTCAGGAAATACGACCGTGGCAATTACCCTGAAAGGGTTCGATAAGCGTTTGCTCTGTCACTACGGAACGAATAAAGAGAATTCACAATGACTTTTCTTCGCGCGGCCTTAAAACATCTGGAGCAATCGAGATAAGAGGTAACATTCAACGGCGGGACTTTGAAAGTCGATGTAGATTAGCCGGCACCCGGAGCAGGAAGGATAAATTGCACCGCAAAAGGGTTAATTAAACGCGTACGTGCATAACGCGCCCGCGTGTTGAAAACGCGGGCCGAGTGTCTCGGTGAACGAGCACGTTTGGGTGATAGTGACCCAGTAGCTGGGAGCCACGTAACAATTCTGGTTTCAAGGTAGCGGTACACGCCGGTGATGCTTCACCCTGCGGACACTTCACCGGTTCTCGGTAAACAATTAGACGCGACTTGCTCCAGATGTAGCAACTACCGTTGCTCCGCAGCGCCGATCATCTCCCGTTCCACGCAGAAATTGGAGTAATGCGTGCCGCGATGCCGTAATGCGTTATATCGACACGTATCGAACGCGATCCTTTCGTCCACCCCGCTGATACCTGCTCGCTGTCCTCTGCTTTTTGCGAGAACCGATTTAAGAATGATAGCTACCCCGACAACAGAAAGAACATTGGAATTTCTGTATGCGAGTGTTAATAACTTTTAGATGGTTTTTCAGATGCTTTAATGTAACGCGTTAACAATTTCGTTCGACACGCGCAGCGGACAAAAGTGCATGTTAACAGAGACGCCAGACGAGGGGAGGGAGCACGAATTCAGGAGAAAAAGTTACCTCCCCTCTGCCAGTATGTACCGCATTAGTCACGTGGCATTGTGAAACTTGTGAGACAGAGACGGAACGCCTCACGTGACCGATTTGTGGCGAAAGAGTGGGGAAACAGCGTCAAAGAAGGATAGTGGGGGACAAGTCTTAAATCTTAGCACTCAAAATTGCTATACCATTATCCCAAATATTGTATGAGGTGTTATATCAATTTCATATCTATTCTGGGTCGGAAGGAATGTTTAATTTTCGAGTTGATTCTTATTGTTCAATTGGTAAATCTTATTGATTAATAATCTAGTTAATGCACGCGTGTAATTGCAGGAGTTGGTATTCTTGCATTTCGCAAAGAAAGAATTCCATCCACTCTTCAAGAACTAATTTTTAAAGAACTGTTCATTTTCGTTTCTAGTTAATCGCCAGGGAATTCATTTAAAAGGGTATTGTTCGTTCGAGGTTCTAATGACAGAGTACACGAGTATCAACCAGTAATTTGCATGCATTACTGAATTGTTTCGATTCTGCATGGGAAGAAGCATACGTAAATATTAATGTTGATTTTTGAAAGCGTTTCGAATGTTGCCTATATGAAATTTTAAATTTCGAATTAATTTGATTTCACGTTATACCATCCGAAGGTATAATGACCATGTCTTCTTAGCACGTTCTCCGCCATCGTCTAATTATCTCGTTGTTCATGAAGAGAAAGTTAAATTATTTTTATGCACATTGTTATTCGAATTCACAACGTGTGGCGCAATAACCAGAGAAACCATTGATTTAAATCTTTTTTTAAAAAGATTTAGTAACAAGAGTTTTGTATGAAATATATATTGACAAAACATTGAAACAATATTAGTTGGTTTTTAAATATTTATGTGCCTTACTTATCTGTGTAGTTTCCATATTATAGAATTTAAATGAATAAGATTTAAAATAAAGAAGAGAAACAGTAAGTAAGTAATGAATGTCGCCAGATCAAGACTTGTGTCCCCACTATACGTCCCCCCTCCGCGACGCTATTTCCCCACGCTTCCCCAATCACGTGACTCGTTTCGTCTCTGTCGCGTACTTTTATATGATATTTACAAGTATCCTTGAGAAGGTTAACGCATAGCATAATCTTATTTAGCCAGGTTAGTCAGAGATCAAATTGCCGAGTAAATCGAAGTACAGAGGATAATCAAGGTCCAATGAGAAATGGTTACAAACATATACAGAAGACTCTCTAATGTGATTGGATATATATATATATATATAGGCTATTGTGTACACTGCAATACACATTCATTCATATTTTCTTATACCTATTTGTATCTTGTTGGGCATGAGGTTGAAAGTGCTGTGTTAGGGTAATTCTTCATCATTAATGAAACTGGTATGTGTTGTCATGTTGCTCCAAATACTGAGAACTCGATTTGATCGAGTGAAGCTTCACTCGATTTATTTCACTTGATTTATTTTCAATCTTGGATAATCGGCGGCTTGGTTAACTCTACACTGGCGAGATCATTTGTGATATAGTGTTTCTTCATTCGATAGTAGCGGTTAAGCTAAATGACTCTTTTACCAACTATGTGAGGATGCGATAGTTTCACAATAATATGTCTGCTTTCTCGGTTCAGCTATGCTTCAAGTGTAGAGCTAGTTCTCATTACGAATTTATTGTTAAACTTATAGACGATCCTATATATTTTTTATAAATATTTGTTTTTGTTGTCAAATAGTTTTTGATTTTTAACTTTTTTCTATTTAATTGACAACTACATTTTCTGTCGTTTCTGTTGTATTAACTTTGTCTGATCACCCATGTAAAGTGAATTTTTGTAACGATTATCGTAGTTTTTCTAATGAATAAGAAATTGCATCCTTTCCATGAACATCTATGCGATTTAATGGTTCTAAACGTTTCCGTTACAAAATAAATGTCTTCAAAAATATTTATTCCTAATCTTAATCTTGTTAGTGGCTGCGTAAAATTTTAATGTCAATATTTACCTATCGGCAGTTATTCAATTGTTAAAAATCGGAGATAAATAGTAGAAACTTTTTAAAAAATTGTTCAACGATAACAGCAATTTCGTCCGTAAAGCAACAAGTTATCTTGGGCCACATTATTTGAAAACTTCTCTCTCTCTTGAGATCATTATTTAAAAGAAAATTATTAACCTACTTCTAGATAGAGCTCAGTCATTAAAACCGAGATACTCACACATGTGTAAGGAAAAGTTGTTCAGAATCATGCTTCTGACAACATAATTTCAAGGTTATCGAAATCGGTGGGGCGTACCTCTGCGTGAATAATTATCAAATAGCCTATTAATTTCCGGTAGCTAAAACGTTAAATATATACGTTACTGTGTGTGTTTTATCAACGCGAACAAAGCAATTTGTCGATACCAAAAATCGTGGTCGCAGATGAAGACATTTGTGAGTTGCTGTAGCAAAAGTTTAAAGTATTACAATAATATTCGAATATTAATTGTATGAGATGCGGAAAACAGAAAGTATGTAAAGAAGAAGTGGAGGTAGTTAAACATTAGGTAAATTTTTGTGTTGAAATGGAAAGACAAGGAACAAATAATTATACGAGTATATAAGAAGGAGAGGAAAAGAAAATTCTAAAGTGGGTGTGTAAGTATACATTTGAGTATGAAGTGAGTTATTTGATGTGAAATGGAAAGTGTATATGGAATGAAAACCAGGGTGTGTAGGCTGGGAAATGTTTTGCATTCCATGCAGCATTTCCTTTCTGTATGAATTGCGCTCATTTTTAATTTTACAGCTTGAATAAATCTCTGTCTACCTATGGAACGATTAATTTTAGTCGATTATATTACTACTTTATGGTTCTTATTACGTATACATGGGTATTATGGAAATCAAAGAAACTTTATCGCTTCACAGATCGAATTTCATAATGTCTACGTTTATGACACGTGACGATTAAATTTAATTAACAATCTAAAATACCGTTCTAGAGTGTTCAATTAACATTCCTTTTGATATCTTCACAATTATTTCTGAAAGTTTTATGATTTAATGATTGTACGTGCAGTTGGAACGATAGACTGCTTAGTATTTCTATTTTTACAGATGAATTGATTATAACAACAAAAATTTGTATTCTTTTAGTACAAAATTCCTATTACTATCGGAGTCTCCAGATTAAGTCCTGTGTCCCCACTCTACCTTGGAGAGGGTAACTTTTTCCTCTCAATTCGTGCTCCCTCTCCTCATCGGACGACTCTTATTTCAATATTGTAACGGATATTTTATTAACATTAACTCATTTAGTATTGAAAAATTCGATACATTCCGAAAGAATGACAATGTTTTCGACAGAGTAAGGAACTATAAATACATTTCAATTGAAAACCGTAAATACAGTACAGAAAATTATAGTAGACAAAAATATCAATCATACGTACTCTTTACGATTTGTTTGACCATAATTAATAGATTAATGGGTACTTACAGTATACGTGAAATCGTTATTATTGTTTAATATGGAAAGTTTAGAAGGCAGACTTTCGTAACAGACTTCGAATAGAATCCAATGAATGAACAAGGAAAAGGTAGAAAATACTTTCCTCAATGAGCGAGACTGTTACCATCGAGATTTATGGTGCATTTCTTATTTTCAATTCGCAGATGAAATTTTAATGGTTACATGATTATTATTGCAGGAGGTATTTAATCGCGCCGCACGATAAATAGAGTAAAATAAATTACGGCACGTCATGCTACCGTAGTTTTTCTTTCGCTTTTATTCGGCTACTGTTTCTCGGCGGCAGATAAGCCTGCTTATGTTTATCGCGTTGGATTTTCCGCGTTGCGGGCTCCAGGCAACAATTTTTTCCGTTTTACACGATTTCTCTGATCGTACGTGGAATGCCGGTCTCCTGATTTACGTTGTACACATATACAGGGTGATCCAGCTATCTGTACCACCTAAATCACATGCGAACCATTTGGCATATGAGAAAATGGTTGAAACGAAAGTTTCGAGAGCAGCAGACAATGTAATAATTATTTTTCATCTCCTTCGGCATTTTTATCAAACTTATCGTGTTAATTTTAATGGACAACAGTTTGAGCGCTACTTGTACGAAAAATCATTTATAAATAACATGTAAGTAACTATTAGTTTTTCACTACATGTACGCTTATAGTTTTTCATTCGTAGTTCAATTCTTTCTATAACCACAAGATTCAAATTTACTACTGACAATCAAACAATTCAAGGTGACAATTATGTATATCTCGATAAAAAATAAAAAAGAAGAAACCTAACTGCTAGATGATATGTTATACTTGGAAGATGAAATTGTCTCCCATGTATTCGTGCGCATAAGGTGTCATGATTTCCTTCATAATTTCCAGATATTGAAACCTTTCCACAATGCCATTAATTTTTCGAATTGCTTGAGCGTTCCTACGGTGCAGTTTTGATTAAAATCTTCACCTTTGCGACGTTCGTTATATCGAATTCCGTCAGAAGATACTCTATTGAACTTCGACGCTTAATAGCAATTGGGAACTATTAGACGTTTAGCATCTCTAATAAAATGCGATAATCTATTGAAAAGATAGTCGTCTTAAACTTTCGTCCGCTGTCTGTTTAGGTGACACACCCAGCTTAATCACCCTGTATATCCCGTATACCCTGTACAGCCTGTAGATTGCCTGCCGTTGGACCGCGAACGATTTTCGTGGCGCGCAATTTCACTGTGGGCCGTTCGACTCGATATAATTAATAGACTCGCTGCATCACGTGGCGTAATTGACAACCACCGTTCCCATACACATTATTATGCAAATCTCCCGACCTGCCACATTTTATCTCGGGTGAAATTCTCGGCATTGATTAACGTTAGATCAGTATTTCCTGCGCCCCATAATCGAGCTTAAAAAGAGCCGCGCGATCCGATCTAGCCGCTTTCCAAAGCAGATTAACACTTTTTGCCGGGAATTTCGTGGCGCGCTGGAAAGCCACGCGAAAAACGAAGTGTTGCACGTCGATTACGTTTCCCAGGAGTGTCATTAATCTATGGTCTCGCGAAATACGCGGTACCGTTCATCGGGAATTAGCTTACGTTCGTGTATCCGATGAGAGAATTAAATGGCCTATGGGCTTTAATGGAAATTCATTAGTACGTCTTGTGCTTTTTCCAGCCGGTCGTTTGTCTTTACCACATTCTGAGGTTTTATTAGCCCTTTAACGTTCACGCCCGTGACATAAACAAGTAGCCTGAACGAACAAAGAACGGTGTTCGACATAAATTTATTTAACTTCGACGGTATATCACGTTTCCTCCACACACACACACCAGGATACTTTTACGAAACAAATGGTATCAATCTTTTCCTTACGTGGGAACAAGTCTAATATTGATTTGTTATTTCTAAATGGTGTATATACAGGGTGTCCTACGTAAGTTCTGGTATCCAAAATTAATTGGTTTCTAGTCGGCTACAAAATGCAATAGAAAGAAAATTCAAAAAAGAAATATGTTTATGAAAAATGAAGGTCACCTTCATTTTTTAAAGTGGCACTAGATGTTTTTCTAATACATGAGTGTTTTACAACATTTAGTACGTGTTTTTCATTAACAAATTTTTTTTTAATTGATTTCTATCGCATTTTGTAGCCGACTAAAAAGTCATTAATTTTGTTACATTTTTCTTGTCTGGCTACCAGTCGTTAGTCCATAAGTACTGAATTTTTTGACATTATTGCATGGTAATATTTTAATATTTAGTATCCATAATTACTGTTATTTCCACCAATTTCCCTACTTTCCCGAACGACTCCCGAACACAAAGTCGTTGTCACAAAGGTGTCAATAATCCGCAGACAGGAACAGTTCTCCGGCAACAGTTCAGTTCGAGAGGTCGTCGCTCCTCTTTCGGTTGCAAACGTAGCAGCCAGTCATTTCCTTCAACATAACGGCATTTTTTGTACCCGTAACATTGAACACATTACATCGTAACTGAGACCTCGATGATTGCCTTAAAGATAAGTGATGCAGTCCCATTCCATTCAATTATATAATACAGCGTTAATCCGATTTCGCGGTATTTTCAGGGGAACGCAAAGAAGCGTTAATTGAAATCGAAACATTTCTTTTATTATTTGTGAGTACAATCTACTCAATGGGTAGAGAGTCATAAATAAATGTGACGATGCAACTGAAAGTGGTGCTGAAACATGTTTGTGCAAAGTATACTTTCAATCATTTCCTCGGGTTCAAGTTGTTAACAATTGCATTATAATTGGGTCACGAGCATTGCAAAAATCTAATCAAGTATATAAAAAATTAATATTATCGCTAGACTGCTGATTTTGTAAATTTATGGTAAATAGACAGCGGATCTTTGTGCTGAATAAAAATATTCTATCTGAATTGCGGCAAACAGCGAAATTGAAATTGAATTTCTTTCTTAATACATATATTTAATAGGTTGAAAATAATATAACAGTATTTTGAAATTCTTCCAATGTTTTTACCGTTTTAAATTACACTTATGCATTTTTGTCACGAATGCATAAAATCCGTCGTCCAATGATAAAATCGAGGTGAAGTCGAAGACAGTAAAAATGTTAAAAGAATTCAAGAATATCGATGCATTCAGGGTACAAAAAATTATCGAAGAAAAGAAAGATTCTCTTGCAATCGATGCCGACAATTATTGTATACATGCGATAGACATAACATTCCCACGCAGAAGACAATTTATTGTAGATTTTCACTTTCACTATTAAATTGCTCTCCGAGTGAGTTGTTAAGAATAATAGCGACAGGTAATCCAGTTTCCAGCATCGTAACGTTCGATGTAATTAGAAATCACGCGAGGATGCTCACCTCCTAAGTTGGCTCGTGGTCCAAGGTTGCAGTTATGGTCACGTTTATTATAGACATAACTCACCGATCCCACGGCCCACGGAGCGTTATTGAAATCGTAGATGGCCACACCTGGAGTTGCACCTTGTTAGTGGCTCGTAAATTCAATTCCGCGATCGTCGTCGAGGTATCGGCGCGTCAAAAAATCGATGACCCCGCAGCAGACACTCGTCACGGGGATCTTCGGCAGAACTTTCTCGCATCGGTGCGTAACGAGGGTGAAATTGAAAGCGAAATGAACAAACCGATCCGTGGAACCGTGATGTTTGATGAACTGTGCTCGGTTCCGTAAACACGGTTCCCAGCCAAACTGTCAGCGCTACCGGGATTTAACTAACCCAGACAGTCGGTCGGTACATCAATGGCGAAACAGTGAAGTTGTAAATTAGACGAGGCCTGTGTAGTGACAGACCGAAGCAGGTCGTAAGTGTTCGGTGTAACACGGGTCTCCGGGGCCAACCGTGGTACATAGAACGCTTCTAAATTAGTGTCATGGAATTAGCAGGCGGATTCTGCACCTGAAAGCAGAGAAACAGGATCTGCTGGATTTATTGGAAAGTTCCGACGCTTTCTTTCGGCTGTATTTTTGTGATAACGAAGATTCATATCGAATCCTGCGGATCCTTGTGCAAATATTTTCTGCATCGATTACGTAATATGTACTGGAATGAAATATAAATTTGTTTCTCTTTTTAAGAATCTTAACACTGAAAATAAGTTTCTAATAGTCTTGTTAAAATAAGAAATGTATTTTATTGAATATTTGAATTTTTACTACGTTGTGTATGCGACACGTGCTAGTATATCTATTTGCATGGAACAATACTTTTTAAAATAATGACGGTGGAGATAAATTCGTGAGAGAAAGTAAAAATCACTGTACATGTATTAGTCGGTGGATTTAAAAAAAAATCTTTTACAAAACATATATTATATTTTAAACATTAATTCAAATATAAATAGCCATTGTGTTTTAAGTTGTTCTGTGAAAAATCGACTTTTATCATAAATTGAAATACTGAACATAAAATATGCCACTGAGTTGATTTATGTATTAATTCTGTCTCCTAGAACTGCATGTATTTGGTCGTTCTGTAGTAATTTCGGTGAAATAACAGCAACAGAGGAAGTTACGAATAGAGAGACGTATGTGCTAATTGTATCAAAGACAATCGATGTGTCGACAAGCGAACGTGACTTTCATGTCACCGACAACAGGCATTGTTTTAGCTATTGTATAACGCTATATATGTATAGCTGGTACTCGTAGTCTGACCACATATGGCTGGCACGGCTGAGAATCATTTAAATACTATGCATACCGTAGTGTGAATGCATTTTTCCCACTTAGGAATAGTGGGAATGATAAATCGGTTCAGGGAAGTGTCGCTTACTCGTTTTTACGGGAAGATTGTCATTCGCATCCGGAAGACCGAGACGGTAGGTCAGAGTTTAATTGGCTTCGTCACGGTATCGCTGGTGATCGCCTACAGACACGTAAAGTCAGTGGGAATCACGGACCTGTTATATAATATATCGCATTAAAATAATCGTCGTGCACCGATAATAACGGTAGTCGAGCTACTCCTTCGATATTTCTGTCCTCGTCCATTGCAGAATGAATGGTCGCGTGCGGCGCGCATTGTTCGCCGCGATAATCCATTGTGTTGCAACGGGAAAAAGTTACAAGACCAATCGACCTTTTCGTTTTCAACACGCTCCGATGTGGTCGAGCGCAAGTGAGAACCGATGCGAGTTGCTATCCGAGCGACTGAGTCGTGACGTTCGTGACATTAATCAAATTCATTCGAATTTTATCAGATATTATCGTAACACAATAATCTAATGGGCCTCCAGATAAGGAAGTGGTCTTACAAATTCTTAATTTCTGTTTTGTTTAACTCCCCGCTGTTCGATTTTTTACAACCAGTCGCAGTGGTTCGAATTTTTTTGCCATTATTAGTTTGCTGGAAGAAAAGAAAATTGAATTCATGGATATCCACGTTTACTTCACTGCCTGACTCTTCATTCGTCATTCGATTATCTAATTTCTCTCAAATTAAATGATGATATTAAGAAAATCAGAAAGATCAATCTACAAGAAATATCTCTAGAAATATGTTTAAAAAAATTCATGAATAAATCTGCGGATCACCCTAAGTGTCCTCAATTTTATAGTTGCAGGAAAAGTTCAAGAGTAAGCTTAAAATTTTTTATTATTCAATCAAAATTATAACTATTCCTCATGCTCGTGCTTCACATTGAGCTACATACATATTATGAAAATGAATTTTGGGACAATCTAGTATGTATATCGGTCTTTAACGCTAGGTTTGCAGGATCCATCAAAACGACGGGTTCCATTTTTAATTTACGATTATTGAAATTGTAAAAATTTCTGTAAAATATTGGGCTGTTCGGAAAGTCTCCGCCGATTTTTGGAGTAAATTGTCTCTGCCATTTCACAAGTGGTGATTATTTGCAATCGGTGCCTTGATCAGGTTGTCACCAACCGCGGATGGCCTACCGAAGCGTTGCCTGTCTTCAAGGCTTAAATTCGTCCTCTCTGAATTTCACAAACCATTCGCGCACTGTTCGATCGCTTACAGCATTGTCTCCGTAAACTGCGCATATCTTTTTTGCAACTTGAACAGCCTTGAATTTGCCTTTTCTATAGTAAAAAACATTAAATACCGAAAATGCACTTTTTCGTTCTCCAAATATAAATTGACGCCAAACATAAACGACTGAAGCCACGTTCATGGCGAATAGATTCAAATACTGGCGAAAGCGCCATTTATCAGAAAATGTATAATATTAAAGGTTTATAAAAATAATTCAATGTTCCTAGAGTGATCTTGCGCCATCTATCGGAAATCGGCTGACTTCGGAGACTTTCCGAAGAACCCAATAGTACTATAAAATAGTCGCTTTCAGTCCTTCGTAATCTTAGCGTTAATCAGCGCATCAAGTACGCTGAACGAGTCCAGCAAAATTGCTCGGCACGCGTTGATAGTCGTCGCAGGAAAGTATACGTCCCACCAGCGTCGTACAAAGTCATTATATTTATTCTGCGGAGAACAATTATTACCGCCATACGCGAGCAAATTTCTGAGTCACCGCATCCTGTCCCCCAGCGCGAACGTGTTAACAAGCGAGTCGATCGTGGCTTTTACGTAAACACGAACCTGCAGACCGTGCGCAACGGCTTGCTCATCAGCTGCCGTTTATGGCGATGACCAAACAAGCGGCACTCCGCATATAATTTAGAAAACAACCCCTTTTGCCATTCAGGACCGGCTAAACACGTCCCGTTGCGCCACCACGTGGGTGACGTTTGCATCGATACAATGTATCCACACGTTGTATGAACCGAACAGAGAAAGAGAGAGAGAAGTGTGGTCATCGGCGAGCATTATACTTCATTAGATACCAGTTTCGTCACGCTTTCACTCGGACTTGTCTAACAATGAAATGCTGAATTCAAAATGCATTTCGCTTTGGTAGCGGGACACCACGAATACAGGGGGAAAGTTGGAGTCGTGACTCGTGACTTTCCACGATCTACATTGTCATTCACTGCCTCGCCGAGATAGTAACCGGTGCTCCTCGCCCCGTGACCTGCTTGATTAGCAACGTGAATGTAACGATTTTGTCGTGCTGCCTCCCTGTACTTACATCGATTCGGAACGATCGGCGACGATCCAGCTCGCTCGCTCGAGATCTGTGCGTTCATCTCTGTCCGCTGTACGAGGTGTTCCAATAACTTTGCTCAACTCGGCTATCACCGTTATATTGGGTGTTCCGGTTTGTTTTGAGACATACACGCTTGTTTTGGGGAGACGGTAAATTGTATTTTTTTATTCAAAATAATTGCTAGCTACAACTTTCCTCCCACTTCTCTTACAATAAATCGAGTCCACAATAAAAATAATTCCGCGTTCTTTGTCTCAAATGACAAGACTACTGTTTGCCACGTTCCATTTTCAATTGTGATGAAAAGCAATGTTGCGTTTGGAAAATTTAACCCTTTCGACTCGAAGCAATTTTAATTTCAAAATCAAGACATTTTCAAAATCAACCTTTTTTACATTGTGCGCGTCGAATTGAACCTGTTTTCTCATACAACAGTTGAGCTTTTTACAATTTATAGAATACAGACGAATTTAATAATATTAAAACTGTTTTGAATAATGGTATGGGAAATTTTAAGGCGCCTCAGTGTCACCATTCGAGTGCAAAGGGTTAACGGCGTTGGTCAGGCCCAAGCATGAACGTTACTCATTTATTGCAACTCGAAATAAAATTCTATCCGTTTGTTGTCAATATTTAAGCATAAAGAAAATTAGAGCATTGAATATGAAGTTTATTTTTCATCCAGGAAATGATTCAGGACAAAAAAGTCCTAATCGTATCAACTGTGAAACAAGATTAGTATAAACCGTATGTAAATGATCTTTCCTGGTAGAGAATCCGATCACCAAGCGAACGCTCGTAGCCTGAAACGTTGATGCGACTCTAAACTGACGAGAGAAAGAAAATGTTGGGACAAGAGGTTGAAGACTGAAATGTATTTTTATGGCACTTCCTGTTCGTGCAACCGATGCAGATGATTTTCATTTAGCACAAAGATCGACAGTCTCCCGATAAGCTTTTTACAATGGTCGAAGCTTCGGCATCGAGGACTCTAACCTCCATTGCTCAATCGAGCCTGACACTGTTTCGACACACGAGTGCCCGTAAAATGAGTCTCTGGGCTCGATCAGTTTTTCACCTATCATTCCATGACGAACCGCGGATCGATCTAACCATGGCCCGCTAGGAAATCGGTTGTTCGGTACGAAAGGGGGCGTACGTTTGCGTGAGAGAACGCGTTTCTCTCGCATGACTCGATGGATCTCCGTTCTCAACGATCGGCTGTTTCCTTACCGCGCGTGAATCCGATCCCGATCTAAACAATATACGATCTCACCGACAAAGAGATCCCCCGATATACCGATGAGAGACACGTATAGGCGCAGAGGCGTGTGTTTATCAACGTTATGAAAAGATATTATCCCCCCGTTGTCTTACGGCCGAGTGAAAGTTAAGTCAGGTACTTCTCGACGGAGGCAGTTAAAAGATAAGTGTGACTCATGAGGGGAACAATGGTTGCGGAGAGGAATTTGTTGAAGAGCCAGTCCCGCATGTAAGACCAATTGAAACAATTTGAGGCTATAATAAACTGTGCTGCGAACAGTGTACCGACTGCTGTTCGAGAGACACTGCTGGTTTCCTGTTAGAGTTACATTATTATAATGCAGACCGATCCAGACCTTTCGGCCTCTTCTCCGAAGAACCTGGCTCGTGTTCGCCGTTGATCATTTCATATGTATAACGGATATTTACATAGATCTTTACGGATAATATTGTATACAGGGTAGTCCACCTAAATGTAGCCCAAGTTTTGAATGCAATGCATCACAAGTGGACGGCAGAGGTCACTTCAAGGTCATGTTATTAACACTAAACCTAAGCTAAATGTTTTAGCTTATGAAAATGACAAGGTTCTATTTATTTAAATTTTGTGCAATTTTTAGTGAAATCGTTAATGCTTTCGGCGCAAGGGTTCGATTCATTTGTTACTTTACAAAGCCATTTTGCAAATTACTAAAGTAATTCCGACGTTTCGATCTCCATTCAGATCATCTTCATCTTTACTGTTTACCTCAGTGTCTCGATAACCGGCTCGCGTTCAACAAGTATTACAGTTTCACATCGAATTTATTAATTCTCATCACAAAGCTAGTGAATAGTTTTCTTACCAGCATAAATTACAACCTCTTTTTTATTCCCTTTCTCTGTTATATATTCTTAAATTTCAAAATATTCTTAATTTCAATAAAAATCGATGAATGAATAAATTATATAACAAATGATCGAAATATATCATTTTTAGTACTATATGTGCTTGGATAAAGAAATTTATTGAATCAATTTCTCCGTGTAAAATGAAAGATATTAGTTCAGTGTTAATGTCTCTGAATGAGTTTTAATGTTAACTAGAATATGCAAGAAAAAAAATATATACATTCACGAGAAATGAATTATCGATAACCTTGAAAACTCCGGGAAAAATGACATTGAGAAGAAAATAACATCTGCACAGCATTCGCCTTGCGATACCATTTCCATCGCGTTAAACATATTTGTTATGTCACCACAAATAAAGGAGATATTTAGGTGGCTACATTTGTCCACAAATTCTGAAAAAAATATTGTCAAGCTATATAAAAAAAGTATTTTCATTGAATTTATAGCTTGCAAGTATAAACTTGAGACTTTTTGATTCAACTAATAATACGATTACCTTTTGTTACTTTCAAATGAGCATATTAGCAACTTCTAGCATATTAATGTAATAAATGTAATGTAATTTGAGAAATCTCGGTTTAAAATGTTTTTTATTCTTCATTCTGGACTTTGCATTAATATCAGTTTATTCAGTCTTCACGAGTCACTAAATTATTCATAACATTATGAGACATTCTAAGATCGTACATGCACCATTCTATTCCTATAACAACCTATTTTAGAGACTCATAAATAAATATAACATAAATCTGTAATATAGACTGCATGTCACGAGCACGTACAATGTAAGTCACGAGTACATGCATACAATATAAGTCGATATCATTGTGACATTATAAATAAATATAATGTAGCCTGTAAAATGGGTTGTAATAGGAATAAAATTCAATGTCGTGTCTACCTGTGCATACGACAGGAAAGGGTTAAACACACGAGACCGGTAGTTCGATATGCACGAGCCGAATATAATTTATAGAATGGGTACAGTGAAAGGTGAGCCTGAGCATACGAGAACATTCCGATAAGCGTGATTTTTCCAAAATCATACCGCCGAACTTGGTCACGGTGCTGAACTAGCGTGGAAACAATGAACGCGTCGTGTTTCCTTTAACGCGAAGTTCATTTCAACCGGGCAATTAACGTTCTGTCGTTGATTAATTAGTGGCGAATGGGAATCGAGACTGCGATAACGGTTTATTCTCACGCGACGGACAATAGTTCGTTTTGAGAATTATGTAAAAAGTCGACGACCGCGAGACTGGCTCGTTAACAAACTAGATACTTTTTATACGAAGTTTTATCTCGGACCAATTAAATGTTGAAAATAAATAAGTTCTCCAAGCACCGACCGCATAATAGGTTTTCTTAAAATATACCCTTTCTCTCTCTCTCTGCCAGTATCGGATTAGTCACGTGACAGATACGGAACGCGTCACGTGACCGGGAGTGGGGAATAGCTTCGTGGAAGGGGAAGCTAGAGTCGGCACACCAGTCTTAATAAATAACAGGGTGTACTTACACGCTAAGTCTAGCCAGCGTTTTTCTTGTAAATAGTAGACATTGTGTAACATAACATTGTATAACATTGTAAACATTAGAAAAGAATGAAATAGGAGAAGGTTATACCGTTTCTTGCAAGCAATGTAATGGTGTTTATATATAATTTTTTTTAAACTACATTGTTTTTTGTTAGAAATGAAGGTGATCTTCAATTTGATGTGTGCCAAAACGAATTACGAACATAGTGATCTTCAAGGTCATACAAGGTTTCTTTAGCAGCTACGTTCGATAGAATGAGTTTCGTTTATTCTTATCGTTTTCTTAATTTTGTGAGACTCGTTATATTTCTCGAATTCTTTATCATTACTTTTTCTATATACGTACCTTCGTAAGAAACTGTCGGCAGTGTTTATAGAAACCTTATCGCTTAAAACAACACACGGATATTGGCCCGTTCCTGGCGACCCGCGGCGGCCTCGTAAATAGAAATAAAGAAGTTAATTTGTAACATTGTAGGATTTCCTTTAATCATTCTTTTCCTACACCTTTCACGGATTAAATCTTTTTTATCGTTCAATTATTCAATAAAACATAAGTGTCCAACGTTAAATGCCGTCTGGGCGTTTAGGTAACTTTCCCTTATGCGTGTTAAATGTTTGAGAATTGGTGATTTCATCTCTCTCTCTTTCTCTCTTCTTATGCACGGTCTGAATAAAATGATAAATTTGGACAAGCACGATGTGAATGACAGCGATTGTCTCGTTTGAGCGACGATAAATTCGTGGCGGATCGACTCGCGGAAAGCACAATATCGAGTAGAAAGCGTTTCTCTCTCTTCTCCACACCTCGCACTTCGCTTTTTTTCTTTTTCGGGAAGCACCTATTCTTTCTGCCGCGACGTAACTCTCTACGACCTACTGTTGTAACATCTCGGCAACATTTCACATTTGTCCGAGGCACGGGTTATAATTTGAATCTTTCGCGCTTTTCAATGCCCCGTGCGCGGTTGCACTGACGTGTCCGCGTCAGCGTTATGTTTTATTCTATCGCCTACGGTGGTTCGGCGCCGCTGTTCCGTTCCTACAAGAAACTGCTGAAAAGTCTGTTAGAAAGTGGTATTTTTATCTTCTGACAAATTGTTTGATATTTCTGGTACCGACGCGGACATGATAAATCTTGTAAGAAGCGGTTTCATCCGTTGAAAACATTTCTAACACCTCCAATCCCAATTACTAATTGAATGGAAATTCGTATCTTTGCCAATTTATTTACTACATGTAATGTTTATTTATATTTTGAATGGTTTTTTTAATTCATCTACAAAGTATAGCGTATTCCACAGCCGAAATTTA
The DNA here is from genome assembly GCA_028455805.1 of Lasioglossum figueresi. Taxonomy (NCBI): domain Eukaryota; kingdom Metazoa; phylum Arthropoda; class Insecta; order Hymenoptera; family Halictidae; genus Lasioglossum; species Lasioglossum figueresi. Next base: position 17,483,512 of record CM052200.1, on the reverse strand, counting down.
TTGTATAAACAGTACAGAAAGAAATAATTATTCTAATTTTTGTTTTCCTTTTAAAAGAATTTTTTTAAAAAAAGAAACACGTAGCGTTTAAACACTTTCTCGATCAACCGTATTTATGTATTTCTATAGTACCTCTTTCAATCGTTAAAGCACATTGTTTATTGTCATTGAGATACGCAATTTTGTGTAAAATAAATACTCGATTTCTAATCAGAGTAATTTAAACATCGTTCGATAGATTGCACATACAGTTAAACAGATCAAATTACATTTAATCGCGTATTAGAAATAGGCTGATGGCGTATCGTAATGAATAATCAGCCAATGGTTAATTAGTTCCCCTTTCAGAAGGAAGAATCGCCGCGTTATGAATTGCAAATTGATGCCTGAATAGGAAACATTGGCGGGAATGAAAGCGTGGAATTTAACGATATTCATCCTGGGTTACTTCCTAAACAATCCCAGACCATTTGTTCTATTTGTATGGAACGTTTAGCTTGATTTATTGCACATTCTACGAGTGACTTCGCAATTTTTCGTTTCTCCTGTTGAAATAATATTTAGAGAGAAAGATTTATCAAAGTCAAAGTTAATAAATTCAGAATTATTACAGGAGACTCTTGGGCATGTATGAATCCTTTCAATAACGTTATATAATTTTGTTCTCTGAATAGTGTCCATGTAATCGCTAGACTTCGTATTTTTATGCAAAATAAAAATTGGTTACATCCCTTGCAAAATACAGGAACTAAACAGAAATTTCTTTCATTGATAATGGTAATATGTTGAAAATGATATCTTCCTACAATTTTAAACTTGTCTACTACTAACTTGTCTACTACTGTTTACTACTAATCACCATCATTTAATATTGTAAACCAAAAAATCATTGTCTACCGGATGGTGTGTAATTATATAAAATTATGTAAATTGTACAAAAGTGCTCCGTTTCATATTAGAACATGAAAATGGAGAAAAGTATTGAATACAGAAACATGAAAGCAATAAATATAATTAATATTTAAAGTGACGCTAACCGATCGGTAGTTTTCGCTACCAACAGCTTGCAGATATAAAGGATTGCATTATCGTCTTTAAATATACTCATAATTATAAAATGCACGATTATGTGTATATAATTATGTATAAAATTTCTCGTTGTTTCGAGTCGTAATATTAAATTCTGAAAATTATATTCATACGTGAGAACCTGTAGAATCTGCGATTGTATGGTTTGCTTGAACGCAACTCTGATTATTTATTTGAAGCGAGTAATCCCGTTAAAAATTCGATTCCTGTCTCATATTTAACGTCGGAAACAAGACTTTTGCGGTAACCCAATATTCCTTTCGTTCATTCGAGAACCAAGCAAAATGGCTCTTGCTCCTCTGGTCGGCCTGGGCCAAAACAAAATAAAGCATCGGCGAAAGGACGCTCGAGGTTGTCGCGCCACCCGCGCTTCTACCTACGAGATACGTATACAAGGTGTATCAAAATGTTAATGAAAACTCGCCTCAAGAGTAGCCCATGTATTCAATATTAAAACAACAAATTTACGGATCATTTATTGTTATATGCACGATTTAATTTATGGCCCATTCTTTATTTAAAAACCAAACATTTCTTCCGAGTTAGAATATTTCCATTCTATATGAACAAATTTAAAATGTAAACAATAGTTGGAATAATGATATAGCAATTTTTATTGGATTGTTGCATACGAAATGTCTGCCTTTCATTGTAGTCCACATGTTTTCCATTGTACCGCGACAAAAATATAATTTTTGTTCACGTTCTTCATTTACGAGATTGTTGTCGCCATTTTGCAATGCATCATGCGAAGCTGTTGTTAATACATTAATTTTTCCACTTATATAAAAAGAAGATTCGGCAGTCTCATTGATTGATATTACAATAAACATTATTTAGTGTAGTCGAATTAAATATCTAAATAAAACCTAAGGATAGAACCTTAATGGCAAGCTTTGCACCTTCGAACGATACACAGTGTGTCTGAAAAATGTCGAAGAATCTTGAAAGGGGCGGTTCCCCATCATTTCCCCGTCATTTGAAGTAACTTTTTCCTTTACAAAATTGTTCTCCGGGGCTTTGTTAAACAGTTATCAACGAAAAATACGGACCAATCCGAGCGCGGCTATAGGAAATGAATTCCGGCTCGGCGACAGCCGAGTGTCGCGTTGCCGTTGGCCAAGCCGGAATCCGTCCACCGTAGCCGCGCTCTGATTGGTCCGTGTTTTTTCGTTAAGAACTCCTTAACAAAGCCGAAGCGGAAATTTTCGCTAAGGAAAAAGTTAACTCAAATGACTTAAGGAATCACCCCTGTGAAAATTCTCCGACATTTTTCGTACTCGCTGTACAAAAAACACGTAGATTATACCACTATGTTTTAATTTAAACGCTTCGTGACATTTCTATTCTGCGATCGGACATTCCTAACAGAAACAGATTTCAATTGCGACGTGGAAGCGAGTTAAAATTACGCGAATGTGCGGTATCTTTTTACCCCGGAGTGTAGAAGGCACCGTAACCTTCTATTCAAGTGCGCTACACCAACTAGGATCCAGAAGGTTTCGGCCAGGTCGCATCCGTGGCTCACGTGAAAGTGACTGGCTGGCAAGGATACATTGGTTTCCAAGATAGACATCATTATGCACCGTTTACATGGAAGTCCGGTCCACGTTCGATCAATCATCCTGATTTACCATAGAGATCGGTTTCCGACCGTTTCGTTCGTTGGGAACGGCTAATGTTGTCCCTTCGGCGATCGGTTCCACGAAACACAGCACCGAATAGTTCTATATGTGTATAATGTCTCTTCCGCGTTTTGTTATTTCCCTGTCGGTGTTCCCTTGCTAAATGTTAACCGGCCAGGCGACCACGCAAGAAAGTTTTCAACGGGAAAGTGTTGGATAACTGGCACCCCGGAGGTCCTTCTCTTTTTTCCTATGTTGTGTGTCTCGAGAGCCCGCGTCGGCGTCGCTTTGATAAAATTGGGAAAATTGTACGGCAGTTTTATCGGGCGAACAACCGAGCACCCCGTGACACCTGGGTCTGTAACGAGATTTTTACGATACCCGGACGCGGAAGAGAAAGGTATTTAGCTGTCGGCGCAGGAAGGGAACGAAAGGACAAAGATTATTGTGATCGAGTTTTTCGCTTCGCGGATCTCTGCGCTGCAAGAATCGCAGAAAGATGGACAAAATTCGTGTCTCTGTTGACACATTACCGACCGGTGATTATTGCATTATGGAACCTTGAATAGCAACAGCAATTTTTATTATGATCTAACGATGTCACCCTCGGTCACATGATCTAACAGTTTCATTTAAGATTGCAATGTAAAAGAGAATTTCTATGCTTTCTTTTGGTACAGCACAATTATTGAAAATCCTATTAACCCCTTGCCGTATTTTAACGAGTCAGACTCGTCATGGCGATTTTAACAAAGTCTAACAAATACGAATGTTACGCGTTCATTTTTAGATGAAAGAAAATTTGGTTCGTTTGTAATCAATATTTAAGCGTTCGAACAAATGTAGCCGTGCAAAACATATAAATTTTCTTTTCTATTCTACGATATTTTTCGGGATAAAGACGTTCTAGTCACTGTAACTGTAAAGAAAATGGTACGGCAAAGGGTTAATAGGCTTCCGGTAGGTAAAGTGTTCATACAGTGAGCCAATTATTATGAACACTTCGTAACTACCACTACTTTGAAGTTTGGTAACAAACGGAATAAATATTGCAGGTACTTATAATAATACCCCCTTTTTTAATTGATAGAAATATTAGTGATAGAAATATCACAGACTTCCCCTTCTATGACTCTGTTCCCCCACGCTTCCGCTCGGTCACGCGACGCGTACGTCACAATGTCACGTGACTAATCCGATACCGGCAGAGAGAGGGGAACTTTTTCCTCTCCATTAATAGTCAATTCCTCTGATCCACGACTCTGGTAGCGAGTTGAAAGCAGGACGAAAAATAATAGATCGGCTGAAAAGGTAGCGAACGAAAGAGAATGAGATAAATGAGACAACAAATTTTTAAATAAATTCCAGCTATTTTATAGAACCAGCCCACTGTGCGCGCCGTATACGTTCCAGCAGATTAACATCTACTCGGGTTTTCAGTTCCGTGGGCTTGGCCACGTTTATCGTTCATTTTCAGACACAACGAGCTCGAGGTCCCTTGAAATTTGAGTCACAGTGGCCTTGCCTAACCCTATTCGTGACCACAGTGATTTTTGGTGAAAATGTGTCACGCGTGGTTCTTTAAGCAAACAAACGACGTGGATGTAGAACCCGATAAAGCTTACTTTTTAATTGAGCAATATAATAATTTTTGAATTACAAAATAAGAGCAGACATGATAACATACTTCAGTGTATTGTTTTTCTTGCGTATGCGAGTGCAATTCAAACATTATTATATTACACAATTGAAAAGTAAACTTTATCAGCTGCTTATAATTACTACCGAATGATCCTTAAACAATACTGACTTTGTTATTAATGTATGTGTATTAAATCGTTACAGATAGCATAATCGAATGAACGGTATTAAAAGTTTGTGTTACAGCAATGTTTGTACGACATTTGCAATTACTTCTTAACACGTTCAAGAGCGGATATACTCTGCTTCGCACACGTCTATAATTATAACTGTCCTGCTTAATTAGAACGTTTTTTACGTTTGAAAAGACGTCGACGAACGGTTTTATTTAGCATAGCTGAAATTGGATTTTCTACAAAAAACATGGTAACGGTTTCTAGTCGTGGTTTTTGCTATTTTTCATCGATAAAAGAAGCACGATGTTTAACCGATCCTATTTCATGTCATGTATGTTCACAAACTATTGGAAGGTCTTCTGTCGAAAATTGTATTGCTTTTTATTTATGTTCGAACACTTCGAATGTTCTTTTGCTTCGTTTATCTTGATAGAGAATATTTAAAGTTGTTTTACTCGAACGATAACACGAAATATCAAAAATGTTAAGTAGTACAAGTACAAAGTCATTTTTCAATGCTAACTTTTTAACAATGATAACTCACATTTATTGTTAATCGTCGATGCATCGATCACTGTTTCCTCCAATTCTTTATAAATTACAACAACAGAAGATATCTGCTATTTCCGATAAAAGAAAATGCAATATTAACTATTAATCACAATTCTTTCTTTCGTCTCATTCTTTTAAAATGATCATCTATGGTGATTATAATTACACGATGCATCCTCGCACAAATTCTTATTGGAGAATCTACTTCTTAAAGATTACATATTACATAGCAAACACAATTTTCGAAAACGCTCAGACCTTTTCTAGTCGACAACAGCATTAAATGCACTTTTGCTCAACCTCGTACAAAAGATTCTACATTTTCGATTTATTTTCTAATATACATAGAATCACACTCGATGGTACCGCCAGTTATCGATCACCCTGTATATCAGTCGTATTTGGAGCTCGGTAGTTCTAGTGTTAAAATTTAGTACAGCTCGACACGAACGAAAGATTAACGAGAACGAGGAATTAAATGAAACAAGACCGAGCGGTGAAAATGGCCGGGCGAAAAGAAAGATTTCAAAACAAACAAGTAAAACAAACAATTGGATACGATAAATCTTGTAGAGCCGGTTAATATTTCATTTCGAAGAAAGTAGTAGATAAACGAAGTCTGAGTCGAGACACCGACCCAGAGAACACCGAAAACGCATTGACCTTTAACAGTCCCGCAGGTATACGTTGAACGATCAAGATCGTACCCGGTATCGCATATTATCGTGATGCAGCTTGATAAGCGGCCTGACAAGTTGTCATTGACCCGTTATATATTGTGGTATTGAACGCCGTAAAAGGGTACGAGGCGGTAGACACGGCCGCGTTATCGGTATAACTCTCCCATGTGTCCCCTCGGCGACCGAAGATAACAGGTACAGATCCATTTTTCGATGCGGGCGTACTAGTATTACGCAAACGGGTTTCAGATCGGTTTTTACTTCCTCGTGATTGGCTCGCCAACAACACCACACAACCTGTTCCGTCCGTCAAGCAGTTCTGCTGAATTTAATCTTATCAACGATTAATAATTACCCTTACATGTAATTGTTTACTTATTGACGGATTCATTCCTGCGATCGTTAATAATCTCGATTAACATTTTAATGGGTGTCACGGTTGTCGTATTACAGCGATTACACGGTTGTTAATTATTCGTTTATTTATTATTGCTTTAAACCGAGCGGTTCATTTGACAAGTACAATATTGTTACATGTAGCTTATATTGCATAGCTGTTGTCATCGTGTAAATCGTAATTAGTTGATTACCGATCGAAGAGTACGAGGCAATTGATACAGTCGGAAAATTAATGGTTAACGAAGTCGTAGGAAGTTTTCATCCGTTCATCGGTGCTTTTAATAAATTAAGAATAGTCTGTCCATTCTTATTACGCAATTACTGTTGAGTTGGCTAATCGGATCGTTATAGATTTACATCGATGATTAAATATTCATAACAGAGATATCTTAAATCCGTATTTATTATTGTAAAGTTAGTTCGACCGTGAGACTTACTTCACGTATGTGGTATGATGAGTAGACCGCGGATATTACGCATTTATGACAAAAATGAGTAAGTGTAATTCAAAACAGTGAAAATATTAGAAGAGTTTAAAATACTGTTATATTGTTTTCGACCTATCAAACACATTAAGAAAGAAAATAAATTTCTATTTCACTCCAGTTTGTTGCAAATCGGATAAAACATTTTTATTTTTCATAAAGATCCGCTGTGTAATTATGAGTGTCCCCACTGTACCTTCCCCTTCTACGACGGGGATAATTTTTCCCCTCAATTCGTGCTCCCTCTCCTCATCTGGCGACTCTGAAACGATGTACCAACTGTAAATTTTAAACCTGATCATTAGACTGCGGATTTGTACACGAAACTGTTCAAGTCGGTTGTAGGAAACCGAAGTCGAAAATAATATAACAATGTCTTTGAATTCTAACGTCTCTCAAGTTTTCATAAAATCCACAGTCCACCAACTCTTAAGAAAATTTGTTTCCGATAAAAAGATACAAAGTTACGTTAATGCGCAAAAGCTCCAAAGATGATTGATCGTTTTGTCCCGCGAACAGTTCAAATGCCTCGGTCTAAAAATACTAGCTACACGTTTAGCAGCATGACGAAAGAAACTTTTATCCGCAAGGTGAAAGTGGATATCCGATTATTGACACAAGGGTTGATCGACGACTTCCTCTCAAACTCTCCGTCGTCGGCAGCGTTCCCGTCCAACCGTTGTCATTTGCCCGGGTATATTTTCTTCTTTCGGACAATTCGCCAGTGCATTCTCCGCGAGGATTACGTGTTTCGTCATTGAACCGCGGATAGAGAAACCAAAGGACTTTCCGACAATCTTAGTGACATCTCCGGTAGGAGGTCTTTAAGCACGGGACGATCGGCTCGCATTACCGTCCAGTCTTCGGCCTTCCAGCCTCTCCAAAAGGAACGAAATTATCATCGACAGCGAGTTACTACCCCTCCACTCGTTTATCTCGAAATCTAAGTCGAGACGTAATTTGACCAGACTTCGATAATTAATTGCGCATTCTGCTGCGTCGGCTCCGTTTGCTTGCGTGCTCCGTGGAAGCTTGCTCAGTTCCACTCAGCCCGGCCCGACCTGTCCACGCTCGCTACTCCTCTTTTATTATGCTCTCGAATGTACGATTATGTTAACGCGTGACTATTTATCTGTTGAGCATCTCCAGCTTCCTATTGTGAGTTGATTTATTACTGCAGGCAAGTAGAGAGGGTAGACCGAGGGGGTTGGTCCAACCAATTTTTTTTAACGACAACTAATAAGTAGAAAAATCCCGGTTTCTACAGTGATAATATCACAACTTTTAACTTTGTTCTCCGTTTTTTCAAAACGACCTCTAAAATTTTTATTCTGCACGAGAGTCCGCAGTCTACTTGCAACCCTGGGTCTCGGTAGACCCATCTTTCGTCACACGAGGGTTGATACGTTTCTAGTGCTTGTTTAACCAGTTAACTGCGTTCGACGTGTATACACGTCATTCAAAATTTCTATTGCGGTGCAATAACGATAATCTTTTGAAGAATAAATTGTTAATTTTTTATCAAATGAAAATGTAATCCTTCCTCGTCTTTCGTAAAATGTATAATAGGACACATTACCCTGCGTTCGACGCGTACACTCGTCACTCTGGTTGATTTTAATTCCGCACTCTGTGGGGGATTTTTAAAATTAAATCCCGCAGTTAAGAGGTTAGGGTTCATTCACCTCGTTCCTACATATAATATGTCGCCGAAGCCAACTTAAATATTAAATCAATGAAATTTAAGTTTACTGATTCAGTGAAACGCGTTCTCCGTGGAAGCAAACTCCGCTCGGCCCGGCCCGGTCCGCGATCGTTACTCCGCTTTTATTACGCTCTCGAATGTACGATTATGTTAACACGTAACTATTTAACTGTTGAACGTCTCCGGCTTCCTATTGCGAGTTAATTTATTACCGCAGGCAGGTTAACGACAAGACGCGGGATCTTGCTAGGCGGTGTAGAACAAGGCGCAGCGCCGCTTATTCAATGCACAACCTGTTTTCATATCGTCCGCCGTTTTGCTCCTAGCTGCAGCACGTCAGAACGCGCGAAGCCGAGCGGAGCCGAGCGGAGTCTGGTCCCGCAGGATCGCCGCTCGCAATTTTACACATGGCTCGTTAGATTGATTGAAATTGATTTCGTTCTGAGCGGTCGGGTCCTCTCGTTAGCTCGCCAGCGAGCGAACCATGCGCAGCGCACCGCGCATTGCTCTCGGAAGTTTCTCCAACGGATGCGCCGCGCTGATGGAGCGCAGATTGCGCATTGTTCTACGCCCCCGGGGAGCGTTTGTTTATCGGCGAGGCCGCCCGTGAGATTGTTGATCTTCGGCCGCGGTTTTTGCTTTCTTTGCGCGGATGGAAATAGTAGCTACTCCTCGACCGTTACCGGGAAGGAAAAATCGGAACGGGTTCGGATGATGCATCCGAGAATCGGTCTGCGGATCTGGAATCGAGCGAGTCACTTCGAACGAGGATTTTCCTTTTTATTCAATTCAATAAGAAACGTCTTCGGAGAATGTAGTTTTGTATTATTCTTATTAGAGTGCGGGTATTATACGCGTTTGTGACAAAAAATGGCTACGCGAAATAAAAATGTTCTGTATTGATCGCGGGAAGCAGGAGTAAAATAAAAATTAATTTCATCCCTTAACGACATTATCGCATTGAAGACAATATTACAATATTCTTAAATTTTTCTAATCGTTTGCTGTTTCGTATTTCGCCCTGCCAATTTCTTCATAAATGCATGAGAATTCGCAGTCTAGCGATAACAGTAGAAGAATAATCGAACGAATTAGTATTTTGTTCATAAAGTACAACGAAGTTTAATCGTTAACGCGTTGACAATATATGGTACATTAGCGGAATATTCCGTAGTCTGCGACAGTCGGTATTTTAGGAGAACATCGAATCGAATGATAGTAAAAATAACCCTCATGTTGAGGGAAAAGGAGGTTTATATATTAGTTCTAACTTGAATGGTGGGGGTTTAGGAATTGTAAGGGTTAGAGCGATATGGTCAGAGTTTTGAAGATGACGTGTTCCAAGAAAATGGGTCGAATATGATGTGGAAAGGACAGAGTTTGAGGATGAGTCAAGCATGAAATCATGAGTTTGTATAGTAAAAACAGGAAGCCGGGTATCTGTGTAGAATGTAGAATGAAATAACGTTGGTATACAACATCGCTGCAATTCATACAAGAAATTATTATTCTGTATAAAGATACGCAGTCTATTTATTATTATTCATGTATTGTATCGTCTTGCATCGCAGCTTTTTATTTCTGTTCATTTTACGCTTTCGCACATATGTTTCATCAGAATACAATAGTCTACAATTTCTAAACTATAAAAATATACAGTTTTTTTTTAAAAGAAAAATTTATATTTCGCATGAAGGTCCGACAGTGTAATTATAATTGATTAGTCGACGATCAATTTTGAAAAACTTACATTTTGGTACACCGAAAACTATAACAGAATTTAAATGGACCTACGTATACGATGTAATTTAAGTTTTACATTTTTTCAATATAATTTGTCTACACATTTCATTACCATAGCAGCAGCTCGTTTCGTCACATTTGCTACGTCACATTATTGTTCCTTAATCATTTCCGGGTACTGCATCCCACGTTCGTTCTTCTGCGACTACTTTTACAGCAGTCACTTACATCGATATTGCGTCTGGCTGTATTACGGGATTTTATTTCTGACTTACGACAGTCGATTGTATTGTGACGAACTTTCGCACGAAACAAGTTTGCTCGAGGAGAAGCACTGCCATCTAGGAAAAGCTTAGAACTTCTTGGAACAGAACTTTCCATCGCAGCAAATAATTTCGTTTCAGAATTGAATGCATCCGTGGGCGATTTAAATCATAACCAGCACTTGTATATTTTACTGCTGCGCGAAACGGAAAGTCGAGCCTCGAATTGTTCTGAAGGACTATTGTTAAATAAGTTCACGCTGTAAGCTTGACTCCGATAATTGCAATATACATAATACATTTTGAGATCTTTATGACGTAATAAATATTGCACATTGTAAAATTGAAATGAATGCTTTCCAAATACATATATTTTGGTTTCACTGCATCTGCATGTAGAATAAAAAATGTCTTTTCTTCTGTAATAGTAGTTTTAAACAATTAGAAATGATCTATTTATATTCTTGAAAACTTTTAACCTTTTTACTGTTTGAAATTTTTTTTATTTTTCACTATTCTACTTTCATGTTAAGAACATATAATTATAAAACAGGATATACAAATACAAATAATTTTTCTTCGTTTGAGTATTTTAAGTGACTTGTGCAACGTGTATTTGCAGCTAATTATCATTTTCATAATTGACTATCTCAAGTAGGAAAGTGAATTTTTTCGCGAATGAGTTTCAACAAACAAAAATTTAATTATTTATTATTTATTAGTCAATATTTCATCACACTTTATTATCTACTTCACGTATCTAATTTTAACATATTGTTCCCACGTTACGATAACTTGCATTATTGATAACTTTCCCACGAACGAATTCGATTACTAAAATTTTACTTTCGTAAATCGATTTGTTCGCCTGTCGTTTACACCAATAATTAGATTATTGTGTTTGAATTCGCCTGAGATCCGTACGCATTTTATAGTGCACTTAATTTGCAGGAATACAACTAATACGTAACAATGGGCCTTCTTAAGCAATTAGGCGCAGTATTAGCGCGCCGCTATCCTTTTATCGATGCGACGTGCTACATTCACCATAGCGTGTCTACTTCCTTAATTAGTACGATTCACTGTGATGGTTGCATCCGCCACGACTCTCCTCGTCACGTCTATCTGTTGGTCACTATGATATTACACAGAAAATAATATTTCATCTTACGTGAGAAAACGACTTCGTCCGAGAAACAATTTTATCGAATGATAAATAGCGCTGCAAGTCACTTTAATTCTTGCATTCCATAATCATCGTCACATTATTTAAGTTGACTTTAATGTCGGCGTCGCTATTCGTGGTGCACAAATTTTCATTACCTGCGATGATAGCTTGTATACAGGGCGGTCAATAAAAATGATCTACTAAAATTATTTATTGACTGTATCAAAAAATGATTGAAATTATACTTTTTGTATCTGAGAGGGCTCATTAGGAAAGCACAATTCGATTTTTTAAGGCCTTGTATTTTCCGAAATGTCAACGTCAACTTGAGTTTTTCAAATGCCACCTTTTTTTGTTAGTGTAATGTGGTCCTTAAACAGATCAATTCAACGACCTATAATAAAATAAAACACCTTCAATTGACGTTCAATATCAAAACGGAGCGAAAATGTGTTGTAGAGTATGTAACTGCGTTATTAATTTTCAATGTTTCCGTTTAAAGTTTACAATTCATACAACACACAAGTTCATAATTTTATTAACTTTTATAATTCAAAGACAGTAAAATTGAACTGAAATATTTTTTCCAGACTGGTATTTTTTTATCTATGTGTGCGAGATTTATTAATTGCGGGGAGCTATAGGATATAAATTTGGATCGTTTGCTAAATATAAAATGTGTAAATAACTTACATAAAAACAACCTAAACTAACTCACTATTCAAGGACATTGCAGTGCCGAGGTGATTGGCGGTAATTAAGCTGCAACAATGTCGGCCTGTTGCGGAAGAAATAATCACTGTCTAGCATTGTTTTCAAATTAGGATGATAGCTCGGGAACCTGGTTCATCGGTAACAAACCTGCAGTACTAAATGTAGAATTTTAATATTCATAAAGTTGAGGAAATACCTAGGAATCTTGAAATTGCGGATGTTTCTGTGAATTTACACTTTCATGAACTAATTTACGATTTTAATGAAGCAGGACCTTATTAGCTCAATTAATTATCCAGTGGAAAAGAACACTAATTCTGTATCAGTGTTCGTTATGGTTTTCATTGCATTGCATTTTGTACCGTCTTTTATACTATGAACGTATAAAATCTCCACAGAATTTATATTTGTGAATATTTTATATAGTTTTTTATAAAGAAATATTGAATAATTTTCGGAACTTGTATACTTACTAAATATTATAATTGAAAGTAGAATTACTTTACTTGCAGTCGTGCTTTTGCAATCGTTGGGGAAGTACTAAACTAATTTAATCGACCCCATTTAAATGGCCCCTATTATATATTTTTAAATATAAATCAAGACACAATCTTTCATTAAAGAAAGAAACATTATTATATTTACTATCTCCTGAAATTGTACACTTTCAAAGGTATTTGACATTCCCACAGATTCTGATGATACACGTTCTGATAATTTCCAAGTTGTTGGCTTGTTTTATGGCGAACCTTGTAATCTCATATTTTTGTTCATACAAAAACGTACAAATATCAGTTGTAAAAGGTGTATAAAATACCTGCGCATACGCAAGCACTTTTATCTAGTGTTATCACCTAGGTATGTGTGTTATCATCTAGGGGTGGATTTTTCGTCTGGTATCTACATTTCCAAACAAATTTACGAAATATTGTATAATTGTACATCTAAATTTTCAATACAGTGTTTTCTCGATGAATGTCCCAAATGTCTGGCCTCTAATTGTCCCAGAACTATGTCCAGAAGCTCGAAAGGCCTCGGTCGCCGAGAAGTGTAACATAATACGGGTCGGATATATTGGTGTGAACCACGATATAAGATACGATTATCGATAAACTATATTTATCAATATATACAATTGTTATCGATATATCAATAATATACCAGTTACTATTTTGATAAGAAATCTGTCGGGCAAGCTTCGTTCTTTGTATAAATGTCAATATAGACTGCTCTTTCAGCTCTCATTTGTATTTATAAACATGAATAGCGTCGGTATTTCTATTTCTACCATTAGTTTCCTTCGATCTTCGTGACGACAACACTTGCTGCGTGTTTAAATAAGATTTACTCTTTGATATTAATATTTGTTAATTTGAACAGAAACCAGAACTAAAATTTTTGTTCCAAACATGCTATAGTACGCTGAACGTATTAACGACGTTAATCGAAAGTGCAATGAGAATTATTGCACAACACTTTCTTGTTTGTTTAAACTTTCCTCGCGACCCAATAAATTCTATGCAATATCCGTAACGACCACCATTACAAAAATACTCACTGCAAAACAGCTACTAGAAGCAGCAAGGTTTCAACAGTCTGCTCAACATTGTAGACACGATTAGATGTTGACGTGGTTACTTTGGGTGCAATTACTTATGGAAACACGTATCGCCTTACAGCAGAAGCAGTGATATAACGCCATCGATATCACACCATTAAACGATAAAAAAGAAGGAACCGTAGGCTGTACCAGATGCGCTTTTTTCCAGATCGAAGCTTCTTTTGCAACCTTTCCATCAGTTACAGTATAATCAGGCTTTAGCAACAGCCGTTTTATTCCACGACAGCTCGCAATTTCCTTAACGATCGCGCGTTTACCCCATTATCGCCCCTTCTACCGTATACAAACCGTCTCTTATCGGTCTATCAAAAACTTCTCCATCACACGTTTCTCTTCTCGACCTACGCTTCGTGCAACTCGACGAAGCTTCTAAGAAAACTTACGTAACAGTTCGCAGGCGTTCCGAATACATTCAACGCCTTATCGAATAAGATTCTCAGGGGCTGCTTACTGCTATCCGAAACTGTTAGTCATCTCTTGCTTTTAAGGAGGCAGTCTCCTGCGAACACCGCATAATTTTCATGAATTTTTCTCGAAATGATAGTAGGATAGGGTGGGACTAAAAGTCCGGCAGGTAAGAAGTTCCGATTTCAATATCCTTGCTTATTTATGGTCGACTAAACTTTGCCAACTACTACTCTCTTGAATATCGAGCCTCGATAATTGAATTGGTGGCTGCAGTAACGGCTTTTAACGTTCTACCATCAAATCCTGCTCTCCTGTAAAATTTGCAACTTTATATCATCCAACGTTGTTCCAGCTAACAATTTAATTATTGAATACAGGAGAGCAAGACTTTCTTTTTATGAGAGAATCAATTATGTCAGTTCTAATATTCTAATTGGAATTTTCATCAGAACTTTCAGTCTTCGATGTTCTAAAAATGTATATATTATGTCAAAAAAATACCAAGACATCTTAAATAAAACACAACAATTTTCCAATGCCTCTTACGCGGGCAGTTTAAATGTGAATGGCCTTGGTACTTTTTTGACACAATGTATTTTTGATTAAAAATTGGTATTCCTCCGACCGGAGGTCACTCAGTGGTTCACTCACGGTCCCGATCCCGATGGGGACCATGAGTAAATACGGAGAGTCGCATCCACGGGGCACCCTAAACGCCTATAGGTCATTGCGCCCACTTAAAGGGGTAGACTGGTTTCCAGTATTGCAAGGATGCGAGATGCGCCTTCTCATTTCTCGATAATGCAAAGATGGGACTCTTCAGCAGCCAAAGCGCTAGATAAAAGATCAATCTAGGCCGCAGTCGCCCTCAAAAGTCCTTTTCACGTTTCCGAAGCGTAATTTACATTATTCGGCAGCACGTAGCTGTCGCAGCTTTATGAAAATAAAGGTAGATGCGTAGCATTATGCTTCCGAACGATGCAAATCACGCGGCCAAATAATGCAAATTAAGTGAACGTAGAAAATGTAAAAATCTGTAACAAACTTGTTCTACATTTTAAAGTTTTAGAATGGATAAATGTTCGTAGTTATTGAAAATCCCAGCAATGAATACTAAATTCCTGACAGGCACCAGCTCCTATATTTATAACCCTGCATCGTAACAGAACCACCCACGTGTTTTACCGCTGAACGGGATTTCCGTTACGTTTCCATCTCAGTCGGTAATGGGCCTTTTCCACAGATAATTATTATTCACACTAAAGGTACTCTGTCTTCACCAGATAATGTAACTGTATGTTAACACACTGCTCGTATACCATTTTGCAAAATTGTATTGGCTTTCATCTATAGCTATTTATCTCGATCGTATAATACGGTTATTTCTGCAATGTATTTATAAATCATCTATTTCGAACATTGTTTATTCATGAAAATTGTTAGCACGTCAATTGCAAGAAACAATAGCCATATAGAAGTTTCTCTTTTCTTTTAATCTTTCTAACGTTTCAAATTGCACCAACTCGCATTTACCCTAAACGTATAAAATCCAGAGTCTAGTTATAAGTACATTATTGTTAACATAGGCATATCATAGTACGTTTAAAGTTACTTAGATCTTATCGGATAAATTGCTGGTGAGAACCTTTGGATAAAGGACTTCTTTTTAGAAATTTATTAATCGAAATGAAGATTCGCATATACATTCGCAGGCTAGAATTAAGGCTTTATCGTGAACCTGATCAAACCGAATGAGGAGAAAAGGGGATCGTTCGTGCATAACAAAAAATATACAAAGAGAAATGATCTTATTATTTCGACATCCCGGGACATTCAACTTTATCCTCTCCCCCGAATCTCGACCTTTAGAAACTCTAATACAACAGATCGAGAACAAAACTCGTGCACGTGGGGAGTCCGGACCCTTGGTCCTGGAAATTCCCTTACATCTTAACCAAACCCCAAATCTCCCATAACCCCATTACAGCAAATTGAAAACAAAACTTGCTGGTACAGTGAGTTGAAGTCCAGTCACGTGATACCTCCCCGGATGTATTATTAACCCTTTGCACTCGGAGCTATTTTAACTCGAAAATTAAACATTTCTTCCTATCTAAAATATTTCCATTCTCTATGATTTTTTAAATTTTATGGATATGAAATTGGTGTAATACCTCATACAATGCCTAAATGTTTAGTAATCGATTGGATACCGATATATTTAATAATGTAAACAATATTTTGAATAATGGTACAGCAATTTTTAGTCATGCATCTCTCTCTCTCAGTGTCACCATTCGACTTCTAAGGGTTAATTTATGATTCTAAAGGCGAGAAATATGGTCGAATTAATAGTTTGGCAACTGAAGGTATAAGTCAACATTATTTTACAATGTGTCACCGAATGGTTGAATAAGGAAATCTGTAATTCTATTGAATCTAAAATTGTATTCTTTTCGGTCGAAATATTCTATAATTACTTCATTCAATTTTTGTATCGTTAGTATCGTTGTTGCTTAGTTTCCTGACAAGTTTGCGAGCGAGTATTATTTTTGGAAGTCGTTCGCGTTATGAAGTTTGTTGAACACCTAAAAATGATGTATTTTTCCATGTATTATTAAATTATATTTCCATTTAAATAGCTACTCGTGTTATCGCCCAAACATTCTAAAACAGAATATCCTTTTTAGTGGATCAAACAATATATACAATAATGTGTATAACATTGCATACAATATTGCATAAACTTGCCATATCGAGTCAGACTCGAGACAAATATTCCAAACAATATCTGCTGACTGTTATTCTTTTCTTTTAAATCGAAACTCTCTCCTTTTACGATCGACATTCCAGCAATGCAGTAAACGTAGACATAAGCGCAAAATTGTTTTTAAAGTGCAAAGTTGCGACGACAATCATACGTTAGGCCTTAGAGGGTGTTTGAACAATCACGTGAGTCACTGTATGTATATCGATTGTATGGAATCGAGTGAAAAACTTCTCTGTACACTCTCTACACTGTCCATAGACGTCCATAAACGGTGTAGGTACAGTGACTGCATTTGATCACTTGTCTTTATATAGGAAGGAACAGGAAGAGGCCCGACGACGTCATTTATTTTAACTGAATAAGACTTAAGAATAACCTCTGCTACCGCTTCAAATAAATAAATTAAATAAAACTTTTGCTACCAACGATAGCGAAGCTACGTGCTTTTTGCATCTGCTTGTAATCAAATTCCAGAACTACTATTTATACTAGTTTTGTATAAAATACTAGGCGGAACACTTCGAAGCATTACAGTGAGACCTGTCTCAGAGAAAATTGTTTTTTGAAAGTAAGTTGATTTTTGATAGGCATTTTACTTCAAATTGTAGGACATAGGACTTATTTTCATTTTCGAAGTAATTGCAAAAATAGTTTCCTAAAATGCATACTGTTTTGATAAATACAAATTGTTACGTTAAAGGTCTCCGTGGTGAAAAATGACCATTAGATAAAATTTAAATTATAATTATCTGATTGCACTACAAATAGAAGAAAAACTAAAATATTGTAACTTTTTATCAATTATTGCGCTATATTGCATAAAGCAAATAGAAGAGACAAGCAGTTACGAGATTTTCGAGACACACTATGGTACATCGTGAATTATGCAAAGACTGTGCAATAATAAAGTATAATTACTTTCTTTGTGTTCCGAATGTGTTCTCTTTTTACCCAATCTAAGTTGTCAAAAGTGACCATGAACACCATCAATGTTATTTTAAATGAGAACCGTATAAGCAACTTCTTTTCAAGTAGGCTGACTACCGCGTAGATGCCGAGATCAGGTGCATATACCCTAACGATTTGGTTCAACATTGCTCCTCACGGCAGATACGTTCGTGTTCGATCGTTCGAACTGTTCGGCAGCTAGAAAACTCCATCGTTCCTCACAGCCATAAACGTGTTAAACACGGTTCTCGGGGAGTCGGTTGATCGCGGAGTACCGAATAAATCGGCGGTCAGCGAGCGTGACGCGTGAAAGGACAATTCAGGGTGCAAACAACGCCGGCAAGAAAGAGACAGAGAAAAGTGTGCACACCGGCAAGAAAATCGAGAAGCGTCCTGCTGCTCCTGCGAGTACAGGAAGAAGGAGCCAGCAGGAATAGGAGGATGCAAGGCAAAAGCGCGGATCGCGGTTCTTCGGACTTGGCTCTGTGCTCGGCGAGCATGTACGAGGCAGAGCGAGGCAGAGCGAGGCGGAGCAACAGGAGGCGCTGGACAGAGCCCCGGCGAGGGGACGGTCGGGCAAAGGGGCAGCGAACAAAGTTTGTAGTTTTGTTTGAAGCCGATCTTTGCCGAAGGCGGCCGTTCGGCCGCGAACGACAGGCTTCGTAGCGTGTTGGAGCGTACCAGCTGGCTGCCGGCTGCACGAACCGACAGAGTTCGCCGTTCCACGGTCGCCGTCGGTGGACGGACGCAGTGGCGCGCACCTTGTTCCAAGTAATCCCGTCCTCCTCTCTTTCGGTGCCTTCTTCATCGCCCCGGCCTTGGATCTACTCCTCTGGCCGAGCTATAGAGCAACAAGGGGCCACCTCCTCCGCTTCTTCTTCTCGATCGCCTATGGCAGCACGTCCCAAAAACCCGAGAGCTCATCCTTGATATATCTCACACCGGTCTGGAGCTCTGGGTCAGCCGGCCGAGAACGCTTCTTCTCGATCTTTTCTCCCCTTGTGGCACGCTCGTGCCATCATCCTCTACGGTCCAACTGTGCTCCGGTCGTTTCTTTATTCCCTCCCCCTCTGTCTCTTTCTCTCGTCGAGTTCCCCTTCTCCTTGGTCTGTTCCCTCGTCTATGCAACACACCACCGTCGTCTGCCTACTACTCGAGTCCTATCCGCCTTCTCTGGCTATCTCTGGTTTCTTTCTTTCTTTCTTTCTTTCTTTCTTTCTTCCTTCCTTTCCTTCTTTCCTGCCTGCCTGCTCTCTTCGTCCATTCGACGACGCGGTTTCCCTGCCGCGAGAGCCCCCGACATCGAACCCGAGGATCGCCGTCTCCCTCCGCCGTGTTTGCCCGATGCATCGGCGTGCTTCTTCGTCGAGCGTGCCAGCGAGAAGAAGAGGCGGCTGCTGGTGCTGCTGGTTCTCGGTCTAACCGGCGCGACACGCGAGTAAAAGCCGAGCAACACACCGCGTACAGATATGTGCCGGCGTGGTAGGAGTTCTTCGAAGTTCTGCGGTGGTGTACGGTCGTGGTGCGGCTCACGATGCCGGTTGGTGGTTTGATTGATCCTGTTGATTCTTCCTGTTCGTACGCGGGTTAGACGCCCCGGGACCAACAGATTCTCCACACTGTAGTCGTCGTCGTCGTCGGGCGAGCAACCAGTCCGACCCGTTCTTGTGATTAATTACCACGTGCTCCTACCTGGACCGTCAGCCGATCGGACGCTCTTGGAGTGGATATACATATTGGTAACGTACCTTTTTCGCCCCTTCCAACTTCCAGGGCACCGTTTCACCAGGATCAGAGGTAGTGTCCTCGAGACAGCGTTGCCGTATCGTTCTTCGCGTGACCACGTCTTCTCTCCCCGGTGTACCGTTCCATTGTTATATTTGCGTACAAAGAAAGCACGCGGGCCCGATCGGAAGATTCGGGACATGCTGGGTACGCGACGAGCCGCGTGCCTAGAACGGATTCAGACTCTGCGTAGTCTCGAAAATAAAAGTCGACTCGATATGCCGCTTCGGTGGCTCGCTGTTACGGCTCTCAGGTAGAACACCGTCCAACGAAACACCTTCGGACCCTCCGTTTCCTGCTCCACCACCATGGAAACGAACCATTTCCGTTCCCTGGGTTATCGGGCCGACCGTTCCGCGCCGGCTAATGCGTTTTCCCAGAATTCCTGATAGCTGGAACCGTTTCGCGGACTCGAGACGCTGAACGTGGATCGTGTTTCCCGCTTAGGATGTTGGACGATGCCAGCAGACGCGTTCCGCGAGATCGTCGTCGCGGATAGCTTCTCCTATTGCTCGTTACATCGAGGATGTATCGATTTCTAGGAGCGCGTATAATGGCAACCAGCAATTTCCTTCGGGCTTTACAGTCCGCGCCGTCGATCGTTTCTTTGTGGTCGGCTCGAAACGCACTCGGTAATCCGCGATTATGCAGCCAGACGGCGGGAGCTCGTCTGTCGTGATCGATCTATCCCTCCAGAGAACCGCTGTCGATGTAACGTTTTACGGGGTGTCGTTCGAAACCGTAGAATATTAACGCCGAGGGTCTCCTCTTCCTACTCGCTGCCATTTCAGACCTGGCGTTGTCGGTCGTTGCTGTTTCGAGTTAGTTGATCCAGAGTTATTACTCGGCTGCGTCTTCTTCGTTCTGTCCCTGCGTTTCCGTCGAATGCGGGGACGTAATCGAACGTAAGGATTCGGTTCAATGCCATTGTTACCGGGTGCACGCTTGCCACCTCTGCTCGGCTCTTGTCGATTGTTCGGTGCATTTCGTAGTCGTGTTGCAGTCATCAAATTGCACGACTACTCAACACTTTACCTATCGAAAGCCTATCGATAGCCTTTTCAATAATTCCGCTTAGGAATCTTCTTTTACACGATAATCGAAATTATTAGATTGCGTTATTGCGGGCGAGTCGTTGGTTTATGATTTTTTAAGTTCCTGCTGCTGTGCTGAAGGATCTATTAAAAAATTATTCAAGGTGTTGATCTAAAAAAATTGTAACGGTATTGCAATATTTATTGTAAACAGTCTGTATGTACATTTTCGCTTCTGAATTAACCTGAACGGTGGACCAGGATTAAACTTGTCTTTGTCATTCTGTTGAAAAAATACGAAAAACGATGTCTATGACATCAATTATAAATATAATTAGACTGCGGATCTTTATGCATTTGTAGAAAAACTCGGTAGACGAAATTCAAAGTTGTAGGAAACTTTTGAAAATTAAAGATGCCAATATATGATTTCTCCTCTATTGAAATTATTAAGGGAAGAAAGAAATAATTTTTATTTTGCATAAAGGGATCCGCAGTCGAAACAATATATGTAGATGGTATAAGAAATTTGATATATACATGGTAAAATTTTGTTTATGAACATGATATAAATGGTATACAAAATTTTGTTTATGAACATGATATAAATGGTATACAAAATTTTGTTTATGAACACGATATTGCATGGTCTAGGTTCAGATAAATTTTATGGTCATGGGTTCAGATAGCGGATCTGGATCCAAACATATAAATTCTTTTCCCGATCGTTGGAACCCTGCACCCATACCGTAAACTGAGACTGTGTAAGAAATAATGCATATCTGGTCCATACTTGATTATCACGTAAGTACAAGTATAGCTATGACGTAAAGCATTGTTTGCATTTCATACGTATGAAAACGTTTTAGCCTTCACACGTGTGAATTAGAAATTGTTTCTTAACATTGATTATAAATAGACCGAATAAGAATTTGAAAACGTGAAAATTATCTCCATTAATTGCAAGATACAAATAAATTATTCCCATGAAAATTTTAGCGAATTAAAAATAACACAACGGTATCTAAACATTCCTTAAATGCTTTTATTGTTTTGCATTTGATTCGTCTTTGTCATAAATGCATAAAAACCGCAGTCTAATTGTAAATTATGCATCAACATTTCTATGACAATATACGTGGGTGATTGTAAAGAATTATAATCACGGATGTCGTGTAAACTGTCTTCTATAATACAACAATGTACAGTAATGTATGAAAACATCTATTAAATATTCTGATTGAATGTGAAAGCAGATTTGAGAACAAATGCACGCGAACGTGACAGTCATTTCAAGGTGCTAACTGCAGCAAGAATGATAAATACTGTTCTGTAGTATGGTTATGAGCGGTACACACATGGGTTGTGTAAGAACCACGTGTTTTGTTTCGTGAGAATGCATATTATAAATCCGTCCAATCATAGCGAATGTTTATGCAAATGACCTGTTTGCAGTGTAACAAGTAGAAACGAGATTAGAAAAATAATTTATTCTGTGTATTTTTCTATCTGGGACCGTTTAATATACAGATTTTATTGCTTACCATAAAACATGTTATTGTTCTAATCCATTAGTATTATTAATTTCTTAAGAAATGTATTGTAAATACTTATTTATATATTGTTGCAAACTGATGTATGTTTGACTGCAGTAGAGTAATACCTACTTATTGGTACTATTGTTTATTCTAGTTTTTAATTTATATAGTTATTAGAAACATACAATTCAATACTGTTTACAGTTACAAGTTAATAAAAACATTCAAATATCATTATTTGTGGATAAACAAAAATGTTATATGAATTGAAATTAATTGCTTAACTTGAATTGATATTTAAGTGATATTAGTTAACTCTATTTTTCTTAATAAAAATGGTGATATATTTTCTAGTGTTCGGTAAAACGTACACACTGTTTCTTTAACTTCAATTTAAAAAATGTTAATAACATTAACACTAGAACTACCGAGCGCTAAACGCAAATGGCATACATTGCCTCATAATAATGACAAAATTGCATTTATTTAGATTTCGTACGAATTTTGTTTAAATACGTACTTCGATAGAAAAGTTCACTAAAAAAATTTCTCAGAAAAACATACTTATAATTTTAATATTTCTAAAAGAACAAATCGTGAGTAAGTCATTCTGACTTATCCGGTAGTTCTAGTGTTAAGTTCATTATGCAAATATTGTTTTGAGAGAAACTCGATCGAAGTAGTAATCAACCGTATTACACATAGCCTCTAGCAGCGCGCTATAATATAATCTAAATGACTTTATAATGCAAATTTCAGTACGGGACCACGTATATGCAGTGAAACTGCAAAGCTGTACAAAAAAATCTTCGGTTTTTTCGCTATACCTGTTTAACAGGTTAACTAATAGTCGACTGACAGCTCTTTTTGTCTATTATTCATTATTCGAAATCTATCATTATCACGCACACGGATCAATAAGAAACCCAGTCGCATATAAGGGTCGTGTTGATTTTAATTTGTAAATAACTTAATACGTTGGACATAATTCAGGATAAGAAGTGAAACACGTGTAATTAAGACAGAAGCCATTTTGAAGCTAGTGGACGTGTGTTGTCACAAAAAGAAAATTATTTATTTCTTCTCTAAAAGAACCCGTTATTTAGAAATGTAAATATAAAACAAACATAGACTTTCCTTTTCCCAAAGTAAATTGTTAACAACTTACCGACTTACGCCACTTTCAAAATAAATAATTATACAATTAAATTTATTGACAAAAGTTTAATTCGTTCAAACAAACGTATTCCAATACTCAGATTATAATGTTAAAAAAGAAACTGAAAGCATATTTAAACTTTTCAAAAAGTGAATCCCCATCGCTTTCAAAATAAACAATTTATCGCAACTTTCACTGTGTATGAGAAAAACTGTGTTAAATTGAAACAAAAGCTAATGCGAGTTCACACGTTCACTGTTCCGTGAAACGTGAAGGATTCATAGTTACTTAATAACATAATATTAATAAACGTTGATTTTTGTGGAAATTGCATTTTGAATAAGAAGTTTCAGTCTTCATACAAATGCTCGCTGAAAAAAATTAAATATATACGGACAACAGAATATGTCTGCAATCTGGTCGAAATATTGTATAATTACTTCATTCAACTTTTGTATCATTAGCTTGAGGTTGCTTAGTTTTATGACAAGTTTGGGAGCGAGTATTATTTTTGGAAATCGTTCGCGTTATAAAGTTTGTTGAACATCTAAAAATTACGTATTTTTCCATGTATTATTAAATTATATTTCCATTGAAATAGCTACTCGTGTTATTGTCCAAACATTCTAAAACAGAATATCCTTTTTAGTGGATCAAACAATATGTACAATAATGTGTAACATTGCATACAATATTGCATAAACTAGCCATATCGAGTCAGACTCGTGACGAATATTCCAAACAAAATCGGCTGACTTTTATTCTTTTCTTTTAAATCGAAACTCTCTTCTTTTACGATCGACATTCGAACAATGCAGTAAACGTAGACGTGAGTGCAAAATTGTTTTTAAAGTGCAAATTTGTACAAGTCATTGTAGTTGCGACGAAAATCATACGTTAGGCCTTAGAGGGTGTTTGAACAATCAGATGAGTCACTGTATGTATATCGATTGTATGGAATCGAGTGAAAAACTTCTCTGTACTCTCTACACTGTCCATACACATCCATAGACGGTGTAGGTACAGTGACTGCATTTGGCCACTTGTCTTTACATAGGAAGGAACAGGAAGAGGCCCGACGACGTCATTTATTCAAATAAATAAATTAAATAAAATTTTGCTATCAACGATAGCGAAGCTACGTGCTTTTTGCAACTACTTGTAATCAAATTTCAGAACTACTATTTATACTAGTTTTGTATAAAATACTAGACGGAACACTTCGAAGCATTACAGTGAGACCTGTCTCAAAGAAAATTGGTTTTTGAAAGTTAGTTGATTTTTGATAGGCATTTTACTTCAAATTGTAGGACATAGGACTTCTTTTCATTTTCGAAGTAATTGCAAAAATAGTTTCCTAAAATGCATACTGTTTTGATAAATACAAATTGTTACGTTAAAGGTCTCCGTGGTAAAAAATGACCATGAAATAAAATTTAAATTATAATTATCTGATTGCACTACAAATAGGGGAAAAACTAAAATATTGTAACATTTTATCAATTATTGCGCTATATTGCGTAAAGAAAATAGAAGAGACAAGCAGTTACGAGATTTTCGAGACACACTATGGTACATCGTGAATTATGCAAAGACTGTGCAATAATAAAGTATAATTACTTTCTTTGCGTTCCGAATGTGTTCTCATTTTACGCAATCTAAGTGGTTAAAAGTGAGCATGAACATCATCAATGTTATTTTAAATGAGGACCGTACGAGCAACTTATTTTTGAAAATCGAAATAACCGAGTGGTAAGGGTTTTAAAGATGCAGGAATCGGACGATCAAGAGACAGATGATCGACTCGCGTCGATCGTGAGTGGTACGCTGGTCCGGCTGACACCTTGTGCAACCACGTGGACTCCGGTCGGACGAACGACATTCGCGGTCGTTGAAGTCGGTCGTTTGAGGTCGAGCGAGTTCACAGTGGAATTGTCCATATAAAGAGAAAGTAGATCTTAGCGAATTTTTATGGGATCGGGACCGGCGGGCAGACGATAATGGCAAGCGTGACATGACGTACCCGTCGAGCCACGTAATTAAGCCGGTCGCGTTTAGGATGACGGAAGAATGTCGCTGTTATCGCGCAAGCAATTTCCTCTTTTGCCTTGCACCGTTCTCCTCCTCCCTCTATCGTCGACTGGATTTTTTTTTGCAAGTATACTCTCCGCGCACGCGTCCTTCCACAATTCTGGTTTGCCTCCTTTTCTTTCTTATCAGCGGGAGGACAAGCTGCATTTAGCAGATTAAATAAACTTATCCTACTGCTGGTGGCTTCTGTTCGGAATACTGGTTTTTCGATGCTCTTTACTTTGCCAGCTGATATGCAGAATCAAGGAAACTTGTTTGCTTATATTAAAAGCGTCGAGCTATTCAAATCATTCGTTATCAGCTCTCTTTGAGAAATTGCAGGATTTTCATCCACTCGTTGCGGCCCGACGTGACTTTTGTTGTTATGCGTCTACGAATTTAATCATTTACCAACAGAAATCCTTCATCGTTCTGGATCGTTTCTCTAGTTTGGATTATAAACAATTTTTTATATTGTATTTATATTTTAATAATGGATTTACCGATTAGTTCCCTTAGTCTTGGAAATGTATAATTTCTAAAAATGATCTTTCCTTGTTCAATAATAAGGAGATTTTCCACTGTGTGTTCTGTTTTGAAACTATAACTATCAAACATTATCAAACAAAACACGCTTCCTTGTATGTAGTACGATTTTATAATAACTAGACTGCGGATCTTTATGCAAAAATAAAAAATGTTCGCATTGATTGCAGGACACAAGAGCCAAATAGAAATTGCATTTTTCTTTTAATTATTCAATTAAGCTGAAACTAATACATTGACGTTCTTAAATATTTTTAACATCTCCACAGCTTTAAATCGTACGTGCCCATTCTTGTCATAAATGCATAAAATCCGCAGTCTAATAATAACTTTTAAATATAAAATAATTGGTGCTATTTTATTATTTTTTTTCTATAACTATGTATATTTTGATCATTGAATTAACATCGTACCTCAGATTATAATGTTTGTGCAAGGATATTTGAAGGGTTTGCAATAATCATGCTCCAAGGTGCTTACAATAGGGTAAAATTGATACAAATATATTATTACATTAGTACTAAAGTGCCTTTAATAAATTTCTAACGAATTTTTATAAATTAGTCTACAACGATTTATCTAAATTCGTGTAGTTCAACAGGTTTTTAACTGGAACAGAAAGTCTCTACTTGCAGACGTAGTGTCGTATCGTTTAGCTTTTTTCTCCGTCATTTCAGTCGGTCGTTGACCCACAGAAAAGCTGTAACCTTTCAGCGAGTATCGTGAGTAAACCACGTGGCGTTGAACATGTTAATTGCGAAACCAGGACTTAGTACGGAAAAATCAATGATCGATGACTGATCAAATCATGGCTCTATCTCTTCGATCTTAACAATATTAAAATCAAAATCGTGTATGTTTCTGTCGATCTAAATTTTTTCTAATTGCGCATACAAGGTCTTGTGCATTTTTCTTAAAAACACATAATTGAACAAGTTACTGGAGTTACGATAGTGACTGATAAGAACCTGGTAAATAATGTGTAATTCAGAGGCTTGTCAGTCTATGCTTCGCACAAATATTGATTTTTTACACGAAATACTTTGCGGCGAATGTAACAAATGGAAAGTAAATGGAACAACATATCCCACAATTCAATATTTCCCAGAAAATTTTATCAGTTTAATATAAAATTTCCCTCGTCATAGAAAACATATGAAACTTATAATTTTAGGTTATTACTAGATGTTTATGTAATTTTCAATTTTTGTAGGCAAATTTTAAGAAGGTATAACTAAATAAAATTTGATTTTCAGTAGCAGTAGCCTTTGTAGATCTGAAATAAATAAACATCGTACTAAATTCGGTGAAATTTCATGTTATAACATTTTTTGAAAATTTTCAGAAGTCATAAATGCAAAATAAACATTGTTTTCATTAATTGCAGGAGCACATTAACTTAATAGGAGTGTAAGTCGTAAACCATGTGTTAATAACAACAAAATCTTGTAATCTTTCTACTGTTTTTTTAGTTATTCTTACTGTGCACTAAATCAGAATAACATATTGCATAGCTAAGAAAAAGTTATTTCACATACATTAAACATTCGGCGTGATTACATAACATCTTGATTTATTTTTTAAAAGTTCTGATATAATGGAGACCATAAGATTTAATTTTTTTTTACTTTAATATTGATAATTTTAAAAAGTGTTAAAAGATCCTGTTTAGGAATTGTTATTTGATTGTTCAACACTGTCGCGCGTGTATAAAAGCAGAGTTGGGCAAAAATGTAATCAACGATTGACGAACAAATGTTTGCATTAATCGTTAATCGCAATTAACAATTAAACTCCTACTTTATTCTTTTCAATTGCAATCGTCAATCGGATTATTGATTAATGATTAACTGCTGAAATTTCGAAATGAAATACGGAATCAAAACTGTATGCATACTGAAAAAAATATAAACTGAATTTAGGTATATTGTCGTTTGGTCTATAATACGATCTCTACTTGCCTACTTATTACAATTTATGGATAGACCGTGTGGCGATTAATGTCAACGATAATTGATTAAATCTGTCTCTGATTTTTCGATGATTTCTTTTTTTAATCAACGATTGACGATTAACTTCATCAATCGGTTGAATCAATCGTCCATTTTTCAATTATTACCTTTTTTAATCGTACACATTAATCAATCAATCTTGGTTCAAATTGAAATCGATGCCTAACTCTGCATAAAAGTTAAAATTTAACGGTTGCATACGAGCCGTTATAATTCTTTGTAGTACTTACAGCTGAACGCTGCAAACAATTGTGCTACGCGAAACCGACCAGCTTGCAAGGGGTTATCAATCGACGCGAACAGTACGACGGTTTTTTCGGTAAATGTTATGGTACCGTGTAACGTACCGGTTTTGGTGGATCAAACTCCTGTCATCGGCAGGTGCCAAAAAGTGGAGCCAACTCGGGAATCCGGGGTGTGCGGATACTTCGGCCACGAACGCATATTAAGTTACGTGACTTAACAGTTCGCTGCTCCGAATATTGCGCGGCGATCCAGAATTAACGACACCTGCTATTTTCGAATGGATGTCAGCCTCTCCCTTGACAATATTTCTTTCCTTTCCCCTTCAGGTTTCGCCGACTGCTACGGTTCACCGGCCAAAACACGCGTGCACACGCGACTCTGAATGAACAAAAACGTTGTAACATTTGGTACGCACCATCACGAGTTTAGCCCCTTGCGCTACAGGGTGTCCCAAAAATGTCGGATAACCTCGAAATGGATAGTTCCTTAGGTTACTCGAAGTAACCATTTCCTTAGCGTTTCCGGGTCGGTTTTGTTCTGGAGTTATTAGCCCTCGCAAGATAAGGTCTAATAACACATAAATGGTAAGGTGGGGTCTCTTAGACCCCGACAAATGAATTTCATAAATAGCCTCGTTTTCAATAAATTTGGGATAAAGAATAACACAGGATAAAAAGTAAACGAACAGATTTCATTTTATTCGTAGAGAAATTCTTTTCAAAAATTTGAATCTGGGGTCTCTGAGACCACACATTGCCTTTGAAAGGTTAAGGAAAACAGGGACCAATCAGAGTGGTGTCGCTAAGCGTCGTCACGAATCTGATTCGATATTATAGTGCAAAAGATTAATAACACTAATCTAAATTTACAAAATACACGGAAACGTCGATATTCGCAAAAATTAGTAACGTTTATTTTCTAGTTTGAAACAACATTTTTCAAATAATCCGCGGGACTAACAATCTGCATAAATGTTCGCAGTCTTCGACGATGAGGAAGCTCGATTTTCAACGAACCCGGGTTCTCACCGGTTCCTTGGCTGTAGATGAAAGAACAAATCGAAAAAGCCACCGTTTAATTCGTAATCCATCATTCCGAGAAGAACGTGCCGCCGTCGTTTCAGCCTAGAATTCTGTTTTTGTATCGACGGATTCCAAGAGAGCGTAGAGGGGAGAAAAGGAAAACGAGAAGACCGATTCGAAAGGCAAACGACTGTAGCGGGCGTTTCGTAGTGGGAGATCATTTTGTTACGAAGTAAAGGGGTCAATAATTCTGACGTCGGAGAGGGATGGAGTTCCGTGGAGTGACGAGCAGCCGTGCGATTCCAAAAATATACTCCTCTGTGGCTGGTGGGTTGAACGTCTGGTGGCCGGCCACGCGCGTATCCCTCACGCAGCTTGCCCGTTCTTCCGTGTGGCGGAACGGTTCGTCTCACATGTTGGTTAAAATGGCGGGAAACCTTGATCATCCGCGCGTCTGCACGGTTTTTTGCTCCCGTTTCTGAAACAGCCCCATCTCTGCACCCCGCCGCGCCGCTACGTTGTGCTCTTCGTCGTTCGCGGACGTCGACCACGCGGCGCACCGTGAGACCTAATCGCGAAAACCTACCGGAAACTAGAAAAAAGATTAATCGCGCAATCAACCAACAACTAGAGGGCGCGACAAAAAGATCTCTCGAATTTCGAGCACTAAAAACGATTAATACTAAACCTGCCAAGCATTAAGAGTGTCCGGTATATATTGCTTTAGAATTTAGAAAAATGGCAACACTACATTTATTGAGATTGTCTGTAATTTTCAATATGATATATGCTTGGGCAAGGAGATTTGTTCCATTATTTTCCATAAATGAATCTTTATAATTTCGATAATTGGAAACTGCTATTTGGATACTAATAATTGGATTAATACTAAACCTGCCAAGCATTAAGAGTGTCCGGTATATATTGCTTTAGAATTTAGAAAAATGGCAACACTACATTTATTGAGATTGTCTGTAATTTTCAATATGATATATGCTTGGACAAGGAGAGTTGTTCCATTATTTTCCATAAATGAATCTTTATAATTTCGTTTAGTGTTAAAATGTTTTACCTTACAAAAATAACAAGGTTCTGTTTATTTAGATTTTGTGCAATTTTTATTCCGATATGTGCTTGAATAAAAAAAATTATGGAATCAATTTACGTGTAAGCAACCTACTAATTTCAA